>OY728150.1:1401974371-1403224371 GCA_963277665.1 Viscum album
ATAGATTAATTATTATGTTTAATTAATCAATCCTTTTATTTTATCACTTTTTTGAATTTCCCTTAGATTCTCATCCATAACCTTAGAGGTAACACGATGAACACCCATTCAAATCTACATGATATGTAATTATGAACATTACCCAAAAATTAATGTTTTCATTCTCTCTAATTTAGTAAAGTACACAACATGTAGTTTTGACTACACAACGTGTACTGCCTTCACTGTCTTATATGAAGTATATGCCTATGGACTTGGTATGTGAGGTATACTTCATAAATCATGAAGTAAAAAAGTGATTCCAATGGGCCACATGTCGTGTTGTCTCCGGGTTACATGGTTACCGGTCAACTTAGCCATCTATGAGATACATGGTTTGACCCTTGACCTAAAGAGACAACACACCATGTCAAGTGGACAACATGATGTATAATACAGCAGGTCGTGTGCCGATATATTTAGGTAAACACGTGCTGTAATAATTAAAAACACCACATGTCATTAATTTTCATGTCTTGAGTAATTTCCGAATTACTCGCGATGCACTGAATACAAATACACAATCTGTAATCTATATTTTAGGATGTTTTGGGAATATTACACAGCGTGTAACTCTAAATACATGGAGTTTACTATCGTGATACTTCGATAGAATCATCCACACCTCCTAATGAGACTCTCAATTTAATTTTAATAAAAAGATTATTTATTTCTATTAGATATGTGAGAAATGAAAAGAGGAAGAACATATCTAAAAATTCAGATTACAGGAATGATGAAACAAGAATTTAAAAACTAAATTATTAAAGCATTTAGAATCAACAAATTATATAATTAATTATAAATGATGATGAATTTGGACTTGTTACCACTTGAAGGATCTAGAAGCAGTAGAATCATATCAGTTAGGAGGGACCAACTTTGATTTTTCCGTAATCGATGACCAATCCAGGATCAATACGACAATGAACGCCAGTATCCCTGGATTAAAATTTATGATTTAGACAAGGAGAATAATAGATCTAGATCTTAGAAAGAGTATCTTGCACATCATTTTTATAATTAATTTAATGACTTCAAAATAAATTAACTACATGGGTATTCGCTAGTTTCTTCTTTGATGATCATTTATTGTCCAGAATGTACTTTCCATATTACCTTGATTGTGCTTGTAAGGATACAAAGTAGAATCCCTCTTACCGTGATCCACACATGCTCCAACGGTCTCTGATCAATTCCACTCATTCTCTGTGTGCTATAGCAGTGGAACAAATATCTTGTATTGAATGTTCTTTATCGCTCGTTCTTCATTTTTTAGGAACTTCTCTAATTCTTGAGACGAAGAGATGAGAGGAGTCGAGTGATAAAATATTTTTCTCAATAATTTACAATTCACTAGGGTTTGGCACAATAAACATACCTTACTATTAATCAATAAGGGGTTTCAGTTGCAATATTTAAATGTGAAACAATAATTAAATGAAATTATAACTATTAGAGAAAACACATAAAACATAATAACAATAACAATCTTATTTATTTGTGGTGCACCAACTTGTGAAAAATGGAACCATAAATGAAATATTGTGCCAGATAATAATAACAGTATAATTATTATTTATTGCACCAATTGGATAAATATTATATACTGAAGTGTAAATAATTAATTTATCGATGGACATGTTCTTTGTCTGTTCAAACTCCTCCTCCGTTTCTTGATCACCCCAATAAAATATTTTAATATCTTAAATATATATTTTTATTTTCAAACTAGTAAATAAATATTTATTAAATGTTAAATAAAATAAATAAATATTTTTTATTCACAATCCAGTGAATAAATATTTATTTAATTTATGAAATCATTTAATCATGAATAAAATTATCCCTCAATAATTAGAATAATATTTATGCCATTAATTAAATTCAAATAGATTTTAATAGACACCCCTAGAAACACTTAGTGTGTGACCCTCTAGGATTCTTTCTCATTAGCATTGGACAGGCTTGCCTAAAACTCAATATTACTATCTAGAAATGTGTCAAGGCACCCAAGAGAAAGAACTTAAAGTCGCAAAGACCTCATCCACATACGAATGATCACTATTTAATGTAATCACTTTTCTATAATATCCTATAAATAAGGATTCATAATAGTGTCATCAACCTATATGCTTAATATTTAATTCTTTGACTAGCTGAAATAAATTAGTCATTAGGCCATGGCCATGGAATTTGGGGTTATTGTTCTATTTTAATCAAAGGGTAAATATTTCGACTTCCATAAAATGAAGGGAATTTTTTTCCTCAACTTCTCCATTAATAACATGTCATTCATGACGCACCCAACATACCCTACTTCCCACCAACATATGGAGTGACAGTTTTCTTCATAAAATCTAAGTGCATGAGTTATGAAATGTATTAATGATAACCATAATGTATAAGAACCATTACACATGCTCAAAGATAAGAATTATTATGACACAAAAACTTGTGAAATTTATACTAGAAAGTATGTTCCCATAATCTCCCATATTGGAGATTACCATGTGATAACTTCATGAATAGAAGTCTCATCTACATACGAGTACTTTCACCTGATGGTTTGTATACTATGTGTCCTATCATAGTATGTAATCTATAACATAACTATATTTAGGAATATTGTTATATCTCTTCAAGGTTCTCATCATAGCGGGGAACTGTTATGACCTTGTTATTGTCAAAAATACTCTAGACCATTATTACATAATAGTCATGATGATTAATTAAAAATGTGTAATAAGAAGTTTAATATTTAAATACATTGAATATTCATGTAATCAATGTACAAACAGTTGGTTCTAGGATAGAAATTCCAATAATTCATCCAAATAAACTTCACTAGAAGATTCATTTTATTATGTGTCACATTCTATTTTTATCATGAATCCAAATTATCTCTTCATAATATTAAAATTATGGTTCTTAAAAATCTCTATGCACCATCAAAGCATGGGAAGGTTCTAGAATATACAACTTTATAAGTGTTGTAGCAGAGTTTCCATACACTTGGAAAAGGTTTTGTGGCATGACGTAATAATATTCCAGGGTTCATACTTTCTTTAATATTTCAAACGACCCAATATACCATGGGAATCAGTTATCTTTATTTTAAAATCGCATATATCCTTTCCAATGAGATATCCTTTTGAAGACATGGTCTCCAACATAGAAAATGTAATTTTTTCTTCATTTATCATCATAATGTTTTTATATACATTGGACTTCCTCAATGTTATCCAAGATGAATTTTACATTCTCTAATAACCCTAAGCATATTTTTTGACTCAATAACCTCTTTTCTCCAACCATATCCCAATATGTTAGAGTATGATATTATAACACCAAAGGAATTTAGAATATATTTCCATTTAATAAATAAATACATTCGACATCTTATGAAGTATTAATCCATAAAATTGAATGAATAATTATTACACATTATAAAATAAGGCATAATATAGAGTATTTATAGGAAATATAGTTGAAGAAAATAATTTCTAATCCACTGAGGAAATACTCTTGATAATAAGGAACTATTTTGATATATATTGTTTATTATCATTATTTTGTACATATATGTTATATTTAAAAATTATTTCAGATCAGAAAACTTATGAAAATATATTTTTTACAATGGTATAAAATGAAATCATTAGTTATCAGTTTTTTATAAAAAAATAATTTCAAAGTAAAAGTTGATGACTTTATGAAAAAACATTATATAAATGTAATGAGATTGTATCTTAATAAATTTAATTAATCACTGTTTTTGAATAATTTTAATGAAATGTATCTATTATATATCGATTTTTTTATTTTATCTAATTGATTTTCTGAGGAATGAACTAAGATAAATTTAGTTCCATGCTAAAAATAAATTTTTCTAAAATGGGGTTTTTTCCATTTTTCATGTGAATTTTAAAATTAATTTCTACCGTATATAGGAATTGATTTTTATAAAATCGTTTCTATATTTGGAATAATAATTTAGAAATTTATTTTATAGTTGCATATAATTTTTTGGTCATTAATAATATGAATGAGGTAAAATGTTTCACCACATTAAGGCTGAAGAGGAAAAATGGGGGTGGTGGTGGTGGTGGGGTTTGAACATAGAGTTATGGAATAAAATATCTCTAACATGTGGATAAATAGGATTGGATAAATTGATTTAGACCAAAATTTCACTAATCATCAAATATATTTTTTATTGGTTCCTAATTCACTCAAATATTACATTATTATATTTTAATTATACTGCTCTTTATATGAGTTCCACCAACATCACTTGAAAAGAGGGTCCCCTCCATTCAATTATTCACACCTTTTGAGCCATCTACATCTAACAATACCTCTCTAAATACGTTCCAAACTTCCCTAAACACATCATAAATCTTAATATATTCCCCTAATACAAAACCAATATGTATTAATGTTTAATCAAATACATTTTTCCCAAAGAATATGTAATTGTATATACTAGTCTATTTGGATATTAATTATTCTGTAACCATTAATAAATCTTCTGGAACCATCTTAACATGAAGAAATAATTATTATTATTGTACTAAAATGATTTTATTTTACTAGTATAACCACATTATACATCCATTATATTCAATGATAAATTGAAATATTGTTCGTATGTGTAGACTACCACCAGTGCAAAGAGTTGTGATTCATTTTTTGCGGCCTCCATACATGGCCAGTAATATTAAAGGGATCAATGAATAGATATGATATCTACAGTAATAATAATAATATTAGATAAATTTATATCATTATTCACATTTATTTATTAAAATTTTATGGAAAATGAAAATATTGAACCGGCATACGTATAAACTATCATCTCTACAGAATGATTTAATTTATTTTTCACCTAAACATATATGAATGATTATAATAATATACAATTAATAAATAAATATTTGTAAATGGGTAATTAGAAATTTTAAGGGAATTTATATTTTTACATAATTATAAATGTGGTTCTTGTGAAGAAGTGTAATAAATCTATGTTTATTTTAATATAGATTGAGAACTAATATAACATAATTTAGGACCAATGGTAAGTGGATTATTACAATATCATTTTTAATCAGGATTGATTATGATTTAATATCTTTTGGAGGAATTATATTATATATATATATATCTTAAATATCATCAATTATCTTCTCCTATGGTAATTATTTGGATTTTTATGTTTGTATTTCATTCACCTCTCTTTAGAAAATAAAAAATACGAGAAAAACATTTTTAAGAAAAATTGACCTTATTTTAAATTTGGTTAGTAAAAATTCTCTTCCATGTCATTGTTTTTTGAATATTTTACAAAAATGTCCTTTTATATGATATAATAATTATTTAAAGTCTTTTTGAACCATATTTTAATTCCTTTTTAAAGTAATAAAATTGATTTGTTACCAAAAAAATCATAAATATTATTTATAAGTTTTTAAAACAGTGTGGATGGAATATTTTTTTAACATTTACTATGTGAACAAGTTTCCCCACCATCATGATCATTATTTTCATAGGTGATTCACTTTTATGTTTCCATATTTATTTTCGAATAAAATCATTATCTGAATAATCTATTAATTTTATTTGAAATTTTATGAAATAAAAATTATATTTTTATTAATTATTCAATGAAATGTTTGAACATTATTTTAAAGATAAATTTTCTCAATGAAAATATTCTTTTTCGTTTCTTATGATTCACTAGTGATATGGTCAAATAACACTAAAACTTTTCTTTATCTAGATGATTTATGATTATGTGATGTTGAAATCTTTATAAAACATTATACTTTTACATGGATAATGTTATAATGAATTTATTAATGATATTTTGATCTTTTTCCCCACATATTTATGTTTTTCATTATGTGACATTTAGGTAGGTCAAATCCCTCTAATGCATTGGGTAAAAAAATTATCTCATGAGATTATATGAATAGGATGTAAAGTGAACCCATTGAAAGAATTAAAGTAGTTTGGGAAGTGAACTTAATCCATTATCAGATTTTTATCACCATTTGATAATTTTATTTTAGTGATCCATGAATAATTATATACTTTATAATGGTGTCATAATTCATAGGAAATATTATTATCCTTATTATATACTCTGGTGGCTTAAGATTCATTAATGGTGATTCCTCTCTCTTATGAAACATTTTTTAAATAAGAAATATTTATAGAATAACTCATTATTTATGATATATTACTGATTAAGTATGAACTTGATAAGTTATTACCAAGACATAACAACCTTATTCTTAGCATATTCCTATATGTGATCATTTTTTTATATCTTCCATGTTACCCTTACTTAGAATCTAATATCACCCTTTATTATGTTTTTTTTCTTAGGTTATGAAGAATGGTTTTAATGTATGATACATATATGAAGGGAAATATGAGATAAGAACATTGTGGTAGATATTGATGATTTTTCATGAAAGATGTTTATTATGTATCTAGTTACCCAAGACACTAACGCTTTATGTCTTAGTAGAGAAAATTTGTGTCTGGTGTATTAATTATTTAAAATAAATTATGTAATTTTTATATATGTTTAGGCTAGGTCACCTATGTTGGTATCAGTGAGGGATTTAATTATTTTTAGATATTATGTTATAAATAATATGTGTATAGAAAAAAAGAGATCTTATAATGAACTTGAAGTGATATAGGGTAATCCTAAAAGTATTATAATTTGATAATATGATTTTCTAATTTTTAATAACTTATGAATGATTTTCATTATTATATGATTATTCAATTTGATTTTAATATATTGATGTAAATACAAAAAAAATTGGTTTTAGTCTAAGGATGAAACCTGTAGGAATCATGTTAACAATTAATGATGGAAAAATTTTCTTTAGATCAAAATGTATATGTAGATGGAAAACTATAAGAGGGGGTGAATTGTAAGATTAAATACATTAGATTTTAATATTAAAATAATTTAGTTTAAAAATACATAAACTAATTAAATTCACAAAAACTCTTATAAATAGTAGTCAGACTGGTTGATGGGTCTGATTAAGAAGATATCGTAATCAGTATGATTCTGATATTATTATAAAGTCATAGGTTACCAAAAATATGATTATACCTTACAACGTATATAATCATAATAAAAATATTTGATTTAATTATAATCATAAAAATTGTAATCACAATTTAATACTAAAGTATCATAATCAAAGTAATTATGATAAACAAAATACAGAATAAAAAAATTAATATATAAAATAATTCATTTTCTATTACAACATTAGTAGAAATGAAATACAAGTAAATGAATACAATTATTTTAACCCAAAGATAAGGGTGTCCAATATCTTAGGATAATATTCCCTTGATTTATTCTTTCAATAAATTCTATCTTACCCACAGTAGGGTAAGCCCTCAACACAATTACCAGATTTGGTCTTTCTACCTATCCCTGGAAGCCTTTGATCAAAAAGGTGATCATAACCTCTATCTTCCTAGTGTTGGAATCCCTCGATTCATAAAATTTTGGTATATATATCTTGATATCATCACAATAACCCTATTTTATTCACATACAATAAATTTCACACAAATCAAAACATGATCTTGAGATTTAAAAGAATATGGAACAAGAAGTTCATGAATTGTAAATGTAAAAACATTCAAACGTAGAAAAATTAGCAGATCTCTATCATAATGTCTTGAAATATTTTTTTTAGCTTGTTCAAATGACCTAGTATTTAAATTATTCATCCCAATGGCCCACTTTATTTCCAACAGTGATATTTTCTATTGATATATCAAAGGGAATTGGACACCTGACACTCTAATTGTTATATTGAAACATAAATCATGAAAAAGTTTCCATTATCATATTAAGCACATCATCATTTTGATTTATAATATTTCCTATGATTATGATACAATTTTATGGGTATGATAAACAAGTCTGATGTTTTTCATTGTGAGAGTCATTATGATATATATCATTTTAAAAAAAGTATCATTACAATAGATTAGATAATGTGTACGATAAAAATAATATGTAGTGTGTGTGATGTAAATTGTATATAGTATCATTATGATAATCATGGAATGATTAATTACTATAATTATTATGACAACAATTTGAATTGTATGTACTATGAAAATTGTAACGATAAAATATGAATTTGTTTTCATAAAAAAGTCATCAATGTAAGAATAAATTATTTAGTAATTATTCATTTAAGAAAGAATTTATGATTTCCAAAACCAATGGAACAACGAAGTCAAATATGTTTTTTTGAGTCAACAATATACCTTTTTTAGAAAGAAAAAACCAAAAGACTAAAATATAAAATTAATATGTAAAACTTTAGTCTTTTGAACTAAATTAATTTCATATTTAAAATAAATGTTTTTAAACTTAAAATATCCCCCAACTTGTAGTTTTCCATCTACTTATACATTTTGATCCAACAAACGCAATGATTTTCTTATAAATCAACTAAATGAAATGGGATATAGAATTAAAAATATTATTATTATACTAAGGAAACACCCTCAATCCATGAATGATTCTAAACCATTAAATGAGAAAATGAGGTACCCACGTACCATTAAGTATTTCATGAGGATACATCCACCTTATTTCAGTGGGTCCTATAATCCACCAGTGATCAAGAAATGTACGAGTACCATTGAAAAAATATTTTATATTATCTAGTGCTTTAAGCATGAAATATATGTCCTGGGGAAATATTTTTTGGATAATGAAGCATCACAATGGTGGAAACCTATTAAGAATACAAGGAATGCTGATGAAATTCACTCCATTTAATGAAGGAGTTTAAGAGGATATTTTTTAATAAGTACTTTACCCAAACTCTTCACATAAAAATTGAAAGGTAATGCCTTGAGCATGGGCAGAATTATTATGAATATTTTGACACCTATAACAAACAATTATAATACTTATGACATGCATTTTTGGTTTTTTCATTGACCCCGACTGAAAAAATGATAGATATTTAATGTCATTATTTTTATTGAAGGAATTGTCCATAAGGTTCATTATTAGATGTTATTAAATACTTTTACATTCTATGAAGGTTAAAATATGAAGTAGAGATTTCTATCATTCTCATGAATCTAATAAGAAGAAAATGATAGAGTTTTGAGAAAATTATAATTATAAAACCCACACAAGAAATAAAATGAATCTTAGTTTATTCTAGAAGTGAAAAAATAAGAATTGGAGTTTTTTGTTTAATGGTAAATTTTAAATGAATTTTAATTTTTGTAAAGAAGGCTATCAAGAAATTGAACGTTGAAAACATGTAGGAAGGAAGAAAAATGAAATGAATGTTGAGAGATATCAACTGAATGCACCACACACACTCCAATTCAATAACTATAAGAAGTATTGGAATTATTCTGACCCATGTATTAATCCATGGATTAATGATGACAATATGTATCACCAACCCCTTAATCCATAAGATAAAGGGAAATCCCAGGTGATCGCAACTACTAAAGTGGGTCACAAGATTTTTTTTTTGAAATGTATAATTATCATCCACTTTAGAAATGTAATTTTTTATTATAGTTATATCCACAATTTTATTTATAAATAATTATAAAAGGGTATCACATACCACCTCAATTATTTAATATTGATTTATTAGTTAAATTAACTAATGGTACAATGAACACATGTAAAGTTAATAGATCATCTCTAATACTGGTTTTTGGTAATTTTATTTATAAAAAACATATTATTATTCATCTTGTTAAATGTTAATGAGAATTTGGTAGTGGATTGGATTTATTTACACATATCCCATTTCAATTACTGAGGATGGGAAGTCAGATTTCATTTTTTGAATGAAATAAGGATTATCTATTGAATTGAGGATGAATGTGAATTTATAATAGAAATTAACTCTATTATGTAGGTCTTAGTGCCTATTCATGAGGGGTATATATCTTATATGGTTGGGAAGAATCTAAACATTGAAGGTTTTCCTATTGTGTAATAATATGATGATGTATTTCCAAAAGTGATTTTTGAGGGTCTGCCGAATTGTGAATTTGAGTTTTCAATAGAACCAATACCTAGTGACATTCCTATTGAAGACATACTTATAGAATACCCCTAGTTTAGTTGAAGTAATTAATGAATAATCTATTGGATAATCTTGATAAGGGATTCATTCATTTAATTAAATCACCATTAGGTATTATTTTTACTATGAAAAATGATGGTTCAATTAAAATTAACATTTATTATTGAGAACATAACAAGATCTATATTAAGAATACGCATCATACACCCTGTATAGATTATTTTTTGACTAATAACATAGAGATCAATAGTTTCCAATAATTGATGTCTAATATGGATATTATATGTTAAGGATCAAAAGGAGGGAATATCTAAGATATCTATCTATATGTTTTATGGACACTATGAATTTACAATGCTGATATTTTGATCTAAAAATTCACATGTTATCTTCAAGGAACAAATAAGAGGAGTCTTTACTGATTAAAATGATCTATTTGGGGTTGTATTTATAGAAAATAATCTTAATATTCTAAGATCAAGGAAGTGCATGGTGATCATTTTAGGATTATGTTGAATTCCTGGAAAAAGGAGAAATTATTTTCCAAATTTTGCAAGTGTAAATTTTAGAAAAATAATGTATCATTATTGTGTATTCTATTTACAAGCTAGGGTATATTGATGGATCCCTAAAATATAGAGGTTACTGAAATATGGCACATACTAAACCCTATGACCAAAATCTATGTATTCTTGAATTTTTTTATATTACAAACACTTTTTTAAAAAATTATCATGACTGTAAAATACATTAATAAACTTTACCTGAAAAAACAAATTTCCATTATACTGACAAATATTTAAGAAAATTTTAAGGAACTAAGTCATTGAATCTATACACATAATACCTTATCGTAGAGAATTTTCTATGATCTAGAGTGATGAATCAAGGAATGGATTTTGATGTGTTTTAATATAGAATGATGTGGTGGTAACTAATGCTTCATGTGAATTGTTGGTTCTTGAGAAAAATTAATCAACTCATGATTTATAACTATTAGTGGTAATTATTTTCTAAAATATTGTAGCTTTATATTTATGGTGGATGGTGTGACATATTTACTAATTTTAAAATATTTTATTATATATTCATAAAGAAAGAGTTAAATATATAACAATGAATATGGTTGGAACTAATTAAAGATTATGACTTCTCAATACATTACATCCCTGTGAAGGTGAAAAATTTGTCTTATGCTCTTACTTGGAATAACCATTATAGTTTTTACTTGATGAGGATTGAAAGAAACCAAATGATTATTGATTTATAGAATACGTACCATGAAATAATAAGGGTAAAGATCCTTTACTTTTTAGATGAATTTCAACCATAAATTAATGAGACGATTAAATTGGAAAAAAAGTAGGATCTTGATATGAAAAATATGGTAAGAAGAGTTCATAAGTTTGGTCGGGATAATAATTGAATGATAATGTTCAAGAATAGATTATGTGTTTCATCAGTACCAAAATTGAAGAAGGAACTACTGTATGAAGCTCATGGTTCATAATTCTCTATTTACCCTTTATTTATGAAGATATATAGATATTTTAAATATTATTTTAGATGGTAAAATTTGAGTATAGATATTTCAATGTATATAGGTTCTTGGTATGCCAATAATTGAAGCATAAGAGATGGAATTCTAAGGGGATTATGCAATAAATACATATAGGTGAGTTCAAATTCAAAACCATAACTATGGATTTTTTTAGGGAACATCCCAATAATTATTAAGGGAACAATTATATTTTGGTTGTAGTTGACCAACTTACTAAATCAATACATTTAATTTATATGAGATAATATTTTCCTATTAATCACCTCACCATGATATACATTAAGGAAGTGTTAAGGTTGTTTGGAGTAGCACTCTCAATCATATCACATATATATTTGAGTTTTATGTGGATATTATAGAAAAGTGTTCAAATTTATTTGAATATGTACGTAATCATTAACACTATATATCATCCTTAGATATATGTTCATTCTAAAGGGTCTATTCAAACCTAAGAAGAAATGTTGTGATATTCCTCTATGAATTTCAAATGAGTTTGGGATCAATAAATTCATACAGTTATATATTCATAAAAAATGTATTCCATCAGTAATTTATATTCTTCCTTATTAATCCATCAATTGTAAGAATAAAAAACTCCAAAATACAAGAATGAATCTGAGAATCGAAATCTATCTAAAAAAATGGAAGAGAATTTCATATCCATTTAGCAGCAAATAAGGGCAGCTCAAATTCGATATAAAAGTTAGGTTGTAACATCCCGTTAATGTGTAAGTATGAGTTTTTGATGTCTACAAAGTCTCGAAGAGGATCGAATAAAAATATTCAATATATTATTTTTTAAGCATGAGCACTTTATTAAAAATAATTGAATAACTCCAAAACGGTCTGTCATATGATATATTTGAGGCCTCAGTTGTGTCCGAAATACAGTGTTTACCATAGGAGGGGTATAACATTCGAAGGCGCCGGACATTTAGATGTCACGCTCATGAGATAAAGTTTTTAAATAATATTTAATATATTATTTATTAAAAACTAAATATCTCCCAAAAGATGCATTGTATGGAAAATCTGAGACCACCGATGGGTCTAGAATGAGGGGTTTACCCTAGACAAAGTATGACATTTGTTCGCATCAGGTGTTTGGATGCCTCGCTCACAAGAATACCAATTTTGATATTATTTAATTAATTATTCCAAGCATTCATTAATAAATCATTAAAATCTCTCAAACCGATCATCATTTGAGAAATCTGAGACCACCGTTGGGTCCAAAATGGGGTGTTTACCCTAGATGGGGTATTACTTTTATTCGCAACAAATCTTTGGTGTCATTTAATTTTTAAATCAAATAACTAATTATATTAATTTAATTTAATTAAAAAAACGGTGTACTATTCATCTTCTCTCCCATAAATGAAAAAAAAACATGGACACCTACATTGGTAATGCATGAAACCATTGAAAATCTGGGTTTTCAACTTTTTTTTACCATTTAAAATTTAGAAACCAATGAAATGGGTAAAATCTTTAACTCCGTCATAAATTTTTGTTTGAAACTGTGGATTAATTGGGTGATTGGAATTCGATCGGAATAAAAGCCATTTTTGGTGTTATAAATGGATAGACAACATGGTGTGTCATGGTGGGTGAATCCAGTCAAGTTAAATCAACCCAAAAACCCTTTCTCAGTGTTTTTCGAACCTCCGAAAAATCACTAGGGCATTCCTCTTTAGTTCCAGGGGTGGTGGAAGACCCTTAGTCATGCTCCAAGAATAAGGCGCTGCATGAGGTCTTCTTTCATCATTTTTTTCATTTTGTTCATTTTTGTTCCTCTTTTATTTATTTTAATTTTATTTCATTATTTCTTCCAATCTTCTAATGTCAATAACTTTTTTTCTTATTGATTGAAATTTTGCACCGTAGGAACCATTGAATTCGTATCGACAAGCCTAATCAAAACGATACTTTTATTAAGAAGGAATCAAGGTTTTGATTAATTGGCCTTTTCACTTTTAATATGGGTTATTTTAAATAAATAATTTCATGTATTATCAAAATATAGTTAAAAAATAAATTAACTAAGAATAATTTTGTGAAATTATCTTTGATAATTATATAGGATTATATAACGATAATTTCTATAAAATTACAATAGTGCGGTTATTGAAAAATTTATAACTAGTTAAATGCAATGTTTAATTAAATGATAAATAGATTTGAATTATAAATAGATATGGACACAAATTTTCAGGAATAATTATAAAAGATAATAACATGGTTTTATCTAACGATAATTTGTAAAATTGTCAAATGACAATTGTTTTGAATTATTCAAGGAAAATTGCACTAAATTTAGTAATGTACAATTTTGAGGTATTATTAAAAGTAATTATAAGGTTTTATAAAGCAATATTTTCTGGAAATTTTCATGGATAATTCTAAAGTTTAAGCAAATAATAATTTCATAAAATTATCATGGGTAATTTTAAAAAATTAACAAAGGATAATTATAAATAATTATCAAGTGATAATTACAATGAATAATTGTGGGACTACTAAATGATAATTATTAAAAGAATTTATTGAAGGATAATTATTTAAATTATATATGAATAATTATAAAGGACCACCACATGTGTTACCTTTTTATTTTTAAGATATTATGTTATCAAATGTGGTTTATAATTATTCTGAGGAAAATATTGTGAAGATATCCTTTGACATGAAATGATAATTTGTGATTTTATCACGGAGAGTGGAACTATCATCGCATGTTATAATCAAAATGATAATTTGATAATTCTCTAAGAGAGAGAAACTATCATCGCATTTGATATTTTATTTCCTTTTGAAATAAAATATATGGTTTCGGTTCTAGGAACTCGTGATGAACGTCGAGAATTGATGTGTCTACACTTATGATAACAAGGTTGTGAGGATGTATATTGAACCACACATAGTGGTTTATCTTGCCGCTGATACCAACGACCTAAGAGGTTGATAGTTCTTTCCCGACCTTCCAAATTGATTATCCTTGTATTGCTTGATTTATTTCAATTGTTGATTTAAATTCAATTGCTCAAATTTGCTTTCAATTATATTGATAAAACCTCGATTCCAGTGAATCGAGATATTTGAAAAGGTTTTTGACATAAATATTGGAAAACCCCAATTTCATTGAATTGGGTGTGTTTATGGAAATTGGATAATTTAAATTGTTTAATTTAAATTATAGATTTGATGGAAGTTATTTTAATTAAACTGTTTAATTTATTTGTGGAAATAAATTGTGTAACGATGTAATTGGTTTTAAATGGTTTTCAAACTCCTGAAAATGGCTTAAAATGATTTGATATAAACCCAATGGTTTTATCTTGTGGAAAGTCATGTTTTTGAATAAAACCTATTATGGTTTTAAATGGAAAAAAATTGGAATTTTTGAAATGGAAGAATGAGATTGATCGTATTTTAAGAAGTCTTAAAATAGTTCGACCAATATGTAAGAGCACAAGCAAGCCTTGGGTAGTTAGTGAGTTATTTGGATACACTCTACGCTACGACAATATTCTAAAACATACTTGTGGTGGGTCACATCCCTTATGGTTTGGTGACGAGTTTCCTTTGGCTAGTGTCCGAGGGAAGTGTGTATACACATTTTCCTGAGTTTACATACAGAGTGTGGAATCATATAACCGGTTAATACTATCGCACCTTTTGGAAGATTGCCATTTTGCTTGCTTGTTTATTTATATTTGAGATATAAATGTATGTCAATGCTTTTTAATTGCTTTACATGCCAGTTGAATTTATATAAACTGATTTATAAAAATGTTTTAAATAAGCCATTGTTTTAGAAATATTTCTTCCTTTGTAAAGCCTTTGTTTAAAATATTTTTTTCCATCATTTGAAAATGTATAGCATGATTTGATTAAATATTTTTTTGAATTTCCAAACCTTTTTTTAAAAAAATTGAATTATTTTATATAGATAATCTATATTTTGAATCTGTTATGGAGTCTTTGGTGGTAACCTACTGGGCTTAGGCTCACACTCTACTTTTGCCTTTGGGTGTTTGTAGACATTATTATTCCTGGTTCGAGCGATGGGAAAAGATATCTTGGAGGTGGATCCATCTATTGATCTTTGGTCTTGGTGAGTTGTGTTCTTTGGGACCATGGGGCTATTTTCCCATTTTTAGTACTTGGGTTGTAGTACTTTGGGATTTTTATGCTTCTTGTATTCTGGTACATTACTCCCAGTGGAGTTTCTTTTTGTTATGTATACAGTATTGTTTCTTTTCATCCGCATTGTTGGTGGAAAAATCGTTCCCACCTGTATGTTATGTGATGCCATGTGCTAGTCACCGACTCGTGGGGATAGGGAATGCCCTTCGGGCTATGTCAGGGCCGGCTCGGTTATCGGGTTACTAGGGTACCTGGGCAGGTTCGTGACAAAATTGTATCAGAGCTAGGTTAAACATCTTGCTTTGATGACAGTATGCACTTGAGTATTCTTTTCCTGACTTAGGTGGTATTTAAGATTGAGTGCCTGGCTAGATCTCACTGCAATAAACATTAAGTCACCAGGGGGTGGTTAGGGAAAGACGACTTGTGGATTAGTTTTAGTATTTTCATATTTTTATTTGGATAGATTGAAATACAAATCATGTATGTTCTACCAGTTAGTAACTTTTTTCCCTCATTGTTATATATGACCGTTATATAATGTCTTCCTTTTTATCTACTGATGTTTTGTAACATCATACCTCCGAGAAGATGAGTGAATCGGATCCAAGAAAGGGATACTGCTGAACATCTGTGAGCAAATCCTCTAGTGGAACCGAACATAGTTGAGGTGATTGTGTGAACTATCCATGCTATGGGATAGACACCACCTCTAAATCCCCTTTTAGGCTCAAGCTGTGGAACCTGGGGGGTGCTCATCGAATTTTTTCAGAAGAGTTATTTTACCAGAAACAATCGGTTTTCAAAGGTTCCACTGATCCTCAACATGCTAAGGATTGGTTTGGTGGGATAAAACTTCGGTTTTAGTTCTTATAGACATTGGACGAGATCAGGGTGAAGTGTGCCACCTTTTGTGTTGAAAGGACAAGGAGGAAGATGATGGGACACATTAGTGACAAAAAAGAAACATGAGGGCTTAGATTGGAAGGACACCAAGGATCATTTCACAAAATAGTTCAATCCAGAGCCAATGGTGTTGGCCAAAGCCAGGGAGTTTTTCAAGCATGGGAATTCTAAAAGAACTGTGGCTCCTATAGATTTTTGGGGGACTTGTAAAAGTTAATCCACATATTTTCCACTCCACGCAGCAACACAAGATCATCAAAAACGGTGGGGCAATCGAATGTTTCACGTCCAAAGTGTTCCAGCCACAGGCATCTGGAATAAAACTTCTTCACGTAGTGAAAGAGTCTCTAGAGGAAGCTAATACAATTCAAATGACCATAATAGGTATCATTACTATAGCTACGTCTTTAGTGACTACACTTTTGGTACCGGTGCATCTTACTTGTTTATTTCAACCTATATCCTTAATCTTATTAATCTTCCTATGGAGCTTTTATCTTGTGCAATGGATATTACTACACCCCTTGGTGGGAAGAGAAAGCATGGTCTCTATAGTCCTGCTGTGTCTTCTCCCAATCATATGTTGAGTTTTCATGGAGTTTTCTCATACTCTACATGGATCCTCATGACGTCACATTCAGGATGGATTGGATTATTTCCAATAAAGCCTAGATTGATTGTTATATTTGATGGGTCTACATTACTACACCCAGTGGTGTTCCTATTGTCATTAAAGAAGAATGTGATGCAAGTTCGAGCAGAGCCAGACCTTCTTATCTGGAGTTGGGGAAAGTGATATCAATGTTTACTTTTGATCTAGATAGAGATTCAATGTGTGGTGATCTTTTATCAGTCGTCGCTGAGTTTCCCAATGTGTTTCCTTCTGACTTCTTTGGTTTTCCACCACTAAGGGGGGTTGTTTTTTCTATTGACATAGTGTCTGGTACTCAATCGGTTTCTATTCCCTATTACCAAATGGCTCTAACTAAACTAAAAGAACTAAAGTTCTAGTTGGACAATCTTCTTGAGAAAGCCTTTATTCACCCATGTATGTTACCTTGAGCGGTGTCGGTTCTAACCGCCCTGAAAGTTGATGGTTTCCTATCATATTCTCTTCTCAAGATGATTCTTTATGAAAAAAATCTTGTTGAAGAATTCTGTAGGCATTATAGACTCTCTTTATGGTGGGGAGACTGATTCCCATTGGTTGTTCTCTTAAGATAGTGTCATGTGTTATCAGAACCGTTATGTTTCACCGTTAGTGACAAGGAAGACTATAATGGGGGATTTATATAATTTACCAATGGGTTGTGCACCCAGGAAGCACTAAGACGTTCTACAACTTGAAGCAACAGTTTTGGTGACCACGTATTCTTAAATGTTTCACCCCAGTTGGGTCATCGATGACTTGACAGGTAAGGTAAGACTGCTCCTTGTTTTGTGGGATCTTTTGAGGTTGTTGTTTGAGTGGAGAAAATTGTTTACCATTTAGCACTACCACCGCAACTAACATTGATAAAAAATTTGTTTCATGTATCTCAGCTTCAAAAGTATTTGTCTGACCCATCTCATGTTCTGAGTTGGCGTGATCTTGAAGTGGAGCCGGATTTATCTCTGACTACACGACCTGTTAGGGTTGTTGATTTTGAGACCAAGGAACTTCGTGGAAGGACGATACCTCTAGTTCGTGTACTATAGAAGTATGGTTTTGATTCTCATTTTATGTGGGAAAGGACGGAAATGATATGAGTGGAGTGACCTCATCTGTTTGATGTGGGGGATTCTTCGTAGGCTTTCAGGGGACAGAAAGTTTCTACGGTGGGGAGGTTGTAACATCCCGTTACTGTTTCAAGTATTATTAATACTTCTTGGGTTAATTATTATGTTAATTAGAAAAAAATAGTTTATTAGTAAAAAGTTGTGTTTTTGTTAAAACAGGTCGATGAATGGTAAAACACCCAATTAATGCTCCGTAATAATCAATTAAATATTTTCTAAGTTAATCACTGTGTAAGTATGAGTTTTTGAGGTCTTTAAATTCTCGAAGAGGATGAAATAAAAATATTCAATATATTATTTTTTAAGCATGAGCACTTTATTCAAAATAATTGAATAACTCCAAAACGATATGTCATATGATAAATTTGAGGCCTCAGTTGTGTCCGAAATATAGTGTTTACCCTAGGAGGGGTATAACATTCAAAGGCACCGGACATTTTGATGTCTCGCTCGTGAGACATAGCTTTTAAATAAAATTTAATATTTATTTATTAAAAATTAAATATATCCCAAACGATGCATCGTATGGAAAATTTGAGACCACTGATGGGTCCGAAATGAGGGGTTTACCCTAGAAAAAGTATGACAATTGTTCGCATCGGGTGTTTGGTTGCCTTGCTCGCAAGAATACCAATTTTTTTATTAATTAATTAATTATTCCGAGTTTTCATTAATAAATCATTAATATCACTCAAACCGCTCATCGTTTGAGAAATCTGAGACCACCGTTGGGTCCGTAACGGGGTGTTTACCCTAGATGGGGTATTACTTTTATTCGCAACAAGTCTTTGGTGTCATTTAATTTTTACAAAAAATAACTAATTATATTAATTTAATTTAATTAAATTAACGGTGTCCTGTTCATCTTCTCTCCCAGAAATGAAAAAAAACATGGACACCTCCATTGGTAATGCATGGGACCATTGCAAATCTGGTTTTTCAACTTTTTTTGACCATTTAAAATTTAGAAACCTATTAAATGGGTAAAATATTTAACTTCGTCATAAATTTTTGTTTGAAACTATGGATTAATTGGGTGATTGGAATTTGATCGGTATATAAGCCATTTTTGGGGTTATAAATGGCTAGACAACATGGTGTGTCGTGGTGGATGAATCCAGTCTAGTTAAATCAACCCTAAAACCTTTTGTGAGTCTTTTGCGAACCTCCGAAAAATCACTAGGGCATTCCTCTTTAGTTCCAGGGGTGGTGGCAGACCCTTAGTCATGCTCCTAGAATAAGGCGCTGCATGAGGTCTTCTTTCATCTTTTGTTTTCATTTTGTTCATTTTTGTTCCTCTTTTATTTATTTTAATTTTATTTCATTATTTCTTCCAATATTTTAATTTCAATAAATTTTTTTTATTGATCGAAATTGTGCGCCATCGGTACCATTGAATTCATATCGAAAAGAATAATCAAAACGATACTTTTATTTAGAAGGCTTCAAGGTTTTGATTAATATGCCTTTTCACTTTTAAAATTGGTTATTTTAAATAAATAATTTCGTGTATTATCAAAATATAGTTAAAAAATAAATTAACTAACAATAATTTTGTGAAATTATCTTTGATAATTATATAGAATTATATAACGATAATTTCTAAAAAATTAAAATAGTGTGGTTATTGAATAATTTATAACTAGTTAAATGCAATATTTAATTAAAAGATAAATTGATTTGAATTATCAATAGACCTGGACACAAATTGTCAGAAATAATTATAAAATATAATAACATGGTTTTATCTAACGATAATTTGTAAAATTGTCAAATGAAAATTGTTTCGAATTCTTAAAGGAAAATTTCACTAAATTTAGTAAAGTACAATTTTGAGGTATTATTAAAGATAATTATAAGGTTTTATAAAGCAGTATTTTCTGGAAATTTTCATGGATAATTCTAAAGTTTAATCAAATAATAATTTCATTAAATTATCATGGGTAATTTATAAAAAATTATCAAAGGATAATTATAAATAATTATCAAGTGATAATTACAATGAATAATTGTGGGATTACAAAATGATAATTATTAAAAGAATTTATCGAAGGATAATTATTTAAATTATATATGAATTATTATAAAAGACCACCACATGTGTTATCTTTTTATTTTGATGATATTATGATATCAAATGTTGTTTATAATTATTCTGAGGAAAATATTGTGAACATATCCTTTGACATGAAATTATAATTTGGAATTTTATCAAGGAGATTGGAACTATCATCGCATGTGATAATCAAAATGATATTTTGAGAATTATCCAAGAGAGAGAAACTATCATCACATTTGATATTTTATTTCCTTTTGAAATAAAATATATGGTTTTGGTTCTAGGAACCCGTGATGAACGTCGAGCATTGATGTTTCTACGCTTATGATAACAAGGTTGTGAGGAGGTATATTGAACCCCACATAGTGGTTTATCTTGCCACGGATATCGACAACCTATGAGGTAGGTGGTTTCGTCCCGACGTTCCAAATTGATTATCCTTGTATTGCATGATTTATTTCAATTGTTGATTTAAATTCAATTGCTCAAATTTTCCTTCAATTATATTGATAAAACCTCAATTCCAGTGAATCGAGATATTTGAAATGGTTTTGGCATAAAAATTGGAAAACCCCAATTCCATTGAATTGGGTGTGTTTATGGAAATTGGATAATTTCAATTGTTTAATTTAAATTATAGATTTGATGGAAGTTATTTTAATTAAATTGTTTAATTTATTTGTGGAAATAAATTTTGTAATGATGTAAGTGGTTTTGAATGGATTTCAAACTCTTCAAAATGGCTTAAAATGATTTGATATAAACCTAATGGTTTTATGTTGTGGAAATTCATGTCTTTGAATAAAACCTATTATGGTTTTAAATGGAAAAATTTGACATTTTTGAAATGGAAGAATGGTATTGATCGTATTTTAAGAAGTCTTAAAATAGATCAACCATCATGTAAGAGCACATGAAAGCCTTGGGTAGTTAGTGAGTTATTTGGACACACTACTTGCGGGGGGTCACATCCTCGATGGGTTTGTGAGGAGTCTCCTTTGGCCAGTGTCATAGGGACGTGTGTATACACATTTTACTATGTTCACATAGAGAGTGCAGAATCCAATAATCCACCAGTGATCATGAAATGGACGAGTACCATTGAAAAATATTTTATATTCTCAAGTTATTTAAGCATGAAAGATTTTTCCTGGGAAAATATTGTTTGGATAATGAAGCATCACAATGGTGGAAACCTATTAAGAATACAAGGAATGCGGATGAAATACACTCCATTGAATGAAGGAGTTTAAGAGGATATTTTTTAATATGTACTTTACCCAAACTCTTCACATGAAAATTGAATGGTAATGCCTTGAGCCTGGGAAGAATTATTATGAATATTTTGACACCTATAACAAACAATTATAATACTTATGACATATATTTTTGGTTTTTTCATTGACCCCAACTGAGAAAAAGATAGATATTTAATGTTATAATTTTTTTTGAAGGAATTGTCCATAAGGTTCATTATTAGATGTTATTAAATAATTTTACATTCTCTGAAGGTTAAAATATGGAGTAGAGATTACTATCATTCTCATGAATCTAATAAGAAAAAAAAGATGGAGTTTTGATAAAATTAAAATGATAAAACCCACACAAGAAATAAAATGAATCATAATTTATTCTAGAAGTAAAAAAATAAGAATTGGTGTTTTTTGTTTAATGGTAGATTTTTAATGGATTTTAATTTTTTTAAAGAAGGCTATCAAGAAATTGAACACTGAAAATATGTAAAAAGGAATGAAAATGAAATGAATGTTGAGAGATATCAACTGAATGCACCACACACAATCCAATTCTACAACTATAAGGAGTATTGTAATTATTCTGACCCATGCATTAATCCAAGGATTAATGATGACAATATGTATCTCTAACACCTTAATCCAAAAGATAAAGAGAAATCCCATGTGATCGCAACTACTAAAGTGGGTCACAAGATTTTTTTTTGAAATGTATAATTATCGTCCACTTTAGAAATGTAATTTTTTATTATAGTTATATCCACAATTTTATATATAAATAATTATAAAAGGGTATAACATACCACCTCAATTATTAAATTTTGATTTATTAGTGAAAATAACTAATGGTACAATGAACACATGTAAAGTTAATAAATCATCTCTAATAATGGTTTTTGGTAATTTTATTTATAAAAAACATATTATTATTCATCTAGTTAAATTTTGATGAGAATTTGGTAGTGGATTGGATTTCTTTACACATATCCCATTTCAATTACTAAGGATGGGAAGTCAGATTTCATTTTTTGAATGAAACAAGGATTATCTATTGAATTAAGGATGAATGTGAATTTATAATAGAAATTAACTCTATTATGTAAGTCTTAGTGCCTATTCATGAGGGGTATATATCTTATATGGTTGGGAAGAATCTAAACATTTCTGGTTTTCCTATTTTGTAATAATATGATGATGTATTTCCAAAAGTGATTTTCAGTGGTCCGCCGAATTGTGAATTTGAGTTTTCAATAGAATTAATACCTTGTGATATTCATATTGAAGAAATACTTATAGAATACCCCTAGTTTAGTTGAAGTGATTAATGAAGAATATATCAGAAAATCTTGATAATGGATTCATTTATTCAATTAAATCACCATAAGGTATTATTTTAATTATAAAAAATGATGGTTCAATTAAATTTATCATTTATTATTGAAAAAATAACAATATCTATATTAGGAATAAGCATCATACACCCTGTATAGATGATTTTTTGACCAATAACATAGAGATCAATAGTTACCAATTATTGATGACTAATATGGATATTATATGTTAAGGTTCAAAAGGAGGGAACATCTAAGATATCTATCTATAAGTTTTATGGACACTATGAATTTACAATGCTGATATTTTGATCTAAAAATTCACATGTTATCTTCATGGAACAAATGAAAGGAGTCTTCACTGATTAAAATTATCTATTTGGGGTTGTATTTATAGAAAATAATCATAAAATTATAAGATAAAGGAAGTGAATGAAGATCATTTTAAGATTTTGTTGAATTCCTAGAAAAAGGAGAAATTATTTTCCAAATTTTTCAAGTGTAAATTTTAGAAAATGAATGTATCATTATTGTGTATTCTATTTACAAGCTAGGTTATATTGATGGATCCCTAAAATATAGAGGTTATTGAAATATGGCACATACTAACCCCTGTGACCATAATCTATAGTATTCTGGAATTTTTTTATATTACAAATACTTTTTAACAAAATTATCATGATTGTAAAATACATTAATCAACTTTACCTGAAAAAACAAATTTCCATTATACTGATAAATATTTAAGAAAATTCTAAAGAACTAAGTCATTGAATCTATACTCATAATACCTTATCGTAGAGAATTTTCTATGATCAAGAGTGATGAATCAAGGAATATATTGTGATGTGTTTTAATATAGAATGATGTGGTGGTAACTAATGAATCATATGAATTGTTGGTTCTAGAGAAAAATTAATCAACTCATGATTTAGAACTATTAGTGGTAATTATTTTCTAAAATATTGTAGGTTTATATTTATGGTGGATGGTGTGACATATTTACTAATTTTAAAATATTTTATTACATATTCATAAAGAAAGAGTTAAATATATAACAATGAATATGGTTAGAACTAATTAAAGATTATGACTTCTCAATACATTACAACCCTGTGAAGGTGAAAAATTTGTCTTACGATCTTAGTTGGAATAACCATTATAGTTTTTACATGATGAGTATTGAAAGAAACCGAATGCTTATTGATTTATAGAATATGTACCATGAAATAATAAAGATAAATATCCTTTATTTTTTAGATGAATTTCAACCATTAATTAATGTGAATATTAAATTGGACTAAAAGGAGGATCTAGATAAGAAAAATATGGTACGAAGAGTTCCTATGTTTGGTCATGATAATAATTTAATGATAATGTTCAAGAATATATTATGTGTTTCATCAGTACCAAAATTGAAGAATGAACTATTGTATGAAGCTCATGGTTCATAATTCTCTATTTATCCTTTATTTTTGAAGATATATAGAGATTTTAAATATAATTTTAGATGTTAAAATTTGAGGATATATATTTCAATGTATATAGGTTCTTGGTATGCCAATAAGTGAAGGATAAGAGATGGAATTCTAAGGGGATTATGCAATAACTACCTATAGTTGAGTTGAAATTCAAAACCATAACTATGGATTTTTTTCATGGAACATCCGAATAATTATTAGGGGAACAATTATATTTTGGTTGTAGTTCACCAAATTACGAAATAAATACATTTTATTTATATGAGAGAATATTTTTCTATTAATCGCCTCACCATGATATACATTAAGGAAGTGTTAAGGTTGTTTGGAGTAGAACTCTCAATCATATCACATATATATTTTAGTTTTATGTGAATTTTATAGATAAGTATTTAAATTTATTTGAATATGTACATAATCATTAACACAATATATCATCCTTAGATATATGTTCATTCTAAAGGGTCTATTCAAACCCAAGAAGAAATGTTGTGATATTTCTCTATGAATTTCAAATGAGTTTGGGATCAATAAATTCATACAGTTATAAATTCATAAAAAAATGTATTCCATTAGTAATATATATTCTTCCTTATTAATCCATCAATTGTAAGAATAAAAAACTCCAAAATACAAGAATCAATCTGAGAATCGAAATCTATCTAAAAAATGGAAGAGAATTTTATTACCATTTAGCCGCAAATAAGGGCAGCTCAAAGTCGATATAAAAGTTAGGTTGTAACATCCCATTACTATTTTAGGTATTCTTAATCCTTCTTGGGTTAATTATTATGTTAATTAGAAAAAAATAGTTTATCAGTAAAAATTTGTGTTTTTGATAAACACGTCGTTGAATGGTAAAACACCCAATTAATGCTCCGTAATAATCAATTAAATATTTTATAAGTTAATCAGTGTGTAAGTATGAATTTTTGAGGTCTGCAAAGTCTCGAAGAGGATGGAATAAAAATATTCAATATATTATTTTTTAAGCATGAGCACTTTATTCAAAATAATTGAATAACTCCAAAACGGTTTGTCATATGATATATTTGAGGCCTCAGTTGTGTCTGAAATATAGTGTTTACCCTAGGAGGGGTATAACATTCAAAGGCGCTGGACATTTAGATGTCTCCCTCGTGAGATAAAGTTTTTAAATAATATTTAATATATTATTTATTAGAAATTAAATATCTCCCAAACGATGCATTGTATGGAAAATCTGAGACCACTGATGGGTCCAGAATGAGGGGTTTACCCTAGACAAATTATGCCATTTGTTCTCATCGGGTGTTTGGATTCCATGCTCACAAGAATACAAATTTTTATATTAATTAATTAATTAATCCATGTTTTCATTAATAAATCATTGATATCTCTCAAACCGCTCATCGTTTGAGAAATCTGAGACCACCGTTGGGTCCAGAACGGGGTGTTTACCCTAGATGGGTTATTACTTTTCTTCGCAACAAGAATTTTTGGTCATTTAATTTTTACATCAAATAAATAATTATATTAATTTAATTTAATAAAAATAAATAGTGTATTGTTCATCTTATCTCCCAGAAATGAAAAAAAAACATGGACACCTCTATTGGTAATGCATAAGACCATTGAAAATCTGGGTTTTCAACTTTTTTTGACCATTTAAAATTTAGAAACCTATTAAATGGGTAAAATATTTAACTTCATCATAAATTTTTGTTTCAAACTGTGGATTAATTGGGTGATTGGAATTTGATCGGAATATAAGCCATTTTTGGGGTTATAAATGGCTAGACAACATGGTTTGTCGTGGTGGGTGAATTCAGACGAGTTAAATCAACCCTAAAACCCTTTGTGAGTGTTTTGCAATCCTCCGAAAAATCACTAGGGCATTCCTCTTTTGTTCCAAGGGTGGTGGCAGACCCTTATTCATGCTCCCAGAATAAGGCGCTGCATGAGGTCTTCTTTCATCTTTTGTTTTCATTTTCTTAATTTTTGTTCCTCTTTTATTTATTTTAATTTTATTTCATTATTTCTGCTAATATTCTAATTTCAATAACTTTTTTGTTATTGATTGAAATTGTGCACCATCGGTACCATTGAATTCGTATCGACAAGCATAATCAAAACAATACTTTTATTTAGAAGGCATCAAGGTTTTGATTAATCTGCCTTTTCACTTTTAAAATGGGTTATTTTAAATAAATAATTTCTTGTATTATCAAAATATAGTTAAAAAATAATTTAACTAAGAATAATTTTGTGAAATTATCTTTGATAATTATATAGGATTATATAACGATAATTTCTACAAAATTACAATAGTGCTATTATTGAAAAATTTATAACTAGTTAAATGCAATGTTTAACTAAACGATAAATTGATTTGAATTATCAATAGACATGGACACAAATTGGCAAAAATAATTATAAAATATAATAACATGGTTTTATCTAACAATAATTTTTAAAATTGTCAAATGACAATTGTTTTGAATTATTAAAGGACAATTGCACTAAATTTAGTAAAGTACAATTTTGAGGTATTATTAAAGATAATTATAAGGTTTTATAAAGAAATATTTTCTGGAAAGTTTCATGGATAATTATAAAGTTTAATCAAATAATAATTTCATTATTATTGTGGGTAATTTATAAAAAATTATCAAAGGATAATTATAAATAATTATCAAGTGATAATTACAATGAATAATTATGGGACTACAAAATGATAATTATTAAAAGAATTTATCGAAGGATAATTATTTAAATTATATAAGAATAATTATAAAGGACCACCACATGTGTTATCTTTTTATTTTGAAGATATTATGATATCAAATGTGGTTTATAATTATTCTGAGGAAAATATTGTGAACATATCCTTTGACATGAAATGATAATTTGGAATTTTATCAAGGAGATTGGAACTATCATCGCATGTGATAATCAAAATGATAATTTGAGAATTATCCAAGAGATAGAAACTATCATCGCATTTGATATTTTATTTCCTTTTGAAATAAAATATATGGTTTTGTTTCTAGGAACCCATGACGAACGTCGAGAATTGATGTGTCTACGCTTATGATAACAAGGTTGTGAGGGGGTATATTGAACCACAAATAGTGGTTTATCTTTACGCTGATATAGATGACCTATGAGGTAGGTGGTTCCATCTCGACTTTCCAAATTGATTATCCTTGTATTTCTTGATTTATTTCAATTGTTGATTTAAATTCAATTGCTAAAATTTTCTTTCAATTATACTGATAAAACCTCGATTCCAGTGATTCGATATATTTGAAATTGTTTTGGCATAAAAATTGGAAAACCCCAATTCCATTGAATTGGGTGTGTTTATGGAAATTGGATAATTTAAATTGTTTAATTTACATTATAGATTTGATGGAAGTAATTTTAATTTATTTTTTTAATTTATTTGTGGAAATAAATTGTGTAACAATGTAATTGGTTTTGAATGGATTTCAAACTCCTGAAAATGGCTTAGAATGATTTGATATAAACTCAATGGTTTTATCTTGTGGAAAGTCATGTTTTTGAATAAAACCTATTATGGTTTTAAATGGATAGAAATTGAAATTTTTGAAATGAAATAATGGGATTGATCGTATTTTAAGAAGTCTTAAAATAGTTCGACCATCATGTAAGAGCACATGCAAGCCTTGGGTAGTTAGTGAGTTATTTGGATACACTCTATGCTACGACAACATTTTAAAACATACTTGCGGTGGGTCACATCCCCGCTGGGTTGGTGGTGAGTCTCCTTTGGCCAGTGTCATAGGGACGTGTGTATACACATTTTGCTAAGTTCACATAGAGAGTGCGGATTCCTATAACTAGTTAATACTATGACATCTTTTGGTAGATGACCATGTTGCTTGCTTGTTTATTTATATTTTAGATATAAATGTATGTCAATGATTTTGAACTACTTTACATTCCTGTTGAATTTATATAAACTGATTTATATAAATGTTTTACATAAACCATTGTTTTATAAATATTCCTCCCTTTGTAAAGACTTTGTTTAAAATATTGTTTTCAATCATTTGAAAATGTATATCATGATATGTTTAAATATGATTTTGAATTACCAAACCTTTTTTTGAAAATTGAAATCTTTTATTTAGATAATCTATATTTGGAATCTATTATAGAATCTTTGGTGGTATCCTACTGGGCTTAGGCTCACACCCTACTTTTGCCTTAGGGTATTTGTAGACTTTCTTATTCCTGGTTCGGGCGAAGGGAAAAGATCTCTTAGATTTGGATCCAGCTATTGATCTTTGGTCTTGGTGATTTGTGTTCTTAGGGATGTTGGGGTTGTTTTCCCATTTTTAGTGCTTGGGTTGTAGTACTTTGGGATTTTTATGCCTCTTGTATTCTGGTGCATTACTCCTAGTGGAGTTTCTTTTTGTTATGTATACAGTCTTGTTTCTTTTCTTCCACATTGTTGGTGGAAAAATCGTTCCCACTTGCATGTTATGTGATGCTAGGTGCTTGTCCCCGAATCGTGGGGATCAGGAACGCCCTTCGGGCTATGTCAGGGCCAGCTCGGTTATCGGGTTACCAGGGTACCCGGGCTAGTTCGTGACAAAATGGTATCAAAGCGAGGTTAAACATCTTGCATTGATGATAGTATTAATTTGAGTATTCTTTTCAGGACATAGGAGGTAGTTTCGATTGAGTTCCTGGCTAGCTCTCACCACAATAAACCTTAATTCACTAGGGGTGGTTAGGGAAAGACGACTTGTGGATTAGTTTTTGTGTTTTACTATTTTTATTTGGATAGAGTGAAATCCAAATCATGTATGTTCTACCAGTCAGTATCTTTTTTCCCTTGATGTTATATACGACCGTTATATAATATCGTACTTTTTGTCTGTTGATGTTTTGTAACATCATACCTCCGAGAAGACGAGTGAATCAGATCAATGAAAGGGCTACTACTGAACATCTGTGAGCAAAACCTCCAGTGGAACTGAGCCTAGTTGAGGTGATTGTGTGCACTGTCCATGCTCTGGGATAGACACCACCTCAAAATCCCCTTTTAGGCTCTAGCTGTGGAACCTGGGGGGGTGCTCTTTGAATTTTTTTCTGAAGAGTTCTTTTACCAGAAACAACGGGTTTTCAAAGGTTCCACTGATCCTCAACATGCTAAGGAATGGTTTGGCAGGATAAAACTTCTGTTTTAGTTCTTATAGACACCGGACGAGATCAGGTTGAAGTGTTGCACCTTTTGTGTTGGAGGGACAAAGAGGAAGATGGTGGGACATGATAGTGATGACAAAGAAACATAAGGGCTTAGATTGGAAGGACACCAAGAATCTTTTCACAAAATAGTTCTATCCAGATCCAATGGTGTTGGCCAAAGCCAGAGAGTTTTTCAAGCATGAGAAGGCTAAAAGAACTGTGGCTCCTATAGATGTTTGGGGGGCTTGTAAAAGTTAATACACATCTTTCCCACTCCACGAAGCAACACAAGGTCATCAAAAACTACGGGGCAATCAAATGATTCATGTACAAAAGTGTTCCAGCCACATGCATCTGGAACGAAGCTTCTTCACACAGTGAAAGAGTCTCCAGAGGAAGCTAATACAATTCCAATGACCATAATAAGTATCATTACTATAGCTTCGTCTTTAGTGACTGCACTTTTGGTACCGGTGCATCTTACTTGTTTATTTCAACCTATATTCTTAATCATCTTAATCTTCCTATGGAGCTTTTATCTTGTTCAATGGATATTACTACACCCCTTGGTGCGAAGAGAAAGCATGGTCTCTATAGTCCTACTGTGTCTTCTCCCTATCATATGTTGAGTTTTCATGGAGTTTTCTCGTACTTGACATGGATCCTCATGATGTAACATTCAAGATGGATTGGATTATTTCCAATAAAGCTCATATTGATTGTTATGTTTGATGGGTCTACATTACTAGACCTAGTGCCTATTGTCATTAAAGAAGAATGCGACGCATGGTCGAGCAGAACTGGAACTTCTTATCCGGAGTTGGGGAAATTGATATCAATGTTTAATTTTGATCTAGAGAGAGATTCAATGTGTGGTGATCTTCTATCAGTCGTCACTGAGTTTCCTAATGTGTTTCCTTCTTACTTCTCTGGTTTTCCACCAGTAAGGGAGGTTGTTTTTTCTATTGACATAGTGTCTAGTACTCAACCAGTTTTTATTCCCTCTTACAAAATGGCTCTAACTGAACTAAAAGAACTAATGTTCTAGTTGGAAAATCTTCTTGAGAAAGACTTTATTCACCCAAGTATGTTACCTTGAGCGGTGTCAGTTCTAACCGCCCTGAAAGGTGATGGTTTCCTAGATTATTCTCTTCTCAAGATGATTCTTTAGGAACAAAATCTTCTTGAAGAATTCTGTAGGCATTAGAGACTCTCTTTATGGTGGGGAGACCGATTCCCATTGGTTGTTCTCTAAAGATAGTGTCATGTGTTATCAGAACTGTTATGTTTCACCGTTAATGACAAGGAAGACTATAATGGGGGATTTATATAATTTACCAATGGGTTGTGCACCCAGGAATCACTAAGATGTTCTACAACTTGAAGAAAATGTTTTGGTGACCATGTATTCTTAAATGTTTCACCCCAATTGGGTCATCGACGACTTGATAGGCAAGGTAAGATTGCTCATTGTTTTGTGGGATATTTTATGGTTATTGTTTGAGTAGAGAAAATTGTTCACCATTTAGCACTACCACCACAACTAACATCGATACATAATGTGTTTCATGTATCTCAACTTCAAAAGTATATGTCTGACCCATCTCATGTTCTGAGTTGGCGTGATCTGTAAGTGGAACCTGATTTATCTCTGACTGGACGACCAGTCAGGGTTTTTGATTCTGAGACCAAGGAACTTCGTGGCAGGAAGATACCCCCAGTCAGTGTACTATGGTAGTATGGTTTTTATTCTCATGTTATGTGGGAAAGGAAGGCACTTATATGAGAGGAGTGACCTCATCTGTTTGACGCGGGGATTCTTAGTAGGCTTTCTGGGGACAGAAAGTTATTATTGTGGGGAGGTTGTAACATCCCGTTACTGTTTCAGGTATTCTTAATCCTTCTTGGGTTAATTATTATTTTAATTAGAAAAAAATAGTTAATCAGTAAAAAGTTGCGTTTTTGTTAAAACACGTCGCTGAATAGTAAAACACCCAATTAATGCTCCGTAATAATCAATTAAATATTTTCTAAGTTAATTACTGTGTTAGTGTGAGTTTTTGAGGTCTGCAAAGTCTCAAAGAGGATGGAATAAAAATATTCAATATATTATTTTTTAAGCATGAGCACTTTATTCAAAATAATTAAATAACTCCAAAACGGTCTGTCATATGATTTATTTGAGGCCTCAGTTGTGTCCGAAATATAGTGTTTATCCTAGGAGGGGTATAACATTCAAAGGCACCAGACATTTAGATGTCTCGCTTGTGAGATAAAGCTTTTAAATAATATTTAATATATTATTTATTAAAAATTAAATATCTCCCAAACGATGCATCATATGGAAAATTTGAGACCACCGATGGGTCTGGAATGAGGGGTTTACCCTAGACAAAGTATGAAATTTGTTCACATCGGGTGTTTGGATACCTCGGTCGCAAGAATACCAATTTTTATATTAATTAATTAATTATTCCGAGTTTTCATTATCAAATCATTAATATCTCTTAAACCGCTCATCGTTTTAGAAATCTGAGACCACCGTTGGGTCCGAAACAGGGTGTTTACCATAGATGGGGTATTACTTTTATTCGCAACAAGTCATTGGTGTCATTTAATTTTTACATCAAATAAAAAATTATATTAATTTAATTAAAAAATGGTGTATTGTTCATCTCCTCTCCCAGAAATAAAAAAAACATGGACACGTCCATTGGTAATGCACGAGACCATTGAAAATCATGGTTTTCAACTTATTTTGACCATTTAAAATTTATAAACCTATTAAATTGGTAAAATCTGTAACTCCGTCATAAATTTTTGTTTGAAACTGTGGATTAATTGGGTGATTGGAATTTGACCGGAATATAATCCATTTTTGGGGTTATAAATGGCTAGACAACATGGTGTGTCATGGTGGGTGAATCCAGTCAAGTTAAATCAACCATAAAACCCTTTGTGAGTGTTTTGCGAACCTCCAAAACATCAATAGGGCATTCCTCTTTAGTTTTATGAGTGGTGGCAGACCCTTAGTCATTCTCCTATTATAAGGCACTGCATGAGGTCTTCTTTCATCTTTTGTTTTCATTTTGTTCATTTTTTCCTCTTTTATTTATTTTAATTTTATTTCATTATTTCTTCCGATTTTCTAATTTCAATAACTTTTTTGTTATTGATCGAAATTTTGCGCCGTCAGTACCATTGTATTCTTATCAACAAGCATAATCAAAATGATAATTTTATTTAGAAGGCATCATGGTTTTGATTAATGTACCTTTTCACTTTTAAAATGGGTTATTTTAAATAAATAATTATGAGTATTATCAAAATATAGTTAATAAATAAATTAACTAAGAATAATTTTGTGAATTTATCTTTGATAATTATATAGTATTATATAACGATAATTTCTATAAAATTACAATAGTGCGGTTATTCAAAAATTTATAACTAGTTAAATGCAATGTTTAATTAAATGATAAATTGATTTGAATTATCAATAGACATGGACACAAATTGTCAGAAATAATTATAAAAGATAATAACATGGTTTATCTAATGATAACTTGTAAAATTGTCAAATGACAATTGTTTTGAATTCATAAAGGACAACTGATCTTAATTTAGTAAAGTACAATTTTGAGGTATTATTAATGATAATTATAAGGTTTTATAAAGAAATATTTTCTGGAACTTTTCATGGATAATTCTAAATTTTAATCAAATAATAATTTCATTAAATTATCATGGGTAATTTATACAAAATTATCAAAGGATAATTATAAATAATTATCAAGTGATAATTACAATGAATAATTGTGGGATTACAAAATGATAATTATTAAAAGAATTTATCGAAGGATAATTATTTAAATTATATATGAATAATTATAAAGGACTAACACATGTGTTATCTTTTTATTTTGAAGATATTATGATATTAAATGTTGTTTATAATTATTATGAGGAAAATATTGTGAACATATCCTTTGACATGAAATGATAATTTGGATATTTAGCAAGGAGATTGGAACTATCATCGCATGTGATAATCAAAATGATAATTTGAGAATTATCCAAGAGAGAGAAACTATCATCGCTTTTGATATTTTATTTCATTTTGAAATAAAATATATGGTTTTGGTTCTAGGAACCTGTGATGAACGTCGAGCATTGATGTGTCTATGCTTATGATAACAAGGTTGTGAGGAGGTATATTGAACCAAACATAGTGGTTTATCTTTCTGCTGATATCGACGACCTATGAGGTAGGTGGTTCCATCCCGACTTTCCAAATTGATTATCCTTGTATTTCATGATTTATTTCAATTGTTTATTTAAATTAAATTGCTCAAATTTTCTTTTAATTAAATTGATAAAACCTCGATTCCAGTGAATCGAGATTTTTGAAATGGTTTTTTCATAAAAATTGGAAAACCCTAATTCCATTGAATTGGGTGTGTTTATGAAAATTGGCTAATTTAAATTGTTTAATTTAAATTATAGATTTGATAGAAATTATTTTAATTAAATTTTTCAACTTATTTGTGGAAATAAATTTTTTAAGGATGTAATTGGTTTTGAATGGATTTCAAACTCTTGAAAATGGCTTAAAATTATTTGATATAAATCCAATTGTTTTATCTTGTGGAAAGACATGTTTTTGAATAAAAACTATTTTGGTTTTAAATGGAAATAAATTGACATTTTTGAAATGGAAGAATGTGATTGATCATATTTTAAGCAGTCTTAAAATAGCTCGACCATCATGTAAGAGCACATGCAAGCCTTGGGTAGTTAGTGAGTTATTTGGATACAATCTACGCTACGAAAACATTCTAAAACATACTTGCGGCGGGTCACATCCCTGATGGGTTGGTGACGAGTCTCCTTTGGCCAGTGTCATATAGACGTGTGTATACACATTTTGCTGAGTTCACATAAAGAGTGCAGAATCCTATAACTGGTTAATACTATCATACCTTTTGGCAGATGACCATGTTTTTTGCTTGTTTATTTATATTTGAGATATAAATGTATGCCAATTCCATTGAACTGCTTTACATGCCTGTTGAATTTATATAAACTGATTTATATAAATGTTTTACATAATCCATTGTTTTAGAAATATTCCATCATTTGTAAAGCCTCTGTTTAAAATATTTATTCCCATCATTTGAAAATGTATAGAATGATTTGTTTAAATATGATTTTGAATTTACAAACCTTTTTTTGAAAATTGAAAGCTTTTATTTGGATAATCTATATTTGGAATCCGTTATGGAATCTTTGGTGGTATCCTACTAGGCTTAGGCTCACACCCTACTTTTGCCTTCGGCTGTTTGTAGACTTTCTTATTCCTGGTTCGAGCGAAGTGAAAAGATCTCTTGGTGGTGGATCCAGCCATTGATATTTGGTCTTGGTGAGTTGTGTTCTTAGGGTCCTCGGGGATGTTTTCCCATTTTTAGTACTTGGGTTGTAGTACATTGGGATTTTTATGCCTCTTGTATTCTGGTACATTACTCCCAGTGGAGTTTCTTTTTTTATGCATACAGTCTTGTTTCTTTTCTTCTGCATTGATGGTGTAAAAAACAATCCCACTTGCAAGTTATTTGATGCCAGGTGGTAGACACTGACCCGTGGGGATCAGGAACGCCCTTCGGGCTATGTCTGGGTCGGCTCGGTTATCGGGTTACCAGGTTACCTAGGCTGGTTCGTGACATAGGTTTAAAGAATTCTATTAGATTTTCTATTCATATACAGTTATAATGTATACATATTCATTTCTCTTTTGAAAAATGTTTATAATTTGATGTAAGAGAGATTTAATCCCCATAAATTCTTCTTTTAAAGAGATTCTTGATCATATTAGTATAGTAGCATATCACTTAGTACTTCCTTTTACCCTCTCTCATGATTTGGATGTGTTACATGTATCTATTTTGATAATTTTCATAATAGAACCTTCACATGTACTAAAATAAGAGTTCATACTATTGTTGAGGTATTATTTTTATATGGATATTTCAGAAGAAATCATAAATTTTCTAGATAATGTTATATGGAACAAGACTACTCAACTGGTTAATGTTCTCTGGTGGAATAAACAATTTGATAAAGAAATACATAAACCCAAGGATGTGATGTGGTTGAGGCATACTCATTATTTTTGTATTATAGTATTGTAATTTTTGAGGAGGAATTATTGAAATATGAGTTGATTCAATGAGGTTTCCTTATAGATTTTCCATTCCTCTATATTTGGAAAATCACAAACACTATATTTTAAGTAAAAATTATTTCCCCCTCTAAGAATTATCTTAATAAGGAAAATTTTCCTTCCTCTAGTAAATTTTATCCTTACCTATATTTTAATTGTTTATTTTATAATTTCTATAAATCTAACTCTTTTTATTTCTAAAAGGTAAAATTTGGTTTCATATCTAAACCCTCAAAATCCTATAAGTCCTTTGTTATAGAGTATTTTATTTTCAGACTTCTAATTCTCTAAAATTTAGAATTTGAATTCTTTAAAATTCAGACTCTGAATTCTGTGAAATTCAGACTCCAAATTCACTGAAATTCAGACTCCGAATTCTCTAAAATTTAGACGTAGAATTATCTGAAATCCAGACTCTGAATTCTATGAAATTCAGACTCTAAACTCTTTTAAATCTAGACTCTGAATATACATAATTTCAGACTCCAAATTATTTAAAATTCAGAATCCAAATTCTTTGAAATTCAGACTCTGAATTCTCTGAAATTCAGTATCCGAATTCTCTAAAATTCAGATTCTGAATTTCTCAAACATCAGACTCCAAATTCCTCAAAATTATGACATTGAATTTCTCAGAATACAGACTATAAATTCCTGTGATTTAAGATTCCAAATTTCTATGAATTCAGATATCAAATTCATTAGAATTAAGGTTTCGAAATCTATAAAATTCATGTTCTGAATTCCTAGGAAAACAGAATATTAATATTCACGATTTATAGTCTCCAAGTGTTTATTTGGTTAGACTCCAAACATTATTTTTTCCTGGACTCAGAAAAATAGATTTCATTTAGAAACTTTATTTTTCTTACACTTGTTATAGTTATGAAACGGTGTCGTACATTGGGTTTCTAACTAACCATTGTTTGAGTTACTCGTATATAGATCCCTATAAATTCAAGGAAAAATATGATCGTTGGAGGAGGGAACCGATAGTTAGAGAAGTGCCTATAAATAAGAGATCATTTAAATGAGTTCAAGATGACTCTATCACTATAGAAATCAAATACTGCTGAAGTGATTTCTATAAAGAGAGACTATCATGCCTTGTCCATACTGAACATCATGTTTATCTTGCTTCGTGTGACTCTAATTGTTCGTGTGTACAATCGATGACTTCTGGGGATATAAAGGCACATGTTTCGACTATGTTAAAGTTCAAGGACTTCAATGGATAGGAAGATAGAGGTTCCAACTACCTTAAAGTTCAAGGGCTGGCGGGGATAGCAATACAGATTCTGATATTCTTATCAAGGGATTAACCGGGTGTGGGTAAGACATACTTTCTTAAATGTATAAATCAAGGGACCATTATCCAAGGTTGTTGGATACCCTTCTCTATGGGTTAAAAAATTTCTTAATTGTTACTTGTTTTTGTTTCAAGTTTATTTACATTGTATTTTGATAAAGGAAGAGAGTATAACCTTCTTATACATTATTATTCTTTTTTATACATTGATAAGTAAGATTATATACGATTTAAGGTAGAATATATTCCTTGTAAAATTATCTTAAGTTTCATTTCTAGAACCATATTCCCGGAAACAAGCAAGTTTGTAGAAATATAAGAGGTATTGTGAACTTACCTTATCTAACATTGTTAAGAATAGTTTTCTTTAAGGTTAAAATGAAATTTTTTAAACTTATAATTCACCCCCTCAGGTAATTGAGATTCTACATTCATATTTCAATCCTAAAATTGGTATCAGAGCAAGTAATTTAAATACTTATATTAACATATATGTTTTCTTACTTAGTTTTCATTATTCTAAATATTTTTCTTGATTATGATTTTTATCCTTGTTTACAAACCATTAATATTAACAAATTTTTTTGGAAAGATATTTTTGTTTAAATGGAAGGAATGAATGTCGGTTCTATTGATAATTTAAATCCTAATGTACCACCTATATTTTATTGGAATGATTATGAATATTGGAGATATCGCAAGAAGAATTTTTTTAATTCTAGAGTGGACAACTTTGTTATGATTAATGGAGATTACAATATTCCTATTAGTGATGTTAGAACATTTACTAATCATGAAAATTCATAATATCTACTAAACTTAAATGTACGCAATACATTGTTGTGTTCCATGAAAAGGAATATATATAGTCAGATTTCTTCTTGTGAAGCTGCAAATTGTATTTGGAATAAATTGAAAGTAACAAATTTTGGTACATCCAAGGTTATAGAAACTAGAAGAGTTATTCTTAGAGAAGAATATCTAGGATTTCTATTTCTTTATAGAGAACTGTTATTCAAGGTACAACAAAGGTTTATGACTATTATTAACAGTTTACAATCAATGGGTGAAAAATGTTTAGATGATGAAGCTCTTATGGACAAGATTTTTGATATCATTCCTAATGAGTGGGAATCTAAGAGAACATCTATTGATGAGAATAGGAAAGTATCTAAAATTACTCTTGACGATCATTTTGGAACTCTTCTTCAATATTGGACAAGAATGAAAAGAGATGCTGATATGAATAAGAAGAAAATGGTAATGGAAGTGTAGCCTTTACTATTACATAATCCAAGACTCCTAAAAGAGTTATAATATCTAAGTCATAGAAAGTCGTTATTTTATCTAAATCAAGTGAATGTGAACATTCTGAGAATGAGCTAGCTAATCTTTCTTGATATATGAAAAGGATAGCTGGGAAGAATGAATTTTAGTATTGACTTAAGAAGAAAGAAAGAAAGGACCAGAACGACACTAATGTCACTTTTTATGAATGCAAAAGAGCAGGGCATATAAGGCTGGATTGTCCTATTATTAAGAAAAAGGATAGAAAAGAAAACCATTTTGAGATAAATATAAATAAGTACTATAAGTATTAATCTATGAAAGATTTGAAATCCAACGACACCTAGAGTGCTAGTGATAGAGACTCTTCTTATGAATCCTCAGTGTATGAATCTTCTGTTCAGAAGAATATTGGTCTAAATTCCAAGCTACCTATTGAAAATAATTATCTAATAGAAATTGTACACAATGACGAATCCATAACTAATGTATCCTTAAATAAAAATTATAGTGATAATAGATATTATGAATCTTCTTCTGATGAACATAATACATTACCTACTTATGAATAAGTATCTAGGTTTGCTAAAAATATTGAGAATGAATATTCTAAAATCATGAAAAAACCTGATAAGGAAAATTCTAGAATTTATATTATTACTGATGAAGTATCAGATCTTTCTAATGATCTGGATAAGAAAATTTATGATTTTGAAAGTATTTCTAAAATCCTTGAGGAAGTTAATTCTAAAAAGGATGAACTTTCTAAGGATATTGAAAAGGTAATTTCCATGAAAAATATTTTAAAGACTATCTCTAGTGTTAAAACTAACATTTTTAAGGATAAAAAAATTGTTATTATACTAAATTCTGAAATATTTTCCTCGAGGAAATTTTTGTCAAACTTTACCTTAGGTAAGGAAAATTTTGATATAATTTATGCCCAAATTCGACCTATAAGGAACAATTATGGATTTGTTTATACTCATTCTAAACTAGTTTTTAGTAACAGTTATTTTTTCCTCAAAGTGCTTCATTCTGCACTAAATTTTAGTGTGGTGGGAATTGGGAAAAAATTGTTCTTTAAACAAATCTCTATATTTAGGTTTTCATAATGCTTATTTTTCTAAGAATATGTGGATACCTAAAATTTTCCTATATGAAATTTCCAGATCCAAGAATGTTTGGGTTCTGCAAGTTTTATTCTCTAATTTTCAGGAAAATAAATATATTACTAACAATAATATATGGTACATGGATAGTGGATGTTCCTGGCATATGACTGGTAAAAAAAACTTCATTAAAAATATTATCAAGATGAAAGGAGGAAATGTAGCTTTTAGAGATAATGATCAGGGATAAATTATTGGTATAAGTAACATTGTTATTCTTGGAGAAACATTGATTTCAAATGTTTTATTTGTTAAAGGTATTAAGAAAAACCTCGTTAGCATAAGTCAATTATGTGATGAAGGTTACCTTGTGAATTTTAGGAATGTTATTTTCTTTGTACACAATTCAAAGGAAGAGTTTATTCTTTCTTCCCATAAGCAAGAGAATGTAGACATACTAAACTTATAAGACCTTAGGAGCCAAGATATAAATTGTTTTGATGCAATGGAAGACGAATCTATGTTATGGAATAGAAGGTTAGGACACTGTAACCTTAGGAACTTATGTAAACTTTATAAGAAAAGACATGTTAAAGATATATCAAATCTTATATTAGATTCATCAAAATTTCATGATCCATGTAAATATGAAAAGAAACATAAATCATGTTTTATGTCAATTGGTGAAGTCTCAACTACTGATTCATTACAGTCGTTGCATATGGATCTTCTTGGTCCAACACAAACTAGTAGCATTGGAGGAAAATATTTTGTGTTTGTCCTAGTTTATTATCACACTTTATTTACGTGGGTCTATTTTATAACTAAGAAATCTGAAGAATTTTCTAATTTCAAAATCATTGGTTCCCATGTTAAAAATGAGAAAATTCTTCCATTGATAACTATTCATAGTGATCTTGGAGGATAATTTCAACAGGCTGATTTTGCAACTTTTTGTAGTAGAAAATGCATTACTCATAACTTTTCAACACCAAGAACCCCTAAACAAAATCGTGTTGTTGAAAGAAGAAATAAAATTCTTCCAGAGATAACAAGAACCATGTTGAGTGAGTATTAGGTAGCCAAACATTTTTGGGCTGAAGCTGTAAGTACTGCTTGTTATACTATAAATCATTTTTTGATTAGACCCTTTCTTAATAAAACCCCCTATGAGTTATGGAATGGATGAAAACCTAGACGTTCTTATATCAAGGTATTTGGATGCAAAGTATTCATTTTTAACATTAAAGAAAATTTATATAAATTTCCACTCAAATATGATGAAGTAATTTTCTTAGGCCTCTCCACAACTTATAAGCCTTATAGAGTTTTTAATAAAAAACTTATATTGTTGAAGAACCCATACATGTTAAATTTGATGAAACTCATCCATTTTTTAAACACCCTCTACTAATATCTACGGATGTGTTTTAAAAAACTAATTATCAACCCTTGATAGATGATACTTATGATAAGTAAAATGTTCAAGTAAAATTCTTCTGAAATATTTACCCCAGAATATTTCCTACCATATGTTGAGGAACAGGTTTTACTGAACCCAAATCAGTTGTTTCATAAGAATCATCCCAGTGATAGTATCATTGGTGATGTAAATCAACCCTTACAGACTAGCAGTTCATTAATAAATGAAGTAGAACTTCTAGAATTCCTTTTCTAAATTAGAACCAAAAACCATTGATTATGCTTTAGGTGATCATGATTAGATAAAAGTCACGAAAGATTATCTAAATGAATTTGAAAGGAATAAAGTCTGGACCTTGGTTGAAAGGCCTAAGGAAACATCTATTATTGGAATAAAATGGGTATTCAGAAATAGGTGTGATGAAAATGTAATCATAGTTTGAAATAAATCTAGATTAGATGATAAAGGCTATAAAAAAGGAATAGACTATGAAGAAACTTATTCTCCATTAGCTAAACATGAATCTATCTATATTCAACTGTCCTTTGCATAATTATTTAACTTTAATAATTTTCAAATGGATGTTAAATGTTTTATCCTTAATGGTTATGTTCATGAGGATGTTTCTGTTGAACATCCTCCTATTTCTGAAAATAAAAAACATCCTGAACATGTTTTCAAACTTTCCAAATCATTATATGGACTTAAACAAGAACCTAGATTCTGATATGATTGACTTATATGATTTTTGTTACAAAACAATTACATTATGGGAAATGTTGATCCAATAATATTTATAAAAAATGATAATAAAAATGTTTTAGTTGTTCAAATTTATGTTAATGACATTATATTTGGTTCAACTTAGAAATCTTCAATCAATGCGTTTTCAAATCTAATGAAATTTTAGTTTGAAATGAGTGTCATGGGTGAGTTAACATTTTTCAATGCTTATCAAATTTCTCAAAAACTAAAATTAATTTATATATCTCAACATAAGTATATTAAATATATTATTAAAAAGTATGGATATGAAAACACTAAGAGTATAAGTACTCCCATTTTTACCTCAAATTCAATTGATCTTAATGTTACTGGGAAACTTGTGGATCAAACACCATTTAGAGGTATTATAGGAAGCTTACTATACTTGACAACTAGTCATCCAGACTTAATGTTTTCAATATTCTTAAATGAAAGGTATCATTCCAATCTTATGGAATGTCATTTAAAGGAAGTGAAAACGATTTTTTGCTACTTAAAGGGAACCATGGATTTTTGGACTCTTTTATACTTTTTGGAAATTATATTGTTTTAAAAAAGTTTTTCAGATTTTGATTTTTGTGGATATAGAATGGATAGGAAAAGTATATCTATAAAATCTCATTTCCTAGGAGATTAATTAGTTTCTTGGTCATGAAAAAATGCAACACTCAATTGCACTTTCCACTGTTGAAGAAAAATTTGTAGTAGTTGGAAGTTGTTGTGCTCAAGTGTTGTGGATTCCATACACACTCACAGACAATGGTATGAGTTTTACCAAAACACAAATAATATGTGATAATACCGGTTCCATTTCCTTAAGTAAAAACTCTGCACATCACTATCATGTGAAACACATTGATATCAGGAATCAATTTCTTAGGGATCACACAAAAAGGAGATATCATTCATCAATTTATCAGAATGCAAGTTCAACATGATGATATTTTCACAAAATCGTTACCATCCGATAGATTTGAATTTATTAAATAGACGTTAGGGATGATAACTATATGGTAATCTTCCATATTAACTTATTTTTGAAATCTATCTACTTACTGTATGTAACTCCTTTTCCTGTGGGGATTACATTTGCATGGTAGTCAAAAAAATTCTTAATCAATGTTTTTTTCATAATAAAAATTTTAATAATAAAATATTCTCGTAATAAAATATTTTCATAATCAAAATTTTCGTAATCAAAATTCACATTAAAATTTTCAAAATCTATAGTTCTTCAAGAATAATTTTCCTAATTACGAATATTTTTTCCCTGAAAATTCGGAAGGTATGTTTTCTTTCATAAAATTTCGCAACATTATTTTAACATGTGGGTATTTTTATCTTATTTAAGAAACATTTTCAGATTCACGTTTTCATAAATCCTAATGTTTATCTTTAAACCCTAAAAAGATCAAAACCTACCAAACTCATTATTCATCTATGATCTGAACCGTCAGATCTGATCAAGAGTATTTCAACCATTAGATCAATCATGGAAGTTGAACCATCGCCTCAAATGCCTATATAAAGACCCCCAATGTTTGTCCCACATCGATTTCCATGACGTGGAATGTTGAAGCTCTTCCCCTATACTTAAGGATATTCTGAATGTTCAGGTTTTCCTCAATTTTGAATGTCTGTTGAAGCCTCTCCTCAAAAATATATGTATTCAATAAAAGAAATCCCCAAGTGGTTTATTTATAGAGAAAGGTTAGTGGATCCGAAATTCTATGCTAAGTATGACCCTATCATTTCAAAGAATATTAATCAGAATGGCTGGGAGAGCCTATGTATATCGAAACCAAAGGCACAAGATCTGGTCTATCTAGAGTTTTTGATTGAATTTTATGAGTCAACATGTATCTTCAAAGAAGGAGGGAGATATATTTTTTCCTTCAAGAGTTATAGGAAGACTTATTCGCTTTCCTACTGTAAGGCAGTAGGTTTTATTGGAATTTATTATGAGGGTGAAGCAAGAATATATGTGCATAAGCTACAAGATATATCCAGATCATTTGAGTAGGAAAAATCATTATAGTACCTTGGCTTGAAAGATTTGAAGGCTCCGAAAATTTTTCATCACTTTATAAATTTCTGGATTCCGGAATTGTGAGTTCAAGGTTTTATTATTCCAAGAAAATGAGAAAATGATACACTGAAAAAAAGTGACATCTATATTTTATATTTTCTCATGAAACTCCGGAAGATAAATTTCATGAATTATATATTGATTACGATTGAGAATACCAGGAATAGAAATTTTAAGTCTCAAATTATCATGTATTAAGACATTCTCTCCAAAATTATAGTTCTTTGTTTAGAATCATTAAAAATCCATTATAGTTTTATGCTAAGAAAATAAAAGGTTATGCTGCTTAGTGATGATACCTTGAGAAGGATGAAGGCTGGCATAACTAAGGAATCCGAAGAATTTTATGACCTACTTGAATAAGAAGTATAAGCTTTATCAAAGAAACCAAAAGTGGATGAAACTTCTAAGAAGGGTGAAAGGAAGATAAAGGCAATGGAACCTGAAGAGAAAGGATAAAACCCATACGGCTAAGGAAACACTATCTACACCACCAAATCCAAAGAAGAAAAAGACTTATCCTGGTCAAGTAGTGGCTAAGTGGGGAGAGTACAAGAAGAATAAGAATGAAGGAGATCCTACATTTTTCATGGACATTACTGAGGCCAAATCTTTAAATATAAAGGCCACTGAAGATCTTGAGAAGTAAGATAAAGTAAATAAATAGAGAAAAAAAGATGTTAAAGGCTAAAATCGTTCAATCTCGTCTTAAGGATGCTGAGGAAGCCTCTAAACAACACTATTTTCTGGAATCTTTTTTGCAAGAATCAATTCTTTTGACTCTAGGAAATAAGTTTGTGATTCCAGAACTAGATCAAGAAGAAGAAATTGTGCAAGAGGAAGAAGTGGAAGAAGGAGGAGAAGGAGGAGGAGGAAGTGGCCATTCCGATGACATGATTTGGAAAGTAGTGGATTATCCTGAGAAGGAGAGTCCTTTTGAGAAACTATCAATTCGAACATCTGATGTAGAGTCTTCAAAACATGCTACACTTGGAAAATAAGATAAGGTTCAGGAAGAAGTGAATAATATATCTAAATATGAAAGCGGAAATTATGATTTTATTCAGCCAGAGGATGTTGTTTTAGGGGCTGAGAAAGAAAATCTTGAGGAAGATAAGATTGTTCAGTTATCAGATAGTGAGCATGAATCTCCTAAAGCATAGGAAATCATTATGAGAGATGATAAGGGAAAGCAGTTGTCAGTGGATACACCTAATAAATATATGGTGAAAAAGAAACAACTAGGTGCTTAATCGAAGAGGAAATTTGAGGAGATTGAAAAAAAATCCTCACCAACCAAACACTTTTATTTGGAATCGTCCTCTCTTGGAAATTATTTTATGGTATAGTCTTTGAAAAATTTGGATGATACAATTCCCTTTATTCCTGAGTATAGATACATGATTCTAGTTGCTTCATCATTCGTTCAATCAGAAATCAAATTTAGTTTCAATGCTTATGGATAAATTTATCGCACTAGAGGAAAATTTCAAATCTTTTCTCAATGGTTATGAGTCTCATAATATATAAACAAGAAGATTACAAGTTGGTCAAGAAGGTTTGATAAAGTGCTCAGAGTCATTGATGAATTTCAAGAAAGTTTAAAGGATTATTTTAATACTAAAGATGGAAAGTTTAATGACCTTACTAAGAGATTTTAGGAAAACCTGACTCTCGAATAGACAACATGGAAGCAAGAAGTAAAGGACTTGAATGGAAAACTTAATATAATGTCCATGAATTGGAAGAGAGAAAGGGATCTCAAATTTGAGTTTGAAGAAAAGCTTGTTAAGCCAGAAGAAGTCTTGAAGGATCAGGAAGAATGTCTTAAGGATTAGGAAGAAAAAATTAAATCCTTGGAAAAGAAAAGAGATGATCCAGATCAAAAACTGAAGCGTTTTGAAGAAGATCACAAGCTTCTTGAGAAGATAAAATCCATTGTGAAATTTTTTTTACAGAAGTTGAATACAGGATAATTCTCCCAAATCTGATCTTTTGTTGTATTTTTTCTACCTTGTATAAATTCCTTCAATATTAACGGATTTTTTATTTTTATTCATATGTTTCGTTGTTTAGTACTTCCTTTTTAGGTACCATATTTTTTCCATTATCTTTATTCCTTTTTGAAAATCACAAAGGGGAGAAAATAATGATACAAATAATTCTTTGTAATGAATAGATTTCCCTAAGTAAGGGGGAGTTCATATAAGGGAAAGCTCTTATCGAAGAAGGTTTTCTAATGTAAGAAAATGTAAAATATCATTCAATAAATTTAGAATACAATCCTTTTGGATTGAAAAACCTATGTGGGATTTACTTGTATCCACAAACATTTATATGTAAAGTGATATAAGTTTTCTTTTATATTCATAAAGAAAAAATCTAAGTCCCTATATTCTTTTTCAAGGATGACTGTGATTTACGAAAAGGGGGAATTGTTGATTCAATAAGGTTTCCTTATGACTTTTTCATTCCTCTATGTTTTGAAAATCTCAAAAACTAAATCATAAGGCAAAATTATTCTTCCCCTATAAATTATATTAATAAGAAAAGTTTTCCTTCCTCGAGAAAATTTTATCCTTACCTATGATTTTATTGTTTATTTTATAGTTTCTATAAATCTAAATCTTTTTATTTAAAAAGAGTTAATTCAATTTCATATCTAAAACCTCAGAATTCAATAAATCCTTGGTTATAGAGTATTCTGTTTTTGGACCCCGAATTCTCAGAAATTAAGACTCCAAATTATCTAAAATTTAGACTCACAATTCTTTGAAATTCATATTCCAAATTCTCTAATATTCAAAATCTGAATTCACTGTAATTCAGACCCTGAATTATCTGAAATTAAGACTATGAATTCTCTGAAATAAGGACTTTGAATTCCTTAAAATTCAGACTCCTAAATCTCTAAAATTCATTCTCTGAATTCTCTAAAATTCTGACTCTGAATTCCTCATAATTCAGACTCTGAATTCCTATGATTTTAGATTCCGAATTCTTAATAATTCAGATTTTGAATTCATTAGAATTCAAGTTCTGAAATATATAGAATTCAGGTTTTGAATTCCTTTAAAAAAATAATCTAGATATTCATGATTTATTGTCTCAAAGTGTTAATTTAGTTAGACTCAGAACATTATTTTTACCTAGAATCTGAAAAATAAATTTGGTTGAGAAACCTTATTTTTCATACACTTGTTATAGTTATGAAACAATGTCGTAAATTCTATTTCAAAATAACTGTTGTTTTAGTGACAGGTGTATAGGTACCTCATAAATTCAAGGAAAAATATAACCATTGGAGGAGGGATATGACCATTGTATAAGTGCCTATAAATAGGATCTCCTTTGAAAAATCTCAAGACTACTCGATCACATTAGAAATTTCATGCTGCTAAAGTGATTTCTAGAGAGAGAGACTCTCATGCCTTGTGCATACTGAACATCTTGTTCAGATTTATTCATGTGACTTCAATTTTTGTTGTGTAAAATTGAGAACTTCTGAGGATGGGAAGACAGAAGTTCTGACTACCTTAAATTTTTAGGACATCTGTGGATAGGAAGACATAGGTTCTGACTACCTTAAAGCTCAAGGGATTGCAGGGAAAGAAAGACATATTCAAATATTCATTTTGAGGGCTTACCCTGGTGTGGGTAAGATAGACATTCTTGATAGTTTAAATTAAGGGACCATTATCCAAGCTTATTGGATCCCCTTATCTATGGTTTAAAAAATATCATACTTGTTACTTGTTTCTGTTTCAAGTTTATTTCCGTTGTATTTTGATAATGGAATAAAGTATACCCTTCTTATAATTTCTTGTTCTTTTGTATACTCTGTTAAGTAAGATTATATACGCTTTATGGTATAATATTTTCCTTGTAAACTTTTATTATGTTTCTTTTCCAGAACCATATTTCTAAAACCTATCTTGTTTGTAGAACAATAAGAGGTCTTGTGAATTTAACTTGTTTAACATTCTTAGACAATATTTTCCTTATTGTTAAAAATGAAAGTTTTTAAACTAACAATTAACCCACATTGTAATTGAGAATTTACATTAATATTTATATCATAGAATATGAGTTTAAGGAAACACACTTGAATTTTAGAATATATGTCAAGTTAATAAATATAGGTGTTCGATAACCAATGATTCATGTAAGCTTAAAATTGTATAAATATCGATCATAAATTCTAAATAATTAGGTATCCAAGCTATGTGAATAATATGATCAATCTAGAGGAAGATATTTTATTAGTTCCATAATCTGTTTTGGTTAACTGTCGATTTAATCTTGGTTAGTCATGATTGTTTGATAAGTTTAAGTTGTGGTTTCAACTGAAGATGCGCAAAGATTTCTTTATTCTAGAGCCTTGTTTTGTTGAAGAGGTTAGTTTTTAGAACATGAATTACCTAAATTCAATGAAAAATTTGGTGGTACACATAATCATAAATAATAATACAAATTTAATTTATGGAAATTAATGAATAATATAGGGGCATTTAATTTCTTGGGTTATAACAAATTTGGTGGAGGATTTATACTAAAGTTACTTGGGAAGTGAAAAAAGGTCAGGAAAAATAAGTTATCACACTAGACAGTCACCAAATGATGCAGTGGATTTTTTAGTGATTTTTTGGGAGAATAAAAGGGATCCAAATCATGAAATTTAAGATATGTATTCAGATAGGAACAACACACATACAGATATATTTTGAGACATCAAAAGTGGGGAAATGGGAGAGAAACCAGGGGATATTTTGGGATGATGCTATAGTAAATCCTGAAGCTGATGAATACGAAGATCAACGTTTACCACCACTCCTCAGAGATGTTCAAAGAAATTTAGAGTTTTTAAAGTCAGTGGATTCACATGGTGAATTCATTATGAGTTTTTATTTCTTTAAACTTCACAATTTTAATTATCCCGAAAAAATAGGAATTTTGAAATGTGATCGCTGAATAAAATTTTATTATTATTTTTTTGTTTTATTTTAAATTATTCTTCCATTCTATTATTGAATCATTTTCTATGGGAGTGTGGAGAACATCGAATATGACTAGTTAATTAGAGATGAGATGGATTTAAAAAAATTTCACTGTTTAAAATTCTCAATCCTTAATTAAACCATTGTGATTACAATGAGCGTTGTCCAAGATTTTTTTGGTGATCGTTGAGATAATTGACCGAATACTTAAATGGAGTATTTATTTTGAAATAATTTTTGTAAAATCTAATTATTTCACTAAATTGGATGTTAGGTTTTATATTTAAGTCTTTATTTGAGATAATTATATTTATAGAATCCTTCAAAAATGAAGAAGAGAGATTGGTCTATAAGAATAACTTGTTAGGATGGTTCTTCTTCTTTATGTAAAATCTATTAATCTTATATTTTTGTTTAATTTAAATTATTAATTTTCTATTTTAATTATGATGTGTGTCTTGAACATAGATTAGTTTCCTTTATAATAGTTTTAATTCCTTCAAAAACAATTAAAAACATAAAATACTAAAATTAACAATCTTGACCAAATAACTCCTATAAGGAAGTATTTCATGAAGTCCTCCTTGGTTACTACTTTAATACAGTTCTAAGGATTATATAATTTCTAAAATTGATTTTTTTAATGACTACACAAAACCCAATATATCAATTGGGACTATTTATAGGTGGTATTACAAGGGATTAGTTAAATAGTAGTTTTTTTTAACATTTTTTCTATATAAAAAAATAAAACAAATAATGAAAAAAGATAATTATTATCCTTTATAAAAAATAAATTACATTTCCAAAAATTATGTAGAAAATTCTAAAAATAAAAATTCATACAATATTAGAAATAGAGTAGTGGAAAAAAATTTCTGGAGTTTAAAAATATTGAGAAAATAGAAACATTACAATAAGAAACACCAAAATCAATTTCCACAATAACTAAAAACCTTCAAAATTTATAAATTATAGCAACCCATAGAACTATGAAGGATCTCAATGATCATAATTTAAGGAATCAAAAAAACTTTCTATTCTATCCTGAGATCGCTTCTAGTTTCGAACTTTGATATGGAGTGATCCATCATCTACCTAAATTTTACAGACTGCTAAGAGAGGAACCTCACAAGAACTTATAATAATTTCACATGTTGTGTATCACCATGGTTCCCTAAGGGTAATTGAGGATTAGAAAAATGAGGTATTTCCCATTTTACTTGGTTGTATTATTTAAATTGTTTTTAAAACTCATAATCAACCACTGTAGGTAGATGGAATCAACTGAGGAAGATCTTTCTAGAAAGAAAATTCTCATCCTTTGGGACTTCCACTCATAAGAATGACATCTTTGGTATTTTGAAACTATACGTGGGAATAACTATGAGTACCAAGAGAGATTTAAGAAAAATATCTCTAGTTTCAACCATCACCAGATTTATGACCAAATCCCCGTCCAATATTTTTCTTAAATTTTAGTCTTTAGGGACTAGAGTAAGATAAATGTTACTAAAAAAGGATCAATATTTGATAAGGCTATAATAAATTCGAGTAACTTGATTTAAAATATGGCTTAAAATTCACCACAATTCAGTAATAGTGGTCTAATTCATGTTAAGACTGCTATGATGGTGTCTACTTCCAATTATGAAAATAAATAAATTTAGAATCATTTGAGTGAACATGTAAATATGAAGAATTAGATATTAGATACTTATGATATATTATAATATAAACTTGAACTAGTCTGTCCCATTTAAATACACCTTATAATTTTTTCCACCACTAATCATTTTAATGATCAGTGTCCATAACTACAGAAAACATTTGAATCTTGTAATGGAATCTTTCCAATGAAAATTGTTATAGAACAATCCAAACAGCTATTTCCCAAAAAAAATGCAATCTAGGAAATTTAAATTAAATAAAAACATAAATCAAGGCTATAACTGCCAAACAGACAATATTTTTAGGCCTAATGATCAGTTGAACAAGAATATCAAGCCCTAGAATCTCAATCAACAGCCTAGGTATAACCAAAATTAGTATGGAAACCAAAATTGAGGGAACTTTTTAAATTTTTAATATCAATAGAATAATAAAAAACAAAGAAATAAAAGAAATTATTCACTCCATTAATAAATGGTAAAAAAGAAACAGGATAGTTCATAACAATAAAAAAAAATTCTACAAAACATGGTTACAAAAAAGGATCAAATGAAAATTGAAATTAGTTGTTTTAATAATCAAAGAAGTGGTAAATATCTATCCTAATCAATAGTGAATCTGAGAGTAATGGATAATGTAAGTGTAATAGTCTTGAGAAGTGGAACTAAAATTCATAATCCCCAAGTTGAAAAAATTGAACACAAACCATAAAAAATATTCCAACTCATGAAACAAATTTCAAATCACTTGAATAATTGGTGAAACCACTTGCATAAGTTATTAAACCACTTATTGAATTTATTCTACCACTTTATAGAGTTTTTAAATCACATGTTGAAACTATTAAAAAAAACCTACTATCCATTAACCAATTTAATAATTAAAATAAAATAATAAGAGATAAATCTATCTTTAATGAACCTATATTGATTTTAGAAAACTAATGGGAAATTTTAAGGAGAAGAAAAATGCATATGATGTTCATAAAATGTATATAGATCTACCTATTTATATTTTGGGAAACCAAATTCTTAATAATAATGTAGAAACCAAAATAGAATAGGAGGTATTTGAAAATTTTGGAAATTCTAGGTTAATATACATTTTTTGATTCTATTAAATAGATCTCTTATTATGAAAAATTCCTTATTGAGATATGTACTAACAAAAGTAAATTCAAGGGAGGTGATAAAGTCATTTGGGAATAAACATTTAATCTATGATTTCACACCCTCTTCCTATTAAATGAATGAATCTAGGTATATTTTCTATGCCATGTTTCATTGGTAATCATTTTTTGATGATGAAATGTTAGATTTTGGAGCCTATATAAATGTGATTGCATATTCAATATCTTAATATATTGACATTTGATAGACCATTTAATCATTGTTTTTCATCCAACTTGATAATAGAATCTTATCTAAGACATTTGGAGTTACTTAAGATGTGTTGGTAAGGGAAAATTTTTTAGTTTTCCATACTAATTTTTATTTGCTAAACCAGTAATATTACCATTTTAGTACACATCCACCACTAATTTTTGGATGACCATTCTTGAAAAATTCTAAGGAAATAATAATTTTTTATAAAGGTAATTTATTTTTATATTTTGGAGGTAATATATTTAATTTTCAAAATTTTGATTCAATGAGACACATTGAAGAAGAACATTTTTTCACACCAAGTTACTATGATTGGATGGTTTTCCACAAAGTGGTTTCGTAAATTTATTAAAGATAACAAACATATAGATTATTTGAAAAATATAAATTCTCCTGAAAATGAACCCTTTCCTAAAAAGTAATATTTATAATTTTACAATTATGAAGTTTTCTATAATTATTATTTTGAAATTGAATGGGTATTTTGGAAAATTGTCTGTTATTTTAGACATTATAATGATGTTAAGAATGAATTTGTTTCTGAAGGTGATACTGAAAATGATGATAATTTGTCTACAAATTTTGAAACATGTACTACTGTTTCAATTTATTATTTTATGGACAAAACTTATTTATAATCCCATAAAATTAATTCAAATTTTTCTGAAAATATAATTCAAAATTCACCTCATATTTGGTCTCTTGAATATAATAATTTTTTTGATAATGCCACAAATTGTATTATTCAAAATACATATACTACAAGTCTATGATTTTTTAATTCAAATTTTCTTAGGATTCTTTAGTATCTAAAAAAGAACTAAATTATCCTCTAGAATCTTCTGTATCTATAGATGATAGACCATACACACATTAACACAATCCTTTTCCTGAAAATTTTAAATATACCAATTTTGAGGGAAAATAGTAATTTCTTATTATAATTGAAAGTGTGTTGTCTAAGGAACATAAAAATCATCTTTTAGAGGTACTTAGGAAGAATTGGGAGGCCATAGGCTGGTCTTTAGAATATTTTCTAGGTATTAGTCCTTTAGTCTGCCTGCATAGGATTCTTATAGAGGGAGATTGAAAACCGCTTAGAAAATTTAAAAAGAGATCAAACCCTACCCATCATGAATCTATTAAGAAATAGGTTACTACCATATTTTTTATAGGTATTATATACCACATTTCTAATAGTTTACATGTAACTCTAGTTCCAATTATTCCTAAAAAGTTTTGATTCACATTTTTCAAACTAATTTTGGTGATTTAGTTCCTTTAAGGTTACCTAACAGGTGGAGGGTATGAATCACTTATAGGTTTTTGAACATAGTGACTAAGAAATACCTCATTCTTTTTCCTTTTCTTGATAAAATATTTTGAATGTTTCATGATAAATAAAATTTTTTCTTCTTAGATTGTTTGTTGGATACTTAAATATTCATATATCTCTAGAGTACTAGGATAAAACAACTTTTATATTTCCTTTTCATTTCTCTACTTATTAGAGAATTCCATTCAAACTATATAATACTCTTACTGCCTTCAAAAGATGCATGCTTTGAGTATTTTATAAATTTATTGAGGAATGTATGGATGTATTTATGGATAAATTTATAGTATATGGTATATCTTTTGATAGTTGTATGAGGAGTTTAGGAGTTGTGATTGGAGTTTCATTAGGAAGAAACATGTTCTAAAATTTGAATATTTCTATTTTATTGTTGAAATTGGAATTTTTCCTAATCATGAAGTGTCTAAAAAAAGAATTATGGTATAAAATTCCATGTTTTACATCATCTATTAATTTAATTTTACTAAATATGTAAAATATATTAGGTGTTTTCTTTGATATTATGGGTTTTATAAGAGATTCATAGAGGATTTTAGTTGGAATATTTTTCTTTTGATAATATTACATTAGAAATAAATTATTTTTTTATATGATGATATCTATAAGGAAGCCTTAAATAAATTAAAATAGAATCTTATATCCCTGCCAATAGTTCTACCACTTAATTGGATTTTGAATTTTTAATTGATGAACAATGATTTATAATTATCTTTAGGTTCAATTCTTCAGAAAAGAGTGGAGATGAAATCACATGTCATTGATTTTTCTTCTCGGAAACATGGTGTTACTCAATCTAATTACTCCACAATCGAGAAGCAATTAAAAGATCTTATATTTGATCATGATAAGTATATATTATATATTTTGGGATCAAAATTTTGGGTTTTTAATGACCATTCTATTATCTGATATTTCATAGAAACGTAATAATAAAAATAAAGGCTAGTTATATTTTTTTTGTTCTAGGAATTTGTAATAGATATCCAATATTGGAATGGAATTGATAACACTGTGGATTATCATTTGAGTATGATACTTTCTATATTTTTTCTTGATAAATAGTTTTTAAATCTCTTAGATAAATGTTTCCTAGGGATAATTCGTATCCTATTGATGTTGATAAGATTCCATGGCTTTAAAATATCATTAATTATTTAAGAGATGAAATTTTTCACACAAGTTTTTGAAGAAAGAAGTTTCTAGGTTTTTTTTGTCAAGGAAATGTATCTAGGATGATATATACTTATGGAATTTGGGATATTATCAAAAGTATTGAAGGAACTATACATCTTTTCAATTCCAATGAAAAGTTTCTCAAAAAACATGATATTCTACAATAACCATTATTGTTTTGTGATGTATTTTATGCTAGGAAAATGAAAATTATGGGTCCTCGACATAATTGTTTTGTATAATTGCACATCTTGATTTTAGTTGACTATTTTAAAAATTGATTCATGTTATTCCAAATATAACAAATGATTCTATATTGGATTCCCAGTTTTTCAAGAGAAATCTATTTTATAGATTTGTAATGTCAAGGTTTATTCTCATAGACCAAGGAACTCATTTCTATATTAGGACTGTTGATGTTTTTTTTAAAAGATATTATGACAACCCTGATATTTTATTACACAATTAAACATAATTTATTACATAAACTTCATGTTATACAACATAGAGGATCAAGAGTTCTAGTGTCTTTGGGGATTATGATCATTACATAACAACTTAAAACATGAAAAACAACATCTTTATTGAAAACATCTTTTACATGACCACTACATTCCCTCATACATAGAATTGCATGGGATAACCTGAGGACATGTATAAAAAAAGGTTGAGATATAAAAGTATAGTAAGGTAATAAAATTGAATAACAGGAGAAATATAATACATGTTAGACAATATGTATATAACTGGAGAAAAAGAGAAACATGAACTTAAATATGAAATAAAGAAAGTTAATCATAACATGGAAATGTGGAAACAACACCTAACATGGAATTAAAATGAGCCAAGTCTCATTGCCCATGGAGCATGAGTAAACCCTCATTGCACATAAAGCATGATTAAAGCCTCATTGAACTTTAATTCACATGATTCAACACCTATTTCACATGAAGTATCATGATACTATACTTTACACAATGCATTGAAGCGCTATCAGGGCACACCCTTCCTAAACATTTAACTTCAGGCATAAGTGTGGCACATGGATCATAAAACATTGAATCATTCTACATAATCATTTATTACACGATAAAAGAATGTGGAATACATACGTGAAACTCTTTAAACAATATGTAATTGTACATAAAGGTGAATACCCTTGATAGAGAAATGGTCTTGGTATTCACTACACAATGACTTTGTCTTGGAAAAAATGCGGTGTAATTTCCGCAGCATAAAGGTGTGACATAAGAACTCATAAAAATGGTTGATTAGAGAGAAAGGTGTGTCTAATCACATATGAATGACATGGACAGTAAGGGGATCATATAGATACATTTTCCAAAAAATGTAATGGAATTTAGATTCATGATACAAAATAATTTCATGAATGTAAATGAGGGGAGAGAAATTCTTTTCAGAATTTCGGCATAGTAATAGGTGTACATGGGAGGAAATTAATGAGAGATGAAGGGGTATAAAATCATTAAAACATAAATAGGATAGTATGGGGGAGGTTAAAAACCATACCCCAACATTTATAATTGAAATTAAAAGGACATACCAACATAAAGAATATTTTACAAAAATGTGAATGGAAGAAACCCATTACTTGGAAGTGTGCTTCCAAAGGCTTGAGAGAGGCTTGAGAGAGTCTTATTAGGAGCATGGGGAACCTTGAAAGGATTATCGATAAGGGATGGAAGAGGTTGGATGAACACCAAATGATTTTATTGAGGAGGAAGTGGGAGCTTTGGTGGGTTTATATAGGCAAGGAGAGGGAATTGTTTATTATTTAGGTTTGGGACAACTCACATTAAACTAATCAAAACCACACACTTGTCCATGGGTTTTGCCCATGTTTTTTGCAAAAGGGGAGTGTAAAAAAACATTTTATAAGGCCAAAAACCAAACTTCTTAACATAATGGGGTTTCTTATGTGGAGGTGAGTCACACTCCCAAGGAAAAAAAATTTAGAAAGACCAAATGTTTAATAAGTCTTGAAGGGTCCACTATAGCTTTGTAAAATAAATAAAAAAACCCAAATTCAAATTATATTAATGGTAAAACATATATTGGCCGAACATAAATTTTATAGTATTTTATTACATCACTATTGTGTCATTATGATATCATAAAACACATTATATATTTAAATGATATTTAATATTTACCCAATAATATGACTATCTTAGAAAATAATGAAAAATTAATCGGTGGATAATTTCAACATCATGATTCCCGAAATAATATTCATTTTATCAAAATAATTTTCTAAATATGTTAATTTTTACTTTTAAAATAAAAACTGACATTTATTGAAAATTCATGGGTTTTGACAAAAATGGTTTTCAATCCTTAATAAAAATTACAATTGCATTCATAAAATTATTCGATCATTTATATTTAATAAAAATTAATTTAATAACAAGAACGATATTTTATTAAAATATTATTTAAGTCAAAAATCCATTAATTCATCAAAATAGATTTCTTAGTTGAACATTAACTAAAAATACTATTTGTTCTATAAAAACTATTTACAGTGTAACAATAATAAAATGAAAGTATATTCATTATTATATAAAAAAATAATGTACATAACCATAGTGCTATAGTCTTGTTACATAACCCCTTATAACACCTGCTTAAGACCGAAGTGTAAGGTGTGCGATGGTGAAAAACTCTTAGGGTGGCTCAGATAATATTGCTCAGGTGGTAATCTCTATCAACTTCAACTTATCTCATAGGAGGTCCTACTCGAGCTTAACATATTCAAGCTCGGATTGGGCTTGGTCAAGAGAGAATCCCAAAGATGCAACCTTATTTCTAATCTTTGATAAATTGGCTTCGTATGAGGCATGTCTACTGGATGAGGCCATCGCTTCCTCTGTCTAACTAAATTGGATTTGTTAAATCCCTATATTTATACTAATCTTGTGATAATGTTCAACGACTATATTAGAAACGGTCATAATTATTAACATTATTTTAAAATCCAAAAACCTAAAAAAGAAGTTAACATTTTATATAAATATTTTACATAAAGAGACATTTAATTAGATCAAGAGGGATTTTCAGTAATGAAATTTTGGGTCATTAAAATCTTCCCCCCTTAAAAAATTTCACCCTAGAAATTTCCTTTTCCCACACTAATTTATTTTGGGTAACTTTACTTCATCATTTCCTCTGATTCCCACATCGCATCTTCAAACATGTGGTTTCACCACAACACCTTGATGAGGGGCATTGTCTTATTTCGTAGAACTCTTTCTCTATGATATATGATCTTCACTGGTTGCTCCTTATAAGAAATATCATCCTCTAACTGTACCACCTCTGAAGAGAGTACAAGTGAAGGGTCTGGTATGTACTTCTTTAAGAGGGATATATGAAATACATCATGTACTTTGGCCATGGTAGGTGGATGCACTAGTCGATAGGCCATAACCCTAACACGATCAAGAATCTCGAAGGGGCCAATGTACCTTGGACTTAAATTCCCTTTCTTTCCAAACCTCATGACCTTATTCCATGGATATATGTGTAGAAATACCATGTCTCCAACTTTAAACTCAATGTCTCGTCGATGATTATCTGCATAACTCTTCTGTTGACACTCGGATGCCTTGATATGTTGCTAAATGGTTTTCCCCTTCTCCACCATTTCATAGTCCATTTCATATCCAAGCAGCTTACGCTCACCGACCTCATCCCAACATGCCGGTGTTCTGCACCTTTTCCCATAAAGGGCTTCATATGGTTCCATTTGGATGCTAAAGTGGAAACTGTTTTTAAAAGAGCACTCTACCAGAGGAAGATGTTGATCCCATCCTCCTTTAAGGTTCATTGAGAATGCTGTCAAAATGTACTCAAGTGGATAGATAGTCTGCTCGGATTGGCCATCAATTTGAGGATGATAGGCCGTATTAAAGTTTAGTTCAGTGTTTAGAGCATGTTGAAGACTCTTCCTAAGCATAGTGGTGAATCTTGGATCTTGATTGCACACAATAGATAGTGGTTCTCCATGCTACCTTACCACTTCACTGATATATATCTATTCTATTTGATCCAATGAGAAATCCTCCTGAATAGCAATGAAGTGTGAAACCATTTTAAGACGATCCACAATGACCCATATTTCATTATTTCCTTTGGATGTCTTCGGAAGTCCGGTGAAAAATTCCATGGTGATGTTCTCCCATTTCCATTCTTCTATGGGAAATGGTTGCATCAACCCCTTAGACTTCTTCATCTCTTCCTTCACTTGCTAACACACCATTCACTTTGATGTATATTCAGCAATCTTATTCTTAATATTATCCCAAAAATAATTCTCTTTGAGATCTCGATACATCTTTGTGTTTCCTGGGTGAATAGAGAAATTTGAACTATGTGCATCATCCAAAAGTTCCTTTTTCAGCTCTGGACTTGATGGAACACATAATCTTTTCCCTAATCTCACAATTTCTTCTTCATTAACATTAAACATCGAGGATTTTCCTTTTTTGATAGCTTCCAATTTTTCCTGAATTCCCACATCATCCTTTTGAGCATCCTTTAACATTTCCAAAATTGACGGTTGAGCAATAATTTGTGAAAGGATTGATGATTTTACCTTTTTTATGGTTCCCATGTCAATATTCATCAAATATAAGAAGATTGGATCCTTTACAATTCTTATAAATGATAGAATCATTAGGTCCTTTATACATAGGGCATCCTCCACCTAGTTCGCTTTCCCAGGGTGGTAATGGATTGAGAATTCAAAGACTTTGATCATCTCTAACCATCTTCATTGGTGCATGTTCAACTCTTTCTGTGTGAACACATACTTGAGGATTTTGTGGTCTGTATATATTTCACACTTTTCCCTAAAGAGATAATTTTGCCAAATTTTCATAGTGAAGATCACTACATCCAACTCGAGGTCATGTGTTGGATTGTTCTCTTCATGAACATTCAATTGACTTAAAGAATAGGCAATTACATTGTCATTTTTCATCAACACACACCCCATACCCTTCTTCGAAGCATCACTAAATACTACAAAAAGTTCTCCACTTATGGGTAAAGTGAGAACGGGCACAGTGATAAGCCTCCTTTTCAACTCCGTGAAGCTTTCTTCACATTCATCACTCAATGAAAACATTACTCCCTTATGATATATCTTGGTAAGAGGGTTGGAAAATGATGATAAATTTCTAAAAAATCGTCGATAATATCCAGCTAACCCCAAGAAGTTACAAATATCTGTTACTGATGTTAGCCTCTTCCATCACTCAATTGCATCTTTTTTGGAGGGATCCATAGATACCCTAGAGCTTGTGATGATATGGGCCAATAATGAGACCTCCTTCAACCAAAACTCAAACTTACTATACTTTTCCTAGATATTTCTTTCTGCAATTTCTCTAGTACAGTTCATAGATGCTCCTCATGATCCTCCTTGATTTTGGATTATATCATAACATCATCTATAATGACTACCATAAATTTGTTGAGGTAATCTATAATGACTCTATTCATCAAGTGCATGAATATTGATGGAGAATTAGTGTGTCTGAAAGGAATTACCATGAATTCAAAGTGCCATTATCTTGTAGGAAAATCAGACATGAGGATATATTCCTCCTTCACCCTTACATGATAATATCCGGAATGCAAATCCTCCTTGGAGAAGTATTGTGCTCCACACAACTGATCAAATAAGTCCTCAATTCATGGGAGAGGATACCTGTTCATTATTTTGATTTTGATAAGATCATGATAATCGATGCAGAGGCACATTGACCCATCCTTCTTCTTGACGAAGAGGACTGGTGCACCCCATGGTGAAACACTTGGGTGTATAAACCCTTTATCCAGATTATCCTATAGTTCATTCTTCAGCTCCTAAAGATCCATAAAAACCCTTCTATATGGAGACTTGGATATTGGAAATGACCTAGGTATAAGATCAATTGTGAATTAAACATCTCTTCTAGGAGGAAGACCATGAAATTCCTTGGGAAAAATATTAGAGAATTCCCTCATAATAGGAATGTCTTCAAGGATGGTTACTTCCTTGGACTCAATCATCTGAGCCAGATACGCATGTTCATAGGGTAGTAATATTTACACTTGAGATGATAGAGCTGAAGAGGATTCATCTTCCACCTTGCACTTGTTTAGAATCGGGGTTCAATTATCCACATAGAGAGTGATTTCCCTCTCCCGACAATTTATTTAGTATCTATATAAGGAAAGTCAAGCCATGCCAAGAATCGCATCAAATTCCACTAGAGAGAGTATGATGAGGTTTTCTGGGATGTTTAATCCCCAGATAGTGATAGGGGAGGAGTTATATTCATGGGATACAATGATTTCCCCATTTTCTGTACTCACTAACATCTTCACTTCTATGATTGGTGGTGGTGATGGGATTGTTCTACTTAGCATTCAAGATATAAAAGAATGAGTAGAATCTGAATCAAAAAGTACGTTCAATATTCTAGAATGAATAACTAGCATACAAGTCACCACTTCATTGTCGGGTTCACTTCAGTTGTAGTGATGGATAAAAGCTCACCCTTTCTTCCATGGAGGTTGTTGGTTTCCTCTAAAAACCTTGTGCTTAGGGAACTGATTTTCAAGATGCCCTGGTTATTTGTATTTGTATTAGTGAACAACATGTTGAGGTTCGAATGGAGAATTCATATCCTCTATTTCAACCATGGGTTTTTCTTGACGAAGGATAATATCCAAGTACCCTTATCTTCCACACCTAAAGCATTTTCTCATACCCTTTGGGAAAATTATAGGGTGCTTATTTCTGCACCTATGCAAAGATGGGTCCTGGATCTTCTTAGCACCATTGGATTTATACATCGGACCACTGGCATTGAAGTCCACCTTACGCTTCTTATTTCCATGATACCCTTGAGATTCTATGATCTCCATTTCAACCTTGAGGGAACATAAGAGAATTTCCTCATAGTTGTCAATGTCACGGATTGCCAGCACCATCCACAGGCTAGGTTTTATCCCACCAAAGAAGCGGTCAACATTTCATTCGAGGGGTGAAGACAACGTCGTAAGTGTATTGTGCAAGTCTTGTGATGTTTTCCTCATACACTCTAATAGATTCATCATCATTTTTCTTGAGGGCAAGGAAGTCCCTTTCCATCTAAAGCTGTAGGGTGCACATAAAATATTTATCGAAAAACAACTTCTGGAAATCCATCCATTCCAACGTCTCAATCTTTTCCTCGGGATTTGTATTTTTGATCAACGTCCACCATTGATCATATTCACCCCCATACGATGAGCATCTATGAGAACCTTCTCTTATTCAGAACATTGAAGAGAAGATCTTTTCAATGGAGTTGATCCATTGTTTAGTGATTTAGGGATCATATGATCCATTAAAAGTATAAGTCCTTTGTCTCATTAAGCTCTCAATATGGACTTGTTATTTCTTGGGGGGGGGGGGGGTTGAATGTTCCTCTTGACCCATGTTTCTATTCAATGCTTGAGTTAGATGAGATAGAAGCATGAAAAATTTCGCGATTCCCACTTCCATTGTATTGGGCATCTCATTAATATAGTCATCACATTGATCCTCACATCGATTCTTAGCTCGAGTCCTCCTATTACTGGCCATTGGATGGAAAAAAGGAAAGTTAGGGGTAACACATAAAGGGTAATACAAGGACAAAACTGGTGACTTATAAATAACTTTTATTTCCTTAACATAGGAATCTATTGGAATCAATCTATGTTATCCATGATATACTTTCTAACATATATTCTAAGGGAATTTTTTTAGTCCCTTAATAATGGTTCATACGAAGCATGTAAATTTACCAAAGCATATCCCTCGGGAGTGTCATAACCAATAGTGAATCATGGCCCGTTGTAGTGAACCACTTCCTGTTCGAGTCTAGCTCAAAGCGGTGTTTTCTGTTTTTACCCCTATGATACATCTATGCCAGAGCCACCTCTAGCTGCTCGTATTAAGACAAAGATGTATTTTATTGTTAAACCACTTACTCAATACTAACCTAAAAATTGGTATGTTTTTATTATACATAGTCTTGTATCTAAGGATTTACAAGGGGTTTCTAATCCTACTCCCAAAATTAACTAAACTTATCCTCTGATACCAACTATGACAACCCTAATCTTTTATTACACAATTAATCATCATTTATTAAATAAAATTTATTTGATACAACATATAAGATAGAAAGGTCTAGTTTCTGTGGGGCTTATGATCATTACATAACAATATAAAACATGAAAAAAAAACATTTTTAGTGAAACCTTCTTTACACGACCACTACATTCCCACGTACATAGCATTTCATGGGATAACTTGAGGACATGCATAAAAAGGGTGAGCTATAAATCCCCGTAAGGGAATAAATATGGAATAAAATGAGAAAAAAAATACAATTTAGAAAATAGGAATATTAATGGATAAAAAGAGAAACATGAACATAAATACATTATAAATCCTGATAATCATAACATGGAAATGTGGCAACAACACTTAACATGGAATTAGTTTGAGCAAAGGCTCATTGCACATGGAGAATGAGTAAACCCTTATTGCACATGAATCACGAGTAAATACTTGTTGCACTTGAACTAGAATGTTTCAATACCCATTTCACACGATGTATGATCATACTATACTTTACCCAATGCATTGGAGTGCTATCAGGGCACACCCTTCTTAAACATTTCACTTCTTGCATAACTGTCCCACATGGATCATAAAACATTGAATCATTCAACATAATAATTTATTACATGATAAAATAACTTGGAATAAATACATTAAATTATTTAAACAATAATTAAATGTGCATAAGGGTGAATACCCTTGAAAGGGAAATGGGCATGGTATTCACTACACAATGACTTTTCCTTGGAAAAACACAGTGCAATTTCAGCAGCATAACGGCGTGACATAAGAACTCATAAAAATGGTTGATGATAGAGAAAGGGGTGTCTCATCATATTTACATGACATGGATAGTAAGGGGGTCATATAGATACATGTACAAACAAATTTAATGGAATTTAGATTATTGATACAAAGTAATTTCTTGAATGTAAATGAGGAGAGATAGATTACTTTCAGAATTTTTTCATAGTAACTGGTGTACATGTGAGGCATTTAATGAGATATAAAGGGGTGTAAAATCATAAAAAAATAAATAGGGAAGTATGGGGGATGTTACAAACCATACCCCATCATTTATAATTGAAATTAAAATGGCATAACAACTTAATGAATATTGGACAAAAATGAGAGAGGAAGAAAACCCTTACTTGGAAGTGTGCTTCCAAAGGCTTGAGAGAGGCTTGAGAGAGGATTATTGGTAGCTTGGGGAATTTTGGGAGGATTATAGAAAGATTATGGAATAGGTTGGACGAACTCACAAGTAATTTAGTGAGGATGAATTGTGAGATTGGGTGGGTTTATATATGAAATAATAGGGAATTGTTTATTATTTAGGTTTGGGACACCTCACATTATACTAATCAAAACCACAAACCAGCCCATGGTTTTTGCCCATTGTTTTTTCAAAAGGGGAGTGGAAAAAAATATTTTATAAGACCAAAGTCCTATCTTCTTAATATAATGGGGTTGATTATGTGGAGGTGAGTCACACTCCCAAGGAAATTAATTTAAAAAGACCAAATGTTTAATAAGTCTTGAAAGGTCCACTAAAGCTTTGTAAAATAAATCAAACAAACCCAAAATCACATTATTTTAATGGTAAACCACATATTGTGTGAATATAATGTTTATAGTATTTTATTTCATCACTATTTGGTCATTATGATGTGATAAAACACATTATATATTTAAACTGTATATAATTTTTACCCAAAAATTTGACTGCCTCAGAAAATTATGAAAAATTCAACATTGGATAATTTTGACATCCTGATTCCAGAAATAATAATAATTTTATATAAATAATTTTATCAATATTTTAATTTTCCCATTTAAAATAAAAACTTACATTTATAAATATTTCATGGGTTTTGTCAAAAATGGCTTTCAAACCTTAATAAAATTACAATTGCATTCATAAAATTATACCATAATTTATATTTAATAAAAATTATTTTAATACCAATAATTATATTTTATTAAAATAATATTTAATTAAAAAATCCATTAATTCATCAAAATAGATTTCTTAGTTGAACATTAACTAAAAATACTATTTGTGCTTTAAAAACTATTTACAAGGTAACAATAATAAAATGAATGTATATTCATTATTATATAAAAAAATAAAGTACATAACCATAGTTCTAAGGTTTTTTTACATAACCCCTTATAACACCCACATAAGACCGAAGTGTAAGGTGTGCGATGGTGACAGAATCATGGGGTGGATCAGATAACGTTGCTTGAGTGGTAATCACTACTAACTTCCACTTCTCTCATAGGCGGTCCTGCTAGAGCTAAACATATTCAAGCTCATCTTGCGCTTGGTCAAGAGGGAATCCCAAAGATGCAACCTCCTTTCCAAGCTCTAACAAATGGGCTTCATAAGGGGCACGTCTACTGGATGTGGACATCGCTTCCTTTTTCTGAGTAAATTTGATTTGTTAAAGCCCTATATTTATACTAATCATGTGATCACTATTCAATGACTATATTAGAATGGGTCACAATTCTAAATAGTATTTTAAAATCCAAAAACATAAAACCAAAGAAGTTGACATTTTATGTAAAAATTTTACTTAAAGAGACATTTAATTAGATCAAGAGGGATTTTCATTAATGAATGTTTGGGTTATTGCAGATATGGTGTTAGTCATAACGTGTTTACACCCTATCACCCTTAAATGAATTGAATGGATGAAGTTTCAAAATGATAGCTTAAGAATATTCTTGAGAAAACTATTAATATAGATATGAGTGATTGGATATTGAGGCTTGAGGATGCAATTTGGGAATAGATAAATGAATATAAAACACCAATAGGGGTTTGACCTTATAAGAGTGTTTTTGGAAGATCTGGTCCTCTTCCCATGGAAGTTGAGAAAAAAAATATTTAGGCTATAAAATATATTAATATGAATCTCTTTGAGGATGGAAAAGTTAGGAAGAAGAATTTTCAAGTGTTATAGGAGAGAAGAAATAATGATTAATAAAATTAAATGATTTTAAGGAGATAACATATGTTGTTCTAAAAAAGATGATTTTGAATAAAGATTTTCATATTTGAGATAATTTTCTCCTGTAAAACATGTGGATAAATATTTTCCTATTTAATTTTTATTCAGAATGGGATGGAAATTTTATGGTAACACATTTTTTTCCTTTTAGTGCTTTATATATTAAATAACCTATAAAGGATGTTTAATTTAATATCATTGTAAATCAACATAAAAAATTTATATAAGTTAATAAGGAACATAATGGGAAGGATTTCCTTTTGTTGGAAGCTAAATACAAATGAATAAACATTTTTTCCCTTCCCATTCTTTTTGTTTTTGTTAGATTTAGTTTGGGGGCGGTTCTAATATTTTGTTATGTTATAATTTTTATTCTTTGTTCGATGTTTTTCTTTGAAGTAAAAGGAGATATTAATGGGATGATATTTTCATATTTTTCACCAGGAAGAATCCTCTTTTTGATAATCATCAAAGTATTCATGTGGGAGAATATTTCTTATAATTTACTCTGATCAACATAAGATACAAACAAAAGAAACTTGATTTATCCCCTTAATTTATAAAATCTGGTAAAATTATACTTCAGAAAAAATATCTTAAATCTAATGTTAATCTATTTGAATTATTAGGATTTTTAAATATAACTAGAGGGACTTCATAAAATTGAATAAGGGGGGGCTTTTTAGTTTGGATACTAATTATTTATATCAAATCCATTACTTGTATCTTTTAGTTTTATTTAAATCATTTATTTTCTATTTTAATTCCATAGCATGTCTTTAACATATATTAGTATCATTCGTAATAGTTTTAATCCCTTAAAAATAATTAAAAACATAAAATCATAAAATATAAAAATCATGAAAAAATAACTTCTACAAGGAAGTCTTACTAGGAGACAATCGTAGTTTCTTATTTTCTGATGTTTGTAGGTTTATAAAATTTTTCATATAGTTTTTTAAATGACTAGAAAGAACTCTATATTTAAATAATATATTCAATAAAATATTTTAATATTCATATAATGGTTTTTAGTAGTGAAGGAATTTTATTAAATTTTATTTTATTTTTAAAGTTAATTTTTTATTATACTATATTCATAGCATTTTGTGTGCTTATTTTAAAATTAATTTCTATCATTTATAAGAATTTAACATGATAAATAATATTTCATATTTTTAATCATCTACTCAAAATATGGTAAATAGGAAAATTTATAGTTTGGTCATTATGAATTTTAACCATGGTAAAACATTGTCAAATTAGAAAGGAATAAAAGGGTTATTGGGGGAGGGGGTTTGACATAGATATTATGAATAAAATATCTCTAAAAATGGATAAATGTGATTGTTTGATGTTATTTTTTCCCAGCATTAACTTATTATTGAATTTTGGTTTCCTTGGTTCCACTATCACTTGATTATGACAATATAATATTTAATGTTTTTCATATTTAAAAGAGTGACACCAACCTCACTTAAAAAAGAGAACCCCCACTACACATATTAACACAATTTTTTATCTATATAGATCTTTAAAACCAAACCCAAATATATTCTAATCTTCCCTCCCTATGTATTTGAGATTCTGGTTTTCCCTTCATATCAATCCAAAAAGGCTTAAGGTGCAATCCCAAGGTTGTTCCCCAAAGAAAATGTTATTGTTTTTATTGATCTATTTTGATTTTCTTCATCCTTAAATATTTTTTTGCTAATTTTATAACCATTTTATATCTTATTTGGATCCTATTATAAATGATAACATCATTTGTGTGTATGAGTGGACTTCCACCTCCAAAAAGATATGTGATTTTTTATTCATATCTGTCATACATGGATAGTCATGTGGATAGATTTAATAAATATTAATGATATTTATATTTATATTATTATTATTATTTAAATTCATATTATTACTTTCCTTTCTATCTTATAATTTTTTAGAAAATGAAAATAGTTCTTGTGTGTATATATTGATTACCATTTCTAGAAAGTGATGTAATTAATTTTTCACCACCACCATCTATGAATTATTATAAAAGTATGTATATAATTAATAAAAATGATAATTATAAAATGATCAATATTTTGGAGATGAATAAGTTATGAACAAGGTGCAAGGAATGAATCTATTAGACCAAAACATTCTTGGGAAACAGAACAGTTATCACCATGAATATTGATTTTAATGAAACATTTTCAGAAAATGGGTAAATAAAACATATAATGTAATTTTATATTATAATATAAGTATGAATATTTTTTTGGTATAGATATGAAATAATTTTAACTTTCTTATACTATAGATTAACAACATGTAAGAAGAAATTAGGGACTAGAGGTAAGTGTTTATGTTGAAATCTTATATTTAATTGAGATTTTTTTCTTGAATATAATTTTGCGGAATTATATTTTATTTATATATTAAAACAAACATATTTTATTCTATTATTATTTCATGGGTTTTCTGGTTTTCCATTCATTATCTACGCTTTGGTTTATAAAAAGATCCAATATTTTATTAATAAAAGTCAACCATTTTTTCTCATTGGTGAGGGAACATTATTTTCCTTGTCATGTAATTTAAAATGTTTTCATTAATGTTCATTTATATGATAAAACAATTATTTAATTTCATTTTAAACTATATTTTACTATATTTTCAAAGCTCTAGAATGGTTTTGTATAATTTTTTTCTCTACGGGTTATTTTTTAATCTTTAAAATAAGTCTGAAAGTTATCAATTTTTAAAGTTTACTATACAATAAAGTTTTCCCTTTATTAAGAAAATTATTTTCATCAAGTCTTTCATTATAATAATCCATGGTTATTTTAGAATATAATAATTTTTTAAATATTTTTAAAAATTTTATTTTAAATGTTAGCAATTTAAAAGGACATTTTCTCATCTTTTCAAAGAATGGTTTGAATGTTATTTTAATGTAAATTTATATCTATGTTAACATTATTTGATGTTTCCTATGCTTCATTGGGAATGTAATTTAATAATATAAACCATATTATTGATTTGTATTTATTATGATTATTTGATGTTAAAAAATTTATGAAACCTGTTTCATTTCTATGGGTTATGATATAATGTATTGATTAATATTATTATGATCATGTAGTTCACAAATATATGGTTTGAATTTTGTGATTGGTGGGAATATTAAAAAAATCACTTTCTATAACGTTACATCTCAGCTCACTAGTAAGATGGCAGCTAAAATGGCTGCTATATGGCCTCAAGCATGCCTCTTCATACACTAGAGGTTTCCGACTAGTAGTGAGGGTATATTTATTATATGGTGGGAAGACTAACATTTTTATTACAGTACCTCCATAGTTTATTATAAAATAAATTATAAATAAATGTGGATTTAGTAATAAAATAATGGTATGTAGCTGAAAAATAATATACTATCTGAAAAAAGAGACAATTCCAATTTACATCAATGCATGTATGACATATTATGCTATAAGTACAAGTAGTACAAATTTACCAAATAAAATTAAAACCCATTGGTCAACCCATAATACAACTAGAGAAAGATCCCTATCCTATACTCCCTAGCTCCCATGTACAAAGCACACCACAATAAATGAATCCAATAACCTATAAGCAAGTGTATCGACTTAGGTGCCAAATGGTTCTTGTGTAGGGTGTGAGATATAAATCTTAGTAGGATGGAACCTACCATTTCAAGCCCAATCCATTTCATATATTTAATAATAAATGACAATATGAAACAAATTATAAATTCAAAGTGATAACAAATTAAATAATAGAAACTTGGTCCAAGATCCTAAACGGACACTCATCCCATGCCACCAACATCAACCTAAGATGAATATTTAGGTCTGTGGGTGGATTCTCTTACATCTGGAGTGATCACCCTAATTAGTGGCATATTCTTCTTACTAAGGATAAATCACTCAAAATATACCATAACATACGACCTCTTCCCTCAAGCTAACCAAAACCTCAACCTAATGAATAAATACAATCTCACCCTCAGGCATCCTTGGACAATATATCTATCCCTAAGGCATCCAACATAATCATACAATCTTCCCTCATGAATTTAGTTCAACTGTTCTTATCCCTTAGTTGTAATGAAAGCATTCACCAAGCCCTTAGGCATCAACACCAATCATGAGTCCTAGGAAATCCCATATAATCATATACTCCACTCTACAAAATCAGGAACATGTGTGCCTTTCCCTTAAATAGTATGAAAGAACATGCACCAATCCCTCAAACATCCACATTAAACTTGAGTCGTATCGAAACAAACTCAATATTGCAATCAATATCAAACCCTCAGGTATAAATCAAATCTAAATCACATAATCTCAAGATCATAGTAAGAAAAATCATAACTCTAGTAACAAACATTCCAGATCTATCTTCATAAGACACAATGACCAATTTATAAAAAATTATAGTTTATAAAACCAATTCATTTTATTAATATGGAACTCTAATTATCATCATAATTTTATCAAACCTGTTTAATAAATCATTAAACCCTAAGGTTATTAATATATTAATTTACCTAATTAGCCAAAGTGATTTTATCATAATAAATCACACAATTTATTATTATGCCAACTAAATGTATAATCCAACAATAAAATAACCAAATTTATTATAGGGATTTAAATTCAAAAAAAGCATGCACACAAATTGGGTGGCCATAGGTTTGATTCTCAACACCTATATATTCTAGGGGATCTAAATGGTAAATGAAATTGAATAATTATAATTTAATTGGTATAATTCAATTTATCTAGTCATGCTCGTATCATGACGGTGTGATCCCGCATATCATAATTATAATAAATAATTTGATCAGATAAAAATGGATTTAGTATAGACCACCCAAATCAATTAATTTAATGGCTTCAAACCACGATAAAGAATGTCATTAAATATATTCAAAATATATCATTAACAAATTTTACATAAATTGTTCCTACCAAATTATTAGAAGAAGTGTGGTCGTAGAACCCTAATAATTTCTATTTAATTTAATTCATTTAAAACATCAAAAAAAGGGTAATATTGAACATTATAAACAAGTTAAGGTATTACATTTAAACATTTAAACAAGGAAATCCACTATGTGAAATCCATTTCATTAAGTCAACCCACTCAACTTTCATTATGATATGGAAAAAAGAAAAGATATAACCATCCAAAACATTAATCAAAAAAATGATTTAAATCACTAAGCAATAATTTTTTATTTAGATGACAGTGCACCTCGCCTAATGGTTTTTTTTATAAAATCATGACAATGATTATTAAAATATTAATTTAACATTTTAAACATTTCATCTAAGAATGAATAATTATATTTATCAAATAAAAACATAAATTATTATTAAATTTAAATGGAAGATGATAAGGGAATACTACGAATACACATGCGCACAAAAAATTATTTCAATAACTTGTATATTACATGTTAAAAAGTTAAGGACTTCATTCCTTAGGTGTAATGATGACTGGTGACAAGGGTTATCATGTGGATTAAACTGAACCATTAAAACCTCATTGTTATCATATAAAAAATATGTCTAACATTACTCATGTCATGATGAATCCAATGACACTGAAGAGACATAAATCTGATCCATATTTTATGAGATTTCAATGATTTAATATTGGAATAAATTATGAAAATATAATAAAAAATAATAGATGAAGGAGGTGAGAAAGGAGAGGGTGATGTTGGGAGGAGGATATGTGTAAAAAGGATTTATATTTTTCGGCCATGTTCACCCCCAAGGAAATTTATAATATTAATATCTCATTTTATTTAATTCTAATTAATACCATTAATTGTTTAAAAATTTGAATCCATGTAGTGAAAATTTATTTCTTCACTCCACCTTACTGTACAGTGCTCCCCCAATGCCACTCCTTAAATCAATCATTTAAATCTTTATAGTTTTCATTGTTTTTATATCATCCTATTAAACTTATTTAATCATACATTAAATAAAATTCACTATTAAATATATGTATATTTTGTGATAAATAATCCAAATCTATATATACTCGTATATACACCCGTATATGTATATATATATATATATATATTTAACACACATATATATACATATCTATTTCATTGTTCCTCGAAACGTGTGTTAAATTTTTAAGAATCACTACTTATAGGTGGTATCTATTGGATTTTTTTATGGAACTGGAAACTTCCAAAAGTTCTTTATCCAAAGGGGACCTACTTTCCAAAGTCAAGAATTCGTTATGTTTTAACTTTACGATACTTAGGAACATGTATTGGTCAAGAGGATGGGAGGTCAGACTCATCACACCCTATTGGGGGTAATTATTGTCTACTTTGGGAATCTCTTTAAAAATTTTAAGATATTCTCATGAATCCTTATTAATTCACCAAGTATAACCTAAGTTTCCCTTATAATTTACAATCCCTTATTTTCATGTGTAAAATTTGAATCATCATTATTCATTCAATGTTATCCATTAATGGAGATATCTGTTTACATAATATTTAGAGATTATTTTAATCATCATTATGATGATATGAGTTTTTAAGCCACTTAGTGGGGCACTCTTGAATTTATTATCATCCATGGAGATTAAGGATTGTTTGGATATAGGGATCGTACCCATGAAATTGGTATCCTGCATATCCTTGTGAAAGGAATCTGAACCCTCATAGTTCGGTTCTTCTTTATTGGACACATCAAAACATTAAAGGTCGTGTGATAAGGACCTAACCGTACAGTTTAATGTCATGTGGTAATGACATATAAGTGAAAGGTTCATAGAAAAAGTTTGGTGTGGAACATATGTCAAAACAACCCAATGAACTTTGTGAGGATATGTATTTCCAAAAAATATTATACCTTGTTGGGAATATGGCCCAAAGAGAATAGGGTTTATTTGAAATGTCGGTTTTGAACCTCAATGAGGCTTCCTACATATCTCATGTGGATGGGAATCAAAGGCCACATCGTTCAATGAGTCTCATAGGGGAGTATAGTCCTTTGAGAGAAATGAGTTTGGGCATACATCATGAAAAGGATAAATTGGTGATTTGGGGGATTAATTTGGGGTTTATTCCTTAGGAGGATGCCTAGATTTGGGAAATTAGGGTTGGATTCCTGAAGAGGATATCCATTGTCCTTGGGCTCTAGAAAGGATTCCTACGTATCCTAGTTTCAATAGAAATCATTTTTTTTGTAGTTCATTTGATTGTACAAATGTTGTGATCATGAAAAATATCTCAGCCTATGTGAGTCATGCTCAGTGTTAGAAACAAGAGGATGTCAAAGATTTAAAAAAGGCACCCACACTTTTCCTCCTCCATTGATAGAATAGGGATCACCTATGGTGGTTAGAGTGGACAAGAGAGTGGCGACCCATAAAGATGTAGATGTGATGAGCCTTCACTCTATTCTTTTTACATTGGACAAGGTTCCAATTAATGGAATAAGGGGTGAAGGTTAGGGGCTTACACCAGGATAGTTTCCCAAAGATTTCACCTGGTAGGGGAGGGAGACTTCTCCTTTTTTCAAAAGGAACAATAGTAGGTGTGAACCATACCATCTCTACCAGAAATCTGAGGTTTTTTCTCTTTGATAAGGGAATGGTAGAGACCTAAACCCTAATTCTTAGAATCGGTAACATCCCAGCACTATTCCTGGGAGAAAGTTCAATGTGACTGCGGATATACAAACCCACAAACACTCCATGAATCCAAACCCCATTATGAATCAAATGCGGGAAACCTCCGACTATGGATATAAAAACCCAAATAGTAGACACACTAATGTTCCTTTTCCCAATGGTTTTATAAGCCAGGAGGTTTTGGTGGAGGTCTCAATAGAATCCCTTTAAAACATGGGATCCAATGAAGAAGAATCCTTTCCATGAATGGCGTTGAAGAATGATTTATGGATTTTAGACTAAAGAGAGTAAGTGAATAAAAGTGGGGCGCCCAAGTAGAGAAGGGTGTTCAAGTATGGGCGTGCAAGTAGGCTTGGTAGATCTGATATTCACTTATGTGATGAACAAACTGTATGGAAATACTTGTGCGAGACCTAGCTCAAGCCTTTAGGAGTATTCACATGTGATCCCAGGAGTGGGGCCCTCATGTTCCTGGGAAAGGAATAGGTGGCTCGCTAGTGTTTATGATTTTGGGAGGTTGGGAAATTTTGGCACATAGGTGTTATGTATTTCAAACACTAAAAGGAATTAAGTCCCATAATCATCCCTCAATTACTACGCTTTAGTTGTTAAAGAACTACCTAGAATGTTTTGGAGGACTTGGGAAAAGAACAAGGTCGACCAAAGAATCAATTGGGCTTCAGGGAAATTATTCTGTGAAAATGAAGGCCCCAAGGGTCTATTTACTGGAAAAAATTGAACTTTGGGTGAATGGAATATGGGTATTCAAGTAGGTTGTGTGCTGACACACTTTTGGTCGGACTTGGGTGACTCAAAGCTCATGCCTTTTCAAATATTAATTTTTGTCATGTATTTTACCCTCTTTATTTGAAGGTATTTCCCTTTGTCATTTTTAGACTCTTTAATGAAACAAAGTGTAAACAAAATCCCCCTCATAATTGGATCCATAATTAAAATAGGATCCTATACTAAGGTAAAGTAATAAAGGAAAAAAAGACAGTACTAAGGTGCACAAGTTTTATGGGCGTAGAACAACTGGTCATGCAATCTGGCAGCGCATAGGATTCTGGTATGTATGGTAACATCCATCACTTATATAAACTAGATTCACTTCTATGAAAAGCCTAGTGGCTTCCATAATTTCAACCCTCAGTGTGCAATTCCTATTTTACTTAGACACTTCTGTTTCTTTGTGCTTCTTCTGTATGTTTTTAGTCGTGAACTATAACTGGGGTGTCATAATTGTGCACCATTTTTAACTTGCGTGCCAATTTTTATACAAGCGCGCCTTAATGCATTTTATGATTTCATTAAATTATTTTTTCAAATATCAAAAATTATCTTACTTAAAAGATGACTTTATATAATTTTGCAGGTTCAATGGCTCCCAAAAGAATTGTAAGTGCGGATGAACTAGCTAGTAAGAGGATTGATGACATGATGAATGTCATCTGTCATGACTACTTCGATGTTTGTGACACCACCCTTCCAAATATAGAAAAATATTTGAAGAAGTATCATTTAAACTCTCTCTAAATCACCTATCAACCTTTGTATAGATACGGCCATTTGCAGGTTGTTAATATTCCAAACACAAAATACTATGTGCCACATTTTTCGTATAAAAATTTTAACCAACTTCTTATCTACCAATGTTTCTATTGGGAGATCATTTGATAATACTGGGATGTCAGAGAATGATCATATCATGTATCATAGACTGTGTGATTCTGATTTGAAAGAACACACACCCGAGCTGCAACCACATTTTTTTCATCCATATTTTGAGATTCTCAGATGGATCAGTCCAATGGTTGGATGAGAGGTTGGGATTTTCACCCCAGGCGGAGGTGTAAATACCGCATGGATGTGGGCATACCATGTTCACAAGACCTATGCAGAATTTACAGATGGAATGAAAGGCGTCAAGATTTATGAGTCTCTTTGGGTTGGGAAAACTTATGCGTATATGAATGATGATTTCGTGCTTGAATTGTAAAGAAGATAAAGCCAAAATAATAACTCCTTTAATTTAACACATGGAGATGTATGTATCAACTTTTGGGAAGTTTACAATATTTCTAGAGATCCAATCCTTGGAGACATGTATGATGTGTTTATTCCTCCCAAGGTGACATGGAATGACTTGGAGAAGACACCATCATTGGTGCATGAGTTGATGAAAATATTTTACAAACTCAAGAAAATGACCACCATGAAGTCTTGCACTATGAGGGATATTCATCCAGAGGAATGAAAGAAAATATTTTTGATAAAGAAGAAGGAAAAGGGTCCCACCTGCACCTGTCCGACTAGTTGCCTAAGGGAAGATAAAAGAGGTGCCCCTGACACCTTTGTGCTAATATTGGATTTTTTTTGATAAACGGGGATATGAATTCAACCCTACAAAGACACGTCTAGAAGGTTTCTTAGCCATGTGTCTCAGCGTGTATTTTCTACCAGTATGAGACTCTAAAGGAGGTGTGAGGTCAGGATCCTTTGTTATTGCAGCCATGGTGGCAGAGAAAAGGATGGTAGGGTTAGCCACTCTTGTTTTGGAAATGATTCATAGGAGCTTGCTACACATTTACAGAGGGAAGTTGTAACACCCCAGTTAAATAAAGAGTATGACATTTTCAGATTTATCCATACTTTTGAATAAAATATTAATATAACTTTAAAGGAGATTCTATTCTCGATGGTATACCCAACACGTAACAACGAGTTTCTTGGAAATCTTACGTTGCACTCTAATAATAAAATAATATTATTTTAAATGGTAGTTAAGGCCTATCTGTTGTGATGGCGGGAATGAATAGAACTAACTAAAAATGATTATATATGTTTGTCAATTTTTTTTAATTTTTACAAAAAATGTTAGAGGATTAAAAATGCGAATGAATCCAATTTTAAGCGTAGACATTAAAATATTATTTAAAAGGTCGATTAACCACCTTTTAAAGGAGAATCTCTTTTAAATCCACTTTTTGACAATTTTATGTGTTATATTTGAAAAAATAAAATTCTTATTTAGAATTGCGACATCAAAATTTACTTTGTGTTAATTTTTGGTATATTTCCGATAAAGTTCATTTTTTTAATGAATAGTGAAAAATGTTGAATTTTAATTAAAAACCTCTTTTTAATCTAATTTATTTATATGATTAGATTATATTTTGAATGGTTTTTAAAGTAAAATTACAATATATTTTTACCATTTAATCCAATAGTGGTCATTGGAATTAATTTCACTTTGAAATTGGATTTAAACTAGTGTCAATCCTTTGATACTTATTGTTTCATAAAAACACGCTATTTGCTCTTACAGTGGGAATTAATTATTAAATTAATTAATGCAACTTATATATTTTGAATTTTGTAAAATAGACATCATTTTTGAATTCGGAATATCAAATATAGCTTAGGGTGATGTTTTGGTTTTTTCTGGAAAACTTCAATTTTTGATGAATAGTGAAACCACTAAGTGGTACTTAAGAAACTGATTTTTCGTTTAAATGAAAATTTTCCATCTTTGTGTTTTTAATTTAAAAAATCCAACATACATGGTTTTCATTAATAAGTAAAATGTGGTTTAATGTGATTAGAATAATTTTTTGGTGAAAAGTAACTTATTAAGTTTTTAATCGTGATTAGAGGTAATTAGTGTAGTTTAATATAAAAATAATGATTTAATAAAATGAAATGACCTAGACACATGTATTACCCTAATTGGATGTGTCATTTACGACCATGAAAATCCATGGGTCAACTTGGGGACCCCATGAATCCACATTGGTTGGAAAATGACATAAATATCTTTTTATTAAATGTTAAAGTAAAAAATGACACAAACATGAAATGTTTTACTAAAACAATTTTTACATAGGGTTATACAAGTCATATTTTTGACTATAAATATTCATTAGAAAGATAATAAGATTTCATACATCATGATATTTTTATTATAATTTTTAGACATTAAATAAATTAAATTATTTATGACATCATGATGATGCAGCGATGACCTCATTATTTAACGATTTAAATAAAATGGAAAGATAATGTAAAATCTACGACCTACACATGTAAAAAACCTATTTGATGGGTGAATTTAGAACCCTTATAACCTTATACTCTAAAAAGATCAATGTGGGACCATTAAAATCCGAAACCCATTCTAAAATAAAGTAACATTTTTGTACATTCCAAGAGTGCCCCTCCTCTCCTCTTACAAAAGGCCCCCACCTCTACCTCCTTACCCACACTTCCAAAGCCTTTGGCTCAGCCAACCCCTGCCCATTTTGTATCTCCACATCCCTCTATAACTCCTTTAAGCCTTATTTTGGGCATAAGTCTTCCCAAGGAAGCCTTTGAGCTCAAACCAAAAGGAGTTACCCGATTTTAAGGTAATGTCTTCACTTGAGTCCTTTTGTTTTATTTTGCTTCTCCAACCCCCTAAAATCTTTTTATTCCTTTATTTTGTAAAAATAACAGTATCTTAAATATACTAGGATGTTGTTATGTTAAGCATTCTAACTACACTAACACACACCTTCGTCTAATGGTTAAAGAACATAATATTTCTGTGGATGGAGAATTACTGCCTCACGAAACGATGATTGTTCAATCTTATCTTAACACCTTTCATGGTGGAAATTAATATGTCACTATATTTATATATGATATATAATATGTTTATGTATTTCTTAATCTTATGTATTTTTCATTTATGGCATACCTTTATGGCTTCCATTATGGGTATACGTGATATCTTCATTTTTGGAAGTGCGGACTACCGCCCCCTCAAAGTGATTTGATTCGTTATTACCATATGTGGTATGTATAAAGGGTATATTTAATGATATTATATATTATAACATACTGTAATTAAAATACTATTATGTATCATTTTGCTTTAATTCCATTAAATATGAAATAGAAATGGAAGTAGCGTTCATGCGTACGTACGGCTTACCGTCTCCACGAACGGTGCATTTCATTTCTTAACTATAAATGTTATTTAATATTATAAATGCACAAATATACTGGATATATATGATTTATATGATATCTACATCATGAATACAATTCTGGATATAATGGATATTTTACCACATGAACAACTTGTAATTATAAAGAGTTTATTTTTCACTCAAGTACCAATGATCGTTAAAACGACCGTTATTAGCTTAAATAATAACATAGTGTTCATGACAAGGTAATAAGTGATATAAAAGGAATAATGAACTTGAAAAAGGTTCTTAAGGAAGTAGAAATTAACTCAAGTTTATTATTCAGGAGATTAAAGAACGATCGAGTCAAGTCGGACCCGAGGTAAGGGATCATACTCCTCTCTTTCTTTTTAAGTACACTCTTTTATGTAATTCCTTTTAAAGTTCATATTTCTTGTTATTGGGATGTTATTTTATATTAATCTTACTGTAATTTTTATTGTTCATATGATGAGAGACCATATTCTCTCTCATCAATCCAGTTTGGATGTTTTGAGTGGCACCGTTAGGCTGCCGAATTTTCGTGAGAGATCTAACATCTCTTTTTCTTTTTAAGTACAATGCTTTATGTCAGTTCTTTTAAGCTCCTATTTTTTATGTTATGGGATGTTATTTTATATTAATATTTCTGTAAACTTTATGTTAATATGATGATAGACCCTATTTTATCTCATCAATCCATTTTTATACGTTTTAAGTGGCGCTGTTAGGCTGCCGAGTTTTCGTAAGGGATTTTTCATCTCACTTTTATTCCAGTGAGATTTATGCTACATTTGCCACAATTTCCATTGAGTGGTGTATGTACTACCCATTATTTTACTCATTGTGTAATATAATTTCATTTATGAGTATTTACATCAATGTTTTATTGTCCTCCTTTCACGGGGTGTATGATTCGAAGGATACCCATGTCGGTAAGGGAACCTTTCACCCTCCTCTTTTTAAAAGACTTTTTTATGTCTTTAAATTCACATACTATTATGTTGTGATATGTTCGTATATATCCTTATTTATGTAAATTTTATGACCATGTGATGAGATACCCTTTTTATCTCTCATCAACTCTTTTTTTGAATTTTGAAGTGATGTCGTTAGGCTATCAAATTTTTTCAAGGGAACTTCTTAACCCAATTTTGATTCTTTGGGATAAACTTGTACACCTTGAATATGTCGTTCAATGATTATGTGTGAATGTCCTCTGATTTTTTTACACTTAATACCCACTTATATTTCGTGTATTCATTTTTCACACATAATTATGTAACTGATTTATTGTTAATCCAAGGATACCGTCTTTGTATGGGACATCGTCTCAATCTCCATTCATTGAGGCATATTTTATTTTATACACCACCTTCTTTTATACGGTGTATAAACCCCTTTGACTTTTACGTTTATCCAAAACGAATGTTTTTTATACGAAGCGTTTTACAAAATGACAAAAGGTAATGTTTTTGTCATACATATGTGGCGATAACGACTTCTCCACCGTCGTGACCATTATTTGAGTTTCAGCTTCCTCTACAAGCCATACCTTTTTTTAAAGAAAAATAAATACCATGTTTTACTTTTCTTTTATTTTGGTATTTAAAATTGTTTCTATAATGTTTTTATTATATCACTGTGTTATTGATATCTTGTGATTGAAATGTGGAAATGTTATGTTTCCTTTATGTATGTTTTATGAGATACAATTATGTTATGGTTCTTGGGAATTATTATGAAGACAGTTGGTTCTGTGATAAACTAAGGGCGGGTGAGGCCGATATAGCTCTCCAATGCATTGGGTAATGTAAAGGAGTGAAACATTAAGGTTTCTCCTAAGAGATTTAGGGAATATACTGTGGTGGGTATTCCAAACGTAACCAAGAGGGTTACTCCCTACGTAATAATGTTATGAATGCCTAAAGTTCCTTTTATGTCTTATGATTTCTACGATTTATTCATGATTTGATGAGGTATGTTAAATCGCCTATGATTTATGGGTAATGTATGTTTTCATTCTTATGTATATATGAACTCATGTTTCTTTTCCATATTTTTATAACCCTTATTGAGCTTTTTATGCTCATCCCAAGTTTTTTTTGAAATGTTTTTCAAAGGTCAAGGGAAAGGTACATGATATGATGATAGTGTCAAGGAAGTGTCAAGAAAGAATCCATGCTTTATTTTTAAATATGTTTCTGTTGATGGGAAAATATTAATACTATCTTTTATATAACCACTTTGTTTAAATGTGGAATGTAATGCAAGTTTGATGATCTAATTCTATAAAAATCTAAACCTGAAAAGTTCCTCAAAGTGTAATCTTGTAATAACTCAAGATTAAGTAAAGGTTAAGTCTGGGTCCTTATAGTTGGTATCAAAGGTCGGTTTAGATAACTTTAGAGGTTAGGGTATCTTCTAAGCATAAGTGACATTACCATAATGGTTAGGATTTCAGAAAGAGTCCTAGTTTTAGATAATGTGAATAAGTAAGTATATCATAGTGGTTATCTTCCTCATTAGTACATGATGGTTTTGTTGATATACTCACACTGACCTTTTTGGTTTTAGTAAATGGTTGTATCTTGCAGGAACCAAAGTAACAGTGCATGTGAAGGAAACTGTGACAGTTTTTTGAGCGATCAACTGAATGATATGGGAGCTGCAATGAGAACTCTTCTGTTTATCCTCAACCAACTATTTGGAGTCATGATTGACCACCTAAAACTTGGTGATTTCTCTAAGGAATCATATTTTCGAGAAACAAATCCCTACGGAACTACAGGTAACAATAATAAAGGTATGTGTGCTCAAAAACCTATGTGTCAAAGATGTGGAAAGAAACACCTAGGAAAATGATTCAAAGGGACAGAAATATGCTATAGATGTGGAAATTAAGGTCATAAAGCAAGAACCTTCCATGGAAAAAGGAAGCATCCAGTTGACTCGGGGAAAGGGATAGAATTTCTTTCTGAGGGATCAATTGAATGTTTTAAATATGGTGTGTATGGTCATTATGAAAACACATGTCCTATGAAGAAGTTTCATGAATGGGATCACCAAGATCATAAAAATACTTGTTTACCAATACCTAATGCCATTCCTATTGAGGATGAAGAAACCGACAATGACCAATCAAAGCTATGGATTATTTCATAACTTTTGTTTTCCTATTTTGGAATCTTAGGATATGATTCATGATTTTTTTAGTAAAGAAGTATTTTAGAATAAGTTGGAATGGAATGGTTAATGGATTATGAAGAATGTTTAATGAGTAAGAAGTCAACACATAAGGGCTTCAAAAGTAATGGTTAAATTATTAAGAGTATTAAGTCTATTTTGATGATGGGGTTACATTAGAAGAGTTTTTATAGTATGTGTAACCCTGATGTTTAATATATGAAAATTTTATTCAAGGAATAGTTATCTGTTCTTTTGTGGACATAGTTATAAAGAACCATTTGGGTTTATACGATCCTTACTTTTGAGGTAATTATGGGTTACTATATGCTATGATGGAAGTGAAAGGCATGCGATAAAATTGAGGTTAAATTATGTTATGGTTATTTTTGATGATTTTATCTCTTTTTGGGGAATGATTTGATAATTATATAGTTTGGAAAAAGAACAACACGCAGACCGTGTGACAACCCGTCGTGTCGGACAAAGCTGCGGGAATCGAACCCACAACCAAAGTGCAACTGGTATTTATCGCCTACCACTGGACTATGTGAAGTCCCTGGTTAGTATGACATATTCTTTTTAGTTAGGTGACTTTATGAATTAAGAGTAAGTTGATTCTAGGTTATTTATGAAAATGATTAACCTATAATGGAGGATATGTGATTAGGTTAATTACTTTTCAATAGGAGACTTTAGGAGCAACTGATGTTGTTTGGAGATAAATGTTACGATTTAACTTGGAAGACTATGTGACTAAATCATTCAAATATTTGGGTTTCAATCATAGTTTGGTTTAATTTTAAGAATTTTATGGACAAATTTTTTATCGAATGGTCCTCGTTGAACTTTGGGTTTTGTTGGACAAATTTTGCAGATTAAGAATAGATTTTTTTTAATAAAGGGTTATCCTTTTCTGGATTATTTGATCTTGTACTAAAATTTTTGTTTTTGGTTTTGGTTAGAGTCTAAAGACATGGGAAGTATATAGTTCTCTTTTTTGGATTAGGTGATTCTCTAGAAATTGATTATAGTACTCTTAATGTGAACAAGTCTTCCTAAATACTCGTCTTTTTGAGAAAAAATGAGTTTGATTAAGGAATCTAGTAAAAGTTGAAAGTCTACATGACAAGTAAGTATATTTAATTATGATTTATTTAAGCTCAAAAATAAATTTCTCAATGAAAAGTAACTTAAAACAAAAATTTTGTCTGTTAACTTTTCCTACTGGGGAATCGAATACCATTTAACCCATCACAAGTTTGTGATTTTCTTATGCTTAAATTTCTCCTATACATGTTTACTATCACTCTCCATCAGAACATGACCCTTTGTTTTTTCTTCCATGTCCATATTTTCATACTTGGAATCCTAGTATTGGTTAACTAGGGTGACCTTTGTACTTATCTTTCTTTATTTTTAAAGTGATTGTTTTAATGACACTTTTTCCGATGTGGGATTTTCAATGAAGTTTCCAAGCCCAATTTTAAAATTGCGAGGATGCAATTCACAAAAGGGGGAAGGATGTAACACCCCAGGTAAATAAAGAGTATGACATTTTCAAATTTATCCATATTTGTGAATAAAATATTAATATAACTTTAAAGGGGACTCTATGCTCGATGGCATACCCAACATGCAACAACAAGTTTCTTGGGAATCTTACGTTGCACTCTAATAATAAAATAATATTATTTTTAATGGTAGTTAACTCCTAGCTGTTGTGATGGAAGGAATGAATAGAACTAAATAAAAAATGATTATATATGTTTGTCAAATAATTTTACTTTTTACAATAAATATTAGAGGATTAAAAATTCGAATGAATCCAATTTTAAGAGTAGACATTCTAATATTCTTTAAAAGGTCGATTAATCACCTTTTGAAGGCGAACCTCTTTTAAATCCACTTTTTGACAATTTTATGTGTTATATTTGACAAAATAAAATTATTTTTTAGAATCGGGACATCAAAATTTACTTTGTGTAAATATTTTGCATCTTTTCGATAAAGTTCATTTTTTAATGAATAGGGAAAAATGTTGAATTTTAATTCAAAACCACTTTTTAATCTAATTTATTTATATGATTAAATTATATTTTTAATTTTTTTTAAAGTAAAATGACAATATATTTTTACCTTTTAATCTAATAGTGGTCGTTGAAATTAATTTCACTTTGAAATTGGACTTAAACTAGTGTCAATCTTTTGATACTTATTGTTTCATAAAAACACGATATTTGCTCTGACAGCTGGAATTAATTATTAAATTAATTGATGAAACTTATATGTTTTGAATTTTTTAAAATAAACATCATTTTTTAATTCGTAATATCAAATATATCTTAGGGTGAAGTTTTGGTTTTTTCTGGAAAACTTCAATTTTTGATGAATAGTGAAACCACTAAGTGGTACTTAAGAAACTGATTTTTCGTTTAAATGAAAATTTTCCATCTTTGTGTTTTGAATTTCAAAAATCCGACATACATGGTTGTCATTAAGAAGTAAAATGTGGTTCAATGAGATTAAAATAATTTTTTTGGTGAATAGTAACTTATTAAGTTTTTAATCGCGATTAGAGGTAATTGGTGTAGTTTAAGGTAAGAATAATGTTTTAATAAAATTAAATGACCTAGACACATGTCTTACCCTCATTGAATGTGTCATGGCCGAACATGAAAATCCATGGGTCAACATGGGGACCTCATGGAGCCACTTTGGTTGTAAAATGACATAAAAACCTTTTTATTTAATGTTAAAGTAAAAATGACACAAATATGATATGTTTTACTAAAATAATTTTTACATGGGGTTATACTGGTAATATTTTTGACTATAAATATTCATTAGAAAGATAAAACGATTTCCTACATCATGATATTTTTTTATAATTTTTATACATTATATAAATTATGTTATTTATGACATCATGATGATGCAGCGATGAACTCATTATTTAACGATTTAAATAAAATGGAAAGATAATGTAAAATCTACGACCTACACATGTCCAAAACCTATTGTATGGGTGTATTTCGAGCTCTTATCACCTTAGACTCTAAAAAAATCAATAGGGGACCATTAAAATCCGAAAATCATTCTAAAATAAAGTAACATTTCTTTACTTTCCAAGAGTGCCCTTCCTCTCCTCTTATAAAAGGCCCCCACCTCTACCTCCTTACCCACACTTCCAAAGCCTTTGGATCGGCCAACCCCTACCCATTTTGTAACTCCACATCCCTCTATAACTCTTTTAAGCCTCACTTTGGGCATAAGGCTTCCCAAGGAAGCCTTTGATCTCAAACTAAAGTGAGTTACCCGATTTTAAGGTAATGTCTTCACTTGAGTCCTTTTGTTTTATTTTGCTTCACCAACCCCCTAAACTCATTTTATTCCTTTATTTTGTAACAAAACCAGTATATTCAATATACTATGATGTTTTTATGTTATTTATTAGAGCTAAACATACACACACCTTCGTCTAATGGTTAAAGAAGATACTGTTTCTGTGGATGGCGAATTACTGCCTCATGAAACGATGATTGTTCAATCTTCTCTTAACACCTTTCATGGGGGCCATTAAGATGTCACTATAATTATATATGATATATAATATGTTTATGTTCTCCTTAAGCTTCTTTATTTTTCATTTATGGCATACCTTTATGGCTTCCATTATGGGTATACGCGATATCTTCATTTTAGGAAGTGCGGACTACCGCCCCCTCAAAGTGATTTGATTCGTTAATACCATATGTGGTATGTAAAAAGGATATATTTAATGATATTATATATGATACCATACTGGAATTAAAATACTATTATGTATCATTATGTTTTAATTCCATTAAATATGAAATAGAAATGGAAGTAGCGTTCATGCGTACGTACGACTTCCCGTCTCCATGAACGGTGCATTTCATTTCTTAACTCTAAATGTTATGTAATATTATAAATGCATGAATATACTGGATATATATGATATATATGATATCTAAATCATAAATACAATTCTGGATATAATGGATATTTTACCACATGAACAACTTGTAATTATAAATAGTTTATTTTTGACTCAAGTACCAATAATCGTTAAAACGACTGTTATTAGCTTAAATAATAACATAGTGTTCATGACATGGTAATAAGTGATATAAAAGGAATAATTAACATGAAAAAGGTTCTTGAGGAAGTATAAATTAACTCAAGTTTATTATTCAGGAGATTAAGGAATGATCGAGTAAAGTCGGACCCGAGGTAAGGGATCCTACTCCTCTCTTTCTTTTTAAGTACACTCTTTTATGTCATTCCTTTTAAAGCTCATATTTCTTGTTATTGGGATGTTATTTTATATTACTCTTACTGTAATTTTTATTGTTCATATGATGAGAGGCCATATTCTCTCTCATCAATCCAGTTTGGAGGTTTTGAGTGGCGCCGTTAGGCTGCTGAATTTTCGTGAGAGATCTAACCTCTCTCTTTATTTTTATGTACTCCCCTTTATGTCACTTCTTTTAAGCTCCTCTTTGTTATGTTGTGGGATGCTCTTTTATATTCCTCTTTCTGTAAACTTTATGTTAATATGATGAGAGACCCTAGTTGATCTCATCAATCCATTTTTGTAAGTTTATGTGGCTCCGTTAGGCTGCCGAGTTTTCATAAGGTATTTTTCATCTCACATTTATTCCCGTGAGATTTATGCTACATTTGCCACAATTTACTTTGAGTTGTGTATGTACTGACCATTATTTTACTCATTGTGTAATATAATTTCATTTATGAGTATTTACATCAATGTTGTATTTTCCTCCTTTCACGGGGTGTATGTTTCGAAAGATACCCATGTCGGTAAGGGAAACTTTCACCCACCTCTTTTTAAAAGACTTATTTTGTTATGTCTTTTAATTCACATACTATTATGTAGGGATATGTTCTTATATATCATTCTTGATGTAAATTTTATGACCAAGTTATGAGATACCCTTTTTATCTCTCATCAACTCTTTTTCTGAATTTTGAAGTGATGTCGTTAGGCTGTCAAATTTTTGCAAGGGAACTTCTTAACCCAATTTTGATTCTTTAGGATAAACTTGTTCACCTTCAATATGTCGTTATATGATTATGTGTGAATGTCCTCTGATTTTTTTACACTTAATACCCACTTATATTTCGTGTATTCATTTGTCACACATAATTATGTAACGGATTTATCCTTAATCCAAGGATACCATCTTTGTATGGAACTTTGTCTCAATCTCCTTTCATTGAGCCATATTTTATTTTATACACCACATTCTTTTATTTGGTGTATAAACCCCTTTGAATATTACATTTATCCATTAGGAATCTTTTTTATACGAAGCATTTTACAAAATGACAAAAGGGAATGTTTTTGTCATACGTATGCGGCGACAATGACTTCTCCGCCGCCGTGACCATTATTTGAGTTTCGGCTTCCTCTACAAGCCATACATTTTTTTTAAAAGAAAAATAAAGACCATGTCTTAATTTTCTTTTATTTTGGTATTTAAAATGATTTTGATAATGTTTTTATTATATCACTGTGTTATTGATATCTTGTGATTGAAATGTGGAAATGTTATGTTTCCTTTATGTATGTTTTATGAGATACGATTATGTTATGGTTCTTGGGAATTGTTATGAAGACGGGTGGTTCCGTGATAAACTAAGGGCGGGTGAGCCCGATATAGCTCTCCAATGCATTGGGTAACGTGAAGGAGTGAAATGTTAAGGTTTCTCCGAGGAGATTTAGGGAATATTCTGTGGTGGGTATTCCAAACGTAACCAAGAGGGTTACTCCATACGTAAGAATGTTATGAATGCCTCAAGTTACCTTTTTTGTCTTATGATTTCTATGATTTATTCATGACTTGATGAGGTATGTTAAAGTGCCTATGTTTTATGGGTAAAGTATGATTTCATTCTTATGTATATAGGAACTCATGTTTCTTTTCCATATTTTTATAACCCTTACAGAGCTTTTTATGCTCATCCCATGTTTTTTTGAAATGTTTTTCACAGGTCAAGGGAAAGGTACATGATATGATGATAGTGTCAAGGAAGTGTCAAGAAAGAATCCATCCTTTATTTTTAAATATGTTTCTGTTGAAGGGAAAAAATGAATACTATCTTTTTTGTAACCACTTTGTTTAAATGTGGAATGTAATGCAAGATTTATGATCTAATTCTCTAAAACTCTAAACCAGAAAAGATACTCAATGTGTAATCTTGTAATAAATCAAGATTAAGTATGGTTTAAGGCTATGGACTTATAAAAGTATCCTTTTAGAATAGCGGGACTATTCCATGTGTTGTGGGGATGGATCACTACCCACATCAGAACATATGCTGTACAAAATGGGGTACATGTTTTAGGAAGTCCTTTTCGACCATTTTTCTGGATTTTTCAAGTATTTCACCCTTATCTAAAAACCCTTATGACATCAAGGACAGATTGAGCATGTATAAGGATATTCATCTCCTTCCTTATGGGAAACCACCTATGGGGTGATTTATTGATGATTGGACGACCAGTTTAGAGATAAGGGCATATATGGTATCTTTTAGAGATGGTGTACTGGACACTAGGATTGATGATGAAATCATATGTAAGGCTTATTATCCTTATAGATTTTCATATCAATTCAAATGATCTCAACAAAATATTGTATCCCATATTATCCATGTCATATTAGAGAAACATCTAATGGTTTCCTGACAACATTGTTTGTTGACATATGTAGAGAAGACTAGGGTGGTATTTAATTTACTTACCATTGATGCAGTAAGAAGGTTGACTATCTGGTATACTGAAAACTCGGTCACATCTTACCCAGAAGGGGAATTAAATCATGTTGTCCCTCAATTGGGGGTAAAGATAAGTAGAATAAGGGAACCCCTTTATTTGGAAGGTAACTATTCATCATCAGGGGCCTACTCACTAGAGTCAGAGGGTGGAGGTGAAGGTGATCCAAATTCACTGAAGAGACCTCATACCAGATATAACCCCCTTATAGAGTTAAGATATACACCCCATCAATTCCTAAAAAAGTTGTATCGAGGCGATCTGCTCAAAATCAATCTGAAGAGTGGTGAGTTCCACTTTATAATCCCCCACTCATGACAATGATGGTTGGGAAGAAACTAAAATCCAAGGCTGCAAGATCCTATTCATATCCCTCCGACATAAAATCTGAATATATACGACTATATTTTGTCCAAACATGGTAGAGATTATACTATGATGTTGAAACCATGTTGATGTATCTACGTGAATGGATGCATATTCAAGGAGTGGGGGATTTAAAAGCTTCTTCTGACATTATTTTTAAGGAAAATCTTAATGAGGTGAGGAAAATCATTCGAGAGCTAAAAATTCTCATATATGAAAGTGATTGATAAATTCCCAAAATGAATTGGGTGAATGAAATTAAAGATCTTGGTACTACTAAAGGGATTAATCTTTCATTAGATGAAAAATGGAATGACATTATGGATCCTGAGGATGTAAGATTATTTTTTCTCATATTATCTTCTTATTTTCAATTTGAATTTCAGTCAAAGCATTGTTATTCAGGGGAAGTATCATCTTAACATGTAGCAAGTTAAAGGAAGAACAACTTAAGTTCCTTTGCAAAAGTATAGCCCTAGAGGCACTTCCATTGGAGCTACTGGACCACCCCATGAATAGGGAAAAATATCACCAGGCCAACATGACCTAGAGGATGAAATAGAGATGGTATTTTAATCTCCAATACATATCTTTGGAGATCATGATTCAAGACCCCCTAAGAAGGATAAGAAGAAAAAATAGTAAATAAATAGATCCATGGTTAAGAGTTTTCTTAGTAGTGGTAATTCTTCCTGATAATCATGAATTTTAGCGTTTATTTATGAAAATGTTTTTAATATTCTTGGAATTAAAGGGGATTATTTTGTTTTCTACTTGAATGAATCAACTAATAAGCTTCAAGGAAACACGGAGGGTACTGCTAAATAGGTACAAAATCTTGCTAATCTGGTGATTCCTGAAGAGGCATTGAGGCCAAAGGAACAAACGTTTACTCCCAACACTACTCCCATTCTTGCTGCCAGAGGAGAGGAGCCTTCTGGTAAATCAAAAATTCTTTATAGTACATAAAATATAACAATAATTTACATCCATCTTGTTGTGAATTAGGTTCATCACATGCACTGTTACATCGGGAAACGATTAACTCTGACCCCACAACTTTTAATGAGGAAGCTATTCGGGGTCAAAATTCATCATAGGAAGGTCGTGAATCAAACACACTGAGTGTTCCCATGGGTGAGACTAATTTGGGATCTGTGATATCGTTAGATGAAATGATGAACCTTGACACATATTTTGAAGAAATATTAGAACATACTAATATACCAATTTCTTTAGACGATTTTGGAGTTCCATGTATAGATTCAACTGGATGTGAGTTTTCATTATTCATCCTGTTAATGTTTTTATGATTATTATTCTAACCATGGTTGGTTGAAATATGTAGTTCTAATTAAAGAATCTACTACAGAAATGATACTTGGAAGAAGTATTGATATTAATGTCAATCCCATCATTGCGAAGACATTTGCTCAGGTGAATCCTTGAGACAGAAAATCTTCCTGATATTTATTATAAAGACCCTGAACTAATTAAAGATAACACTCCCCACCCTTAAACATCAAACAGAAATGTTGAAAATGAGAATATTGGGGAAGAGTCTTCTCAAGCTTCTGGCATACTATTAGGTAATAGATATTGATATTGAGATTGTACTCGCTTTTGTTATTCTTTGAATATAACCATAACCATAATTTTTTATTTACCATATAGGGCTATCAACTTCAATGTAAAGGTCCAAAGGTGAAGCCTCTAAATCAGCCCAAATAGTACTAGAAGTTGAAACAATCATTGTTCAAGAAGGAGTAGGACATGGCACTTCTTTAAGTGTTTTAATCCAAGAATACAACCCTCCTTATGACAATGATTCTGAATCAGACCCATAACTACAGTGGCACTTCATCTTGCATGTCAAAAAGCATGGAAGAATATATTTAAGATAATTTCTATGATTCCACTTGAGGAACTCCCTTCATGATTTCTATGACTTTCATCTCTATTTATCACATTGGGATTTGGAATTTTTGAGTACTGTGAAATTCATACGGTGGTGAATGAGATCATCAAAAGGACGAAACAAGAGAAAAATCATCAGCAAGGCTTGATAAAATCCAAATTTTTGATCAACATGGAAGAATTTCAAGCATCACTGTCCTAGGATGAGGCTAATCACACTGCAAAGTTGAAGGGACTAAAGCTGAAAATCAATGAAATCACTATTCATCAGCTGCACTTTGAACAAAAATTAGATATCATTACAGGGTATCTTGACCATCATCATAGATAATTAATAGAAGTTACATAAGGATGGTTTAAAATTCATTATTGTTGCTAGATATGCCCTTTATTATGCTGAAGAGAGCAGAGCTAGTCAAATAAATGAGCCTCAACGGGCAATTGATTGGGATCAAGATGCTGTTAACCAAATAAGGAGTTATGTAAAAAAAACCTTTTGTTATTTTTTTACAAGAGAGAGACTCCAATTTGTGGATTCTCTTCTGTGAATACTTTTTCATAAATGAAAATAATTTCATATTTAATCATCTTTGTTTTCATTCTCGCTAGCTTCTTTTGTTTTACTGAATCCAATGGTCTTAGTAAGCATAGTTTTATTTTTTATCTAGGTTTATATGTACCACCCCCAAAAACATTGTATCTTTTGAATTTTTATTTCTCAATATTACATTAATCATAGGATATGTACGTTTAGTGGGTTGAGACTCGACTTTTGTTTAGAGTTCCCTTTGTAGGATCTCAATATACTAAGTACCTTGTCTTTTGTTGTTTGAAATTTAGAGTCTTGCATGTTGGACTATAAAGGGATAATGTTTAAGGATGAATATCATTGACCATAAATTTTAAATTAGATCCCAATCAAGACCCATTAGCTATGAATTGATTTGTTATTCTTTAAATATTTCCATGGGGAATAAAGAGCCATGATTTTTTTATGGTCACAAAATATAAAACTTGTATCATCTTAAAGGTAGTCTCCTCTAAGAATGAAGTTACCATTATTTGACAAAATTGTTATGGAGTTTGTGTTATGCAGGGCCAAATAGGGATTGTGATGTATAGACAAATGGTGGCATATTTAGATTGATAGGTATGTTATGTAAGAAAGTTATTATTCAAGGACACCAAAGGGCACATACTGCATAGTCTGGAAAAAGATCTCTTAGGAATTTAACATTTGAGTGCTAATAGATAGTGGAAAATAAGATTAGGTGACACAGGACCATAATGGGTGATTTTTATAAGGAATGGAATTTTAATAATGAAAGGGATGTTTTATATCGACATATATCATGAATATGTAAGCCATTTCCATACAAATTTGGTGTATGAGTAATGGTTTAAATTTTTTAGAAATGATAATTTATGATATCATATTTTGCAATTTTAAGTCACGCACTGAGAACATTATGTACTATGCAGTTTAAATTCATGAAGTGAGGACATTATTTATCTTCAATTTAAGGACTTTAACTCTAACCAAAGGTATGAAACTCTCCCAATTTCTTGATAATTTTTTTGGAAACATACTACCATAATCTGGTATGGAAGGAAAAATTGTAAACTGTGATTTGAGAATTTCTAAATCTGAATAATGATATGGAAAAAGTGATAAAGTCATTGAGGAAGTCTTCTACAAGAATAAAGTTACAACTATTTGAAAAACCCATTATAAGGGCTGTATTATGTAAGGCCAACTAGGGAATATGCTGCATTGCCAAATAGTGACATCTTTTGACTGACAAGCTAGTTATGTTGGGAAATTTTATGCAATGCCACCTAAAGGCACGTACTGCATAGTCAGGTAGATGAGATCCTAAGAATTTAACATTCTATTGATAAAAGCTGAATATGGTTTATGGAGATTAAAATTTTCCAAAGAATAGAATTTGGATTATGATAAAAGGTACCTGAATATAGAGAGGGTATTTACAACAATGTTTTCCAATGAATCAAAGGAATAAGACTTCTATGAAGGTCTGACCCAAACATAAGAGGTATGGTGTATGTAGTTTGAGGTCATACTATTAGGACCAGAAATGGAAACAATATATGATATGTGGCCAAGTGATTCACATGTTATTTCATATTTCTTTGAACACATGGAGAGGAAAATGTTTAAACCATAGTCTTGATGATTTTAGATCAATAGAAAGATAATGGGACAAATATACCTGAATGACCATTTTAAAAATACAGATTCTTGTATATCAACATCAATGTTTGATGGGGAGAAAGAAACCGTAACCAATAACAAAATTACCATCATTTGAAAAACTTGTTATGGGGGATGTATTATACCGTACCAACTGAGACATATGCTGCATAGCCAAATAGTTACATCTTTTGACTGACAGTTCCATTATGTAAACAACTTATTTAAGGCCACCTAAGTGAAAGTACTGCATAATCAGGCAAAAGAGTTCTCAGGTATTAGAAACTCTATCACTAGAAACTGTAAGAAATATTACGAAGATATAAAAATATTCAAGATTAAGAGTGTGAAATATAGAAGGGAGACAGGCTCAATGCACTTAATAAATATTTGAATCAATATTTCCCATGAGTTTGAAGTACTTTACATAGATCTTACTCATATGTAAAATAGAGACTTTCTTTGTTTCCTATGAATTAATATTGTGATGGGTAGTTTAAAGTCATGCAGCGAGGACATTATATTGTACAGGTTTAAGACATTCAGTGAGGACATTGATATCCCCATAAGATATTGAGACAACTTATTTATATAAAGAATCCTTTTCCCCAATTCCTAAGCCCGCGTGAGCTATGCTTGGTCTGAGAAACAAGAAGCAGAAAGTGTTTATTTTATAATACTAAGGTGACACAAGTGAAGAATATGGGTGTTACATTTCCATGCATTTTAAATTCATGCAGTAAGGACAAAGATGAAATGATGTGAAAAGAAATAAATATTGTAACTGGACTATGGGATAAAACCAAAGTATCACAATGTGTCTTGTTGTGGGAAAGAATCAAGCCATACATAGTTCTCTAGACATTCCACATGCAGTTTGGTTTCTAATATAAAGAATAATGGTGTTTTTTATCATGGTTGGGACCAAGATTGAATATCTAAGAATCTCTACGTATCTCATATAGATGAGAATAAAACAATACATAGCTCTTTAACCAATCAATTCCCACACCAATTGAGTTTGATATGGGAGACGTGGGGATTTAACACATTCTAGAAGAATGGTTATGTTTAAGACCAAAGATGGTATGAAAATAAGATCATGTATCTTAAAAGAGCACACTGTATAGATCATGTTCATATACAAGAGAAGAAAAAGGAAATATTTTTTTTGTTACAGCTAGGGCCAAGATTGGAGATCAAAGCATCTCTATGTATCTCATATAGATGAGAATCATGCCACACATAGTTCTTAAAATGTGGTCCCTATGCAAACCTGACAAAGACATAGAGAAGAGAGGGACTCATGTACCACTAAGGAGTATCAATGATGTAAATGATTCATACATATAGAAGATCCTAACGTCAAGTGACATTATCCATACAATTTTTTCTCGTGTAATAAAAAAATGATGTAATGTAGTTTAATATCGTGTGAAAAGGAAAAAGATGCTAGACATTTTATCATCATGTAGCTTGGATGCTTATAGTTGTTATGCATTTTAATGTCTTGAAATTAGGACCATGTACTGTGTAGTTTTAAGTCTTTCAGTAAGGATGTTGGTGGATTTGATGTTTTCAGTCTTGAATCAAGGAAGATGTATGTAACTGCACAAAGTATTTCTTAAAGAATCTATATTTGGTTGGAATTGTAATAAGCTCTCTATCTATAAATATTAAAGTATAATCTCTATTTGAGTAGACCAAATGTATAAAATATGGTCCTTACCAGTTTGGCTAAAGCATTGGTGGTTTCTTTCCTGTTATCATTGGATTCCTAAGGACCAATACTAATTCTCCTTGATGAACTGAACGGAGAAGAACATTCTTGTTAAAGGCTCTCACTATTCCCTTTTGATAGACTATTAAATGATTTAATGTATGAAATATTTTTCCATCTAATCTTTACAACTCATTAAATAGTTTCTAAGACCTCTCACTTATAGAAAATTGATACTAGATTGTAACTATGAGTGAAGGAAATGTCATTTCAACTGGAAAAAATACTTCTATTTAATATACCAATGAATTTGGGGTTTCTTTGGTGGTAGTGTGGGTAGTAGTCCAATAATCCCATAAAGCATGAAATTTTTTATCAGTCCAATATTTATTATAATTATCCACCATCTTATGGAGTATATTTGACTAGGTCTTATTAAAAGCCTCTATCTATCCATTTGTCGCCGCCTGATAGTGATATGAATGGTTGGACTTGATATTGCACTCCTGTTATAACTTCTTTACCTTACAGAATATATATTTGTGCCATTGTACATTAATATAATATGAGGGTCACCAAATCTAGTGATGATGTTACTTTTGTAAAAAAACAATGCTTTTGGTTCTGACTTATTTGAGAGGAATTATCTCTACACATTTAGAAAGGAATTCAGTAGTAGTAAAAATATACTTGAGCTACTTAGCTGTACCTGGAGGATACATTCCAACTACATCCATTCCCCATGTGGAAAATGGCAAGGAGTATTTTTCTGTATGTAGAAACTTTGGGGGTTGATGAATGAAGTTATAATTCATTTGGTAGGGATGACATATCAAAGTTAAATCTGTGCAATCTTGCATCATTGAAAGCCAAAAGTATCTAAGCCTTCAGATTTGATCAAAAAGAATATGCCCAGACTAGTGAGCACCACAAGCTCTAGAATGTACTTCTTTCCTAACAGTTGTAGTTTCTTTTCCATCAATACATCTGAAGATGATTCCATCAAAGACTCATTTTTAGAGGATCTTTTGATGATTCGGACTGTCATAAAGAGTAAAATTAGCCGCTCATTGTTGGATATGTTCTTCTTCATCTCTATCTGGTGGAAGTACTCCATTTAGATGATATTCCATTATGGGTGTTCTACATAACATGGTATGACCATACAAATTATAAATAGGGATAATTTCATTATTTTCCACCATTCTAGTTTGAAAAAAAGGAGATACCATATGATGATGATCTATGATGATGACTTCCTCATCCCGATTTCGATCCACTAATTCTGTAGTTGCATTATCCAGTGCCTCATCTTGGGAATTTTGTGATCGTGGGACATAATACAATGTCGGCTTTGATGGAAATTCATCCATTAACCCTTTGACATAATCACACAAAGGGATTAACTATTCTTTTCTGATATAATATTTCCAATTGTTCTGTTTGATTAGAAATTATGAATCACCTTTCACTTTCACTTTATTCACTTGCACCTGATGTGCCAATTCCAAGCCTGCAATGAGAGCTTCAAATTCTACTTCATTGTTAGTACTGGCTTCTGATAACAGAGAGGAGTAAGTAAATACTTCCATTTTTTGTATAAATAAGGATAATTCCTATCACAACTTTCTTTAGTTTAGAGTTTTCCATTCTCTTTCCTATTGGACTTCGGGAGGCACCATCAAAGTACATTTCCCATGTTTGGGGATTATCTTGAATAGAGAAGACCTATTCATCAAGATGTTCAGTATTAAATGATGTATCTTCTGTAGATGTATGTTCATCAAGGAAGTCAAAAAGGTATTGGCCCTTTATTGCCTTCTAAGGCACAAACTTGATATCAAACTATTGCAAATTAACTACCCACCGTGACATATGCCTATAAGCATAAGATAACTGAGGATAAATTTGAGTATGTTATTTCAAGATACCAATTGGAAATCATAATGTTACAGGTAGTGACTCAATTTCTAAACTACAAAGATTAATTCCAAATATCATTTTTCAATACTTGAAAATCGAGTTATTATTTCAAGCATAGTTTTACTACGATAGTAAAGGCTATTTTCATTCACAACATCATTCTTTTGGGAAAGGAAATCACCTAGTGATCTCTCTAAAGCCATCACATAGAGAATGAGTTCTCTTACTTCAATAAGTTGAATTAATACTGGTGGACTCATGATATATTTCTTTAGGGTATCAAATGCTTCTTGGTAGTCTGCATTCATTTGATAGGTTACTCCATTCTTCATTAATATGCTGAAGGGAAAACACTTACCTTCCAAAATGGTGATAAAGCACCAAATATTGGCCAAGTGTCCTTGGATTCATCTTAATTCATTAAAATTTTGAGGAGGTGGAATTCAATGGATTAATTTTTTTTTGTGGGATCAACTTCGATATAAAGATGGCGTACAACGAAGCAAAGGAACATTCTTGAGGTTACCCCGAATGCACATATCATGTGGATCATCTTCAAAATATGTTGCCGAAGTTTATTTAATGTGACCTCTAGATCAACCAAGTGATTAGAACACTATCTGGATTTGACCACCAAATAATCCACATAACATTCAATAAATTTTTCTAATAAGGGTTTGAATATATAGTTCATGGCACATTGGTATGTTTCTCCTGCATTATTTAATCCAAAATGAATTACTCGATAGAAAAGCACACCTTGAGGGGATCCAATGGCTGTATATTCCCCATACTTTGTGGCCATACTGATTTTATTATTCCCAAAGTATTCATCCATAAATCAATGATCTTCATAGCCAGCTGTCGCATCAATTAAAAGGTCTATAATCAGAACTGAAAAGTCATCTTTAGAAAAATTCAGTTTAAGATCAATGAAATCAATGGAAAATATTATTTGTCTATTCTTCTTTTATAGTTGGAAAATATTGGCCAGAAATTTTGGATATTGATCTTCCCTAAAAAATTTAGCCTCTATAAGCTTTACAAATTTAGCTTCAATTTTAGTGGCTTGAGTTCGGTGTGTTCTTCTTGATTCCTGCTTGAACCAGTGATGTTCTTATGGAAAACCCAAATAATGAGTGCATACATCAGGATTAAGACATGGAATTTCTGTATAATTCCATGAAAATATATCTCTATGTTATATATATCTCTGTTTATTTAGAAATGATGTATACGGCTCTTGATCTTCAAAAGTCATGGCCACACGAATTAGTGTGGGGTGTGGATCTTCTTTTTATCAAGATTTATTTCGTGGAGCTCATCTATAGTGGCAGAGACACCTTTCTCTAATGATGGATGAGAATCCATTAGATCTTCCTCTTCTTATTCATCTTCCTGATGAGTCATTTCTACTGTTTCTACTTGTTATGTAGATGATGAAGATAAACATTCAATTTTACAGGGGATTTTAGTATTTGAAAACCCAGAAGAACTGGCCACCATTTCTGACCCTACTAATGATGAAGGGTATTCCTATGGTAATAAAGAGATGGTGGTGGATTAGGAATCAACATATTTTTCTTTATATTTAATTGATACAAGTTCTTCTCCTCTGATTGAAAATGTATAGGCATGTTGTAGTTCAATAATTGAAATGAAAACATCTCTATTTAAGATTCCATCACTACTTGTTGAATCAACAATTTCTCCCTTTCTGTCAGGCTCAGTTGCTGCAATTGACATTATGGAAGTTATTTGACAAGTTATTGGATTTGTTATTACCTTTTCAATTTGATTTATTGGTAATAAATAATCTATACTCAAATGTATGAATGGTTTTTCTGAAAACCTTTCTTGTCCATTCAAAGAATTAACTCCTATTATATTTTTTTCAATGACCACATTCCCTTTGTGTGATAAAACTCTAACTCGATGTGTTGATATTCACATGTTTTAAATGGAGCCTTGTCACCATAAAATGTCTCGATTTGACCATTGAAATAGTACATAAATAATAAGTGTTATGACGTAGGTATGGCCACATATTGTTGTAGACAATGTCTTCTAAGTACAATGTTGAAGGTTGTGTCCTGATGAGAAACCATGAAATTTGAATTAGATACAAGATCTCCAAACTGAGTTCTGAGTGTAATATCACCTAGATGTTCTTGACCATTCTTGTTATATCCATGAGACATTAAATTATAAGGAAATAATTCTAATTCAGTAAGGCCCAATCGATGAAGTGTACGAATGGTATTGAGGTTGACTCTAGAGCTATTATCAATGAATTCATGTCATATGTCTATGTCATCAACCATTCTAGATAGATACAAGTGTCTGATATGTCCATGTTAAGAATCATATTCATCTTCATCCATAAAATATATGACTGTATGAAATTTTGCAAGATCATTCTCTATATGGTAATCCTCATCAGTAACAACTTCAGTTTCAAACTCTGGAGAACTTAACAAAGCCTCAATAAGTGATTCTATAAGATCTTTTGACAGGCTTAAGGCATACAAAACTAAAAACCTGGTCACTACTTGGGCGAATTGTTTCAAAAATATCATACTTTTGGTATAATGGTATGTGTTTCCCAACATGGAGATGTGATTTTTCAGGTGTCTTGGAAATTGATGCTTCTGATGTAAATGTACCCTGTGTCAGAGCAGAAGCTGAAAATACTCCTGGATTAAGTAAATTTGACTGAATAGATCAATTTAATTGATGAGATGAAGATTGTGTGACTTCTAACCAGTCCTACAAAAATCATTTCAGGACTAAACATGTCTTGGGTGGAAGAATCTCTTTATTCTTGTTGAGTCCTTTGAAGGGCTCTCACACAAGTTTCTACTGCATACACCGTTCGAGCAGGGGTAGAGTTAAAATAGTGGATCCTAAAATACCCACATCTTTCTCTGTATCCTCAACCTTGGCCTCTTCCTATGGTTCCCTAATTAGGTACAAGGAATTCCAACTCGTTATAATCTAAATAATAATTGGCACAAGGATCCATTAAGTGGATAATATTGACAGAACCAAATATCAATTCATCATCTGATGAATATTATACTGGACTGTTTAGTTCTGGGTGTACTATTTGGCAAGGATGTGCATGTGCTTTTGATGTAGATGGAATGAAATCTGCCAGGGTCAAGGAAAACATTCAACTTAATGCGATATTGTCTTATTTTGACTTCTCTTTTTCCTTATGATCACTTTGCTTCTTTGAGCATTGACATTTTGACGGAGGTAGTTTTACAATTGCAAGAGTAGTGGAAGAGCAAATTGGTTGTTCTAAATATGTTCATATAATGTCAATAGTTCAGTTGATCATTTTCTTGATCATCCAATCATCATATTTCTACAAATTTCTCCTTTTAACTTCCTGTCATTCTCCTTTTTCTTCTAGATCAGTATTAGTTACACATGCACTTGATCTGATGAAATTTTTAGTTTCAATAGTACAAAGTCTACCAATTTTTGCAGGAGCTCTTTGAAAACAAAATACTCTTGAATGGGATGCCCCAACATCTGTTGAAAGGAATAATAATTCAAAATATCTTCATCTATTTATTTGTTTGGATTCTTCGGCCTCGACAACTGAACCAAATTGTTCTCATGAGCTGAGATGAAGTATCCAGGAACTTGTTTGTTTTAGTAGGAATAAATGTTTTTTAACTCCTAAAACTGTTTCTGTATTTGATCTATATTATCATCTTGATGAGGTTTTCATTGCTGCTGATGCTCATGAGGCGGAGCCCTTCGATATGACAAATAATCTTAAGTGGAAGCAGGTACTAGTGCTTGCTTGAGTGTATCTGTAATAGAGTATGCCTTCCATGTTCTCTTCCCTGGAGCATATGGGATTACATGAGTTGTAGCCTTAGTTTCTATAATAGGGTATTCTATCTATTGGGAAATTAATGTAAGGTCTCGAAACCCTCCTGTGTATTTTATAGGGATTAGTGGTATGGGTAAATCATCACACATATTTTCCACATAAATTGGAAACAACTCTTCTTGAGGGAGTTCTAGACATAAGGAATACATTAATCCTTTACATCGCACAATAAAATCTAATACTCTTTCATTATCGCTTTTTTTACAAATGGTGACATAAAAAAATGTCATCATCAGTAGCATTGAGCTAAATTGAAGAATGAATTTCGGATGGAGATCTTCCCATCCAGTAATTGATCGATATTGAAAACTTGTATACCATACAAAAGCTAGACATTTTAATGATTTCAAAAAAAATGTAATCATTACAACTTCTTGTTGTGGAGGATTTCCCATCATGGTATCAAAATGAGAAAAAAATGTGTTAAGGGTTCTTACAGATCTCCTATACCATTAAAGATTGGGAATGTGGTATTCAACAAATTTAGAGGGGGGGGGGAGGAATCAGATCCACCCATTCAAGGTAAGCTTTATTTTACAGCTGAATTGGCATGTGACGTTCTTCCATAACTTAAAATCAATAAGTTAATGCCTCAATTGTGTTCATAAGAATTTGGATAATATCTGGATGAGCTGGAACCTATGTAGATACAAAAACTGGAGCTTCATCCGGTGAAATGATCAGAAAAAGCACTGGTGATGGTGCTGGTATTTGCCTAGGATAACCTATGAGAACGGGTTTATTAGGATGTGTCTGATCCTATCATTTCAGTGTACCTGATAGTGGGAATCCACTATCTACATCTATAGTTACCACAAATCCTCTTTTCTGAGGAGCTCTATTAGTATGGGAAATTTGAGGATCTTCCAGAAGAGTACGTCTTGCAGAAATGCTGCTTCGAAGTAACTATGTATTGAGTCTTTCAACTCATTCATCTCCTATTATTTCTATGAAAATATCTCTTCATGTGAAATAGAATGACCATATCTAGTAAAAAAGTGAGATTCAATCTGACTTTTACCTTTCCCATTGTTAGATGCCTTTCACAGGAGTTGGAGTTGGTTATTTGGAGGCATACCTAGATTCTATCTAAGCCTTTCATTTTGGGTACGCACACCTTCTTCATTTTCCTCAATGTGTACCATATTATGGATAATAACTTAATCTCCTATGTCCCCTAAACTAGACTCATTTTCTGTAGGATCTTCTTCAATAGTGTTAATGACATTTATTGACGCAAAATTCATTGATGGAATTATATCAGTATCATTATGAGCTCGTCTCCCTCTGTATATTCCATGAGACTATGTTGCCTTCTATGATGAATCCCTGGTATCTTTTTGGAAAACAATAACATGAATGGAATCTTCAAATCGTTTAGTTGTGTGATCTTTTTGTGAATTCTTCCCAAATCAAGAGAAAACTAGACTTCCTTTGAGGAGAGGATTGTAGATGTGAAAAGTACCCTAGCCTTATAGGCTGAGGATGTTCCCATTCTTCTTATTAAAACTTATGAACATTTTTTTAACAAATTTGCAGATTGAATTAAATGAACCCCTTCCTTGCAATTGGGGGTGGCTCTTGAACTACTATAAATGAGATTCACGTAGCTGGTCTTCTGATTTTGTAAATTTTGGTTCGAACAATAATTGGGTGCATTATCTGACAACCACTAAAATCTCCTATTTTGGAAGATTGTTGTGTTATTTCAGACATTTGCGTTATCTGATGGCTGAGATCCTATAAGAAGGACTCTTGCTCAAGATTCTCAAATTTATGATGTAAAAGTAACTGAACAACTTATTTTCATTGGGAATGACTTTGATGAGAGCTAGTTGAGGTATGTTCTTGATCATACATTTGGTTTCATACAGAATCTGATGATTGTAGCTGGCCATGGGAAGTAACATTACATGAGACCACTTTTGGAAGACTTTTCTGATTCTAGACTGCAGTAAAATGCAATGATCCATGTGCACCGCGTCTTCTGAAATGAACACCAGATGGGGTTTCAATAATTAAATGGCATAACCTATTTATATCATTGAGGCAAGCATGCTAAGGAGTTCTCTACTGTTTTTTAACCATTGGATGTTGGGAAACTGAGAGGGATTCAAAGTCAATTTGGCATTTCAACCCTTCTATTACCTTTACATGATTTATATATTCATCATATGGTAATACTTTAGTTTTCAAATGATGAATTGTCTTCCATAAGTTGAGGTATATATCATGAATACAATCTTTTTCCATCAATTCGGGAATGTTATACTGAGAATCTTCCAAAGGCCAGAATATGACTGGTATTTCTCCTTTTTCCAATAGTTTTCTCATGTTTATCATATCTTCCTCATATTTTACTAGATATTTCTCCACATGGTCTGACTAGAGTGGAAACTCTGTATTAGAAGATAAATGTCCCGAGGGAGGTATGGAGAAGGACTGTTCCCTTAAGGAGTTTTCTTGTTGAGAAAGTGTTTCACCCGTAAATGACAAGGCATCAGACATGACTATCCTAGTGTTTTAAAGTTCCTCAAGATAAGAGGGATTTTTCATATTTACATTTTCTACAATAGAAATATCTTGACAATGCAGAATACCAAAATGGAGATTACTTTCGTAGAGAATTCCCTCATGGGGAGGAACACTATAGTGGAATGAATCAAGGGGAAAATCCTATTGGTCCTTGGTCTTCTGGCCACACAGAGGGTTTTTGTGGCTCTCATTTGGAGATTGACTCTTTGGATTGACCGAATTTTCATGAAGCAACATTTCATGATAAATTTTCTGATGGGGACTATCAGAATTACTACTACAACTCCCATAATTTGGTAATGAGAGGGTAGGATCTTGAGATTCAATAGATAAATGTCTGAGGGATTCAAGAACACAAACATTGAGGGGAGCCAAATTATAGCTTGATTCTTTATTTTCCAAAAGTATTTGGTGAAACATATTTTTTGATGTTCTCTAATACATAGTTGGGGCCACTTGATAGGAGAAGTGGTTATCATGGGTAGGTATATGTGTCTGCCTTGGAGTGGTTACCGGAACAGACCAATTACCTCCAATTGGAAATGGTGTATGTTCCCGATCCTATTGTCTGTATGATATGGGAGGGTATTCCACATGTCCCTCTTGGACTGAAAAAGAGGTATGTGTCAACTCTGGGATGGCATGATGATGTTTCATCCCATGGGTAGGGATAGATTTATGTGTCTATTCCCCTAGTACTACTGAAGTAGTTGTTATAATATCCAGGCATGCTTTCAGAATATGGGTTGAAAATTGTGTTTTCTGTTTCACCATTGATAAGACGTGTTTGGTGACTTCATCGGCCAGAATGAGAATATACGTCCATTTTTTATATGGAGTAGGTGTGTGTGACATCTCCATTCCTCATTTTCCTATAAATGTGTATTGACAATACTCATGTATGGGGTAGAGAGTTGGGTCTGCCCCGGATTTGTCGTCAGAACTTTTAGACTGACATTTACGAGTTCTTCCAAATGAAAATTTTGGCAATCTTGGTGAACACTAGCAGGTGTATGTGGCTGCTGACTATTTCCCATCAAGTAAGGTTAAAGGAATTTCATTAATACTAGAATACAAAACTACTAGATGAATTGGTGATTGTAAGCAGGTGTATGTTCATGTTTACCAGTTTCATCCACATTGGACTGGTGGGATTCTTTACATGCAGTCAAACGAGCCTCTTGACTGGCTGATAATGTGTGAAAATATGTATGTGCCTATTCATTGTACTCCACTAGATTTATCTAGTGGGATTCGTGGGTTTCTGCTAGACAAGTCTGTTGGATTTTAAAATTAGGACGGACGAGTGTATGTTCCTACTCGTTCTTTGCCATCAAGTTAGGTTAATGGACTTTTCTAGAAGAGGAAGAGGTAAGAACCTTCTCCCTATGGATCAAACATGATCCCTGGAGATACATCATGCGTTCTTAGTTATGAGATACCTTGTCCGAATGTCCATAGGAAACACCCCTATCATGTTGGGTGTTCACTACCACACAATTCTCCCGATAGTGATTGTTGATAGGAATTCTCAGGTAGGACCCATATATCTTTGAATAGAGGTCCTGAGATACCTCTTGATCCACCTCCCTATGGTACGAGATGGACTAGTTGTTGAGTTCCAGGGATAAGGACCTGAAATGGTTGAAAATAGTGGTTGACACTATCTTTTTCATGATCAATAGTCATCATTGTCAAGATGATCGAGGATTTTTATTGACCAGAAGGGCCTATCGGGTAGCTTCTAAAGTTGGGATTATACCGTGATGGTGATAATCCATTACCAACACATTGGAGACCCAATGTTGAAGATGATGGGTGGGTGATAACAACCTTACCGTAAATGAGGATCTAGCCTTAGCAGCTGTTGGAAAGTAAACATATGTTGTCTTGAAGAAATCCATTTTGGACTGAAGGGAGTTATGAATAAAACATTGAAAAATAAGAAAAAACACCATTAATGAAAAATATTTTTAATGGAAACATGCATGATTGATTCCTTTGTCTGGACTTCTTTTGTCCATTTATAGGGGCATAATAGGTGGGTAACATTATTAACTTTGTTAAGGATTTATGTCGGGTTCACTATTTTTGTTTCTTAGTTCCTTGAAACGTATGTTCTAGTTTTAAGAGTCACTACTTCTAGGTGGTTTCCATTGGATTTATTTATAGAACCTTAAACTTCCAACAATTCATTATCCAAAGGGGACCTTCTTTCCAAAGGTATGAGTTCATTAAGTTTTAACTTTACGATACTTTGGAACATTAATTGGTAGACATGATGGATGGTCAGACTCATCACACTATTTTGGGGGAATTATTGTCTACTCAGGGATCTCTTTATAAATTTTAAGATATTTTGATGTATCACTATCAATTCACTAAGTATAACATAAGTTCTTCTTGGAATTTACAATCCCTTATTAACATGTGTAAAATCTAGAATCATTAGTATGTATTCAAGGTTCTCCATTAATGGAGATATCCGTTTATATAATATTTCGAGATTCATTTAATCATCATTTAGATGATAACAGTTTTTAAGCCACTCAGTGGTGCACTCTATAAATTATTATCATCTAGGGAGACGAAAGATTGTTTTTGATATTGGGATTGTGCCCATGAAATGGGTTACCTATGTATCCTTGTGAAAGGAATCGTAACCCTCGTAGTTCGATGCCTCCTAATGGGACACATCATACCTTTTAAGGTTGTGTAATAAGGACCTAACCATACATTTCAATTTCATGAGGTATGTTAATCTAAGTGAATGGTGCTATGTAAGAGTTTGGTGGGGTACTTATCTCAAAACTGCCCAATGAACATAGAGTGGATATGGATTTCCATGTAAGATTATACCTTATTAGGAATATGGCCCAAGGATAATAAGTCTGATTTGAAATGTTGGTTTTTAACCTCAAAGATGCTTCCTATGTATCTCATGTGGATGGGAATCAAATCCCATGTACTTCATTAAATCTCATTGGAGAGTATAGTCCTTTGAAAGATTAGAGTTTAGGCTTGCTTCTTGAAAATAAGTACTTGGTGATTTAGGGGGTATAATTTGGTGCTTATTCTTAATGAGGATGACAAGATTTGGTGAATTAGGGTTGGATTCCAGAAGAGGATATCTGGTGAGCTCGGGCCCTGGAAAGGCTTACTACATATCCTGTTTTGAACAGGAATCAGAGTTCTCGTAGTTCATTTGATGATAAAATGTTCTGATCATGAAAAATCAATAAACCCATGCGAGTCATGCTCTGTGTGACAAATAATAGGATATCAGAGATTCAACAAATGAACCCACACTTTTCCTCCTCCGCTGTTGGAAGAAGGCGCACCTATGGCGATGAGAGTGGATGAGGGTGAGGCATCCTGAGAAGAGGGTGTGGCGATGAGCCTTCCCTGTGTTCTATTTACATTGAAAAATGGTTCAATGAAAGGGATGAAGGTTAGGGTCTTACACTAGGATGGAATCCATATGGTTGACCATGATAGTGGAGGGAGATTTATCCTTTTTTCAAAAGAAATATAAGTAAGTGTGAACCATACATTCCCTACATGAAATATGATGTTCTGTCTCATTGAGAAGGGAGAGGTCGAGACCTAAACCCTAATTATTAAAAATGGAAACTTCCCAGCACTGTTCCTGAGAGAAAGTTCTATATTACTGTGGATATACAAACTTACAGAAACTCCATGAATCCTAACACCATTGTGAAACAAATGTTGGGAACCTCTGGCTGTGGATATACAAACCCAAATATGATACATGGTGAGGTGTCTATCTCAAAGGTTTGATAAGTCAGTAGGTTCTGGTTGGTGTCTCAACAGAATCCCTTTCCAACAAGGGATCCAATGAAGAAGAATCCTTTCCAGGAATGGATTTAAAGATGGATTGATGGATTTTAAACTAAAGAGAGAAAGTTAATCAAAGAGGGGTGCCCAAGTAGGGAAGTGTCCGCTAGTATGGGCGTGAAAGTAGGATTTGGAGACCTGATATTCTTTTAATAGATGAACAACCTGTATGGTAATACTTGGGTGAGACCTGAATCAAGCCTTTAAGAGTATTCACAAGTGATCACAGAAGTGGGGCGCTCAAGTTCTTTTGAAAGGAATAGGTGGTGTGCAAGTGTTTCTGATTTTGGGAGGTTGGGCACTTTAGGCACGCTAGTGTTATGGATTTCAAACACTAAAAGGACTTAAGTACTATGATCCTCTTTAAATTCCACCTCTTTAGGTGTTAAATTACTACTATGAATGATTCAGAGGACTTGGGAGAAGCACAAGTGAGACCAGAGCATCAATTTGGCTTCAAAGAAATTCGTCCATACAAATGAAGGCCCCAAGGGTCTATTTGTATGAAAAAATAGGTCCTTGGGAGAATGGAATGTGGTCATGAAAGTAGGCTATACAACAGATTGTGGCGTGAAAGTAGGATGTGCATCAACATACTTTTGGTATGACTAGGGAGAACTAAAGATCTTACCATTTCAAATCTTGATATTCATCATGTATTTTCCCCTATTCGTTCAAAGGTATTTCCCTTTGTCATTTTTTAGACTCTTTGACAGAACGGAGTGTAAAAAACATCCTATATATATATATATAAACCAGAACATGTAAATAAATACACATATATTTAACACCTATATTATTTTTCCCAAAATAATAATAATAATTAAACTTATATTTTTTTTATTATTCAATCTATGTCATAATTGTCATCATGAAAAGTTTAATCAATAACTTTCATTAAAACCATAAAGTTAATATGTATTAGAAACACTATAATATGTATTTTGGATAATTAATAGTATCACATTTTTTACATTTCATTTAATTGGAACAATTAATAATAGAACAATTCTTACATTATCCACTTATTATTTAAACCACGACACAATTTATTATTTATGGAAGGATATTTTAGTTTTTTTATTTCAACATAAATAATAATCATAATAATAAAATTATTATTGTTATTATTATTTCTAACATCTAAATAAAATATTTAAAACCCAATTAAATTAAATTCGGGTGATATCTGAACAAACACATAACGCTCACAAATGTTATACCCCACCTTGGGTAAACACCACGTTTTAGAACTAATGGTGCTCTCAGATTTCTCATTTGATGCGCCATTTGTGAGAATTTAATTTTTTTATTATACAAAAATGGAATGATAAATTAATTACAAATAATTATGGTATTATTATGTGTGAGTTTGTCAAACACCTGATACACATTAAATTTTTACCCTGCCTTGGTTAAACCCGACGTTCTGGACATATAAATGGTCTCAGTTTCTCATACGACACACCATTTATGATAAATTAATCATTTATTATATAAAAAATGTAATAATAAATTAATTAAAAATAAATAGGATATTATCATGTGCAATGTTGTCAAATACATGATCTTCATAATGGTTATACCATGACTAGGGTAAAACTAGTGTTTTGAATCTAATAATGGTCTTAGATTTCTAATATGATGCACCATTTGGGATTTATTTCATTTTTTGAAATCAAATACACATGAAAATGAATAAAATATTTTTAATATTTTTATTTTAACAATGTTAAGGGTCTACAAGCCTTAGAATCTTAGGTGGAATCGCAATCTAAATCTGAAAATAATTCATTGAATAATTCAAAGTGATAAAGATGGATTTTACCCTTTTATAAATCCATATTAAACATAATTATGGATAAATTAATTTTTCATACCAAAATACATGTAATTTATTAAGAAAGTGGGCTTTTGTTTTCATTTAAAAATGAGGGTTTTACAATTTCAATTTGTAATGATATATTTCTCATGATATAATATGCATAGTATGGGGTGTAAACCCATTCTAAGAATGAAAACAAGTTCGGAAGTGAACCAAATCCATTTTTGGAATATTTCTACTATGCGATGATCATTCTAGAACTGATCCTTGACCAATAAAATGATATTATATACTGATGATTGTTCCATAATTCGAATAAAATATTCTTATTATTATTATATGTTATCATAGAACATTATTGATTAATGATGATTCTTCTCTCTTATGAATCAATATTTAGGAATGCTAATGTTTTTTGATATGACTCATGATTTATTATTTATCACCGATTGGTTATAAAAATATTTTTTTATTAGGATTTCATAACCTAATAATTATCCTATACATACCTATAATAATTTATTAATATCTCCCAGTTTTACCCTTACCGGTCATCTAAGTTCACCCATTCTTATGATTTAATTTTTCTCATGTTATGAAGAAGGATTTCATGTAGGATATATTCGATGGATTATAAGAGTGAAGAACTATGTGGGATATGCTGAATATCATTCATGAAATAATATGACTATATATATAATCCCCAAATATAACAAGCATTAATTGTTATTGGGAGTGAATTAATGTGTAATATATTATATTTTCTTCTAAAATTAAGTAATATATATATATACTCCTCTTAGTTTTTATTAGACATATCATTCCTTGAAAAGATTTATATGGTGTGATTTTAATATTAGAGTGGTAATTTTTAATGTTATCAAACTCAACTATTGGTAAATACTTATCTCAAAATCCTTGTAAGTTTCGATAGCATGATCATAGAATAGCCTCAAATGTTTGAATATTCCTTTTAGAATACCTATCATTTTGAGAGTGATAGGATATTTTAATATTAAGCTATGAATTTAAATCCTTATGGAAACACCAATAATAACATGATGTAAATCTTATTTCACAATAATATAATACAGTTATGCATGTTCCATAAAGTCTCACAACTTCATTTATATATATCTTAACAAGAGTATATAGAGGTAAATCTACTTGAATTTCAATGAAATGGGAATAATTTGTATGATAATCCAATGTGACCCATATCTTGTTATTCCCTAGGACATCATGGGAATCCCAGTGAAAAAAAACCGATTTAATATTTTCCAACTCCTGCTCTTGTATAGGTAATGTATTTATAACACTATTGAGAATTAGAATTCTATTTTTTACCTATTGGTATACTAAGCATCATACAGTATAATCCTACATCTCTCACTTCGTATTTTCCTACAAGAAAAATTATGAAATATCCACATACATATTCATGCTTATTGGATATATAATATAATTTTAAATATGATATTAATCCAAAAATAATTATTTATCTCTAGTAATTTTGGAACACATAACCAATTACCAATCTACAAAACACTTTCATCATTAAAATTAATGTTTTGTAATTTTAAATTCCTCACATCTACTACCTTCTTTTATAAGGCCTTATAATCATGTTGGTCTTTCATAACCCTCCTTAATAATGATGGTTATATAGTTACATGGAATATTATTTTTTCTTCCCCTTCCATTATAAAATCCATGTATATCCTTATGAAACCATTGATAATTGGATCCTTATCTACCTGCATAAAGAAAAAGATACCATGGTAATTTTTACTCAATACATTATTTAACTTTTTTTGTTCACCAGATGATAATGTATAGAAAAATTATAAACAATGATTAGTTAAAACTACAACATTTTCCTCATATTAATATCATTCAAAGTATATAAATGTATTTAAAACAATTATAATCAATTTATATATCATATCTCACACTATAGATTTAATGTCTCAGTACCTTTGTACTAATGATCATCACTGTCAACCCCACAACATGCATTGTAAAATTAAATAAACGAGAATTAAAATTTATATATTCATAGGAAACCAACAAATAATTATTCATAAGAACACATATATGATATTTCCTTAATAATTTACTGTAAATTATAAACACTTGTTTATTAGATAAAAAAGACAATACCAATGAATTTAATAATGTCCTCTTCAATTAATCAATGATACCTCATATTTTTTTTATCTAAGTGATTTTTTAACACTTGGATATACTATAAAATATTTTATATATAATTTAATTTCATTAATATCTTGTGTTACCCAAAAATATGAGTTTTAGTGAACCAAAAAATACTATTAATATTATTATTTAAAAATGGACACTATATGTATAATGACATTATCTTTTCATACATAGATATCAAACTTTAATGGATGACTATTCATTATATGACATAATTATCCATGCTATAATAGTATGAGCCTAGTTCCTTTGGAATAATGTAAATATAAATAACTGGTTCATAGGTGAACTGCATTGTCTCCAACTAAGTTCTTCATAACTGGTTCCCTTCATAGACATATCATACATAATAATTTTCATTATAACCTTGGGAATTGAATCATGGTAAAGGGTGAGCTTAGATGCTCATTAAGGATAAAAAAATGAGATATCAACATAAAATGAGAATATGGGTATAAAAACATGAAAATAATATTGAAAAAGCAAACCCAGAAATTCATATATCATAATCTCGAGTCATGGAATAATTACTTGTAGTTCAAAAGATATGAATCTTAAAGGAATCAAGGAATGAGAGAAATGAAAACCTAACTTTAGAATAATAGATATATATATTTTTCATACTCATAATCATATAAAATCTTATGTCAATAATACCAAACAAGACATTCATAATATGATTGGATTTACTTAACCACATGTGTACATACTTCGTTCATGGGATATACTCACATGTACCCTCTTTTTACATTGGGATAACCTCACATATACCCTATTGATTGAAGCTTTGGATAACCTCCCATATACCCACTTATTTATGGATCGGGATAACATCTCATGTACCCTCTTTTCTAGGATGTAGATAACTATATGCGTACCCTTTGAGACCATAGAACATTAATCATTAACCAAAGAATTGGAGTGAGATACGGGTCCCCACCATAAAATAATCCATAAATTTGTGTGATATAAGATCATAAAATATTCATCATATCATAATATCAAAACCCATGATAGGAAATAGGGTTTCATAAATATTTCAAAAATCCATCATAGCATAACCCATGGGAAATAAATGAGTTTCATAAAAAACCCATTGTAATCATCATTAATAATCTATAGAAATAAAAAAGATGTTACATTTGGATCATATATTTAGATAAAAATAATCAACAATGATTATTAATGTCCTTGGTGATAGAAATTCCATAAAGTTATCATTAAAACATTATTGAGGTAAATATTATTTCCATTTTAAAACAAGTTAATTAAAATATAATATTTTTACAAATATTAAAAAAACATTTTATTTTAAAATTAACTTGGAAACATTAAAGGTAAGATTTAAATCATTGATTGGTCATGTTATAGGGAAATACCATTTATGTTTTACATGTTAAAATAAATATTCCTTTCAAATTTTTTGAAACAAATTTAAAATCTACTAATTTATTAAAATGAAAATAATATCTATTTTAAACAATTTTTAAAAAATTAAAATATGAGTAAAAATTCTTTAAATAAATAATATTTTATTAGTAAAAAATGTAATTAAAACATTTTTTAGAAAACATTAACATGGAGAAAAATTATTTTCAACTGAAGAAGGAAATAAAGAAGATTTTTATTAAAAAAAATTATTTTGTTCTATTTAATAATTTAATATAGAAAAATGAATGTTCAAAGATTTATAAAATAGATATAAATAATTTTTAAGGAAATTAATTTGTTTCTTGATAATTTGATCATAAGATTTCATCATCCATAATATATTCTTAAATAATCCTGATAAACAATGAGACTATTACATAATATTTTTTCCACTTTTTAAAATTTCGAATAGTAAGCCACATTAAAGAAATAAATTTACATGGATATTTATATCCCATAATTTTCATGATAAGATTCCTAAAATAAATTCATGGGTAGTATATACACCACATAATAGAACCATGATGTGAATATGGAATGTGCCACAATGAAATAAAACTAAAACGAAAATCCCATTCCACTTTTGAAACTTTTGAGTCATAAGAATCATTAATGAATAATATCAAATTAGACTTTAAATATCATGAAAATAACTAGATTCGTGATATAACATGTAAATGGTATATTATATACACCACACAAAACAAACAAGTGGTGAATATGTAATATTTCTCCCAAAACTAAAAGAGGGACTCGAAATCCCTTACTTATGGTCTCGAATTTACTCTTACATGTTCAAACCTATTTTATAATTAATATATATTTATTATAAATCTACTAAATAACCATAATAATTTATATAATACCATATATTATTCACATATAAGAATTTATCACCATTTTATTGAAAATTCATTACTAAAATCATGTTTTCGGTAATAACTGCTCTGTTTGTCATGTATGTTTTGATTTGGTAGTTTTGGTTCATTTAAAATTGATCGTGGTCCCATAATATGAATAAAATTAACCATGATATAAATATAATATATATTAATTACACATATTTTATAGAAATACATTAATTTTAGAGAAAAAAATTGAGAAACACCGTTCATAGAGATGGTAGGTTATATGTATGCCTCAATGTCGTTTCCATTTTCCGGACAGATGAAAAAAAAAGAAAGTAAAATAATATTTCATGTTTAGAGAATAACTTTTATATCATATATAACCAATATATTCATTAAATCTATCCTAATTAAAATCTATTTCAAAATAAAATGAAAAACATATCACATCATTTCATGTAAGTGGTATTCCACATGTATGCATAAGCGACAATATCATTTTGAAAAGGATTTAAAGGGAAGTATTAAGACATAATATTATTATTAAAGAAGTAAAATTAAATCATAAATATCATATATATATATATATAATTTCTATTCATAAATATATTTATTCGTGAGATATGGTGATAAAAAACGAATTATATCGGTTAACGAGATGATAGTCCCGTGTACACAAGATCAACAGTTTTGTTTCCCATTTGATGGGAGTGTAGATGGATATAGTTTATTAAATTAATATAATAACATATCACTAAATGTTAGAAACTATTTTTTATATAATTATAAATAAATAATATTTTAAGGATATAGAAGAATAAATAAAATAAAAATTCATAGTTAAGAACTATACCTCATCTTTAGGGATCCTCTTTAGGTTTATACCGAAATCATTCATATGAGGGTTCCCTAATCAAAATAGTGACTCTATGAAGAGGTAAAATAATTTTTTTAGTTATTTTGGCACATTTTTTCTGAAAAATGAATTTTATCTGTGAATAAGAGAGGATAATGACTCCTTTTTATAATTTTGGGAGAGGATAGACTTCGAATTTTAAAAAATAATACATTATATCCACATTCTAAACATGCCCAAATTCTCTAAAATGGATCATTATCAAACATTTGATTATATAAGATATAAATAACTCCTTTAAATATAAATTTAACAAGCTTTTAGATCATTTTATCTCTTATATTTTTAGTTTAACACCCTAGTAAACCTGTTTTAAACATTGCTTAGGTGATTAATTTTAACCATTTATACTATTCATTATGAAAAAAAATTAATTATAACATATAATATTATATTAATTATTATAATTTAAAAAATAGAATCCATTTTCCCAAATTCAATTCACATAATGAAAAAATTTGTATTTAAAATTAAACCTCCAAATACGATGTAAAAATGTTTTTCCAAAGAAATAATTTTCATAATATATAATGTTTTAATATAAAAAACCAACATGAATTTGTTTAAAATAAACTAAATTAGATTAATAAAAATATTATTGAAATAATGTTTCTTTTAAATCTCTAATAAATCTAAATATAACTTGAAAATTATTTAAATGAAGCAGTTGTTTTCAATAAAATCCAGTATTTTTTAGTATTCATTAAAAAGATAAAATTTTAAGAAAAATAATAAAAATACACCCTAAACTAATTTCATAATGTTGATTCAAAAATTATTTTTATTTTTTCAGATAAATTTTACAAAATTGGAAAAAATAAATTTTATTATTTTTTCCCAAAAAGCTATGAAAATCATTTTTTTAGAATAATTGTATTTTTGAATTATATAAATACTTTAACAAAATATAGTAGTCAGTTATCAATATATTTACTTTATATAAAACTATTACACATAATTTTCCTAATTTTTTTATTCATATTCATATCGAAAAAGTTTTACAGCTATATTATAATAGTATTTTTTAAATAGTAATGTTAATAGTATATTTCGGTTCATTAAAACTCGATGTTGTTTGTAACACAAGTTATAGGTGGAATTTATAATTATTTGAAAAATATAAATTTCATAAATTCTCAGGGTGTTATATTCTACCACCCATACAATTAATTTTTACCACTAAATTAAATCACTCTGATATAAACAATTAATGATAATTCTACCTTATTATTGCCATATGTTCCCATGTAGCTTCTTTATATTTTTGGTTTCTCCATAAAAGCATCAGTAGGTGAGTAGTATTTTTTCATATATCATTAGCAATGTGATCCGAAATCTCTATAGGTTGTTCCTTGTGGGACTTATCATAATCCAGTAATATGAATTCTTAGTTTAGAACCTGTGAATGATCAAATTTTTACTTCCTTTGGAGAGATAAATAGAACACATTATGGACCTATGACAGGTTCAGTGGAAGAACTAAGGGATTGGAAACCATCCCTTCTAATTCAAGAATATCAAAAGGTCCAATATAAATAGGGATTAGATATCATTTATCTTCTAATCTCATAACCTTCTTACATTTATAATTTCAATGTAAACCCATATAATCAACATCAAACTTCTGATCACACCGAAAACTGACGATATAAATTTTCTATCAAATTTGAAAAACCTAAATGTATATTTTAATGGATTAGGATTTCATTTCCATTTCTCCAGCTAGATCAGATCCCAATAGCTCTTGTTCTCAATCCTCATCTCATCCTATTGGAGGTCTACACATATTTTCACATTGGGATTCATATGGATCCATGAGAAAGTTTGAATGGAAAAATTGTTATATGAAAACTCAAATAGACGAAGGTGTTGATCCCAAGTACCTTTAAAATACATATAACAAGATATCATCATATATTCTAGGGTTTGAATGGTTTTATGATATTGAACATCTGTCTCAGAGAGATTTGTAGGGCTAACGTAATGGCTCAGATCATGCCTTATCCCTTCCTTTGTTGAAATCTTATGTTTGGGGTGTTATGGGAGATCAAGGCAGATTATTTCAACATTTTTCCAAGTTTTATGGTCTTGATAAAAGTGTTTCCTAGAAAGTATCACGTTGTAATGCTAGCTCATTCCAATGGTAGCTTATTCCAATAGTAGCTCATTCCAATGATATCTCGTTCCAATAGTATCTCGTTCCAACGGTAGCTTGTTCCAACAACAACATATCCAATGATGACTCATCCAATGGAAACTCATCCAATGGTGACTCATCCAATGGTGACTCATCCAATGAGAACTATTCCTACAGTGACTCGTCTAATGATGACTCATCCAATGGGGACTCATGAATAGTTCTTTAAGCTTCCTCCAATTTCAACCCTTTGACGTTATATTTGTGAAAAAATGTATTCAAAGCCTTGTTTTATGGGTTTTATGGCTTATTAAAATCCCAGGACTCCTATCTATATTTTCATAAGGGTCTTAATGCCTTTACATAGTCAAAATTCCTAAGCTCTCCATATCCTCCTTTAATGGAAAATCTAAACTGTATCTTAAACTACTTCTCCATTTAGATTTTACAAAGGGCCAAGTTATTTTTTGAACTTGTTGATCCTTCTTATTTTATTTGTTATGGGAATTACATAGTTATTCCTCCCATATGAGTCTTGTATTCCAACTATAATACTTGGATCATGTTTCCCTTAGATTTTTTTACTGCATGCATACCCCCTGATTTAGTGCAACTAGGAGGTTTCGATATGTCTTTGATATAAGGTATGTTCTACCTATGTTCTTATAAGTTCCTAAATATTTTTATTCTAATTTATTCTTTCCATGTTGTGGCATGTGATCTCCATGTGTCTAACAGAGTTTCTCAATTGTTGGTTGGTGTGGTGGTGTCGTGGAATCCTCGGGTGGATGCAGTTGTTTCGATAGTGGTGATCATGATCTATTGTGTTGTCATGTCCTCATACAAAGAACGTCAGAAACATTTTGAGGTATGGTATTTTCTTATTCTCTATTTACTTACATTTAATTTTGGAGTTATCAAGGTTTATCCCCTGGATCATAATGAAATTGGCCAAATTGAATATTTGAACTAGATTAAAGAATTGGAATGTTTTTTAGTGATGTTATTACCACTTCATTATCAAGATAGTGTGATATATTTTCCTTTCTATGAGTATGTTGTTTTTATAGAAACTATTAATGAAATTAATGCCATTATTAATTGACTATTTATTAGTTAACTATTTAACAATGAAAGTTGATGAATCCAATTGTCATTTTTGTGATTTGATGATAATAAAAGCGATGTAGTTATGCATGTTTAATTAAATTGGTTAATTGAATATGTAATAAGGAACTGGTTGTGTTACAAATATAATTCTTTTTTTGGTTCTATGTTACCCACTTTCTTGTAAAGTCCAAGCACCTTATGCTTTAGAGTTGTGAGTGCTTGTTGTGTGTGAAGGTTGAATGCCTTTTTTAGGGCCAAGAGCCCAGTTCCTATGTTGTTTTTTCCTGCTACTGGTGTTATGGTTTGAGCCTGGTATGGATAATATTTGAGGGATATTGTGCTATGTAGGGGTAGGCCAACCTAGTGTTTTTTGTAATAGTTTGGGCCTATATTGTCTAGATGCATTAGTTTATGCATGTGGGTGTCGAGGAGGACACTGGGAATGATTGAACGGGTCAAATATGGGATTACCCATTGATGTGAAAGTGGTTGTTGTTGAATCTATTTTTAGTTTATATAAATTAATTTTCCCACTTCTTGAGGCATACAACCTTTCTTGTCATCCTTCCGAAATAGGTGAAGGCATGTTGGGTATGCCATGTGATTTCTGTGTTCATCTTCATTAGGATAGATGGGTCTTTGCTCCTTCTATAGGTGGAAATTACAAGACAAGTAGTTCATCTACTCACTATAATGATCCCCTTGAATTTAGTAGCTTAGAATGATTTCTTAGAATACCTGTAAATAAGGACAATAGTAATGTTGTAAAATAAATGATGTTTAACCCAAGAGGCTGGAGATTCCTTGTAACAATCAGGCCCTAGTGACAGCACCGCCACCATGCCTTAACATGGCCATCAGGTCCTAGCTCGCCAGGTACGACCAGTTGCCCCATATGCATGTGTTCCCCACCGTGGGGCCCACCCACATGCCTGAACAGGTCATCTAACTAATGATTGTCCCCATAGGCCAACACATATCCTTTCCGGTGTGCTTTGCCTTTACTCAAACACACCATGAGAAACATCCCAGAAGGTCACCCATCCTGATCACTATTCCAGGCCAAGCATGCTTAACCGTGGAGTGCTAATCATATAGGACCCCGAAAAGAAATATGCACCTTGTAGACATGAGTCATATCATTTAGTCATTTAACACTTTATCATTTGGGGGTGTTACAATCACCCCCTTTAGAGCACAACATCCTCGTTGTGAGCCCTACATCTCATCCCAGGCAGTGCACCACACTTAAGGTTGTGCACCACCTCTGATACCAAATGTAACATGAGTTATATCATTTTGTAAAATAAATGATGTTGAAACCAAGAGGTTGAAGCTTCTTTGTAATAGTCAGGCCCCAGTGACAGCACAACCATAATGCCTCAACATGGTTGTCGGGTCCTGGCCCGCCTGGTACCACCAGATGCCCCGCAGGCATGTGGTCCCCACCGTGGGGCCCACCCACATGCCTGAATAGGTAATCTAACTAATGAATCTCCCCACAGGCCAACACATGTCCTTTCCAATGTGATTTGTCTTTACTCACACACAACTTTAGAAACATCCCAGAAGGTCACCCATCCTGATCACTATTCCAGGCCAAGCATGCTTAACTGTAGAGTGAAACTCAGACAGGCTACTAAAAATGAAGATTCACCTTGTTGACATGAGTCATATCATTTAGTAATTTAGCCCGTTATCATTTGGGGGTGTTACAATCACCCCCCCATTATAGCACAGCGTCCTCATTGTGAGGCATACAACCCAACCCAGGTAGTGCACCGCACATAAGGCTGGGTACTACCTCTAATACCAAATTTAACATGAGTCATATCATTTATTCATTTAACCCTTTATCATTTGGGGGTGTTACAATCAACCCCCTTTAGAGAACAACGTCTTCGTTGTGAATCCTACATCTCATCCCAGGTAGTGCACCACACCTAAGGCTGGGTACCACCTCTAATACCAAATGTAACAACCGAGCCCCAGTGATAGCACAGCCACCCTACCATAACATGTTCGTCGGGTCCTTGCCTTCCAGGTACCACCAGTTTCCCCGCAGGCATGTGGTCCACACCGTGGGGCCCACCCACATTCCTGAACAGTTCATCTGACTAATGAATGTCCCCACATTCAAACACATTTATTTTTTAGTGTTCTTTGTCCTCACTCAAACACACCCCAGGACACTTCCCAGAAGGTCACCAATCATGGTCACTACTCCAGGCCAAGCACGCTTAACTGTGGAGTTCTAATCAGACGGGCTCCCAAGAAGGAAGATGCACCTTGTTGTCATGAGTCATATCATTTAGTCATTTAACCCTTTATCATATGGGTGTGTTACATTCCTAGTATACAATGTTTATTTTAGAATTTTGAGGAACTTTAGACTCAGGTTAGTTGTTCCTAGAGGGCATGGAGCTTTGTTGTGATGCTAAAGAAATGTAGTAACAAAATGATAATTTTTAATTAATGGTTAAATAATTAATTAACATAAACTAAAACTAAAAACAATGGATAGGTAACTTAATATATATCATTAAAGGTTTTGTGCTTATAGGATATCCAGTCTTAGTATTGGCAGTCAAGAGTCCGAGATACGTTAACTAAAATTGAGTCTAAGACTAGGTTTTTTTCATAGTGTGGTTGTGAGCTATGTTATATCATGTAATTTTTTTTGTTTCTATATGATACCCACCCTTTTGGTTATAGATACTAACACCTTAGGGATTCTGATCCATGGGGGGAGTTTTCCCCAATATCCTAGTGGGAGGATAGATGGTTGACTTCCCCCTTTGTCCCCACCCTCTTCCCTCAGTAGTTACATATGCTGGTATACACGAAAGTTAGTTTTTGCCATATATGTGTGTGTAGAGGGTTGTAGTGTATTGTGGTTATTTCAAACACTTATATTCTGAATATAGATTTTTATGGACTACTATATGTATAACATTTATAGGATGTGATGGATTGAGGATCCTTATTTGGTGTATGGGTTGTAATGGCTTGATGTATAATACCCTATGTATGGTAGAAGTTATGCTGGTTGTGGTGGATCCTAAAAACTACCTAATTACTTCTATTTGGGTGGATAGTTTGGTTCTTCAGAGATGTGTATACAAGAAATCATTTGTGTTGCAATAGGTGCATCTTATGATGCTCGCCTAAGTGTCTTTGGGTTATCCTTTTTTGGAGAGAGATGCTCAGGATGCGCGATGTTAGGGAAAGGCAGCCAACTAGTGGGGAAGTGGTACTGGGGTAGCCTTAATATTTATTATTATATTATATACTCATGTATGCAATACTTGGTTAGAGTATCCATGGTGAGGTTTAGATCTTAGTATAATTTTTTAGGTGATGAGATAGTTTCACTTATTTTTCATTGTGCATTATAATGCTTTATTTACTTTTTCATGATAGGTTATGGGGAGGATCCTACTATGTATAATTTTATACTCACCCTACGTTATATAAACTAATTTTTAGGTCGGTTTGGGCAGGATAGAGATCAGGTTTGTTACTACTAAATAACAGTTTCCAGGAGTTGTTTGGCCTTTGTGGTCCCTACCTTTTTACATTTTTTATACATGCAATTTTCACATCAGTTGTAATAGTTCTTCATGAAGTTACATATGTGCACTTGGGATTTATTTTACATTGTCCTCTTATTTGGAGTTTATTGGTCTCTGTATTATCACTCTCTTTTGCATGTGTTCTCTTAGATGGTAATGCCTTCCATTGGTGAGTTTATTATACCCTTGGTGCTATTCACCAACCTAAGGCCTACTCGAGGAAAGAATTGCGTGGTCATTATCTCTTTTCTCACATTTCCGACCTAGCAGGGGTACCCTTTGTGGAGAGTGGGTCATGGATGAGTGGTATCATAGGGAGGTTAGAGGGATAGGATGGAGTTTAGAGTAAATAATAGGTGAGGTTTCATGGGATGGTAGGGAAATGGTATCTGCTAATTTTAGCAATTATTATAAACCCTCGAGACCAAATGAGATTGACGGATTTTCAGATTTTGGTCACCCTGTGATCTGATGCATGAACCATTATGTTTATAGTGCATACTAAATGAGGTGATGTTGGTTGTAGGGTAGAGACCTAGGAAATGATTGTGTATCATTCTTCTTTCAACCGTGTTTGAATGGGTAGACCTTGGGAAAGGTTAAACTAAAATGTATAAAAGAAAACAGTTAATTAAAGATAAATTCATCCATGTTCCATGTTTAGGAACTCTAACTATTTGTCTTTGTTTTAATTATTGATCTAGGAAAATGTACTCATCAAGTTCACACAGAATATGTTCAGAAGACTGTTCTAGAAGATCACCACAATGTAGAGGTTGACGGTGATGACACATAGAGGAGGACACTCTGAGAGTTTCAGAACTAGAGTCTAAAGAAGGATAAGGTGTCTGTTTCAGATGCAGTCATAGATGACTTGTTGGAGGAGGTTGAGATAGATTTCAGTTCGATCCATTATCAGAAGGAGCACTGGGTGTCATTGATTTTGATTATGTTGCATGGGGTAGTGAGGTAGTAGTGGTTCTTATTCCTCAGGGTTTGGGAGGAGTCAACACTATCATGGGATGAGTTCCTAAAAATGTTCAAAGTTGAGTTTTTCTCTTTGACCTAAAAGGTGGGTTGTAACTATGAGCTTCTTACCCTTCAACATGGGAGTTCCAGTGTGTGAGAGTTTGGAATCCATTTTAGGAACCTTTTTCAAAATTCTTTGTACTGGTTTTTAGATGACGAGGCCATGACAAGGCATATAGAGGAGGATTTTTGTCCAAAGATCTAGTATCAGATTACCCCATTTATGCTTAATACAAACCCTGAGGAGCTAGAGAGGGCAGAGTAAATTGAGAGGACAAGGGCCAGAACCCGATAATCACAAGAGGGGAGTCTTTAAGATTCCTCATATAGTAGAGACATGGTCTAGGGTTCATGATTTTTAGGGAATAAGAGTTTATGTTCGGTTGTGGGTAAGTATAATCCCTCAGTATCTCGTTTGTATGGGGGAGTGGCTCTCAGTCATATGCTAAGGGATAATACGCATGTTTTTCTTGTGGAGGTCGAGGTTATTAACATCGATAGTATTCAGACATTCTATATATTCAGCGTGTGTTAGGTGTTCTGGTTATAGTTCCTCTATTGATGTAGTTTTAGCCAAGGCAGCAGCATTAGGTTTCACCTGTTTTGGATTATTAGATTAAAAATTGATCGGGAAGAGGAAAGCCTCAGGACCATCCTCATCCTTAGTGAGTAGAGTGAATAGATGTAGGTGGTCACCATTAGGGTCCGGGAGTCCATAGATAATGTCACGGTCAGCTTCATTCATTAGCATTTCCTACTCAAGGTGAGCCATGAATCATTTTAGGTACCCTTTGATTATTTTCTACTTGGGTTCATGCCTTATTTGATTCAAAATATATGCACTCCTTCATATAACCTACCCTTTTCCATTCATTGGGACTTGAGGTAGGGAGGCTTCCAGTTCCCTTTTCATTTACTACGCTATTTGGAGGTCGAGCTGACTTGGTTGAATTATGTATAGATTGTGAGCAAGTGTTGTAGAAGCACCTATCTTAGATATATTTTTTATTTTTATAGATATAACAATTTTATTTCATCCTTAGCATGGATTTTTTTTAGTTAAGGCTAATATAGATTGCTTCATGGGTCAGGTGGTGTTATTCTATGCAGATAAAGGCAGTAGTATTTTTTGGTTAGTGATACCCACGGATGGTTCAAAGGTGTGTTCCTTCCATATAATCCCTAATAATTGAGTTGATTTTGGGTGCATAAGAGGTTCATAAGTTGGTGTTTCCTAGGGTCGTTGAAGAGTACACTGATATATTTCGAGGATTGTTTGTAGCATTACCCCCTTTATGAGAGACCGAGTTCAAGATTGAGTTATAGTCAGGTGTGTCTCTTATCTTGACGTCTCTATATAGGATGGATCCTTATGAGTTGTTGGAGATATGTATATTGTTCGATGATCTATTGTAGTGTGGTTTTGTTCAACCCAATGTTGTACTGTGGGGTGCACTAGTGTTGTTCGTGAAGAAGGTTGGTAGTAGTTTGTGGTCTTTTGTCGATTATCATCAGGTGAACAGACAATGAAGAACTGATATCCTCTTCCATGGATTGATGATTCATTAGATCAAATTAAGGGAGAATGTTGGTTATCAAAGATCTATTTTCGGTAAGGATATCATCAGATGTGTCTAAAGGATGAGGATATCCTAAAGACTAATTCTCATTGTTGTCATGGTAATTAGGAGTTCGTTGTGATGCAATTAGATGTGAAAAATTGTATAACTTTGTTCATGGGGTTAATGAACATTTTGTTTTATGAGTTCCTAGATAAATATATGGTGGTCTTCATCGATGACATCCATGTGTACTCTATGTCTGGGGAGGAGAATATAGACAATCTGTGTGCCTTTTTGGGTGTTCTTCATCAATAGAAGCTATTTGGGAATTTGTCAGAGTGTGAGTTTTGGGATCGAGAAGTCTGTTTCCTATGGTATGTAATATCCTAGCAGAGATTAGATTTGGATCCATTGAATATAGAAGTAGTTGTATATTGGGAATCCCCCAAGATAGTGGTTTAAGTGAGAAGATCACTTGGTCATTCATGCTATTATAGGAGGTTTATGAATGATTTCTCTCAGGTTTCGACTCATATGATAACATTGCGCAAGAAGGATCAAGCATTCATTTTGACTGATCAATGTCATGTGGAATTCATGTATCTTAAAGAGATGTTCGTCAGTTATATGGTTCTTTGTCTTCCATAAAAAAAAGTTTAGTTTGAGGTTTTCTGTGATGCATTTCATCTGGGGTTAGGTTGTGTTTTGATTCAGTAGAGATTGGTTGTTTCTTATGGGTCTTGGAAGTTACTTCCCCATGAGTTTAACAATTATATATGTGATCATGAGTTAACAATAGTGGTTTTTTCCATAAAGTTATTGATACATTACCACATTGGCAATCATTTTATGGTCTTCACTAATAATAAGATCCACAGGTACATTTTCTCCCAGAGTGACCTGAAATTGTGCCATCATTAGTGGATGGATTTTTTATAGGATCAAGACTAAAAAATCTTGTATACAACTGGAAAGTGGAATTTTGTAGCCGAAGTGCAGAGCAGGAGGTTTTGTAGTGATGTAGTGAGTGAATTAGTTGATTCCTAGAGAGTGATGGAATATCTTTTAGCATCACATCTAGATATGGGAGAAGTCAAGGAATAGGTTGTATTTTCAAGATAATGTTTCATTCATATTTGGTGCACTATGTGTGGGTCCCTAATAGTTGGTCTGAGGATGAACAACATTGTGTGAAGATGAATAGCACCGTGTATTGTTCTAGGGATGAACACCAGAGTGTGTTATTTCAGGGAATAATTTTCCTTTCTTTGGAATCTCTTAAGATGGTTCTTAGAGAGGTCCATAGATTTCCTTTATTGGTACATCATGTCATGAAAAAAATGTACTGATCTTTGAGGAGTTAGTTTTGGTGGCCTGTGTTGAATTATTCAATTGTAGAGTTTGTGTCTCAATGCTAGGTGTTCCTGAAGGTGAAGGATGAAAACATGTTACCTATGTATTTCTCTTGTAGTTAGATGTTCGTCAAGGTATGTGAGAGGAAATCTCGATGGGTTTTGTTACCGGTTTACCTTAAGTTCAGGGAGGCTATTATTTTATATGGGTAGTAGTGGATTGTTTGACGAAATCAACTCACTTTATAGTGATCAAAGAGTGTATATTAGTGAAGGATTTTTCAAGACCCTATATGGAGGAGGTAGTGAGAATCCATGGAGTACTGGGGATGATAATTTTTTATAGAGATCCTATTTTTACCTCCCAGGTGTGGAGAGGTATCCATGAAGATTTTTTCTCTCACCTATGTCTTAGAAATACTTTTCATCCACATATGGATGATTAGGTAGAGTAGACCATCTAGACTATTGAAGTCATGTTTCACTCTTGTGTCCTCGATTTTGGAGGTTCTTGGATGAGGAACTTTCCCTTTGTGGATTTCTCTTAAAATAATAGTTTTCATTCAAACATCAGTATGGTGTAGTTTTAACCCTTGTACGACTGACCATTCCATTTTCTTTTGTGCTGGACTGGGTTTGGAGAGTCAACAATTCTTAGGCTGAAACTGCTATAGAATACACTAGAGATGGTTTAAGTGATTCCTGATAGGATGAAGGTAGCACATGATCATGAGAAATCCTATGTCGACCATAGAAGGAGTCCTATGGAGTTTGATGATAGAGATCATGTGTATCTGAAGTTGACTCCCCATCAGGGTAATTGGAGGTTTGATCTTGTGATCAAGTATTCTCCCAGGTTTTTTAGTTATTTTGAGGGGTTGTCTCAAGTTGTAGTAGTGGCGTACTGGGTAGCACTCCCTGCGCAGATAAGCTGGATACATGATGTTTTACATGTTTCATATATCCATCATTATCTTCATTATGACTCTCACATCATTGATTGGGTTGATATTTCTGTTAAAAATAATGTAACCTTCGAGGAGTAGCTTGTGTAGATCTATGGTTGCAAGGGGATAGTGTTTTTTTAGAATAATATCCCCATGTTTTGTGTCTTGTGGTGGCATGGTGGTGTGGAAAAGTGTACCAGGGAATTTGAGTTGTGGATATGTGCTCAATATCCTAAGCTATTTTATGTTTATATATTTTCTTATAATGTTGTTCCTTTGGTGGTTATAGACCCTTTCTATTAAAGAGATATATTTCTCTTGTTTCTTATTGTGTATTTATCCCTTTTGAGAGGAATCTCCCTTGAGAGAGTATTTAGGATCTAGTTGTGGTTATTTTTTGATTTTTCATTGTTTCTTTTATGATGTGGTTGAGCTCCTGTGGTGGTGAGAGCCTTGAGAGGTATCTAACATGATGGTTGTACCGACCCTTTTTTATGTTTCCTATCTAGTTTTGTTTTGGACTCTTGAGGATGATAATGTTATAAGATATATCTATTGTAATGTACCAAACCTTTTATCATCCATTAATTTGTTGAAATATGGTATTTGAGGTGTTGTGGGAGGTCAAGGTGACTTATTTTAACACTTTCAAAAAATTTATTATTTTGGGAACAATGTTTCTAGGATGGTATCTCATTCCAATGGTAGCTCATTCCAATAGTAGCTCGTTCCAACAAAATATCATTCCAATGGTAGCCCGTTCCAAAGGAGACTCATCCAACAGATATTCATCCAATGGGGAATCATCCAATGATGAGTTGTCCAATGGAGACTCGCCCAATGGAAACTCATCCAATGGAGACTTATTAAATGGCAACTCGTATAATGGATACTCAACCACTAGTGACTCATAAACAGTGTTTCCAACTTGCTACAGTTTAACCCCTTTTACGTTATATTTGACCTAAAATGCATTAAAATCCTTTTTAAGGGTTTTAAGGTTGACTTAATGATCAGGACTCCCATCTAAATTATCATTTGGGTCCATATTCCTTTACATGATCAAAACACATGAGCTTGAATAAATCTTCCTTTAATGGAAAATCTAAATAGTATCTTAAAATACCGCTCTGTTTATATTTTCCAAATAGATGATTTATATTTCACCCTTGTTCTTCCTTATTGTTTTCCTTGGTATGGGATTCCCAGATTTACTCATCCCATAGGAGTCGTGTGTTCCAACTACAATACTTGTATTATGTTTCCCATGGTATTTTCAACTTCACGTGCAAAACTATTTTGGTCCACCCAGGAGGTGTCGATCCATCTTTGATATAAGGTATTTTTACCTCTATTCTTCTAGGTTCCTCAATCTGTTTTATCCTCTTTCTCCTTTCCATTTGAAGTCATGTGATCTCCATGTTTCTAAAATAGTTTCCTCAATTTTTGGATGGTGTAATGGTGCCACAAAGTCCATGGGTGGATGCAGTTACTGTGGGAGAGGTGGTCATGATCTATGGTGTTATCCCATTCTCATACAAAGAATATCATTAACCTTTTGAGTTAGTTGATTTGCATCTTCTCTATTTAATTGCGTACAATTATATATTTATCAAGTTTTATCCCATGTATCATAATGATATTAGTGTAATTAAATATTTGATTCAGATTAAATAATTCACATCATTTTCTTAGCAAGGTTATTGCCTATTGGTTTTCAAGATAGTGTGATATCTATTTCTTTCTATTCGCATGTAGTTTTGATAGAAACTGGTAAAAACATAAATTTGGGATTAATTGATAATTAATTGGAAATTTTTTTAATGATACATGTTGATGAATCCAGTTTTTTCTGTTTTGATTTGATGATAATGAAAGGAATGCAGTTATGCATGTTTAATTGAATCAGATAATTCAATATTGAAGAAGGAACCAATTTTTTTATAATGAAAATTCCATATTGGGTTCATAGTTACCCTCTTTCTTGTAAAGTCCATGATTCTTATGCTTTGAAGATGTGAGTGCTCGTTGTGTGTGAAGGATGAATGTCTTGTTTAGATCCAAGATCCCAGTTGTTATATTGTTTGTTTCGTACTACTTGTGTATGGTGTGATCCTAGGATGGCTGAGCGTGAAATGTTGTTGTGGTATATGGGGGTAGGGAGGCCTAGTGGTTGTGGTAGAAGGTAATGCTTTGAATGGTGAGACGCATCGGTTTATGAATGTGGGTGTCCAGGAGGACACCAATGATAATGGAATAGGTTGAAGATGGGATTTCCTGTTGATGTGAAAGTGGTTACAGATGAATCTATTGTTAGTTTAGCTACTTTACTTTCCCAATTTATTGAGGAATATTTTATGGATTACCCTCCTTTAAAAATAGTAGAATGTGTGTGGGGTATTCCAAGGGATTTTTATGTTTCACTTCTTCATGATGTATGGGTCTACCCTTATACTATAGGTGTAAAATAATCGACGGGAAGTTCATCTACTCACCATGTTGGCCCCTTTAATTTGGTATCTTATAATACTTTCTCAGAATACCTAGAAATATGGATAATGGTAATTTTTTTTAAATAAATGAATAAATGGCATTGAAACCATGGGTTTGCAGCTTTTTGGGATTCAATTTTGGAGTTATAATTCCAAGGAATTGTGGAATTAGGGTGGTTGTGCCGGGGGGGGTATAGAATTTTGTTTTGAAGATAATAAAATGTGTTGCAAAAATGATAATGGTTAATTTAAAATTAATGAATTAATTAAGGCAAAGTGAATCTAAAAAACGGGATTAGAAAGATAATGTATCTCTTTAAATAGTTGTGTGATTTTAGTCTGTCTAGTCTTATCAGTGGAAGCTGAGAGTTTGAGAGATGTTAGCTGTAGTCGAGTCTAAGACTACATTTTTTCTATAGTGTCGTTGTGAGATATTGTATATCATGTTATTCTTTTGTGTTTCTATATTCTACCCCACCCTGTCTCTTAAGGTGAATGAAATCCCAGGGATTTTGGGCCCTGAGGGTGTTTTCCCAAACAACTCGATAGGATAGTGAATGGATAAATTTCGCCTTTATCCCCGCTCTCTTCTATTGGTAGTGACTTGTGCTGGTTTGCACGGTGGTTATTTATCCCCATAAATTTGTGTAGAGGGTGGAAATGGATTGTGGTAATTTCATACACATATATTTTGGATATTGATTCCTATGTACTACTATAGGAATAATGTTTATAAGTCATGTTGGCATGAGGATCCTTACTCAGCGTATAGAATGTAATGGATTGAGGTATAATAATTGATCTATGATAGAAGTTATGTAGACTATTGAGGATACTAAAAACTAGTTGATTACTTGTCATTATGTGGATGGTGTGGTTATTCACCCAGGTGTCTACAGGCAATCCTTTTTATTTTATGAGGTGTATGTTGCAATGCTCACCTAGGAGTCTTCATGACAGCCTTTTTGTAGAGACATGCTCAAGACGTGTGACTTTTGGGATAAGAAAAAAACCAATAGGGAATTGGTTTCATGGTACCCTTTATATTATTTATTATATTATATACTCTTATATTCTATACTTGGTGATATTAGTCACGGCGAGGATGGGAACATTGTATACCTGTTTAGAAGTCAAGTTAGTTTCACTTGTTGTTCGCTGTTCATTAGAATGTTTTCTTTATTTTTGAATGAGAGGATCTGAGAAGGATCCAACTACGAATAATTTTATAATCACCCAACGTTATATAATCTATTTTTAGGTCAGTTAGAGTAGCTTGGACATCATGATGGTTACTACTAGATTGCGGTTTTTATGAGATTTTTGGGCTTCGTGGTCGCTATCATTTTACTTAATTTTTGTACGTGTAGTTTTCTACTTTATATGGTAGTATTTCTTGCTGTAAATTACATATGTGTACTTGGGATTTCATTTACAATATTGTTTGAACTATATTTGGTTGTTTTCTATCTTATATCTCTCTTTCGCATGTGTTCTCTTAGAGGGTAATGTCGCTCATTGGTGTGTTTATTATACCCTCAATGCTACTTTCCATCCAAGGGACTACTAGAGGTGGGACTCAGGGGACATTATCTCTCTTCTCACATTTTCATCCTAGGGGTGTAACCTTTGTGGGTAGGGGATCATGACAGATAAAACTCAATTCTTTGTGAATCTCTTTTTGACAACATTTCTAGAACTTCTTGGTAAACCTAGGATCTTGACCAGATATAATAGAATGTGGTACTCCATGTAACATTACCACTTACTTAATGTATATCCTATAAAGTTAATCCATAGATAAATATTCTCTGGTAGTTATGATGTGTGTGTAAATTTTAAGGATATTTACTACAAACCAAATTTCATTATATCCTTTAGAATTTTTGGGGAGTCTAATGACAAAATCTGTATTGATGTTTTCACATTTTTACTTCATTAAGGGTAATAGATGTAGCATCCTCATAGAATTTTTTCTCTCAACATTAACTTTTTTAAATACCAAGAATCAAGATACAGACTATGAAATATCTCTCTTCATGTCATCATTCCAAAATCACTCTTTTAAATCTCTATACATCTTCATAATTTCATAATGAATAGAGAATGAAGGACTTTGAGATTCTTGTAACATCTAATTATTCACATATGATATGGTAAAAACACATACATTGTTCATAAACCATATCATTCCATCATAATGAAAGTTAAAATCAAGAATATGTCTCAACTTATTCTATTTATCTACATCTTACTTCTTACCCACTTTAATCATCACTTATATAGATGGTTGAACACTCGATTTTGAGAGATAATATTTCTCTCCTTCATTCATGATTTCAAGATCCATATTTTGAAAATATAGATAAATTAGATACTTTTTGATCTTCATCATAGATAATATAACATGATCCTTTAAACTCAAATCATTGACCAACATGTTCACTTTCATGGGTGGAAATGTATTGAGCTTTCATAATGTTTAATCAAATCCAACCATGTTCTTTAGCACACATTCAACTATTTCTGAGTGAATATGAACTTTAAACTATTATGAGAAGTATATATATAAAATCATCAACTATAAAGGCAATTAATCCATATCCTCACTGAAAAAATTACTGTATCTAACTCTAATTCATCAATTGGGTAATTTTTCTCATGAACCATGAATTTTCACGAGGTATAAGTTGTCATTATATCATATTATTTCTCGTGGTTATCTATAAAATAAATGATATGTTCCCAAAATCAACTTAATATTTATATATCACATAATGTAAAAAAATAATATTAATCAAGACATAATTTAGTCTAATGGAAGGAATTTCATCATTATCGCCCATCTGTTCTGGGTTCGATCCCTACAACCTCGTCTAATGGGACATGTTTTCCTTTATATAAGATTATATTATTATAATTCTTATAATGAATCTATAAATATGTTTAACATCCTTAAAAATAACCATAATCATCAAAGTTTATATAATCTCAAATGGTTATCAATACCATTAAACATATGAAAATATCACTTATCCTTAAATAATACTTCACATTAACCATATTAGTTACATATACCTTGTTCTAATAAAACACCTCCCAAATTTTCAGTAATCACATAAAAATCCCATCACTTAGAACATAAATAATTCATTTATATGAATTTAATCTTAAAATAATCCTTAAACTAATAAACCCACAATGGTATCAATAAATCTTAATTTATTCTTAAAAGTATACATATATGATTCCAAAATTAACACAATACATAGATGTTTCAAGATTCTTATGACCATAAAATCATAAGTAAAAATTATTCTATAGAATAATTACTGAATCCAAATACATAAATATTTCAACCCTTTTACATCAATGATTTTTAAAATTATAGGTTTTTCCTTGGTCGAGGGGTCAACCATTAGTTTAGGGCACTGGCTCAGATAATGACCATGTTCCCCATATATAAGAAGTTAAATTCCTAATAAATTCAATTTTATAGGGCCATTATATCAAAATTGAAATCAAATCCCCCTCTATTCAAAATATCCATCTTTGTGCTTCTTAAACCCATTTTTATAGGAAGGAAGCCGAATCTACTTTCTATACTCATTACAACATGAAATTTATTAAAATTACATCTTCCTCTTATTTGATGAGTTATGAATCTCATCAAAGTTCTTGATGTAAATAATATATTGTGATAAAAAATTTGTAATAATCAAAATATCTTTCTATATAAACATCATCCAGTTTTATATATCCTAGTCACCAAATTGTCCATCACATTCAATGAAAAAATGATTTATCCAGTTTTAATCCATTAACTAAAACAAAAAGACATAGTGTGAGAATAAATAATCATAGTGGGGAACCACATAATCCTAAAAAATAATTTAAAGGATTTCTAAATCAGGATAAATTTATTTCAATCTATGACACCTTATGTTTAACCTAGGAAATTAATGGTCATCATTTATTCAAATCCATCATGATGGTTCATAAAGAGTTTGTGAATTTCTGAAACAAATTTGACGGGACTATCAAACTAGGTGTAGATCATGAACAATTGTCATAAACCCAATGATGATTGATTCAAATCCCAATTCACCCTTTTCAATGTTATTACCCCTATGAAATAATTATTACATAGAAACACACACACACACACAGATATATATATATATTATTGAGATAGGGACGTAACCAATTGAAACCACCCAATCTATCCTTTTTGAAAATTCAAGGACATTTTATTATACATGAAATTATCCATATAATTATCCCATGAAATCACACTAATGTTTTCTCATCATATTTTCCTATGGTTAACTAAACATTTCTCTGATACCAATTTTAAAAACCCAAAATTTTCATATATAGATATCACATATTAATTTATGAATATTCATTACATATCTTAATGTTCCATGATAGAATCATATGGGTCTAGTGCCTTTGGAAAATTAGAGACATAAAAAACTATTTCATCGGTGGACTACATCATTACCCACAATGTTATTTGTAAATAAAACCCTTATTATACATATCATACAAAATACCTATCTACATAACCTAGATAAATGAATCATAATAAGGGGTGGGATGAGATTCTCATTAATGGTAAATAAGGGATATATCAATATAGCCTGAGCATAAGGGTTTCAGAACATGATAAAAAAATTTAAAAACTAGACCATGCATATCATATATCATAAACAGGATTCTTTAAATAAATCTTGTAGTTTAACCTCTCATGTACCCTATTTTGGGATTGGGATAGCCTCATCTATACCCTATTATATCAGAATTGGGACAACCATATAGGTATTTTTATGTTTCTTTATTGGTATAACCTCTCAAGAACCCTTTTTCTAGGCTTCAGATAACCTCACATGGAACCTTTGAGATCATAGAATATTGATCATTATCCAATGTATTAGGGGAGATATAGGTCCCAACCATCACAGAATCCATAAATATTTGTTCTATAATAACATAAAACATTCATCATGTCATAATATCATAACACATTCTAAGAAATAGTGTTTCATAAACATTTCATCAATCCATCTAAGAATAACCCATATAAAATTAATGGTTTTCAAAAATATCACATCAACATAATCATAAATTATCTAGGGAAAGAATAAGGATGTTTTCATTAGATTATATCTATATTAAAACATAAGAAAAACCAAACATTTTTATCATTGATGAATAATAATTCCATAAAATATCATTAATACCTCCTTGAAGAATATAACCTTTCCATTTTGAAATATATTCATAAATATATAAAACTTTTCCATATATTAAAGAAAATAATTCTTTGAAAATAATATTTGAAGCTTGTAATTGGTTCTTTAAGACACTATGTGTTTATCATAGTGATAAATATCATTAATTTTTCACATGTCAAAATATTAATTCCATTCACTTTTTTATTACGTTCAAAACAATCTCATTTTATAAAACAAATAAAGATTCCATTAAAATAATTTTCTAAAAATTTAAAAATGAGTAAAAAATTCTTTAAAAAATAATTAAAAAATATTAAAAACTTTCATTAAAATATATATTATAAATTATAGGCATGGAATAAAAATGATTGTTAACCAAAGAAATAAATAAAGTATGTTTTTATTAAAAACATTCGTTTGGACTCTTTAATCCTTTAAGAGATAATATTGATAGGATGAAATGTATTATACAGAAATAAATAGATTATAATAAATGAAATTAGTTTATTGGGATGTAGATTATAATATTTAATCATTGTAAACATAATTATAAAAAATCCCAATAAACAATGATACTGTAACAAAAAAATTACCACTTTGGAAACATTTTAATTGTAATACCAATGAAACAAATTACTATGGATGGATAGTTATATGACATAATTTTAATTATAAGAATCATAAAAGTCATTTTTGGGCTATATATACACCACACCAAAGAAAAAAGTGGTGAATATTGCATGTTTCCAATGGAAACAAAAGTGAGATGAAAATACATTACCACTTTCGAAACATTTTAATCATAATCCATGTTAAAATATTGTATCAAATGAAACATTCAATATCATGAAACTTAGTGTATTAATGATATACCATTTCAATGTGGTAGCATATATTCCACAATAAAAGAATCAAGTGGTGATTATAGCATATGTCTCCCAGAAATAAAAGAGAGACGATGAATCCATTACATCAATTCTAAAATTTCTTCATACTAGTTCGAAAAACGTTCATAATAATTATATATTTATTATACATATATTTTATTACTATACTAATATATATATATAACTATATATTTTTTAGATATAACCATTTCTCACATATTTAAAAAATATTCCTTATTTAAATCACATTTTGAGTGATAACTACTTCAATTTTTATGTGTGTTGGGGTTTGGTAGTTTTAGTCATTTTACTTTAATAATAGTTATATAATATACAAAATTTTAAATGTTATATAAATATAATATATTTTCTCTATATTTGTATTTTTATTAATCCATTAAATTTATAATAGAAATTTAATAATATTGTTCATAGAGACGGTTGGTTGTATGTACACATGAACAATGTTTCAATTTTGTCAACAGATGGAATGAAAGAAAGGTAAATAATATATCACCTTAAAAAAATAATTTTTATGTAATATATATCATAAATATTCATTAATTCTATCATTAATACAATTCAAGACAATATAAGATGAAAAATTCATTACATCCCTTCGAGGAGGTGGTAATCCACATGTGTGCATGAGCGATGTTATCTTTTTTTTAATGGGTTATAAGATAAGATGGTAGATGATATATTATAATTATAGAAGTATAATTAAGTCATAAATATCATATATATATATATATATATCCATAATTATATCCATCCATGAGTGTAAGTGATGGAAAACGAATTATATCGGTTTGTGAGGCGGTAGTCCTCCATACACACGATTGAAAATGCCTTTCCCCATTTGATGGAATAGAAGATTGATATAGGTTATTACATTAATATAATAAAAGATAATTATATGTTATACACTGATGTATTTATACAATCATAGTTTACTAATATTTTATGGAGGTAGAAGAATAAATAAAAAATCATTGTTAAAAACAATATCTCTTCTTTAATGAGACTCTTTAGGTTTATACCTAAATCCTTTATAAGATAATTTTTTTGTCAAAGTAAGTACTATAAAATGTAGTTTAGTAAGTAATGAATAGTTCTGGTTAGGAACTAGATTAAATAAAATATTTTTCAATTGTTAAGTGGAGAGAAGAGTGTATTCCCTTTTATAAGTGTGGGAGAGGAAACACTTCAAACTTTTTTTAAAAAAAAAATTATACATATATTTTATGCATACCACAAGGCTCTAAAATGGTTCATTCTCAAACCTCATATGATATATGACATATATATGTCTGGAATATATTAATTGTAAAAAAATTATTTTAACACTTATATATTCAGTTCAACTCCTGGTAATATTGTTTAAACCTTAACCATAGTAATTAATTTTTATTATTTTTAACAATTCATTCTAAAAAAATAAGTTGAAATTATTATATAATACTATTTATTATTTCCTAAAAATACTGAATCAATTTTTCTATATTCCATTCTTTGAAGGAGTTAATCTTAATTTAAAATTAAACCTATAGACATAATGAAAAAACAATTTCTATTTGAGAAATATTTTATAAGTATATAGAGTTTTAATATAAAAAATTAATATGAATTTTATTCAAATGAACTAAACTGGATTTATCATAACATAATTGAACTAATTTAACTTTTAAAACATCCATAAAATTTAATTTAATTTCTAAATTATTTAATGAGAAAGGTGGTTTTAAATAAATACTAAATTTCATTACTATTAATTAAAATTTTAATCTTTTCAGAAAACTCCAAAAAATACACCCTAATCAATATTTTACATGATGATTCAAAAAATTAGCTTTATTTTATTAAATAAATATTCTATATGTTATAGAAGTCAATTTTATTATTTTTTTAACAAGAATAATTGAAAATTATTTTTTTTTAATTAAATTTATTTTTAAAGTATATAATGTCTTTAAAAAAATTAAGCACTTATTTATCAATATATATTATTTATTAAAAAATTATTATACTAAATTTTAAAATTTTAGTTATACATACAAGTTAAAATATAGGTTATATTATTCATTCTTTAAAAAATATTTTTAATATTTATTATGGATCATTAGAACTTGGTGTTATGTATAATACAAGATATAAAATAAATTAAATATATCTGGAAAAAAATATTACATAAAATATCATCTTATTACAATAAAATAGTCGTTAAAAAAGGTGGAATGATTAAGAATATCCATATTTTAGAATTATGTATAAATTTTTTAGATAAGGTTTATATATTTATAAATAAGAACCTAATTTTTTAGTAAAGAATTTATATTTTTTGAAAATAAATTATTCTCGAAAAAAATAATTTTAATCAAGTTTTTAGAAAAATAATATTTTTTTTCTAATTTTAGGAAATTTATCTGAAAAAAATTAACATAATTTTTTTAATAAATATTTCAATATTTTTTGGGGTATCTTTTTGGAATTTTTTTGGAAAATTTTAATTTTTAACGAATAGTTAAAAATACTGATTTTTATTGAAATCTTCATTTTCGTTTAAATATTTTAAAATGTTCTATTTTTTTAAAAAAAAGTGAAATTATCCCAAGTATATTATAATTAATAAAAATTATTTCATAGGAACTAATTTAAAATATAATTTTTATTTTAAAACTTCATATACTTATCAAAACCCATTCTTTAAAATATATCATTTTCATCACGTCTGTGGATTTACTTTTAAAATAAATTCTTCCAATAATGTGAATTTAATTTATCGAAATGGATTTTTTTTTTTCTAATATTCAAAATCAATATTTTGTAATAATTTTGACATAATTTTGGTCAAAATTAATGGAAAAAAAAGTAAAAATTAATTACCACAGTTATGGTTAGAAAGGTTTTACCAAGGATTGGACTAAAAATATCTATCCTAAATGACATAAAAACTTTTCAAATTAATATTTTATGCCCATATTTTTACAATATATCATTTTATTTTTGATAATTATCCATTTTCTATCCTATTGTAATGTGAAAATGGTGATTATAAATTTTTATATTCAATATTTCCAAGTGTGTCACCTCCCACACTTATAAAAGGGAACCGCCTCTCCTATTATATTTACACTTAAAATTATTTTTGTTTTATAAAAGGAAAATATAAATCCCCCCCATACTTCCATACCCATTTCTTAGATTCCTTATCACGATTATAAAAACATTTAAGAGGAATTTTTTTGTGAACCTAATGATGTTGTCCAAATAAGAGGTGGCATTCTTTAGAAGTGTTTTTATATTATTTCTTCTTCCACATCCATAAAATATTATTAAAATATTATGATATATTAACATTAATATATATAATATACTGATATTTTATTATCTAGTTTTCATAACCTACATTCATATCATCTTACTTCAAATGGTAAACAAAATCGTTGATTAGGTGTACGAAGGACTACCACCTCATGAACCGAAATAATTTTTTTCCATCAAAACATAACATCTAGATATAATTATGAATTTAATATAAATGAATGATATTTTTTAAATAATTATTCTTATTTAATTATAATATCCCATCTACCATCTTACGTTCTATTTTGCTGGAAAATGATAACTTCTCTTGTGGGTACGTGTGGACTACCGCATCCACAAAGCGATGTGATACATTTTTCATTTTATTTCTAAAAAAAATAGTATTAATGTTAGATTTTGTGATTATATTTTACATATATGGAACAAAAATTATTACATAAAGTAGATAAATTTTTTAAATTTATTTTATCTCATCCTTTTAGAAAATGGAAACAACATTTATCCGTGCAAATGACCTACTATCTCGATGAACGGTGTCATTAATTTTCTACATCTAAATTTGGGGATTGATATAAAAAATATATGATTAATATATATGATATTTATATCATTTTTTACATTTTATATATTATACAAACCTGATCAATGTAAAAGGACCAAAAATACAGAACGAGAACATAATGGAAAATGAGTAGTTATTACCCAAAACATGATTTTAAAAATAAATTATTAATAAATGGGAAATAAAGCTCATAGGTTAATGATATATATTATTCTATATATATATATGAAAATTGTTTTTAATGTATTTATAAAAAATCTATATTTTGTATACCTGAGTTTCAAATGTGTATGAAGAAAGTCGATAGTTGAGGTAAGAGAGTTTTTTCTCAAATTGTCCTCTTTGAGACCTATGTAATTTTATTAACTTATATTATTTTATGATGCTTATATATAGAAAAATTTAAATTTTATATCATGAATTTATTTATTCTTATGATTATTAATGTTTTATTTAAAGTTATTATTTCATGTGTATTATAATTAAAAAGGTACGAAAGTATATAAGGGAACATAATATCACTTTTATTTTTGTGGGACACAGACCATATTTACCATTTGTATCTTTTGTATAGTGTATATACTTAACATGAATTCATATCATGATTATTCTCAGGAAAATTATGATATATAAATATACATATATGGTTCTTTCTTTCATGGGTCTTACGATTCAAATCTTACCAAAGTGGTAAATGTTTTATGTTATAATCTCATTATTTATTAGAATTTGTTATGATTATGTTTCTAATTATGAAATCATATGAACTATCTATAAATAAACTCAATAATGTTAATATAATATTGTTATCTATAGGGAATAAATAATTTCCTTCAATTTTCCTCTATTTTATAACAAATGATATTGAAAGAATATTTAAGGGAAAATAACATTAATTGTTTCATTGTTCAAAAATATTTTATAATATATATCCAGGTTTTCTAAAAATTTATTCATGAAAGTTATATTATTTATTTATGAATATTTAAATTCATTTTTAATCATATTAAAAAAAAATTCTAAAATGAATATTGTTGTATTTTTTTGAATGTGGTACTTTTGAATTTTTACAAAAAAGGTCAAAGGGGTCTTTATTTTAACATATACTGAATAAATTATATTTTCTACATTCATGGTCACCGAATGATTTAATTCTTAATTTAAATTTTTATAATATTTTTTAAATGAAAATTATTTCCTTAATATTTAGAAAATTTTTATATTTTAAAGAATTTATTTCAAAATAAAAGGTGTATTTTCCTCTAAAATGTTTTAATGATCATTTAAGGAAATTTACATTCATTAAAAACCAAAAAATTGGGGTTCCTTAGGTTTTATTAGGGATATGATCCAATGGTACTATCCTTATTCCTTCAATGGGTGTTTTTTAATTATTATGGCCAGATGGTTATGAAACCCATATATTTATAATGATTTATACTATGATGAAATGTCTATAAGTCAAATTACCTTTTAATAGGTTATGATATGATGAATGTTTTAGGATCTTATGGAACAAAAATGATTGGATTAATTAATGGGTGAAACCTATATATTTCTCCAATGAATTTGTGTATATATTAATGTTTTATTAGCTCAAATGGTTCATTGGAGGTTATCAAAAACCTGAAAAAGATAGTACACTAGAGGTTATCTTATGTATGAAATAATAGGGTTCATGAGAGTTTATCCCACACCTAAAACAAGTGGTTATACATGAGGTTATCCCAATCCAAAAATACCATACACATGATTTTATACCAATCCTAAAGCTGGTACATGGGTGGTTATCCCGGGAAAAAAATGTTATAAATTCCTTGGTGGGTAGCCTTGTCGTAAGATTTTATATACTTATGTGTATGCCACCAATATATGAATTATGCTAATGTTTTTCTCTCTTGGATAATTTTCTTCAATTCCTTTATCATTCGTTAATTTTTTAATTCTAATATTTATTCCATGACTCAATTATATAATATATGATATGCAGGACATGGTTTTCAAATGTTATTCTCAGGGGCTAATACCCTTATGCTGATGTTATATTGATATCTCCATTGTTAACCCTTATGAAACATCTGAGCTCACCCTTTCTTATTTTTACAATACCTAGGTTATGAAAAAAGGTATTACGTATCATATGTCTATGAAGGGTTTAATATAAGAAGAACTTAGTGGGATATGACATAGTTCACTTGTGAAGTTTTAGTCTATTTATCCAAGTTTCCAAAGGCATGAGTCCTAACATATTCTAGCATGGATATTTTTTTTATATAATTAATATTTATCCATTAAGATGTGATATCTATTTATTAAATATTTGGGTTTTTATTTTTGGTATTAGAGGAATGATTAATAAACTGTTGGAAACAAGTATGATAAAACTTTACCGAGAAACATAAATATATGTCTAAGTATAAGAAAACAGCCTTGAATTTTGGTAAAATATAGAGTGAGTGATTTCCAAAAAATTACATCCCTATCTAGATATTACAAGTAGATGTGGATCTAATATATTAGTGCCAAGGGGTAATGATTATAAAATGTGTTCATTAGGATTTGACTCAATTTTCACCTAGTGCATGACAACGGTCCTTCTTACACACTAGGTTTTACACTCATGAGGTATAAGTTTTAGAAATTCAGAAACTCTTTATAACCCTTCATGAAGGATTTGAGTATATTATTACAATTAATGACATAATATAAACATAATTTTATATTGATTGAAAATAATGTTTCATGATTTATAGATCCTATGAATTATTTGTCACAATGATCAAATATGTTTGAAATTCATTCAAACCATTTGGTTTTTTAAGGGATTGAAGATTAAATAATGAATATGAGGTGGTAATAAGTATACTCAAATATTTAATCAATATATTTATGTTTAGTTATATGATTCTATTTATATCAAAAATGGTATCTTGGGAATTTCATTTTTACCATTAATGATTAGATGTTAAATTATTAGTGAAAATCCAAAATGCCATAATGATCACATCACAAGTCTATGATTCTTCTACGACTGATTATTGTGGGAATATACTTCTTGGAAACCTCATTAATCTCAATTTGGTTTAATTTTATGTTATCTTACTCTAGTATTGTATTTCTCTATAAAAATCCCAAATAAATTACTGGGGAAGGGAAGTAACATTGGATATTATAAACCAACTTATGATCAAATATCAATGTGATGATAGGTATAAATATACTATGGAGATAAAATCTATGGTATGGGTCTTGATTCCTATAAAAAAGGGGTATATATCTTATATGGTTCAGGATAAACTCAACATAAATTATATATCTATTATGAGGGAGTTTGTTTTTCTATTTTCTGAAGAAAAAAAATTCATTTTATTACACTAAAACATGAAGAAGGTTTTTCAATATAACTCATTCCTTATGCTACACATATTTCGAAGAATCCAAATAGAATGGCCCTAATTGAGTTATAGTGATTGATAATTAAAATACATTATAATATTGAAAAGGGATCCATTCATCTAATTTTGTCTTTTTGGGGTGGACATGTTCTTATTGTTAATAAGAAAGATAGATCAATATGACTCTAAAATGATTATCAAGAGAAAAAAATCAAAATAAATAATAATTATCATATACACCATATTGATGACTTGTTTGATCGACCTTCTAGAGCTCAATAATTTTCCATGATTGACCCTCATTCAATATATTATCAATTGAGGGTCAACAAGGAGGATATACCCAAGAAAGAATTTCATAAAATGTATGGACCCTTTGAGTATATATTGATTCCCATTGGTCTTACAAATTCCTTAACCATTTTCATGGATTTAATGAATAGGGTATTTAGAGATTAACATGATAAATATTTGGTAGTCTTTATAGATTATATTCATTTATATTCAACGAGAAAATAATAACAAGAATATCTTTTTGGGATTGTGATGAAGACACTAATAAAGGGTCATATGTATGAAAAATTTTCTTAGTGGGATTTTTGTGTAGAAATATTTTAATTTTTGGGTTGTATATTCTTAAAAGAGGGTATATTAGTGGATCCATAAAACATGGAGGGTGTTGAGAATTAGCCCAAACTGACCACAATTACTAATATCCAGAGTTTTATTGATTTGGATGGATATTATTGATGGTTTGTGGATGATTCCTCATAATTTTCTAATTTAATCACCAAGTTAACTCAAAAGGGAGACAAGATCCACAAGATAGATCAATGTGAGAAACTTTTCAAGGAACTTAATAGAAGTTAATTAGTGCACTTGTAAATAAATAACCCAACTATGGTGTAGATTTTTTAATTATTAGTTATGCATAAAAAATAGACTTGGATGTGTTCTCACAAATAATGTTATTGTGATAGCTTATGCCTCATTAAAATTGAAGGTTCTTGTTAAAAATTAATAGACTATGGATTTTGAGTTAGTTGTGGTAATTTATTCATTAATGTTAAGATGGAATAATTTTTTTTATAAAGGGAAATATATATATATATCATAAAGTTTTAATGTATATATTTACATATAAATAGTTGTGTAACTTCTATAGAAGGTGTTTATATATTATTAATGATTATGACTACTCAATATAATACCACCAAAGGAATTTTAAAAATGTGGATAATAATTTTAGATGAAATGATCATGCTAGATTTTATATCATTAGGATAAAAAAAGATCAATATTTATATATTTTTAAAGGATGGATATATAAATCATTATTGATGGGGGAAAAATTATCTTGCTCAAATAAGTCTTCAGTCATCTATCCAAGAGAATATTAAAGAGGTACATAAGGAAGATGTAATGATGATGAAGAAGGTAAAACAATTTCTTGATTTTATCTTTAATTATGATATACTTATAAGGTTTGGAAACCATGTATGATTTATCTTCATTTACAACTTTAAAAAAATTTTGTTAGAGGAAGATCATATTTATCATCAAAGGGAAAAGATGTATAGTGATTTGAAAGAGTGTTCCTTGTGGGGTGGAATAAAGAGATATATTGTAATGTTTGTATCTTGTTTCTTGGTATATTAGATATTTAATGCTGAGAAACAAAATTATAAGGGGATGTTACAAAAATTAACTATACCAAAATAAAAATGGAAAAATCACTATGAATATTTTCATAGGACACCCCAAAATATCAAAAGGTAATAGTGTTATATGGGTTATATTCAATCTCCTTATTAATTCTGTACAATTAATAAATATCATAAAAGATTTATCTATGGATCATATTTCCATGATAAAAATTAAATTAGTGTTAATGTTTCGTAGAGTATCACATTTTATTCTATTTGAATGGGATATGAGGTTTACCTCAAATTTCTAATGAAGTAATTATTAAACTCTTGATACATAACTATGTATCAACACTGCTTATCATCCCTATACATATGGTCAGTCTAATTGAACCATTCAAACCATATAGGATATGTTGATATATTATTAAATTGATTTTTAAATTAATTGGGATCAACATCTTCCTCTAGTTTAGTTTTTAAACAAAACTAGCATTCATTCATGCATTCAAATGGCTCCTTGTGAAGACTTATATAGATAAAAGTGTATAAATATAATATGTTGGGATGAATTTGGAGGAATAAAGATATTGGGACTTGAGTTAGCTGAGGTAATGGTAGAGAAATTTATATCCATTCAATATCACATCTTGTTTTCTCGGAGTGGAAGAAAAATTTATTCTGACAATCATCGGTGTGATATAGAGTTTGATATTGTTAAGAGTGTTTTCTTATAAATTTATCCATGGAATAAATTTATGATATTTTTTAATAAATTAAATATGATCCATAGTTGTATTAGACACTTTTTGATTCTTCCTTGAGTGGGGAATGTGGATTATCAGTTATCACTTCCATTAAACATCTCTTATGTCTATAATGGGTTCTATGTATCTATGTTGGAGATGTATATACCTAATAATTTACATGTACTAAACCATGAAGTCATAAAAATAGTTCATGATATATCCAATGAAGAAAAGACTATAGAGATTCATGATCATAGAGATAAAGTTAAACGAAACAATACCTCTCACATGGTCATGGTTTTATATAGAAACCACCTACTCAAGGAATCTACATGGGAACATGGGGATATGATTAGGAAAAATTATACTCTATTTTGTATATCATAGTGGCATTATTTCAAGGTAAAAAATAATTTTAAATGGGGTATAATGTAACACCCCTAGATTTTATTAAATAGGTTTTTCAAATAAATTTAATTTATTCGTTATGTTGTGTTATACACCACAACGAGTTTTTGAAAACCATAATATACTATTAATATCATTATTTAAACAAGGTTGTTATAAAATATACATGAAAATTTAATGTATGATTATTAATATCATTATTTTAAAAATTAATAAAAAAATTGATTAATAAAATATATTTATAATTAAATAAATAATTTTAGTAAAATCATTATATGCTTCACAAATATATTATTCTCAAAAAAAAATATTTTTAATTTTTTTTGTGAACATAAAATAAAATTCATTTATTAAACTTTTAGAAATTTTCTTTTAAAAATTCAAATTCATTTTTTGAATAAACATTTCAAATATTTATTATGGTGAATGTTTTTGAATTTTTTGAAAATTTTAACTTTTTAATGAATTGTAAAAAATAATTATTTTTATTAAAAACAATATTTTAATTTAAATTATTTATAATTTTATATTTTTTATAAAATCATTTGAAATAAAATTTAGTTAAATATATTAATATTAATATAATTTATGTCATTGTTATAATTTTCATATAGATTTTTTATATTAAAACATTCTTTACATATGAAAACCTTTTCTTTGGAAACACCCTTTTTCATCGCCTCTAAGGGTTTTATTTTAAATTAAATTATATGAATTCTATGTATTGAATTTGAAAAAATGTACCGAATGTTATTAAATAACATAATTATTATTATATAATAATATTAACTTATTTTTTAAAAAATAATATTAAAAACAGTAAAAATTAATTACCACATTTAAGGTTAATACAAGATTACCAGCGGTTAAACTAAAAATATATAAGTTAAAATTTCAAAAAAAACAATTCCTATTTTATTGAATTAATTATTATTTATAAAATATAATATTCAAAAATTATATTTTTTTAATCCCTCTTTCATGTGTAAAACATGGTTAAAAAAATTTCTTTTTAAAATTTTCAAGTATGTCCTCCCCGTTCACCCCACTTATAATTGAGAACCCCCTATCTTTACCACTTACACTTAAAAATATCTTTAGTTTAGTAAATAACTTATAAAATTCTGTAATTAATTTCATAAACATTTACTTTAGGCTTTATTTTTATTATTAGATTCTCTTAATAAGGATTTTGGTGCAAACCTAATGTGGATTTCAGAATAAGAATTATCATTCATAACTGAGAAATTCTATTTTATTTGTTATTCAACCTCTTCCACAAATTATTAAAATATTATAATATAATAAAAAATATATCTTAAATATACTTAGATTAAATTTTTTTTTAGTTTCATAAAATACATCCTTCTCCTCTTCCATTGAATTATAAATGAATTCATCGATCATTTGTACGGTGAACAACTGCCTCTTGAACAGATGTATTTTGTTTTCAATCACCACCCTTCACAATAAGATATAATGATGTATTTGAAATATTTATATGATATTTATGAAATAATAATACTTATTTAATAATAATTTTTCATATTCCTTCTTACCTTTCAATCCATTTGAAAATGATAATGTTGATCGTGCATACGTTTGGACTATCACCGGCTAGAAGTGATGTTATTCATTTTTCATAATATTTCTGGCATAGATAAGAATAAAAATATATTTAATGAATAAATAATATATATATGAAATAAAAATAATTATTTTAAATTGATATATTATTTATGTTTCTTTTATCCCATCTATTGAGAAAATGGAAATCTCATTCATGCGTACATACGTCCTGTCATCTCTATAAACTGTGTAATTCATTATATAACTTAAACTTTTATGGATTGTTATAAATAAATATATAATGAATATATTGGATATGTATTTCATGTTTAAAATTTTATATATTATTTAACCATAAATAATATATAAGGACTGAAAATAAAAAATAGAGTAAAAATGACAAATACAATTGTTATTACCGAAAACGTGATTTTAACAAGAAATTGTAAAAAAGAATTGGTTATAAAAGGTATTATTTTAATAATATATGATGTGATATATATTATTATGGTTTTATAATTGATTTCTAATAAATATATATTTATTATAAAATAGTTTATACTGTGTACAATGAAATTATAAACATGTTGTAAGGGATTTTTACCTCAAATTGTCTTCTTTGGGACATATGTTATGTTATGCACCAATATTTTTTATAAGGTGTATATATATCCTATATGAAATTGTATATCTTGAATTTACTTATTATAATGATATTTAATTTTTTATTTCATTTTTTTTATTCCACACTTTTTTATTTTGTGTAGTGTATATACAACCCATTAATGTATTTTGTAATTATTCCTAGGATAATTATTGGATGTAAAAATCTATATAACTTTATATCATTCATGGGGCTTATAATTAAAAAGTTACTAAAGTGATAAAGGTTTTATGTTACAATATCATTGTTTATCTAGAATATTTGTGATTATGTTTATGATGATGAAATCATATGATATATATCCCAATAAACCAATGTATTTTATTCTCATATGGTTATTTATATAGAATACATATTTCCCTTCCATTTTCCTCTCTTAAATAACTAAATAAGTATAAAAATAATTAAGAAAAAAATGAAAATATTACTTACATCATCCAAAAATATTTTTTACTCAACACCCATGATTTATAAAAAAATCAAGAAATATTTATTACTAATATATGAATTTTTTATGTCATTTTTTCTATTGTTTTAATTTGTAAAATTGTTTAAAAATAAATCTTACTTTCATTTTATAAATGAGGTACTTTGACTTTTAAAGAAAAATGTGAAAGGAATATCTGTTTTAATGTGTACCACATGAATGGTATTTTCTACTATTAGGACCACTCAGTTATTTAAATATTATATTATGTGTTTAAAAATTTAAAATCAATGAATACTTTTCTATTAATATTTTAAAAAATATTTTTTGATAAAGTTACTTTGAAATAGAAATTATATTTTTCCCAATAATTATTTAATGATATTTTTATGGAAATTCCATTAATAGATAACAAAAACCTTTAGTGTTTCTAATATTTTACTCGAGACATGATCAAATTGTACTATACTTACTCTTTCTCTGTATGATTTATGATTTTTATGTTAATATGTTAATTAAGACTATTTCTTTATCACATGTTATAATTTGATGAAATATTTATGAAACCCATTACCTAATAATGGGTTATGATATAATTAATGTTTTTTGATCTTGTGGAACATAAATTTAAGGAATATGTAATGGGTAAGAACTATGTCTCTTTCTAATAAATTGGGTAAATATTAATGTTCTATGAGATAAAAGGGTACATGGTTGGTTATCCCAAGCGTGAAAAAGAGGGTACATGATGGTCTATCCCATGCTTAAAACAAGAGGGAACATGGGAGTTTATCTGAAGCCTAAAATAAGAGGTTCCATAAGAGGTTATCACAAGCTCAAAATAGGGTACTCATGATGTTATTCCAAGACTGAAGCAGGTGAACGAGTGGTTATCCAATGCCAAACACGTTATGAATATACTATTGGGTATATTTGGAATACTATTTTATATTCCCCTGTATATTCCACAAATATATGTATTATGTTGATATTATGCTCCAATTACTCATGTTATTTGATTCCATTATTACTCAAGTCTTATGAATAGTCAGGGTTTATTCCATGACACATTTTAATGATATATGATATATAGGGTGTTGTTTTCAAATGTTATTATCATGTTATCATATGATTATTCTCATATCATGTTAACACCTCCCTATTTTACCCCAACTGAGCATCTCAGCTCACCATTTATTATGTTTAGTTTCTCCATGTTATATATAAATGTGTTTTTAATGATATGTCTAAGAATGGTGATAGTTATGAAGAATCTACTGTGACATGATTTCATTCATTTGTGAACTTTTTTCCATGTATCCATGTTTTCAATGGCACTATATTTAAACAATTATATCTAAGATCACTATTTTATTTAATAAATATTTATACATTTATATGTGATGTCTATGTATGAAAAGTGTGGGTCATTATTAATTTTACCCCCTAACATGTTATCTTGGGTAATGGATTAGCTATCCAAGAAACATTTTCAGAAAATTAGCGATAGTACCATACAAAGACAAGAAAAATATATTTTTTAACTATTGTGGTAGGTCTTTCCCATTCTATAAAAACATTGTTTTAGAAGGTTCAATAGATATATTTTTTTTTTTAATATGTCTTAGATGATGAACTTTTTCATTCCAAAATTCACAATTAGAGAATTTCCCATATAACTCATTCTTCCTCTAAAATTCATGAATAAATCATAAATGGGTTTCATGATCCTCGTAAATCTTATAGTATATAAGAATATCCTTAATAAATAACACCTCAAAAATATCAAAATAATCCTTAAATACACTATTCATTATCTCCATAAACATATATGGCATATTGGTTGATGAAAAAGGAATTACTATAAACTCATGATGAACATACCTCATATGAAATGTTCTCTTTGGGATATCATAATTATTAATCATTAAATTAAGATATATGAATTTCAGATTAATCTCAATGAAGTATTGAGTACCTTAATGCCAAAAAATTGGTCATCAATATGAGTTAATTAACACTTTTTTATATTAATTTCATTTATTTCCCCATAATCAATTAAAAACATCATGGAACCTTATTTATAACCTATAAATAAACTTAGTGATCTATATGAAGAAACCAATGAATTAATGAAACCCTTATCATAATTTTTCTTATTTTCTTATTCAACTCAACTGACTACATTAGATCCATTCAATAGGGATTCTTATATATATATATATATATTTCATTATGGGTGATATCAATAGAAACAAAATTCCTGATTAGGCGAAAATCTAGGTAATTCATTGTGAAATAAATCAATATAATCTGACATAAAGTGTATATATTCTATTATTAAATCCTATTTACCTACCATTGAATGAATTTTATCCATTATTCCCCAAGGATTTCATTAGGATGAGTTATTGGGGGTGGATACCAACCAGTTTCAAGTTATGAAATCTAAACATGAAAAGTAATTATTCTGTACATGCTAGACCAATTCTAACCATCATGTCTCAAAAACATATTATGTATTTATAATTGTAATTCAAATCCATTCCCAATGTTACATAAAAAATCTACCATCATAATAATGATTATATTCAAAATTTAAAACAACCATGAATTATTATTTGAATTCCTTGATATATCATCATTGCAATCAATGTATAAGCTAATCTTCTAACTGATAAATAAATCATTAATGAATCTAAGGGATTTAATAATATAAGAAAACATGTATGTTTTAAACACGTGTATAGATCTATAATCCAATAATCTATCAACTAATGTTGATAGTATAATAAAATTAACTATTATAACATCAATTTTAAATTCAAGATAATATTTTTTATTGTAAAATCATAGTCATAAAATAAAATATTCTTCTAGTGAATATTTCCATTGGGAATGGGGTATGAATTAGAGTATTTTCTCATCTTACTATTGTTTAAGCTTTAAATATTGACTTATTACATCTTTCATTTAAACTCATGAGATAGATAACCTTTATATACACATTTAAACCATACAACCAACCCCTTCATGTTTTTAAATAGGTTTTTTTCATCCTTTATTATATATATGTAACTCTACTCTTCCTTTGATTTATTTTATAGTTATTCTGCTCAATTAGTGATTAGATATCCTTTTCCTCCTTGGTTTTCCATTATAATAGTTTTTTTCTTTTAAAAAATACATCTCCTTGTTCACATAACATGTTATAATCTCCTCACAAGAATTAAATTTTGAGATAACAATGATCATTAAAGATTTTTCTTCAAACCATAAAAGAGACAATAAATCATACTTTCAAGGTTATATAGATAAGCTGGAACATAACACACTAATATTGTTAAACTATCTCCATACATAGACACAATTTATTCTTTATTTTTTCATAAATTTATGAATTTACATACTATATTTGAACACATCTATAGAGGAAAACATTTTTCTATAAAATTAACATTACTTGTTTTCCACTACATGTGTTTTATCACCTCTTTCATCTTAGTATATTGAATTGAGTACCACCAATGGGAAACATCTCCACATAAATTTACAAATAAATGAAACAAATTTCTTTCATAACACACCATGATTTCATAAAAGTATTTTCTGAGGACTTATTGTATTAATTCATCAACATGATATTTTTGGAACCACTAAATGATGGAGGTTGTTGCCTTAAAAAATGAACAAAATAGGTTAATAATTGTTACTGGGAAATGGGTTTCTCTATACAGTCTTGGTCATTTTTCGCAACCTAAGTCAATTTACCAAAGGATAATAAATTGTTTTTTCATCACCAACATTAAATATACTATATTTATTATTAATAAATTCCCTATATCACCCTTTAATTCTCTCTTTATTTCTATTAATTTTAGTAGGATCCATTGCATATCAAATTTAATGGATTAGTTAGTATTGAAAAAAAACTAATATTTATGACAATACATATATATCTCATTTAATTAAAATAATTACTATTAATTTAGTACCTTTAAAAAAATATAAAATAATTTTTACCATTTTGAAAGTTAGAATCTATATTCTATTTCTATGTTTTTTGAATACAATTTTTAAAAAATCTATAAAACCATGATCTGATTGAAATGGTAATGTCCCCAAACCAAGTCATCTAGACTTTGTGGGTTATTAATTTATTTGTAATAAATATTCATGATAATATATTCCCTAAATCAAGGTAGAGAAATCCTAAAGTTACCAGATACATGAATGTAATATTAAATTTTAATTTTTTTTCATTTGAGTACACATCATTATTCATTAATGGTATATATATGGTTGATAATATAGAGAAATAAATTTCATTTACTAGGTTAATGGGAAATAAAATTAAATGGTGAAATCAAATTATCAGTAAGGGATAACATACAATAGAAGTTAACAAGGAATAATTAATCTACTAAAAAATATAAACTATTGATTCCCCAAAACATAATCAATAGATGGAAAAGATAATAAATAATTAAATGATCGCTTAATGATGTAATTTATAGGAATGTATAATACCTGAAATCATAAACATACTATCATGTACCTATTTCAATACATTATATGTATAGGGTAATGATTATCACATTACCCTACCCTAGTTATCTCATGAGACCAACCATTGTACTAAGGGTCTATATAATTATTAGTCCCACCAATAACATATAATTACATTGAATTCAATCACATAATAAATGAATATAATATAACGTTAAAGAATGAACAATATAATAACACATAGAATAATGGATTAATGATTCTTGACTTAGAAAATATTCTCATAAGGAATAAAGGGTCGTATGGTGATGAAAATATTTTTCCTTAGTTAATTAATAAATAAGTATATCTATGTTAATATACTTGACTCATATAATGAGTAAAAGTGTATTTATAATGTTAAAATAAGCACCCTAAACAAGTGATGTATATGAAATTTTAGTTATTGAGTACTTGTGAAGATTGATATGATTAAGGATTCTAGGTTTTCAATACATGCATCTTTAATTTTCGATGACCAATTGAGAGATAAAATATACATACTTTATATAAATTGTATTCAATTCCATCATTATGATTTTTAAATAGAATGTGAATCATCAATGAAAATACACCAATTTTTTAAACCCATGTATAAAGGTAGGTCCACTTATTGTATATGAAGTGAATATAGAGTTATCATCTATTGAACAATTATCATAGTTGTTACCCCATGGAGAATCTATGAATGATCCTACATCATCTTTTTTGTAGCTATATAATGATTTCATTTATATTAAAACCACACATACTTTATAAAAAATATATAATGGTTTCATGGTTTTGGGAATGATTCATCATTATAATGACTTATAAAAGTTTTGTAATGAGAGGGAAGAGTAATATATTTATGAAAATTTTATTTAATTACATTTTTCAAATATTTTAGGTTAATTTCTTTAGTTTTAATTTCAAAAAAGTGTATTATAATATTTTTGACCATGTTATGGAAGTAATATTGTTTTAATATTTTATTGGAAATGAGAACTTTGGGTGCTAAAATGATTAATGTTCTCTGATTTATTTTTTTATTTTTTTGAATTAATTTTTTTTAATTTTTCAGGATTTTTTAGAAATATCATTCATTTTTAAATACTGTTATTTTTTATTTTTAGAATTTATTTTTCTATTTTGATGCTTTTGTTTTTCACATTTTTATGGTATTCATTTTTAATTACAATTGTTAAATTCATTGAAAATTATATTTTAAATTATTTAATTCCTATTTTTAAATGAAAATTTTCACTACTTTTATATCTTATGTTTTTTAGTTAAATGAACACGCAATTTCTTCATTGACCATAAGAAGTGAATCCATGGTCACTCAACCAACTATGAGGAGAAATTTGGTAATTTGTATAAGCTTACATAAGTACCAAATAAAATACCACATGGGTAAATTTGGAAGCATCCTAAAGCTATCATACGTCCCTTCCAACCAAGTAAAAGTTCAAAATTCAATGTTTTTGTATAATGAAAATGGAGTTACTTCATGATTGAAGCCAATATACGATGTAAAAAAAAGTCAAAATCATTTAAGGTAAGACTAATTAATTGTAAAAAACTAATGTTTCTATATGATTCAATGCTATGTTAGTATGATAATGGGTCAATATACTATGATAATAGAAATATTCTTAAGTCCCCAAAATTCTTTCCACCATAACCTACCATAAGGGGGAAGAAGTTTCAATATATCATGAAAATACCCAACCTATCATAAAGTATCACTCACGATGCAGTCAACTATAAAAGAGAAATAAATCTACTAAAAAGGAATAAATATATGGTAGACACTAATTGAATCTGATAAAATAAAATAAATATGATATGAAAAACTAGATATTTGATGTATAATGTAGATCTACCTAGTAAAAATAACTCTATCCTATATAATCCTGGTAGTGAAGATACTAAACTCAATGATGAAGTCGGATGAAGATAGATTGTGGAATAAGATTTATCCAAGATTATTTGAAGGAAATTTCCAATCAAATTAAATAATTGATGATAAGAAATGCCATATATCATATGAGCTTGAGAAACCAAAATATAACTAACCATAGATTGAAAATGATTGGTCACCCATAATTGGAACTGAATGAAGAAGAATTAAAATATGTTAACTCAAACATGATGTAGATGAAGATGATTTGAGAAAAAAATTACTATATGAATATAAACTAGATTCTACTAATTAAGAAAAAATGAATTTAGGGTCTAATAAAAACTCTTCCACTAATATTTTAAGCTATTCAAAACCATGATAGAAGAATTTATACCAAACCAGACATTTGGAATATCAAAAAAATCGATGAACTATAGTTGATGGATGTAGATTATTCTCAATGGTACCGAGGTTGAACTGATTACCAATATATAATATTGATACCAAGACACCCCTAAAAAAATGTATATCCTTGTTTTAGTTTTGTAGATGAGTGATCATGGGAGTGTGTTACCTATATAGGTATTTTTGAAGAATATAGTAGGAGCCACAATGCTCTTCATTGTTGTAGTTGAGATGATGATGATAGATTCACACCCTTTACTAAACATATCACCTAAAATACATACATAGGATGATATCTAGATTAGTACATAAGTCCATGATTAAGCCATTTGGGGTATATTGTAAAATAGAATGTATTTTTTCACATATTTTTAACAAGAATGAGTGTGTATTGAAGGAAATGGGATTCTAAGGATGAAATGAAGATTTCAGTTTAATATTTCCAACATGAGGCCTGATACTCATCAATGTTTTTAATTAGAAATCATGATCATGTTCACATTCACCAAACTAGTTGATATTGTAATTTCACTATGATAATTGAATCCATGCTATTTGTTTGATGAATCTTCAAATACAGATTCCTAATAGGGGGACACAATGATCGAACCAGTATCTAAAGTGTTTGTATTTGAATACAACCATGGGATACCCAAATTGTGGTCAAGCATGGAAGTATTATAAAAATGAGTTTCATTTAATTGAAATGGGTGTTTACTAGGTTATAAATATGATTATAATTGTTTATGTATGGGGTTGGTATGTAAACATGGATGAAATTATCACTGGAACACACCTCAAGTGGTGTAAATGTAAAATAGGGGTGGATGAGAGATACATAACTCGACATATCAAGTAACCATATAAGGTTTCAAATGACGTTATATATTAGTGTCATGGGTCCTGAAGAAGTATAGAGAACACATTTGAGGTGCTAAATAGGGGTAACCGTGTCTATTAAAATTAAAATGTCCCAAATAAAAGTAACCCAACCTAACAAAAATTTTACATCTATTTCTGAAGGTCTATGCAAACAAGATAAATAGCTTAAAATAAAGGATCACCATAGAAATCAGGACTTTTGAATTTTATATATAGATACCATCTATTATTGAGAACTATGTCACTTCTTAAAATGAAAATACAAGGGTAAATGTGTGTCCTTATAGGATCTAGGATAACCTTACTAAGACTTCATTAGATGGAGGTGTAGAGAACCTCAATGAAAACCACCTAGTTGTTTTTGGACCTATTATTTTGGTTGTAGATACTTTTCTATTTTAATTTATAATAATTGGGTCACCCCTAACACTTAAATGGATATTCATTATCTACAAGATCAATTTTATATTCTCTTTCTCCTCCATTTCCCTCTTCTCTAATGGGTTTCATTTATAAATACAAGTGTTGTTATAATCTTCATCCCCATTGTTATGATTTCAATCCTTAAGAAATAGAGGGATAATTTTCTAGTATATTGATAGTATAGTAGGCTCTATAATTCCAATATATCTAAGAACCATGTTGATCATCATCATTCTTCTTTAGACATATAACATTTTTATGGAATCTTGGGTTTCCCAACATCACACTCATGAATAAGTGTGATTTTGTACTCCATTCCCCTTGATCATTATCCACAACTTTTCTCTCAATAGTATTTTAAAAATATGTGGTTGTTTCTTTATCCAATTAAAAACACAGTGATCTGAATATATTATTTGATGTAGTATTCTAACATGGATATTTCTTCACTATTGGAAGATATGTTATGCACTAAAAAATTGGGGTGTGTCAGTTAAATGTTTTGAATAAGATAGGTGTGTTAGGTTGAGTTTTGTTGGTCATTACATCAGTATGTCCATGATAGGTGTTTGATGATTGATCTAACATGCTTTTACATTATTCTCATAGAAATCATGTTCTTCCTTCTTGTTGGTGTTTCCTTTTTTCCTATGCTAGTTTTGATTCCACTATCATTTATTTTTCACTATTTTATCTATATATTGTCATTTAATGCATTCAAATAGATAAAAACCCAAACAAATTTTTGGAGAATCACTATAATGATTAATACACTTTCCTTGAGATTGAATTCTATGTTAACCAGTGTTCTATATTTTGGAATATAGTAAATATATCTCTGATTTCTCCTTACTGAGGAGGTGTCTTCATTATTTTACATTGTTTACAATGATTAAATGATATTTCAAGTGATTTTTTCTTTTTATTTAATAATTATATTATTTTTGTAGCCTATGGACTTAAAAATTCTTGAAGTTGCATAATGGTAGAAAATTACTAAGGTGCACAAACTCACGAAATCCATGGAAAACATATAGAGTTAGATTGATCATACAGCTACTGGAGAACATTTAAAGGAATATGTAGTGAATAAAGATTTTTTGTTATATCTATATCAAGATGTTAACATAGATAATGAGGAAAAAAAGAAAAAGTTAATAATCCATTAAATTACAATAGAAACTTCTAATAATAAGTTGATGTGAAAGGAGAAAGAATATTTGATAATTGAGAAGACATTTTATTTTCCTACATTTGAGCTTGATATTCACCTAAATTCAGAGTATTAGATTCATGATCTATTTTATAAGATAAGTTTTAAGGGATAGGAGGATATATTATATTCATAATATGATAAAGTTGGACATCTTTTTGCAGATATTTTAATTTTTAGTAATTTATTTGTTGATTATTTGTGTTATATGTTATCTGATGATGCTTCAAAATTTTTATAGAAATAACTAGTCAAATAAAACCTATACTACTCCTTATTGGTCACAATGAATGAGGTTATGTGTTTTGGAAATATAATAGAGGTGTTTGAATACCTCACTCATAACCTATATCCACTGTCCGGATCACTGTTACATCTGGATGAAGTATAGACTGACAAAACTCATAGAGTTTTTCACCTTATTGAACATGATTTTTTTCGATTGATATTGATTTTTTTAAAATAGATTTTTATTTTTATAATCCCTATTTTTTTCTTTTGAATAAGACAAATTATTAATTTCATATATATTCTTGATAATTTTATTAATTCGTTGGATGTGACCCATTTGGTTATCTAAATTTTGAGTAAAAGTTCATGATTCGGTGTTTTTTATAGAGCAATGATGTGTTTAAGGTATTAATATTAGTTAAAGGAAATTTTTATTCAATTTATATTTTCCAAGAGTAAATAAGTGTTTGGAATGAACTTAATGACAAATCACATCCATGATTATATTTCCCACAATCTACAAATGCCAATACTGAAGTTAAATAAGAAGGTAAATCACCATACATTCTTTTTACCCTCTATCACGTCACAATAGGGACACTACCAAGGAGTGGTACTTGTTTGAATATGATAAAGGGTTTCTTTTAAAGTTGTGGAGGACTGAAAGAGTGAATAAGATCGTCTGTTGGTTCTTAATAATGAAGTCACATCCTCCAAAGGACAGGGGTTCACTTATGTACTATCAAGTTGTAGATAATCTAAATACAACACAGCTTTATAATTTATCCAAATCATATATTTTGTTTTATTTTTTTCTTTTCATTTAATTTTTTATTAACTTTTTTATTGACTTATTATACAAAATAACTAAGAATTATATCCATAAGGTCTATGATAGATTCAATATTCCCATCTAAAATATGAGAAATAGTCATTTTATTCAACCTATAATGAAAAATTCAAATTCAAATTCAAGGCCATTAGAAGATTAAAGGTGGAGATTACTTTATCAAGATATCTAACTAAAACTTTGGTTACCAGTTACATTGAGCTTGAAATAATGTATTCTAATATTATTTTATGTTTCATACTATATGGACTTTAATAGAACATACAAGGATCATTCACAAAAAAATAGAAAGACTTACATTTGAATAAACATTAATGATCATGCATCATAAATCAAGAGAGTATTATTCTAATTTTCTATATTCATAATACCTCATCCTATGATTTTTAATTTTCATTACTATATTTTAGGTTTTAAATTCGAAATATTGTTCTTAGTAGAGCTTAGATTCATCTTATACACTTTAAAAAACATTTTTAATTATTATCCATTAATTTCTTTGTTTTATTATAATCCTATTTCATATACTTATTTTAGTGTCTACTGAATACCATTTTTTAACTCACTTGTTTTCTTAAATATTTCAATAAATTCAATTTCATCCCAAAAACTGTGAAGTGGTATCCATTGGGATCATTTTATAAAATCAAAATCTATCTGATTACTTGTGAACAGTGGTAAAATGAATTTTGAACATTCCTTATGACCCTAAAAATAACTTTTCTCTACTAAAATTCAAAATATCTTTTGAGTTAAACTATCATTGATGATATCCATCCATAAGATTTTACATTGGGTATATATTTTTGTTTAATGTGTAGGGGATAAGGATTTTATATTGTGATAAACCAATATTTAATGATTTTTCACATAAAAAACCTATTTTTTCATAATTTACTACCTAATTTACTTATATTTACTTAAAATGTTATACTACCTATTGAAAATATCATGCATTTTTAAGGGATATATTTTATTATTAAATTAATCATATTGAATAATTTTTTTCTGATTTTATATAATTATTTTATAGAGATTATATTTAGGAACTTGGTAAGGGGGTGTGATATGATAATGCTCTATGTAATGGATATTATAACTTAAGGTAACTAAAAGTTAAATATAGAGTCTAATAACATGAACATTGTGAAATATAACACTTCATGGATCCGATTCCAATGATATTTTTAAAATAATAATTAAAATATATTAAAATAGTAAATTGGGATCCAATTTATATTGTTTGATACAATAGTCATAAACAAATAAAATCCATTTTGAATTTAATAAGTGTTATAAACATTCATTATTAAGAGAAAATTTTCAATATTGTTCCTAATTTTCAAAATAAATTAATTCAATGAGGGTAATATTAAAACCAAATAAAGATTGTGGAAATTTAATTATATAAAAATAATTTGACTTATATTAATGAAGTTGAAAATGGATATTTGATTTGAGGAACTTTGGAAAAATATATAATTGATGGTTCTTCTAGTGAAATATTCAATTCTGCTTGAATCTTATCTATCGCACTCATATATATGGAACTATGTCATCAATTGAATTTTGGTAGTTAGTGGAATTCACATAATATACAAGATATTCCAAATAATTAAGGATTTTATTCTTTCCTCATTAGTGTTGTGTACTTAAACTTGGGAAGGATAATTAATTTTTTTATGATTTTTGTAAATAAACAAAATTCATTATATTTTCTAAGAGTGAAATTGATTAATTTTATTGGAATTTAATATGAAGTATATTTGATTAATTTTTTTCATATCCTTTTGGTGAATTCAGTGAGTTTTAAATTCCAAAATGATCTAAAAATATTTAATTATTAAATATTTTCCAAAAAGTGATGAAAATGTTATTTAGTGAATATTCATTTAAAAATATGTAAATTTTCTAGATCAATGTAAATAAAAGATATATGATTTAATTTCTATTTATTTAAGAATGAATATTTTGATTTATTTGATTTATTTTAAGAATAAATATAATTAGCGTATAGTTATGGTGTTTTTGAATTATAAGAATTAATTCTTTATATTTTTAATATTTTATTTTTACCATTCTTTCAGAATAAATTTTTAATTATATATTTTGAATTTATTTGAAATTATAGTTTTTATTTGTGAACTCCCAATTTATTATTTGTTAATTTTATGTAGTCTTATATTGTTTTTGTTTTAGTAAAATGGATATATGGGTCCTTCATCCACCTTAAGAAGGGGTTACGTGATCACTCAACCATCCAGGAGTTTAATGTTAGCAAATTTTACATACTACAGTCAAAAAATAGAAGTAACTATCAGATATGTAAATTTGTAAAAAATTCATAATCTATTATTAATCCCTTCTATCCTACCACATGCTTGAAATTAAAAATATCAAAATAAATTTAATAGAGATACATCATGTTAGAATCTACCCTACCATGAGAAAATAGAAAATATATAAATTCATGAGTGACTCCATGATAAAAAATGATGCTTCCATCTGATTGAATGAAAAGATACCCTGATATTAGTCTAAGATACCACAAGAATAATAAATCTACCTATGACCCAATATGTTGTATCATCAATAAATATATAAATTATGAAGAAGATTAATTATATTGTGTAGATCCCTATCCTATCTAGAATGATATTTAATGATTTTTTCGGCCATGAAAAATGATTCGATAAATTGTAAGGGGTGTGATATATGATCAAACATAATTGATGATGATAAAGTAAAATAAATATTTCATGATGAAATTTATTTTTAAAGAAGACTGGATATCAACCAAGGATGAAGAAATTTATGATATCCAAAATTGATAAATATAAATCATAAAATACTTTCGAATTCATATGAATATGGATTGAATAAGTTGATTTATCTAAGCTCATTTGAAAGAAAATTTTGAACAAATGTGATAAGTAATGATCAACCATATCACAAACTATTTGATATTGATACCCAAAAAATTAATTAACCATGTACAAATGAATTTATGTCCATCAAAAATATAATTTAATGAAAAGTAATTGAAATATAGTAACTCAAACTCAAATCATCTAAAGATGATTTGGCTAACAAAAATCTCGAAGCCGATAAATTGGACATCACTGATGAAAAATTACTGAGTTATATATCTAATTGAACCATTACCATGAATATGTTTACCTCTAAAAACCATTATTGATGAACCTACACTAATCTATAATTAGAGAAACTCATGAAATCTTGAACAAATATGGTTGATAGATGTTGATGGTTCTCACCAGTTCCAAAGAAAAACCAATTTCTTATTGAATATTTTGATGAACATCCACCCATGTATAAATGGAAGTATATTTTTGAGTATTTAAGAAATGTTTTCAATTTATTATATTCCATTTATAGTTATGTTTGAGAAAATGGAAAGGTCCTTAGTGCTCTTCCATATTGCTATTGAGAATATGAGGAGGGGTGAATGACGTTAGCTCGATGTGGATCCTCAAAGAATTATTGAGAATAAGAAATATATTGTACCATAAGGATGATATTTTATGTATTATTAGTATTAATTGAAACCTAATAGATCCATAAGATTCTTTTGACAAAAATTGAATTGTTGAATATGGGATTATAAGGATGAACCAAACATGCATGTTTGATGTTTCTAGCATGGGGCCTCATACTCATTAGAGTTTTTCATGAAAACATGAGAGTATTATCATATAAACCATACTGATAGAGAGTGTAATTTTACAATGATTATGGATTAAAATATTTAGTTTGATTAATCTTGGACTATATCTTCATAAAAAGGGTTACAATGACCAAATCAAAATCTAAGAGATTTTTTTTTTTGAAGAAGTCCAATAGATCCACAAACTGTGTTCAGGAATGGTGGTATGATGTTGGTGTAATAGGCATGATAGAAAATTGTGTTAAATATTTTTTCTAGATTATTATCATTTCTTATGTTTTTTTAATTAGTATTTTGTGTCTCTTCATAAATCACTTAAAGTTTATAATGGTCAGAAACGTACTCATGAGAGATGTATATGGATACCATTGTATGTATAGTGATTATATAATGGTTCAAACACCACTTCAAATGGGAAGGTTGAGGAATGTTTATGGGTTTATCATGAATTTAATCTCTATATAGGGTATCCCTTTCTAATTAAAATCATAATTTCACATATTTGAGAGGCTCAAACCAATTTCAACATCACCTTTAATTATTAATTTCTAGTTGAATCACGAAAGAGTAGACTTAGAAATACTCATAATAATAATCATGACCCTTTAGTTGTCCACATGGACACCATCCAGTATTGGGATCTTGTTCACTTTTTGGAACCAAAAACCAATGGGATGTGCATCTTGTTACAAGAGGTTGGTTATCCTAAATAAGACATTACTAGAAAATTATAATGAAAAAATCAATGCATTACCCTTGGAAATTTTGATTCATTTCAGTTAGGATATCACCTATTTTATCTTTCATTTGGAATAATATGGTCACTCTTCACCCCATAATGAATATTCATGATCCATGGGGTCTATTTTTTTCTCCCTCTCCCATATTATCTCTTTTATAATGGTATTCTTTTATAAATACATGTTTTGTAATATTTTTCATCCATTATTTTTTGATCTTTTACATTTATAGATAAAGGGATGATTTATAAATGTAGAGGAAGGAATTAAATATCCAGGATATCTAGAGACCCAAGAACTATTCAGATCATTATCCTTCTTCTTCACTCTTAGAAAAATTTTATAGAAAATTAATAATGTGACATCTCACTCACATAAAATAATTGTTTCGAAACTTTTTTGTACTATCATTATCTATTTATTTTCAGACTTTACTCAAATAAGAATCTAGGAGAAGATGTGTGTTTTTTAATCCCATTAGGATAACTATAGAGCTAATAGATTCTTGACTGTAGTGGTCATATTGGGTGATTCTGTCACTCTTGTGGGAGATCTCATGAACCAGAAGATATTATAATCATGTGAGTTTAATGTTTTGGACGAGAAATTTGTGTTATTCAAGAAAATAATAAATCATGGATTGAGGTTTAGAGTTGTTGTTCATTACATTAGTATATCTCTAATTAGTGGTGGAAGAATGAATCAACTTATTTATACCCTTTTTCAATCACTTTCCAGTATTCCTTCTTATTGGTGTTTCCTCTTTCCTATGTTTTTTATTCTTCCACTTTCATCATTTTTTCACTATTTTATCTATATGGTTTTATTTAATCATTTTTAATAGACATTAAATCCAAAATAATATGGACAATATCTTGAATGTGTGACATTTATTCCTTCCGACTGACCCCTGGGTTGGCCACCAAGTTATAATTTTGTAGATTACACATGTTTCTATAAACACACCCTATGGTGGGGTGGAAATAATATATTTTTTAAAAAATAATTTTTAATTTTAAAAAAATGATTCATAATAATATTTCTCATTGAAATGAAAAATAATATAAAAGGGTAGAAAAAGTTAATAAAGAAAAGTTGTTAGGGACCATTACCATGAAATATAGGTTTTTTGAGCTAGAGAAGAGAAGCATAGAACCTTATAAACAAATTGAAAGAATCACTGAGAGGTAAATTTAAAGTTAATTTATGCTCAATTTCTAGTGGAGGATTGTGGAATGAAATATTGAATGGGTATTTATAAGAAATAAGGGATAATTTTTAATTAATCTCTAAACATATGGATTTGTAATCTACATTGTACAAAATTTCATACCATTATCTTTCTTGTGGTTTTGAATAATTGTTTATTGGAATATTTGAAATTAATTTTTGATATTTTATTATTTTATAATTTTGGTTCATTAATTCATAATTATTACATGTTTATAAATTCATAAAATATACTGAAAATATAAATCATTATTCTTACTACTCACTGAAAAAAATTATTTTAGAAATTTATCAAAATTTTAGCCTAACTTAATTTTGATGTGATGATTTCCAATATAATATTTATTTTATCTATATAAATTATAATTTTTGAGAAGTAATTATTTTAAATAAATATTTCATATTTTCTATAATGTACAATCTTGAAATAAAAACACATAATGTAATCAATTTATAGATTTAAAAATTTTATAATATCATACATATTAATTCATGAACTTCTTTAAAATATAGTTATTATATTTATTACATTGAAATTTATATTTAATAAAGTATTTTAGTACTCTATTGGATATTATTACAATTCAAAAAGTTATATAACTACATCATTACAATGTTCAAGTAAGTGTTTTAGGACATAATGATCCTAAAGATTACATTTCTCATTACACCCTATAGATACTTCACTATTATCATACATCATCATTCACTACATTAATTACAATTTTTTTACACTTTCCATGACATTTTATATTGTATTACTAACTCTTATATTTATTTTTATAATTTTTATGATTGGAGTGATCTTTATTGGAGAATTTGAGGCTATAAGTTAAATTATATTGAGTGAAATATTATTTGGTGTTTATATCACTACATTATTCTTATCTATTGTAGTAAATATTAATTCAGGAAGAAAAATATAATATAATATTATTTATATAATGATATATTAAAATCATAATAATATAGTCATTGTGAAACATGAGTTATTTGAATCAATTAAAAGAAATTTCGATCAATTGTAGAGAGACTCAATCATATTTACTGGATGTTTCAAAATTGTGGCAAGAATCTTGTGATGATGTGCCTCTAGAGCCTAACATTTCATATGTATAATTAACATACAGATCCTGGATTTAGTAATTGAACCATAATCAATCATCTGATTTATTTGATCTTCCAAAAGGTTAGAAGGAAATAAAAAATAATCATGTTTTTTGGAAAATGAATTATGGTATTTAAAATGAGATATAACATAAAAACTACTGTACAAATAACTTCTTTAAATGAAAAGAGTTGACTTTGATTTTATCTTTTAATCCATTGTGAAGATGGATACAATATGAGTCATTTTTGGATTGGGGGATGGATTTTACGTGATGCTTGATTTGATGGATGTGTTAGAAATTTTCCTTCAATGGGACCTTACTGAAATGATCCACATAAAGTATCCAAAATGTTTTTAAAATTTTTCACAAGAAAACATCATGTGAAAAATTTTAAAATAGATTGTATTGACTAAAAAATTATTCTAAATAATGACAAATTATGTGAAACTCATTCATAGTGAATCGTGGATATAAGAAGGCTCAAGAGGAATCATTTTTATACTTCTAGATAGTTCCAGCTAGTATCTTTATTTTTCTCCAAATAAATGTTGATAACAAGTTAAAAATATATCAGGATGCATTGAAGATAAGATAGTGAAATAAGGATTTATCCAAGTATTTTGATATTAATGAATTTGTAGTCGATCAATGGATTATGGTGAGGTGTATTATTTATGACAGGAAAGGGAGGATATTACAGATATGTTAAGATAATTATGTTTATTGTGTTCTCAATATATTTTTAAATGGATAGAGAAAAACTTATAAGCATTCATCTTCCATGTCATTTTATCGTGAATGTTTTTATTTCTATTTTACTATGAGTAAATCAAAATTATGGAGATGATACCATAATACAAATTAGTTGTATGTTCAATGAATTATAAAACATGTATAAGTCTATACATTACCTTTTTCATCTAGAATTTGAGAAAATTTATCTCCAAACACAAGATGCATCACTGGGATACAGTCAAGTAGATTATGTGGTATAATAAATTAATGTCAAAACTATGTTTATTCGATGGAAGATCTAATATACTCTTGTAAATCAATATAGATGTAAATATGTCTATAAATATAAAAATAGTAAGTATACATTGGGATATATATATACAATATTTTAGGATGAGTTATATGTCAGATGTAAAAGTTATATAATAATATCTCATTATCCAAAAGCAATGTAGAGAACATTGATACGATAGAGTGACTAACAGTAATTTTTGGTTTAAATTGTTTCCTATTGGATTTTAGTTTTAACTAAGTGTAATATAAGGTTTATTATGATATTCAATGTATACTTGACTTAAGAATTATCTTTATAAACCAATCATACAAAAATATCATCAACATCCATTATCATTAGATATATGAGGTGATGGATCAATAATTTTTGATACTTTAGAAGATATATATAAACTATAAATTAATAGATATATTTTGAAAAGTTTAATATAGGAACAATATGGGCATCTAATGATGCTATAGTGGATTATAGCTAGAGGGGGAGAATTTATTGTGTCCTTATATCATGAAAAACCTTATATGGTTGTTATATATACTCTAATAACACATATACATCTATCATGGTTGATATATTTTTTAATAATATTTATTTTTATTATATGGTTGAATAAAATTTTATATGTGGGTATTGGTTGGTTTTTTTAGGATTCATATAAAAATTTTACATCTCTTACTTTTTGATTTAACGAGTATATGTGAACTATCTAAGAAAATCATCTAACCTAAGAGAGCCATTATATTTGGGAGACATACTTTAAAACTCAAAGAGAGAGGAGGTAGTGTTTATGGGTTTTTTATATCTTTTTTTATATTTAAATAAATAAATTTTTTCCCTTTATTATATTTCTCAGGGATCTTATAATCAGAAAACATCGCCCTGGTGTAACCTTTCTCGAAGTTCCTTATCATGGAATATGATATACTATATTTCCCAATTAACCAAAAAATATTAATATGAATTATTTATGAAATATTCATATTATAAAGGGTGATGTAAAAATTTCATATGATACCATTTTTATCGATGATTACATATAGAAATCCCTTGGTGAAAACATTTGGGGCATGTAATATTGAACTGATTTCTCTCGTACATTCTTCTAATATAACTATCTATACTATTAACATGAATTTGTACTAATCGGTCATCTATTTAAAAATATCACATGATGTTATATTCATATAGAATTTATTTTTAATCTCAATTTTATTACTCTTTATATCATATTTGACAATATACTGTTGGATTTATTAGGATTCTCATATGATTCACTATGCACAAACAATTCCAAAATGCCAAGCATACTAATCTAATTTTTTTAAAAAAAATTGAAAATTTCCATGCTACAATAACAAATTATTTTTGTCCAGTTGTGATATTTAGATATCATTATCTATGATTATTTTATATTTAATTAAATATTATGTTATAAAAGGAAATAATAGTTCACTAATTCTCTAAATCCAATTATAATCGTTAATTACACAAATTTATTTTGGAAACAAGGTTATTAAAACATGGGGATAGTGAAATATCGATCATTATAACTTTTTGAGAATATGTTTCATCTCATAAAATTCCTCTATATATTTCATGTTACATCTTATTAGATTCATAAGTATCATGGACTATTATAGATTTTCCATCATAAAAGTTATTTAACCAATGAATTTTTTGATGCTATATTTCTAATTATACACACATTAATGATGCTACTATGGTTTCATATATGAGCATGTATCTCCATTATCAAAACATTCCTAAAATATAAGAAACATGTTTATAATCATAATCAACTCTAACTTACTCATTATCATATCATCATCCAGGAAGCTCAATCTGATTATAATATCCAAAGAAACAATTGACTTAATATCCTACAAATACATAGCCTACATAATGATACCTTTCATGCCTCACTAATCATCATTTTCTTTTTTTTTAATTTCAAAACACATATCACTACGTCACATATGAATATAAGTTTTAAATATCCCAGCACACCCATGACCACTATAGAAAATAAATGCATTATAATAAATAAAAACCATATCACTATAAGTAATTTTTGATCACAACACTTGATTTATAGTGAGTTGAGAATTCTATATATATATATATGTTTTTTATATTTGTATATAAATATTAAATACATAACATTATGATCCATTCCAAAACCGTAATATTTAGTGTCATCAGTGAATAGATAAACTTAATATTTACGTACATTATTCAACATACTTCATAATGTTCATATCACTTTTTACACTTAATAACAAAAATAATATAAAGCCTTTCTTTATAACCTCTAGAAAGGAAAAAAAGTAATGGTGAGATCATATTCTTAGTAAGGGTAAACAAGGAAGATATAACTCATTTTTCATATAAAAGCATAAGATAATCATAAGGACATTAGATCATGAACATAAATTACAATATTTATACCCCATATATCATAGATAATAAACATGTGTCTTAGAATAAAACATCATAATTTAAGTATTATTGAATAATAGGAATGATAAAACATCATAAATCAATCATAAACAACAATTTCAGATAATAATCATGTCATAAATTTGTGGAACCATAATATGTATATAAACCATTTAATATGTCAATGTTAACCACCAAGACCATTATATCATAGTTTATTAGACATCAAAACCTATTTCATACACCATAAATGATATATCACCATCACAAATTTCCTATAGTGTAGTTGTAATCCCAATATATTTCTTCAAGTAGATCAAGCACATAGAATTTTTTCTCATAGTGTATCAAGCACATTGACTTGTTTCCCATAATTATCTCATGATATATAAAACATTCCACAATGTATATGAGGGTTATATAATTCCATACCCACCCATCACACAATGAAAACCATATATATGTGTTTCATAAGATTATATAAATCATCATATAAAAATATCATAACCAATGATAAGAAAACATGTTTTAAATAATTTTATAAATTCACTAAAGAATTACCCAATGGAAATAAACATTTTTTTAAAATATATCATCATCATAATCATAAACCATTTAGAGAAATAATAGATATTGTGTCATTAGATAATATCCCTAGTAAGAAACACTCAATATCAAAGGATTTTACCATAGATGAAAATTCCAATAAAATATCACTACAATGTTTTTAAGGAAAAATAAACATTTCACTTTGAAATAAATTCTTTAAACTTAAAAAAATTGTAAAATATTATGGAATAAATTTTATTTTAAAATTTTCATAGAAACATTTAAAGTAATATTCAAATCATATAATGTTTATAAATATGGTAAATTTTATAAATATCGTGTACATTAAAAAAAATATTATCACTTTCATGAAAAACAATTCCTCATTTGGAAAATGATATAATATTCACTTATAAGATTTTTATATAAAGTAAATAATGGATAAAAATTAATTTTACCAATGATTAAATAATAATAAAAAGTATTCATAAATTCTTTTTACCTAAAACACGTACATGGAAGAAAAATATTACAGACTGAATGGTAAAACATAGATAGTTTTCGATAAAACCATCATTTTAGTCTCTTGAGTACATAAAGTGATGAAAAATAAAGGACAAAATGTACTCAAAATAAATATTTATATTATAATAAAAAATGAATTTATTTATCATATAACTATCTTAAAATATTTTGAATAAAAATTTAATCAAAATCTATCCCGATTAAAATTGAATTGAAATATAAATCTCTTTCCTTATGTCTCATCTTTCTCTGTATGTGTTTAAAACTCCTATGTACTAAATATATATTTATTATACATGTATTATATAAACATAATAATATATATTATACCATTTATGATTTACTTTTAACTTATTATTAGCTATTTATGAATAATTCATTATTAAAATTATTGTTCTGGAAGAGATAACTGGTTCAACTTTCATGCATATTTTAGTTCGGTAGTCCTAATAATTTTACATTTATCTAGGTTAAATCATCTAAAAAATTATAATAATTATATAAATATCATATATATTCCTTATATATATTTTTTATTCATTTGTAAGATGTATATATATAAAAATTACTTACATTGTTCATGGAGACTGTAGGTCATATGTATACATGAACACTGATTTCACATTTTGAATGATGGAACCAAATAAAGGTAAAAAATAATTAAGAATTAAATAATCCTGGTTATATCTTATATATTGATTAATTCTTTCATTATTACTATCCATCTAAAACTGAATTAAAAAATTTACATCAATTCATGGTGGTAGATGTCCATACTTATTCACAAGAGACAATATCATTTTCCAATAGATGGGAAGAAGGTGGATAATGGTTATTCCATCTTCATAATTAGAAGTCTGTATATTGGATATATTTATTTAAATATTTTATAATATATAATATAGATTAATATGTTGTATAATTATAAATAAAGTTGAAAACACTTGGTTAAGAGTTATACCTATTTGTTGAGAAACCTTCTTTGTCTTACACCTTATGCATTGAAAGGATGGTAATTTTGAAATAAAATATATCTACGATGTGGTGAAAGTATCCAAGATGGTATTATGGTTGGGATAGACTAATATAGAAGGCTCAAAATTTGTGAGTAAGAGATGAGAATATGTTCCCTTTTATAACTGGGGGTACTCTTGGAATTTCATAAAGTATTAAATTTATATATATTACTTTTTATAATAAACTGAATCCAAATTTACATATTTAGTAGATAGTATAGATATAAATATATATACACTCATCCATTAAAATATATAAATATTTGGGTTAGTTTTTATACCCTTCTCCCATTATTTTTATTACACCCATTAACCCTTTTGACAAACACCACAATATCAAAGTTTTCAATTATTTAAGGGTTATTAATGTTACGATAAAAGGAAAAATAATCCCTTAAATTTACCATGGTTAATATTTTAAACCATATATAATTCACTTGGTTGAAGATAAGATTTTTATTAATTAAAAATATTCTAATATAGTATTATTTAATATAAAATATCATTAACATCATTTTTATAACTGTTGAGTTAATTTGTGTTGGAAAAACATGAAAACCATGGAATTATAGAATAAAAATTAAAAAAATACATAATATATTTAAATATAAAATTCATGGTGTAGTAAAATTTATCCAAATTATAATAATTTTAATATTTTTAGAGTCATTTATTTAATTTTCATATTAATTAAATGGAAATTGTCTCCGCGCTGTATAGGAATTTAATATAATTATTCGAAAAATAAAAATTATAAATAAACTAACAAGATAAAATAAATTAATTAATATTTAAAATAAAAATTAACTACTAAACCAATAATTTTTTTATCCTTGTGTAAAAAAAATTTTGATATTAAAGTCAAGAGAGTAACATTTTCTAAATGTTCTTTTCTTTAATTAATATAATTGTCATAATCATAGAAAATTTTTAGTGACTAGACAAATATTCAAGTAATGTAAGTAAATTGATTAAATAATGTCTGAAAATATGATAAACAAAGGTTTTTAAATGAATTGAAATCTATATCACATTAGTTTTAACCCTAATTACACATTATACCATTATTGGGGTAATAAAAATTTACAATGGTAAATATTAAAAATGATCAAAATAAAAGTGACCAATTTAATAAATTGGGACATATTGAATCTAAATATGGAAACCATTTCACAATATATAATTTAAATATTTTTTAGAAATTAGTTTATGATGAGAACACAATATGAAAGGAAAAACAGTTTATTAGGAAAATGCATGTTTATGTATAAAAATGTATTTATAAAACATTCAATAATAAAATTGATTACGATAAACTTGGTTTTATTATTTATAATATTAGATATCTAAATTTACATTTAATCCATTTTAAAACAAAATATATCTTTGAAAATACATGAAATAAAAATATTGTTTAATTTTTTTGTATTTTTCACTATTCACTACAGAATCAATATTTCCTTAAATATTAAAACAAAAAAATCACCCTATGATAATTTTTATATACTAGTTTTGAAAATTATATCCTTTTTATCAAATTAAATTTTAATAATTCCAATTTTTATTATAATATTCTCTCATAGAAATAAATATAACTAATTTTTGATGAAAAATTATATTTGAATAATAAAATGACATTACAAAAAATTGACTGTTTATTAGTACATTTTTATTGATTGGTACCAATATATATATTTTATAACACAGTTAATCTTATTCATACCCTCAAATTAAATATATTGGTCTTTCACATTAATAATATTTTAATATTATTGCATGATTTTTTAAAACTCATTATAACATGTAATGCAAGCTATCAAAGAAATAAAATTTAATAATAGTGAAATATTTCATAAAATTTTATTGTATTAAATTTGACCCCACTTAAATTAAATTTTTAACTTGAAATTCCATAACTATGATTAAAAAAATTAAGGATATCATTGTTTCATCAAATCCATAGGTTCCCAAGTAACATCCTCCAATTTATTATTTCTACATAAAAAATTGATCAAGTGAGTGACCTTATTTTATAGAAATTTCTCTCTATGATCTAGAATCTCTAAAGGTTGTACTTCAGAACAAATATATTACTCCAAAAATATGATTGTTACATTTAGTACATGTGAAGTATCATTCTTGTTCTTCCTTGGGAGAGATATATGGAACACATAGTGAACATGATAAAGATTTTGTGGGTGTTCCAAAAGATAAGCTATTATCTTAATGAGATAATGAAACTTAAAAAAACTGATATATTGAGGGATTACCTTTCCCATCATTTGAAATATCATAAACTTCATCCAGTAAGATATTTATTGGAATACTTTTTCACAAAATTCATACTTCATATCTCACCGACGATTTTCAGCATAATGTTTTTTTTTGAATAAATGGATCTAGATTTTTTTCCTTATCCTTATCTTGGTAAAGTACCAATAGATTTATCTTTCCATCATCATCCTAGAATGTTTGAGTTATTCAATTACTATAATAGAGGTCTTTATAAGGATCTATCTTAATACTAGATTGGGATAAATTATTATAAGAAACTTTCACCAAAGGAAAGTGTTGATACCAACAACCTTTGAAACATATAGATTCATCTATCAAAATTTCAACTAGAGTTTTAATGTTCCTTACAGATTTGATATATTTTTTAGGATGACATGAACTAATAAAGAACAAGTATTAATCCATATATTTATGAAGACTTCTCACGAACATTGAGGTATACCTAGGATCCAAATAATATATAATATAATTTATTTCTCATTATAAACTCACCACTTCCTAAATTTTCAACCTGTCATGATGACCACAAAAGAAATATTTTTTATGGAAATTAAGTTGGATGATTTAATAAGTCAATTATCTAATACTAAAAAAGTATTATTCCCTGAAAATGTTTTGGGGAATAAAAATATGAAATCCATGGTAATGTATTCCCATTTCCATTCAGGTATGGGTAATGGTTGTAACATCCCCTTAGGTATCTCTCCACCATCCTTAATTTTATGGCATCCCAAGTATTGAGATACAAACTAAAAAATATAAATTTTCTTGATGTCTCATCAGAAACACATTATCATAACTCAATATATATTCATACTTCAAGGACTAATAGAGACATATGAACGTTGAGCTATATCCTAAAGTTCCTTCTTGAATTATTGTATTCAAGGGACACATACTCAGTTCCTGAACATTATTATTCCATCACAATCATTATTGAAGTGATGAAAATTTATAACATTCCACTTTAATTCCAATTATTCCATATACAACTATTTAATCCTTACATGTATGTATGTTTGAAAATTCATCTAAGAAATATAGGATCAACCACTTTTCCCCTGGATTTCATGTTCCATCTTCTGTGAATCCATAATTATGGGATCTATTTCAATAATCGTCATAAAAAAACTATCAAGGTTCATCCAGCTCAAATAATCAAACACCTCATTCACTTTCATCTTGTGATAATGTATTGAGTATTCATAATCATTAGTCAATTACAACCACCTTATATATCTCATATTTAACTCTTTCTGAGTGAAGATATACTTTAGAAATTTATAATCCATGTATATGTCACATATTTTACAATAAAGATAATGGATGATTATATTCAATGAGACAATTACCACTTCCATATAAAAACATGATTTATGAATTTTTTCTCATTAATTTTCAATTGGTGTATGGAATATGTTATCAATATATATTTCCCCATAAGGAACATCTGGTTCTCTTCTTTATTGCATCACTATAGATCACAAAACCTTATCAATTACATGGTAGTGTGAGTACAGGTTCACTAACAAGACTTTTCTTCATATCCTTGAAATTATCATCATGTTCATATGATCAGAATAACTTCAACCCCTTTGAGTTAACTTATTGATTGGATTAGATAGTCATTAGAGATATTTTACCAAGTGTCAGTAATATCGAACCAACATAACAAATCTATCGATTTTGGTTATCATGGTTGGTCTAGTTCATTTATCATTAACTTTCAACTTTGATGGATCAAAAAATATACCCTCACATGAGATTATATGACCCAAGAATGAATCTTTATAAATAAAAATTTAAAACATGGTAATTTTTTCATACAATTTATCCTTCCTCATGATCTTCATCCCAATTATCAAATGATTTTTAGGCTATTAATTAATTAATGAATGTATAAAATATAATCTATAAAAACTACCAAAAACTAATCATGGAAATCTATAAAGAGTCTATTCATTAAATCCATAAAGAGAAAAGTTCCAAATGTCATCACTATGAATTTATAGTATCTATACCTTATATAGAATATTTTCTTGGTTATATCCTCCTTTATGGACCATAATTGTTGATATCAGAACTATATTCAATTTTAGAAAAGTATTGAGATACACATAGTTGATCAAATAAGTCATAGATAGAGGGTATAAGATATTTTTTCTTGATTAAGATGTTTGAAAGTTATTTATAATCAATGTAAGGTCACATTGAACCATATTTCATCATAACCAAAATAATAGGTTCACCTAATTTTGATGCACTGGGTAATATGAATCCATTATCATGATTATCTTGGAGTTAATTATTTAATTATTTAACTTAATTGGTATCATTCTATAAGTTTCATTGGGAATATGTTTAGAACCAGGTATGAGTTCCATTAAAATATCAACATCATAATTCTAAGGAATTCAAGACAACTCTTATAGAATGATATCAAAAAAACACATGTACAGTAGTAATACCCCTAATATTAAGTGTTTTTTCAACCATCTGAGATAAATACTATTTATTGATATGAATTAAATTCCACAATATAAAAGTAATTTCCATTTCATTTTAGTATTATTCCTTACAATGATAAATGATCATAGGTTCAATCATAATATAAAAAATGACTTCCCTTATTTAACAATTGATATGGGATTCATATAAATAAATCCAATCCATGCCTAGATTCACATAAAATTTAACAGTGGGATTAATTATAAAATATTCAGGAAGGACATTCCCATAAACCTCTATTAGATATGAGCATTATACTTGAGACACGACCATCATACCATTTGGGGTTTTCATCGGTAACACAACATATAATATTTGAAGTTATGAAATAAGATTCCTTTATACTATCCATGAAATAAATTAATTCTTATAACTAATCTCAAATAGGTTACATTAATATTTTATCATCACTATTACCACCTCAAATTTATCATTCTATCTCAAATCCCATACTAAAACAAAAATGTTTTTTCCAACCATAAAATATCATTCATTACAGTGATCTATCACATAATAATGAAAAATGTGCCCTAGGATGTCCAAAGCATGGATCCTTCTTCTTAATCTATGGAAAATTTGTTTTTACCTAGGTTATACATGGTCATTAACAAAAATTCAGGATATTATCCTATACATATATCTGTCCCTAGTGTTTTCACCTAACTTTTCAAGCCTAAATATCCAAAAATTAACCTAACCCTATTCTAATATTAACTATAGTGACCTGATCTTTCGTGCATAAATATTGAATATTTTAATATTATTATTCAATATATAATATCATTACCCAATCCAAAACCAAAATGGATTAGATTATTTGGATACTAGATAAAAAATCATTATATTTACATACATTATTCATCATCAATCATAAATATCTACATAATTTTTACCCTTTTTGAAATAACCTTCCTAGGAACAATTTTCAAACATGGAGAAATGAAATATAAGAAATGGTGATCTCAGATCATTGATAAATATAAACATGGAATATGTCAATAAATGATCATTTCAAAGAATAAGATAATTATATGGTTATGAGATCATCAACATAACTTACAATGTTCGTACAACTTCTATCATAGATAATAAACATGATTCATGGAATAAAATGTTATCATTATAAAATAATTGGATCATAAGAGTGAGAAAACATCAATTGTCAATCATGAACCATATGTTCATATAATAATATTTTTAAAAAATGGGTGATACAATAATAGGCATAGAAACCATTGTATATGTTAATTTTAACTAATAATACCATAAAATCACAGTTGATATGGAATCAAAACCTATTCCCAATATCATAACAGATCATAAATCATCACAAGTTTATCACAATGGATCTATAATACCTAAAAATTTCTAATATTATATTAAGAAACATAAATTTTTTTATTGTTGATCAATCACATTCCTTCTTTCCCATAATTATATCAAGATAGATAACAAATTACCCAATGAATTAGTAGGAAATAAAATTCCATCCATACCAATAATATTATGAAAATCATATATATGTATTACATAATATTATAAATCATCCATCATATCATCATTTCATAACCCAAGCAAAGAAAACAGGTTTCATGAACATTCTATAAATCCATTGTATCATAACCCATGGAATATAAATGGGTTTTGTAAACATATCATCATCAAAATGAAAAACTATATAGAGTAGTAGTAATATTGGTATCATTACATTATATCCCTTGAAATGAATAATTAACCTCAAAATATGGCATCATAGATGAAAATTACTTAATAAATCATTAGAATATTTCTTGAGGAAAATATTCTTTTCACTTTATAATCATTTATTTAAAATATAAAAAAATTTAAATTTTATGGAAACAATTTTATTTTATATGTACCCGTTAATTTTCTAAATTATTCTTCAAAACAATTAGTAATTATTATTATGTGAAATTTAATTCATACCATGTATAATAAAACAAAGATTATATTCCCATTTTTGGTAAAAAGTACCTCATTTAGAAAATGATCATAACATTCCTTTGATATTTTTTAGAAGAAAGTCAATCATGGGTAAATTTGATTTGTAAAAATAATTTTATAATAATAAAAAATATTTTTAAAATTTTATAATGAAAACATGGACTTTGAATTAATAGATTCCCAACCGAATAATAATACATAGTAAAAAAAATTTAAAACCATCTATTGGTCTCATACGAACATATAGTGAGTAAAATGAATGGAAAAAATTATTACCTATAAATAATTAGAGATTAAAAAAATTAATCAATTTATTAGATAATGATCATAAGTATTCCTCAATGGAAATTTAAACATAAACAATCCTGACTAAAATGTGATTAAACCTTAAATCACTTACCATAAGTATCCTTTTTCATTATCCAAATTAGAACCTCCTTTTCAATAAATATAGATTTATTTTTCATTTATTCAATAAAAATACTCATATATAAAATAACAAATTTTATTTACTTATAACATCTTAACCCATTTTTATTAAAAATTCATTATTAAAATCACTGTTTTTGGTGATAATTGCTTTTTTTCGAGGCATGTTTCAGTTTTAAAATCATGGACCTTATACTTTGATTAGGGTAAAATAATATATAAAATATTAATATAAATATAAATATCATATATATTCAATATATATATATATATTTAGTCATCCATAAAAGGTAGATATAGAAAACGAATTATCCCATTCATGGAGATGGTGATTTGTGCGTACGAATGAATGTTGTTTTTACATTTTTATGAATAGATTTAAATAAAGGTAAATAATAATTCACCTTTATAGGAAAAATATTATGTCATATATGTTAACTAATTTTATCTTTATTACCATCCATGTAAAATGTAAGTGAAAATGAATCATATCACCTCATGGAGGTGGTATTCCACATGTATGCACGAGTGACATTATCATTTTCCAATGGATAGAGACATGGTGTATAATGGTTATTAAATAATCAAAATATAAATACTGTATATATTTTTATTATTAATTCATTCTTTTATAATGGATACCATATATTAATATAAGGTATTATATGAAATGTGTTGAAAACACTCTGTTCAGAGTTATAACTCTTTTTTTGAGAAACCCTCTTATGTTTGCACCTTAAGCCTTAAAAGGATGGTCTTTTTTAAAGACCAAAATCTCTATGATTTGATTAATTAATATAATATGATTTATGGTAGGTTTTTTTCCAATCTATTATACACAAAGGTGTGACATATAAAAGATAATAGGTGCCTTTTATAAGTGTGGGTGAGGGGACTCTTGGATTTATTTAATGAATTAAATTAATATAAATTAATTTTTGGGATAATGTTAATCCAAATTCAACTTTTTATAAACTAGTATGAAATTAATTATAAATACTATAATCTAATAAATTTTTTACATGATATGGTTTTTTACCGTTATCTCTTAATTTTAACCCCCTATTAACCATTTTGAAACACATCACAACACCAATGTTTTAAATAAATTAGGGGTTAATGATGTTACAATAAAAGGAAAAGAGGCCCTTAAATAAACAATGTTTGAAATTTTAAACTATATTCCATTTTCTTGTTTGATTATTGGACTGCATTTAATTTTAAATAATTTAATAAAAATATATTTATTATAAAATATCATTAATGTCATTTTTGGAATTGTCTTTGTAATTTGACTTGAAAGTAACATTACATAAAATCAATTAAAATATAAAACCTTTAAAAATTAAAAATATGTAATATTTATCTATAAAAATAGTGGGAAACTATAATTTATCCTAATTGTATTACTTTTATTTTTTTCAAAATCAATTTTTAAATTTTACAATTAATTGAAATAATATTGGCCCTGTGTTCCGTAAGAATTTAAGATAATTGTTAAATAAATAAAAATTAATAATATATTACCATGATAAAAATGATTAATTTATCTTTAAAATAAACATTTATAACTAAAATCATCATTTTTTATCCTTATGTAAAAAACTGAGATATTAAAGTCAGGAAAATTACATTTAAATTCATATATAGGTCATAATAAATAAAAATTGGAACCAAGTGGTCGTATATTAGAGACATAGTTATAAAATGTAAGACGAAAATAACTAAATTTGATATATTCGAGTGTTTTAATTAATTTTAATCCTTATAACATTAGTTTTAACTATAATTTTCCAATTTTACTATTATCGTGGTATCAAAAATATACTGTGGTTAATATTTATATTGGCCAAAATAAAAAGGAAATATTTACCATATTTATAAATCAGGATTCCAAATATGATATCCAATTTTCATGATTAAATTTCTATATGTGGAATAAGGTACTTTATGAAAAAAAATAAAACAAAAAATGAAAACAATTTTTCAAAAAAATGCCTTTTAAGTATAAATTTTTTTATACCAAGTTCAAAACTGAAATTTGTTATAATAAATTTAATAGGATAATTAATATTATAATATAGATAATTATACTTATAATTAATTTAAAAACAACATTTAACTTTGTAAATGTTTTAAATAGAAATATAGTTTTTAAAAAATCAGTATATTTCCCAATTATCTAGAAAATCATTCTTCTAAAAAAATACACCAAAATTCACCCTAAAATAATAATTATTTAATAAATTATATACTTTTTATCAAATATTATTTTTAAAATTTTTTGAAACTAATTATAATATTTTAGAAAAAAATAAATTAAATCCATTTTTTAAGAAAATTCATTTTTGAAGAATAACATATCTTTACTAAATACTTAATGATTATTAATACATTTTATTGAGTATGATGTTTATGTAAATTTCATAACGTAGTTAATACTATTTATACCCTTGAATTCAATGTCTATTTGATAACTATCACATAAAGTAATGTCTCAATAGAAAAATGTGGTTTGTTTAAACATAGTATTTTGTGTAAATAATCCTATCAGAGAAATGAAATCTATTTATAGATAACTATATCACAAAATATCATGGTTTCACATGAATTTGTCGAATATAACATTTTTAATTAAATATGAGAGAATTTATTATTTACTCTGTATGGTAGTTTCTTTAATATGGTCATAGATAAATCTTCACTCGACTATTGATGATAGATCAGTGGTGCTGGTTAGTTTAGTGGGATAGAGTAGCTCACATATTTGGTTGGGGAAGTTTTAATACAAATATAGTGGTTTTTTGAGTTTTTAGTCTCCCACATTTTATTTTGGATTACTTATTTTTTCAAATACTCTTGTATTGTTTGATTAAAATTAAGTTATCTTGGTTATCATTTTTTTCAAAAGTTGATGTCCATTTAGTTATTATTGAAAAATTTAGAGAGGGTTTTGATGCATAACCTAGCTTGGTCTTAGTGTCTGTTGTTCACTATACTTTGGTGTATCTTCAAAATACTCATGAATTCTCATGATCATATGAATATATTTTTTCAAGAGTATTGATATCTAATTATCATTTGTAGTTATTTTTAAATACTAATACATGAAAATCATAAAATATTTTTTGTGAGAATTGAGTTTATCTAATTTCACATGTGTTGATGAGTTTCCTATAGATACATCCCTTGTAAAAGCTCTTAGAACATGCATATGATTCTTTACCAATCTGTTTCCCATTAATCCATGGATGGATCGACCCCATGATCATATGAACATTTCTGAACAATTGGAAATATGTTAATTAATATATTTAAATTCAAATATATAATTGAATAAATTATTTATTATGTTTAGTTAATTATTAAATGTAAATATTTAATATGTTAATTTTAAAAAATATAACAAATTAACATTATATGTGATTATTTTAATGTTATAAACATTTATTTAAATGAAAAAAATTATAAAAAGTGCTTTATCACCTATCTCATGGGTTCAAAATAATAAAAACATATGAAATCATAAATAATTGTTGGGAAATTACTAATCAATACCAGATGGTTTTAATTTATTCCAAACCTCATCTAAAGGATTATGTAATCCTCACTATATTATAATATATCACATAGGATTCTTGATGATTCCATGTATCTATATGTAAACTGAAAAATTTTATAACTCATAAAATGAAACCATAATGTATCTCACCAAAACATCGATAATTATTGAAGAATCTCATAAATATTGACACAGCTAAACATAGCCAAAACCTACCATGCCCTTTTCCAGGAATAATCGTCAATCAATTTAAAGAAGAAATACATATATTAAAATAACTATGAAATATGGGTCCCTAATTTCTATTTAGTAATGATTCTTTAGGGGGATTCCAAACCCCATAAGTGGGGGACCCATACTCCTTAATATTATTAGAGTTAGTTACATGGATATGTTCCCCCATATATAATATTGTGGAACTATACCCCATTAATAATGATGTTGATTAGGGGGATAAATTAACCCATTCCAATTAAAAATGTCTCATTCCTCACTTAGAATGATTTCCAGTAGGAAATACATGAGTAAAACATTATTCATAAATCCATTATCATTACTACTCGGACATAGATCTAAGTGTTAGGGTCACAAAAGGAAGAATATTGGGTAGTATCTTATTGAATAATTATCATTGAAATAAAAATAATCTTTTAAGGAAATAAAACCTTTCAAAATACCTTTATCTAAAATTATATGTCAATATCATTATAATAAATGAACATCTATAATCTAGAGAACCATATTAATCTCACTTATAACATTACCATATCTAGGAATTCATTACACAAGTGGTATCTCCCTAATATGTTTGAGATGATCATAAAAAAATCTAACGTCAATGTTATCAACATTGTAATCTATTAAAAATTATTGATAATTACTAATTTAAGATATCATGTTGATCAATAGGATATCATTACTTAAATATAATCCAATAATTTAATAAAAATACCATGGTTATCATGTAGAGACGATTTGAATGTTTATGAGAATGAAGAATTAACCCATTATTACTTAAAAAATTTAATCCTTTATGATTATGTAGATATTTATTAAATAAATCCCACCTTGAATGAAACCACACTTCATTCACACCAACCACGTATAGAGTATATAAAATATATCTAACAATAATACTTTTAAATCATTACATCAAACCAATTTGTTGATCTCATAAATAAACAATGATCATTTTTTCCAATTATTCTCAATAAAAATCCAATGTTTCTGAAACCTGTTATAGGTTCATCTATAGTCTTTATAATCATGAAAATAATATCACTCTATATCTTGTTGAATCATTTTAATAATATAGTTATCTGATTTTTATTTAAAATTAGTGGTTACAATATGATTTCTTTATGACTTTTCATAACTAAAATCTTCATTAGACAACCCTCACACTTTTTTATTTATAGAATATTATTTTAGGAAAAACACTGATATAGGATCTTCATTTTATCCAAAATAATACCCCAATATATTAGCTAAGAAAATATATATAATGATACTTTATAAATTCACCCAAGCTGATCCATCACAATAAATTGTGTACAAATATTTTAATCATAATAAATGAATAGGAAAAATAAAATGAATTAAATAAGATAATCATTGTGATATCTTTCAAAAATGGATAAAATAAACTAATTATTTTTCTTTAATAGTGATTTATTATGAAATGTATATTTTTAAGGATGTTTGGATAAAAGGCTACAAAGTTTTACATTAGATAGATATTTCACAATGGGTAGGGGAAAATTCATTCACTCCCAATGAGTATGAATAAATGATCAGTGTTGAGTTATGACTCATTTACTCAAGTTAGTGATTTTATTTCTTCCCAAAATATAGTTGTGTCTTAATGCACTCGGGCTGTGGTACGAATTTCACCCATTATAATTTGGATTGTACCACATCTCAAGATATGATGCATTTGTGGTCACTGTCCATGGAGGGGTCAACCTATCCTCTTTAATAAATGACACAGAGTCTAGATAAAATTAAAATATTAATGATTATATGGTGATCACGGTGTTGGTTAAAACTTGTAAGGACCACATGGAGATTTTAAAAACACATATTATGGGTGGGTAAATTAGAGTTGATAATTTTTATTTTCAAACCACGAATGCACTCTTTCTTATTCAACATCAATATCTCAAACGCATAGTGGTTTAGTTAATAAAAAATATCTAAAAAGTCATTTCAATGAATTTTACCTCTCATAAATGATTATTAAGTCCCATATGTATGTTGTTTTTATACCCCCACCTGTAACATCCTGTTAACAACATATCATGTAGTTTATTAACCTCATCATGGTTCTCCTTTTTCCCAATTTAAGTAAAGGAATAAGAAGAAATTGGGGGGATACCTATAATGGAAAAGTCAAATATTTGATGTACTTTTAACATTAACCAACTTTTTCTACCAGATGCAGAAGGCTTTCACGTCATATAACTGGGTCACACGCAATGTAAATGTTTTTGGGTACAAGCTGTGAAAGAGGACTCATGCTGTGAATGTTTACACATTGTGAAGAGTGGTTTCACATTGGGAATTATTTAAATAATATATTTGTAATCTAAGGTGAGTTCTTTTTCAGCATACTTGAACACTGTGGATTTCATAGCACGTAAATTTATTACACATTGTGAAATGGTTTGTGTGCAGTTTTTTTATCCTGTAAGTTGATGTTTTAGTTTTTGTTCTTTTCCCTAGGCCCCTGCCTCTCAACCTAGAGCTCTTCCATGAAATTATAGGATACTCTTACCCATGTTGATCGATTCTTTCAATGTTAGATATTCATTATAGTTGAAGTTAATCTCTCCCGGTAAGAAGTATTTTCTCTTATTTATTTTTCTCCATCATATTGGAACCTAGGGGTTTTGTTATCATATCTAGTGGCCTAATTTGGTGATTCTTTGTTTCTTCTCTTATATCCTTTAGGACGTCTCATTTTAGAATCCATTATTTATTTAGTTGATGGGTGGTGGATGATAGTTCTTAAAGTATGTGGTGTTTTCCCTTACTTTAGACCCATTTATTCTTAAATTGGATCAATGTTGAGGTTTGTATTCAATTCTAGGGCCTTTATTTTCATCCTTTGGTTTTCATTGTTGGAGGATCCCATTTCAGGCATGTGCGACCTAAGATTTGAGGTAGGTGGTTCTGTCTCTATCCAATGATAATAAACCCGATTTCTCTTGATTTATAAATTGATTTACTAAATTGGCATGAATGTTTGTGTCTGTTGAAGACGAGTTTTGAAGAGAAATAAATTTTCCCAAGTTTTTTATAAATATAATGGAAATTAGTACTTTTGAAACATTGAAAATGATTTGTGAAAATGATTACATGGATTTGCTTGGGTACTTAGGTGGAAGGTTTGGCTTGAGGACATCATCCATTTGTTATGATTATAATGTGGTTTTCTCATGGGGAAATCCTCTGTTTTATAGGACTGTTGTTCTAGGGGATGGATATTTACATTTTTGGGGGGTTTACTCATGTGGTATTTCTTGGCTTCCTGGGAATGTGTTCTGGGAATAATATTATGCCCATGATTTATTATGGTACGATCATTATTATAGTATAACTATAGTGTTACATGATAATGATGCATGTGATGCTACTTCTATTTTGTACTTATTAGCTTTCTATGCTTTCCTTTATATACATGGTATATATACTTTTGTTTATAACAATGTAAAATGGAAATTTTTACTATGTTTTCTATAAAAACAAATTTACAGATTATCATGCCTTGTTTCGTTTAAAGTAAGCATGTAGCAATTTTTATACGGAGACTTGATATGGAACTCCTGGGTGGGATCCTACTGATCATGTTAGCTCAGATCATGTGCACCTCCTTGTTGGTTTGTAGGCCTTTGTATGTCATTCAATATAGGGAATTGTAATGTGTTGCAGGGAGGTGGTAAGGTTCATGTCATCTCTTTTTTGTGTAGCCAGTTATGAGATGGTGGGTGTTCTTCCATGCCATCGCATGGAGTATTTTTTTTGTTTTGTTCTATGATGTTGGGATTGTTTTCAATGCTTTGACTACTCCTTCAGTTGTTCGTTTCAGATATATTTTTACTATATGGGAATATATAATACTTTATTATTCAATTATCGTTTTTTGTGTTATGTGTAAGCATATATGCCAAGTGTTTGATCATGTTGGGTGGAATAATTCTCTTGGGGGTGTTCTTTGATGCATGGGTACTTGTTTCTAGCCTGTGAGGATCAGGAAAACCCTTTAGGTATGTAACGGAACAGGTCGGGTGTTAGGTTTGAGGGTAACATAGGTCGGTTCATTAAAATTTGGTATCATAGGAGGTCTTTCCTCAAGGGTCCTTGTCTTGGGACATCTATTAGATTGGAGATAAAATTTCTAAGACTTTAGATGTATGTTGTGATAAGATCATGGGTATATCTTGTTGTAACTAGTCTCAAGTTCCCTTGGTATGTTGGTATGTGTGTCTCTAGTGTTGGGTTTTGTTTAAAATATCAGTGTTTCCTTGTGGGGTTTCTGGTTTAAGCTAAGATTTACTCTTTTGTCTGATCATTCCTTCTCTTTCGGTTTATAGCAGTGTGCCTTGGAGACATCTTCCATGAGGTCCTCAAGAGGGTGCAATTTATTCTCCTCAATGGAATCAACCAATAGATCTTAATCTCATCAGGACTATAGTATGGGAAGTTCGTGCTATTGGTCAATATGTACCATGAGTCCAGAACACTATTGTTGAGATACATCTAAGAGCTAGAGGAGAGAGAGAGATCAAGGGAGTTCCTACATGAGAGAACACCATACATTAAATTAATAAATGAACCTCAAGAGGTAGAGTAATGGCTGAACAATATTGATTAGATCTTCTAATTTCTGAAAACACCTTAGAATATCATGGTAATGTGTGCAGCATTCAAACTTGAGGGTTTCAATAAGTGATGGTGGGATTCAATGGTCTAGGATGATAGGCACATGGACTTGGATTATAAGGGTTTCAAAACCATGTTCTTTTAGTAGTTTTTACCAGATTACTTGATGTTATAAAAGCCTCATGAGTTTTTATCATTACAACAGAGAGAGAGAGTTAGGTGTCGGCATGTGCCAACCATTTTTCTACGCTTGTCCATTTTTCTCTAGAGATGGTGAGGAATGATCAACTGAAGTCAAAAATGTACCTATAGGTTTTTCAATTAGATATTATATCATAGGTGTTCATGTTGAAACTTTCTACCTATGCTGAGATGGTAGAATTTTCTATGATGGATGATATGAATAAGGCAGGCATGGTGGGGTTTTTCAACCATTTTATTCCATATATTATTAGATTTAGTGGCGTGCATGAGAAGAAAAGGAAGTGTCAAGATCATCATAGAAGTGGGGGAGGTGGGTCTCCGTAGTGATCCTCTTATACACCATCTGTTCCAGCTTGTAATGTGCCTCTGACTTGCTATCAGTATAGAAAGACGGGACACAGAAAAATTTCCTGTCCAATGATCGCAAAGACGTGTAATTGTTGTAGAAACATTGGTCACTTATAATGATTCTATCAATATTTGACTATTACTCATTATGGTTAGGGATTATCTGATCCATAGGCTACTACGGTGCATTCAAAATCATCAAAGACTATAAGGATCTAGCCACAAGACTCGTGAGTAAAGAATTTTCACACAGTAGATGATTGTCCAGTGGAAGTTGATGTAGGCCAGACAATAGTTAGAGGTACTGTCCTTATTTCCTATTCAGTAGAAATTGGTTTATTTGATATTGGTTCCTCCAACTATTTTATATTGGCATTATTTGTTGGTGTTCTTTAACATACAATGAAAATTATGCCCTTTACAATGGATTTAGAGACACCTCTCAGTAAGAACAAATAGAATGGGTTTCAGTGTCCTTCATGTTTCTTATATATAGATGATATGAAGCTAGTTTGGGATTTGTACATATGTTGGATTACCATGTGGTAGATAACAACTCTCGTTAGCTTCGACTTCTTAAAAATAATTACCACATTCAGGATTTATATCTTTCTAGAGTCATGTATGTGATCAAATGTTGGTGACAATATCGTTCTGGGGAAAGTTTCATGGTATTTTATAATCATAAAAGTCTGATCTACATCTTCTCTGATAAATACTTGAATCTTAAATAGAGAAGATGGGTATAATACCTTTAGATTTTTGAATTTGATATCACATATACCCTGGGAATGGGAAATGTCTTTGCAGAATCTATTAGCAGAAAATTACCATCTTAGGATGTTCTATAATTGAAGGAGTAGTGACACCATATGGTGATTCTCTCTTAGTTTCACTTGGATTCTTAGGAGGATGTTTCAAGAATGGTTTTGACTAGTGTTTAGTTTTCATCATCTTTACAAGAGTCTATTTTGTCGATTCATCAGCAGGATGATGAGTTTTAGAAGACTCAAGAAATCCCTTATTGTGGGGAGACTGAAACTGGATAACCTCATTCTTCATATGGTATTCTCTACTTTAGGAAGTGGGTTTTCATCCTATCATCTTTAATAATATTAGTTTTTTTGGATTATCACATCTCTTCGTGGGTTGTTCATTTAGTAACTATGAAGATGTATTATGACATGATGCAGTGATTTTGGTGACAAGGTATGAAGTGTGACATTGCAGAGTTTGTGTCTCGCTATTACACCTGCCAACTGATAAAGGTAGATCACTTGAAACCATCTCATTTACCTCATCTTCTTTCTGTGCTGATTTATTAATGGGATGAGGTATCCATGGATTTTGATTTTGGATTACCACAAACTACTTAAAGGAGGAAGGCTATCTGCGTGGTTTTTCATTGCATAACAAAGTATACGCTTTTCATTCTGATCAAAGACACCACTAATTTTGAGGATCTGGGTAAGCTACATGTGCAATATATTATGAGTTTAATGGGAGTCCTTCTATCATTGTTTTAGTTAGGGATCATATGTTTTCATCTAGGTTCTGGAGGAGTCTTTAAGCGGTAATGGGAACACAAGTCTAGTTGAGAACATCATTCCATCCATAGACAAATTACTGTATGGAGCATGCGATTCAGATCCTATACGATATACAATGCACCTATGTCTTGGATTTTGGAGGATAATTAGATATACATCTGGGATAGGTTGAGTTTATTTATAACAAAACTTATCAGTGTTCAATAAAAATGGATCCCTTTGAGGTTTTGTATAGTCACTCATGAAGATCACCTCTTTGTTGGGATAAGGTGTGAAAGGTATCTTTAGTTTGACCAAGATTGGTTCAAGAGACGTTCAAAAACATTCAGGATATAAGTCAATTTCTTATAACATCCTAGATTCGATAAAAATATTATATGTATTAAAGGCATCATCCTCTTGAGTTTCTGTAGGTAAATGAGTTTTTATGAAATTTACTCCTCGATTGGGTCATCATCAGCTTGGAAAACATAGAAAGTTGGCTCTGAGATATGTTGGACCATTTGAGACCATTTTTCAGCTCAGATAGGTTTCTTATAGGTTAGTATTGTTGGTTTGGATTATGGTTATTCATGATGTTTTCCACATGTATCAGCTCAAGAAATACCATCCAGATCCCACCCATGTTCGGAATTGGGAAGAAGTTTAGTTAGAGACTGATGTTTCTTTTTTGGAGAAACGAGTTGAGATCATTGAATCTCAAATGAAATTATTGAATGGTAATTCGATTCAATTGGTCATATTTCTATATCAACAAGTATCATATTCTCATGATACTTGGGAATACGAGTCATTAATGAGGGATTAGTGGCCCCATCATTTTCTAGGTATTACATCTTCCACATGACTTCATGGGGATGGAATGTCTTTATGGTGGGGAGTTTATAAAATCATATTAATTATCTATTAGGTATTTTCTTAAACTCATCTTGGTTCTTCTTTTTCCCATTATCTATAAAGGATCGAGAAGGAATTTGAAGGATACCTATAGTGGTTATGTCAATGATTTGGTAGGCTTTAAACTTCAACCATCATTTTTATAGGATGCAGATGGATTTCAAACCTTGTAATTGGGTTACATGCTATGTAACTATTGCTGAGTAAAAGCTGGGAAACAAGAATCATGCTATGAAATTTTACACATCCTAAAGATCGGTATCATACCGTGAATTAATTAAAACATGTCTTTTTAATATGAAGAGATGGATTTTTCAGAGTACATGAACATTATGGATTTCATAGTGTGTAACTGTAATTCACATCATAAAATGGACCACATACAGTTTTTAAAATATTCAATCCTCTATTTTAGTTTTAGTTCTTTTCTCTAGGCCCTTGGCACTCAGACTAGATCTCTTCCAGGTGATTTTTGTAGAATATTCCCCATCAATTTTGATTTGTTCAACATTGGATCTTTATTTCAATTGAGATGAGTCTCTCCAGGTAAGTACTATTTGTTATTATTAATTTATCCTAATCGTAGTCGCATACTAAGGTTCCATTATCAGATCTAGTGTCCTATATTGGTGATTTATCATGTCTTCTTATTGATCCTTTAAGAGATCTTGTTTCGGAGGCCATTATTCTATTAGTTGAGGTGATGCAAACATCCTTTCTTGAGTTATGTGGGGTTTTCTTTTTCCTCTAACCCTTTTATTCCTAACTTCGATCAATATTGAGGTGAGGATTGGATATTAAGGCCTTCATTTTCATCGTTGGTTTTTTATTATTTATGGATACTGTTGCGGGCGTGTTCAATCTGAGATTTGACGTAGGTGGTTCCTTCTCTATCCTATGATAACTATCCTGATTTCTCTTGATTTATAAATTTATTTATAAAATTATCTTGAATGTTTTCGTGTGTTAAAATAGGGTTTTGAAGAGAAATGATTTTCCCTGGTTTTTCTTAAATAAAAAGTAAATGGGTACTTTTGAAACATTAAAATTGATTTTTGTTAATGAGAACATGGGTTGAATTTGGTAATTAGGTGGAAGATTTATCTTGAGACCACTGTCCATGTTTTGCATTTATAAGGAGGTTTTATCATGGTTCCTTCCTATGTTTCTTAAGAATGTTGTTTTAGGGGGTGGATATTGACATTGTTGGGGGGTTTACTCATGGGGTATTCCTATTATTACTAGGCATGTGTTATAGGAACTGGAATATGCACATGATTTATTATGGTTTGTAATATTCAAGTCTAACCTATAGTGTTCCTTGACTTTGATGCCTGTTTTGATTCTTCTGTTTTGTACTACTTGGATTTAGGAGTTAGATTGATATACATTTTATACTTCCTTTTGATAAGAACTGTGAAAAATAAAAATGTTTACCATGTTTTCTATAAAACTACATTACTCTCTATCAAGCCATATTTTATTTAAAATAAGAATATAATAATTTTTAATCCAATATTTTATATGAAACACCAGGGTGGGATCCTACTGAGCTTGTTACATCACACCCTATGCACCTCCTCGGTGGTGCGTAGAACTTTGCATGTCTTTAAATTCAGGGAAAGGTAGGAATTTTAGTGAGGTGGAGAGATTCATGTCAGATGGATTTGGGTATCTGGTGGTGAGATAGTGGTAGTTCTTACAAAACATCCCATGGTGTTGTTTTTTAGTTTAGGTCCATTTAGTTGGGCTTGTTTTTAGATCCCATGGTGTTGTTTTTTAGTTTAGGTCCATTTAGTTGGGCTTGTTTTTAGATCTTTGGCTACACTTTCAGTTGTTTTTTTATGATTTCTTTTTGCTGTTATGGAATATATTTTTTTTAGTATTTCATTGTTACTTTTTTTTATGTGTATACATATATTCCATTTACTTCATCATTTTGGCCCAAATCTTTCCTTCTAGTTTGTTATTCGATGCCTGAGTGCTTATCTCTAGCCCGTGGGGATCGGAAATGCCATTCAGATATATAATGGAATAGTTTGGGTGCCAGGTTTGCGGGTAACATGGGTCGGTTCATTACACCTTCCCACACCACATAATTATAGTTTATTATCTATATTAATATACATGAAATATAATGTCCATGAACCTATTACAATCATTGGAACCAATGAGTTCAAAACAAGAACTTTATTTTTGTATAAATAACTAGTGGACACATTCTTGAAGGGAAAGCTTATGTGTATAAACATGATACCAGTTGTATTATCTGGTATTGATCCTATTATGCCCTTATTTATATAATAATCCACATGGGTTATTACATTTATAATGTTTCTCTTCAAGACTATTGATTCGTTTTCTCACAAATTCCTTCTTGTTCTTTTATTTTATATATTCTTAACATAATACCATAATAAATTTTCATAATTAAATTATGGAAACTCTAATTAAATCTTGGAAATGGTGATTATAAAATTTCACAATACATCAATATAATAATATATGTTCACACCCTATGATCCTCAGTTTATAATAGACTCTAAATTTATCTTATGGTCCCTCCTCTAACAATGCTAAACTAATACTACACAAATTCCTATGAATGTCTCATTATAAAAACCTAAGAAATACCCCAACACTGACCATTATTAATTATTTCAAATATTCATATTTTACATCCAAAAACTATAATGGGTATATACTCATTGTAACACCCTGTGATTTTATGATATATTAATTTTTAAATAAATTTTTTTATATATTTATTCAAATTAAACACAAAATCTTAAACAAACCGTGATATACTATTGAGATAATATTATTAAATGTGATTTTTATCGCCAATCAGTTTGATTCATGGATATGAATTGGACTATATAAATTAATAAAAATTTGTATATAATTTTTTTTAAATAAAAATGAATATAATAATTATTTAGAAATAATTATTCAATTTTAAATGGTAAAAATAATATAATTTTCATGTAAGAATATTAATTTTTCAAAATAATTTATTTTTCTATATTTTATGTACTTTTATCCCTAGTGAACTATTATTTTGATGAAATATACTGATATTTAATGTAAAAAAGGAATAATCAATCATATATTGCTTATGAATTGATTATAAGTGAAGATAAAATTTGAATGAAAATTGATTTATTTATAAAAAAATCTTTTATTTGCATAATTTATTTTTTACTTTGTTAATAATATTTGTAACTTCTCAAAAATATAAAGTAGGAACATTTTATTTGATAGCGTGTATGACACACAACACCAAGCATCTAAGATAATATAATATCTACATAATATATAATATATTAAATATTTTAAATAATTTCAATATATTTTTTAGATGGAAGAGATGGCTCGAGAGCTCTGGTAAGTTCTCCACATGACTCCTAGGGTTTCCTCAAAATGCTCGTAATGCTTACTTCACAATGCATTGCTCAGTTTCATCATGGAGGTGTTTGATCTTGAATGAGAAACTTCTTTTGAGGTTTGTGAAATTAAGGTACATAATGGTGAAGCCCTTCCGGTTGAAAGACTGAAAGGAATATCTTTGCTTGAGGCACTCAAAGGTTCCAATCTGTGTAAATCTACCTCGACGAAAGCATCTCTTTGCAAGAAACTCAAAGATGATCAATTGACAGTTGAAGAAGACCTTGAGGCTCTTCAAAAACTTTCTCTATTATGTAATTTTTTTATTATGGGCCTCATTTAATATACCAAAAGAGATAAACCCTGGTTGGACTCTAATATAAAAACTATGATTTGACATGTCTGGTGTTTCTATGATTGGAAACTTGTATTAATAGGAATGGGTTATTTTTATATGCTATTAAGATCCCAGTAGAAACTTAATCTGATCTGGAAACTAGGGGACCTATATCTCAAAATCACTATCCTTCGAATCTCTAAATGGTACTGTTCTTTTAATCCACATACTTCTAGGAATACCATGGCCCAGATCTGTGTTTGACTATACAGACTCAGCGTGTTTTTTGGGAATCCCAATATTTTGAATGATATTGTGTCCTTCATAGGTAGCCATCTCAAATTAAATCAATGAAGCCTAAATTCTAAGATTTGATTATAATCTAGGGTGATGGTGGAAGTTGATATTGCTTCTAAACTCCCAGAGGTTATTGTTTTCAATGAAAATGTGTACAAAACAGAGGTTTGAGGTCAATTCGAATGTATGCCACCATATTGAGAACACTGTAAAGTTATAGGAAATTATTTTATGAAATATAGTATTGTGAAAATCCAAATTCCACAACCATGTGATGAAGGATGGACTGAAATTCGAATGAACAAAAAGGACAAAGTCACAGCCTCTGAAAATCCTAAGCCCTCTGGGAAAAAATTAAAATTCTGGGAAAAGAAGACAACTTTCTAGGGAGAGAGTTCGAGTAATACCTGGACTGAACCAACAGATGATGAGGAAAATCCAAATACTGATCAAATCTTCTCATGGAAATCAAAAAATTGTTTATAGATTCTTGTGAACAGCCCCAGACTGATTTCTCTTTAGAGGAGTTAGGTCGACATGACTCTGTTGAAACTAGACATTTATTATACCATGTGGACACACCCAGTGGGAATCTCATTGATTCAGCCTTATAAAACAAAAAGGATGATACCTATAAAAGGAAATAAGAGCATCTAGAAACTATAAAGGGTCCTAGAAATAATTCAAATGGATGTGTTCCATCGGGGTTTTCACTATCACAAGAGAAAGTGGACCTAAGGAATTGGCACACAAAGATAAAGCTGGATGGACCTATGTGAAATCTATAGCACTGGTTCTCCAGGATGGTAATATAGGTATGAATTATCAATCTAAATTATATTTATCAAATTATAATCCATTGCATGTGCACACACATCCTACACTGGTTTCATGCATTATCACATGTGTGACTCCGTTGAATAATGATTCAGGTATGAAAAAAAATGACTTTATCCAATGAATTAGTAGTACCAGTAGGTGTGCAGCCTTCCCCTATGTTTCTAACTATCAAACATGTTGTTAATCATTCTATATATTCAAATGATGGCCCCATGGTCACCCCCATGAATTCTAAATCACCTAAAAAACCAGTCTATTGCAAATTACGGTGATGCTGGAAAATATTTTGTTTCTCCTATGAGTAAACAAGACAAGAATCCCAGTCCGTCCTCCTCTCAAAATGTTATAAGATCAACGAGGAAGAATGTATTGGGTGGATTAAACAATAAAAAGGAGGGATATATCTCCAAAGTGAGGTTTTAATGGATCTTTTTTTTAATTTTCAGGTCATTGCAAACCCTAACATGTTTACTATTCTTAAAAGATTAATTTTGACCCACAGACCTAAAATATTTTATATTTTGGAACCAAAAATCAACTTTTCATTGTAATTTATGGATTTTTGTTATTATGGTTATAATTTTATAGGTTCATGCAAAGATGGTACCACAATTGAATCTCTTGGGGTTTTTTATCATGATTATTTATAGAATGTCGATGCATTAAAATTGTTCTGAAAAAAAGTTTAATTGTTACTTTTCCATTACTGTATTGAATTTTTTTGTAAAATGATTTATTCTAAGAATAGATATCAAGATCTAAGGCCTCTTTGTGTTGATCTTTATTCTTTAGCTAACTATATTCATGACCCTGAGTTTGTAATCATGGATTTTAATGAAATTCTTACCTCCCGTAAGAAAATTGGTGCATCAACCTACTCCATTTTCTCAATATAATTTAAAACATATTTTGGGGACTATAAACTTATTGAAATTAACCCCACTAGAGCTAAATCCACATGGTATAGAAGGCACTACAATAGGGTAGCTTCCAGAAAATTGGATAAGGAATTTGTAAACATCCTGACTCTGGAAAATTGGGACACCATCTCTAGCATTACTTTCCCCAAACATAATCTCAACCATCACCCCATCCATGTTAGTATTTCCTCAAAAATACTTAAACCAATTATTCATTTCAAATTTCTTGACCCTTTTTCTACTAATTTGGAATGTTCAACCATTATAATAAAATGGTGGGATTCTATAAATCATCATAATGATGCTTTTTCCTGTATCACTAAGTTAAAACACCTCAAATAGTTTCTCAAAGTATGGTGTGGTGCTAAATATAAATAAATTAACAAGGAAATATCCACCCTTGAGAATGAGCTTGGAAAAATTCAAAACATCTCCACTAGATCTGATTTCTCATTAGATCCCCAAATTAATTTAAACATCTCTATGATACTTAATTCTCTTCTTGTCCATAAAGACAACATTCGTAAAAAAATATTCAAAACAAAAATGCTTTCAAATTGTGATAGAAACACTATGTTAGAAAATTCTCTTCAATGAATTATAAAATCATGCAAACCTCTTTCTTTCCATAGGGACAATTAAACCCTTATTGACTCTAAGGAAGCCATTTCTAGTCATGTGGTCTCTTACATTGAAAATATTTTGAATGGAATAAATGTCAACAAGGACCTCTTTCCCGAGGTTATTCCGATTTTAGTAAATTAGGAAGACAATGACTTTCTTTTGTCCATCACTCTTGACCATAAAATTAAAGACACTACCTTCAGCATTAATCATGATAGTGCCTCAAGTATTGATGACTTTAACAATGGTTTATTTCAACATTATCGGGATATTATCCACATATATGTTCACAAACATTTCAAATCATTTTAATCTAATATTTTCCTCCATCATGGAATTAACACTCATTTCTTACCTAAATTACTAAAGTGTCCAATGCCTCCAAGATTCATCCCTTTGGATAATAAAATACTATAAACATGAATATGGTTAGATTATTAGTTAGTGACATGTTTAGAACCATTATATAGTATTTTAAAGGATTTTCACCTAAATGAAATGAAAGGTATGAGATTTCGACTCAATTTACATTTCATTGAGACTTATGTGTTGTTATTGACCTAGTTTATTGTATATAGTGTATATAATACCCTTTAGAATTTTATTTCATGAATATATTATTTATAATGATATTATAAGTTTCATTTAATATTTTTAATTCATTTATATTATGATAAAAATGTTTCAATGTTGTGTGGGACACTTTAGAATGTTTAAAATTTATTATCCTCAAGAATGTTTTTAATTATTATCTTTGAAATTTAACTTGTTTTTGTGATTTTTGACATTCTATTTAAAAAATCACTTTATTTTTGTTCAAATAATTTCTTATATATGGTTCACATACTACCAATTTTTCATATAATATCATTATTTGTTCATTATTCTGGATATTTTGAGTTTTAATTTGAATTATCTCATCTAAAGCGGTTTGAGTTAAAAGTTACTCAGTGGAAAATAATTTCATACCCCAATTTATTTTCACAGGGTTATAGTACTACCCCATTTCCATTAATATTATTTTATTATGTGTATAATTAAATTACATAAATATTTATGTATTTCAACTACCTTATGTGGATTTATAGTTGATACACATAATGTACTCATTGATTTATTCTCTCTTCAGCATTATAGTCTTTTCAAGGGTTTACTTTAAAACCACATTTTTTTGTATATTTTTGAAATTTAATTTCCATAAAAGTAAATTATTTGATTATTTTCTAATAAACCCTTTCATTTTATTCTTATTTGGTTTTCCAAAACCTCTATCGAGTAATAATACCATTTTTTCACTCTTTTGTACTTTAAAATGTTTTAGTAAATATTTCCTAGAAAACCTGAATTCATTTATCTCTTTAGTTAGAGAACCTGTTTTCTTCTTAAACACAATTTTCTAAACATGTGTTCAAAAATGGTTTTTCCCTTTACAAAATTATTTTTAAAATAAACTTTTTAATCTTTAACAAATGTTTCCCAAGGAATATTCTTATCAGTTTCTGAACAAGGAATTTTTATAACCTTTTTACCACTTAAAAGGAATGTTCCTTCTACCTTGTATGAAATATATAAATTTACCAACCATTATTTATTTTAAGCATAGATTGTATGTCTAAAAGGTTAATTTTTTATAAAAAAAATTAAATGTGATTTTCAAAGAAAATTATTTTCAAAATGTTTCTGAAAATAAAATTTATATTTTCCTCAATAAAATTTTCAAAGATATTTTTATTGTATTCATTTTCATCAACAATAACAACCATTTATTTTTACTCCACTTGGGAAATTGTTTATTAATAACATCCTAATCATTCCTATAGATTGTTTGTGATTGATTTGTCCAAGGGAACTATTGAAATTCACTTCCTTGATTCATTTTAGTCCCCTTGAAATTTTCCATTTTATATGATCATTTGACTTTGAATTTCCCCTAATATTCCTTTAAATTTTAATATATATGATTATTTCTTGAATCATATACCATTTTTCATACGTTGTTTACTTTTAATGTTACCTGATTATTTGGGGAAGTATTGATAAATTTGTATCTTCTATTAAAAATAGATATTTGATAATTCATAATATTTATTTTCATTTTTATATATAATGAATGGTTTAGAATGGAAATGATGGGTGGGCCCTAAATTTATATGGCCCCTTGATGCATCGATAGGTTCTCATGAGAAAAATAAGTTGACAAAATTGAACAGTGTTCCTCCTACAGTTTTAAACCATCTTGTGATAGGTCGTGATGGAATAAGTTTTCATGTTCCAGAGACATGATGTCTAATAATTTATAATTTCCTTCATGTATTATCCTATATTATTTATCCATGAGATTCTACATTGACAAATATATGGATGCATTTCATTCTCAGTTCATTGATTAAATGGAATGTGTATTCAGTTTCATACTTCTCATTATTTATTTTTCCTTATACATTTATTTAAATGGAATGTTACTTTACATATTTACCTATCCATATTTTTTATATATTTCCTTTTTAGTTTATTGATTACATGGTATGTGAGTTCATTTTTTACCTTAACATATTGATTATTCTCATTGATTCATTATTTCTTCCACTATACATTACCCTTAACAAGCATTTGACCTCACCCTTATTTTATTTCCTTCCCCAAAAATCCAAGAAGTGTACTGGGGAAGATATTCAAGGATATGACAGATGGAATAAATTTATCCTTGAATGAAAAAAATATGTTTTAATTAGTGTATTCAATTTTAATATAAGACTCATGTATGTATTTTTTTTACCGATACTGTTAAAAACTTCCACCCTTTGGTATTTTATTCCTTGTAATCATGTTAATGTAATGGTAGTAGACATTATCTATGAGATTTATGGGTCATTTTGAAATATTTGGTATTATAGAATGTTTTATACAAGCCATGAAAAATATATTTTAAAAAACTACGATTAGTGTACATATCTCTAAATAGAATTTGAGGATAATTATTGAAGAACATCCTATAATATTGGTAATGTTGAGATTATGGGATAATTCCTATAAATTCATATTTATTGGAATAATAAAAGTGGATTTAGCTCTGGAACTGATGTTTATAGGAGTAAAAAATTTGGAATGTTGTGTAAGACCTAACTCGGCGTAACCAAGTACAAGACAACATGACTAATTTTTCACCTGGTTTCACCCTCTAATAGGATATTCTTAAAATAAATAAAATTTTATTTACAAATGATTATGAAGTATTTGAATAAATAGTGAAATGAAATTAAATAGGTTAAACCTTATACCAAGTAAGGAACTATGTGTAAATAAATGGATAAGGTATTTATGTATTGGGTTTATATTGATAACCGTAGATAAAAGAATACATAGTGATTAACATTATTTCAAATATTTCCATCATATTTATTTTGAAAATTATATAAATATGATTTTAGAAAAAAGAAACCTATATTCCTGGTGACAACCAATAAAATTTGTCAAGGTTGAGAGAATTGAACCCTTAACCGAAGGACGATAAGGGTTTAATACCTACCACTGCCCTACCCAATGTCATGGTTAATAGGTCATTTTTTTAGATGAATAATTTTATGAATAAATTCTATTGATTGAAAAATAATGTAACTTTTATGGTTTAAATATTAAATTATAAAACATATTAACTTTGGATAATAGTTAATGACAAATTAATATACTTTTCACTCTTTTATGGGACTTTTGATCCAATAAATATTTATTTTAGTTCTTCAGGGATAAAAATTAATTCTAAGATACCCATTTCATGAAGTAAAGGATGAATTATAATTTGATCAAATAATAATCAATATATCAAATTTTTCATATAAAATTAAAATTTATCATGTATTTAAATTTCCTTATATTCTTATTCATTAAATTAATTTCTCAAATTGAAGAATATGATCTAAAAAATGTTTTCCTAATACATTAATTTTTGTTGAACTTATGGTCTTCTAAATCATCATAGATTTATGTATTTAAGGCCCCCAAAATTATATTGATCATTGTATTGTTTGTGATTGATGACTTCAATCACCCCCTTAAATATTTACACTTTTCCTCCATATATATATCTCTACTTTCCACAAATGATATTCTTCCTAGAGACCTAATTATATGTTATTCCATGTAACCTTCATAATTCTCATTCTCACTTTTATAGAGTATTTCTTACAAACCCTTATCACAATGGGATATTTCAAACATATTAAATATCAAACAATATATCACCAAGAAAAAGTTTAATTTGTGATAATGCAATTTAATTAACATGGGGAGAATGTAACACCCAAAAAATCTAATGTATGAATATTGTATTCGATAGCGTGTATACCATGAAACACTAATGAAGTAATGGAATATAATATCCCATTAATTTATAATTTATTTACCATTTTAAATAAATGAAATATATTTTATAACTTGAAATGAATGGGAAACTGAGTTATTGTATGTTTCACACAACAATGAGTTTCTTCAATGGCTTGTGTTACAACAATACCGAGTTTTATCAAATAATAATAATTTATTATAATATTATTATTTAATATAATAAGATATAAACGAGCCATTATTAATATTATTAACTAACTATTGAAATATTATAGTTTACAAAAATATAAAACGGATTCATTAGGTACAAATTAATTATAACTGAATATATGAACCAATTTAAAATAAAGGGAATATTTTATAGAAAAATATTTTCATTCTCACAAAGTTGTTTTATCTTAATAAATTAAAGTATTTAAAATTAGTGACAAAAATTAATTTCATATATATATATATATATATATTATATTCATTAAAATATTTTTGATATTCATCCAATATATTTGAAATACATAATTTAAAAACAAACCCAGTATTTCACATAAACACCTATATTTTCATAAAGGGACTTTACAACCCTTTAATAGAGGATCTATTTTGAATCCCAATTTGGGAACTTTTATAAATATTATACTTAAAAATAAACTTAAAAATTGAAATATGAACATAAAAATTTGGTTAGGGTTCATTTTTGGTATTATTCATTAATGTTTTATTTTTCTAATAAATATTGAAAAATACTAAATTTTAATTAAAAACTATTTTTTATAATATTTTTTTATGGTTAAATAATATTTCAAATTGGTTTTAATGATTATTTTGATAAATTTTTTATTAATTAATCCAATTTAATTCATTATAATCAATTTTAATTTTATATTGGATATAAACACATCTCAAACTTTTGAACATTTTTACATTAAAAACCTGTAATGTCGTCCCATCTCCAGGGTTAAATTTAAATTAATTTATGACACTTCGGGTATTTTAATTGGTAAAATGGATTGAATATTTTGGATCATCATAATTTATAATGTATAATAATCACAACTTACTTTTTTTTACCAAAAATTATTAGTGAGAGTAATTATAATTAATTACATCGATTAAAATGAAAATTAGTTTAACATGGGACAAAACCTTAAACGTAAGAGAAAAAAGGGCCTAGAAACATGTCAATAATTTATTTTATGGTCATATTTATACCCTATACTCAATTTGTTATAATATATTCCATTATTTTGGAAACATTCCGTGGGAAGACGTGGGTGGAATTCCCTTTTCCAAAATTTTCTGGAGTGTTACTCTCCCTCCACTATAAAAGGCACTCAAGCCCCCCACTCCCTCACACCTATAAATAAACATTGGATAGACCAATATCTGACCAAAAAACTCCACAAAATATCTTCCCAAAATTTATAATCATCATATTTTTCATAAATACATCCATGTAATCCCTTTTGTTCAAACCAAAAGGAGTTACCCAAAGAAGAGGTAACATCCTTCCTAAAGCTCTATAGTTTTATTTTCATTCTCTACCCCCTAAAATATTCTTATTTTATGATTATATAATAAAAAATATCCTAAATATTCTAATATTTTTTTATATCAATGGTTACACCTACACTTACAAACACTTCCATCAAATGGGTTACAAACATACTGTTTATGTGTACGACAACATACTGCCATTAAAAATTGATGTTTATCCTTCTTTCATTAATGGATCTCATGAAATAAATTATGATGGACACACTGTTTATATATTATACCAATGGTATTTATTATTTATTTAGGATTCTTTAATTATTTTATAAAACATAAATCTATACTTTCCATTTTTTGTAAATATGATAACATCGTTTGTGGAAGTTTTGACTACCGCCTCCTCAAAGTTATGTGATTCATTCGCACATTACATTGAAAGTACTAAAGATGATTTAAAAAACGTTTATTAAATATATGACATTAAAATAATAATATAATAAATATATATATATATATATCATTTAATTTTAATTCTTTTAATATGGAAAAAAATTAAAGTAGCGTTCATGCGTGCGTATGACCTACTGTCTCCATGAACAGTGCATTTCATTTATTATATTCAAATATTATTGATTATTTTGAATACATATATAATGAATATATATGATATTTAAATCATGATTTTATTTATATATATTATTAATCCATGATTGACAAAAGAAGAATAAAAAGTGAATAGTCAAAACATACTCGAAAGACTGGGAAACTAAAACATGAAATAGTGAAAATAATGAAAGATTATTATCCAATAGTTAATAAGATATTATAAAGATGATTATGGTTCTAGTATAAGTTAGTTAAATTTTTAAAACCATTTTATATGATGTTATAGTATGTTCACACAAAAATTAAATGCAATGTAAGGGGGTTTTCTCAATTAACAATCCCTTAAAACTTATTTGTTGTTATGAACCTAGTTTCTTTTATATGGTGTATATACATCTCTTTAACAAGTTATATAACAAATATAATTATTATTATGATACTATAAGTTTAATTTATTTTTTTTCCTTCTAGGATATTATGATTCAAAAATTTAAAAGTGGTATGGGACACTTTGGAATGCTTAAAGATTATTCTCCTTGAGAATGTTTTTAATGATTATAATTTCAATATTAATTCCTTTTGTGATTGATAACATTATCATTGAACAATAAACTTTATAATTTTCACTTAATTTATTTTATATGGTGTACATAATTACACTTTTTCATATCATATTATTATTCATTCATTCTTCCTGAAATTTTCAATTTCAATTTGAATTATTTCATATAAGGGGATTAGATGTAAAGACTCGAAATTTTCAAAGAAATTTTTTTCATAATTTCTTTGGAATTTTACGAGTCCGCAGTTTTTGACGGTGCCTGATTCCAAGGCCCGGTGTTCCTAAAATCAATTTTTGATGTTTTTCTCGGGTACGTTAAGTAAACGTACGTGCGGGTTTTTCTTACTTTTGAACTGGTGCTCGAAATAAAAATCTGATGGCACCGATGAACTCACAACACCAATATTCGCTTAAGGGGACCTTTACCGCAGTTGCATTTTATAAGGGTTGAGAGTTAATTTTTGTGGATTTCTAGGTAAAATAATAAAATTGTTGGTGTACAATTTTATTACTTATGTGGGGGTTATTTCCTCCCAAGGGGAGTTATAGGTGGGGCCCACACCCACATAACCTCCCATGGGAGGATATTTTTGAGGTGGGGCCCACACGTGCTCTAAACCTTTCAACTCCCTCATAACTCCCCCTAACCCCATTAATTTCCCCTTAAATTTAATTTGACAACTCTCCCTCATTCAATTAGGTGGAGCCTCTCCACATTCCACCTTCTTCTTTAATGTGCCAACTTATCGGTTTAATTAATTGAGAACCCATAATTAAATTACTCATTTGAATTAATTTAAAATGGATGGAATGTCTATTATAATATTTTCCATAGCAAATATTTGGGGGGGGATCTCTAGAGAAATAGAAAAGCAGTTTTCTTTTTACAACGAAGAACACCATTCTTCCAATGAAGAACCACCGAAGAACGATGTTCTCTCCGACAAAGAACGTGAAGTCACCAATGACTCTTCTTCTTTGGTCACACTCCTACATCAACGGAATCGACACCGTTCTTCCGCGATGCCCGAAAATTTCATCGTTTGTCTTCCACGGTTCGACGACGTGCGAAGTATTTTCGAGGTAGGGGAATTGTATTGAATTTCTCCATTCCTTTTTGAGGAAAGGACGATGAGTACGGACCAACCTCTGCCTGGTTGATACATGGATCACTCGTTCATGCGGGTTGGGATTCAAATATGAGGCGGGGTTATGTTCAGGTTTGGTTTTATATTGAAAATTTTAATCTTGATTGAAAACCTCTAACGCAAAGGGATCGGGCCGAAGAACAAGCCCAAACCCTCCGTTGGTTGCTCGTCTGTGGGCGGATTGACAGGTGATGACGAAATGGGACTGCAATAGCGATTTGGGGATTTCTCAGTGAATTTCGGGTCCTAATATGATCTTAGGAACAGACGGTGGGTAAAACAGACAACCAGAACACGTTCGGTGGTCCTCGGAAGGTGGTGGCGGCGCGCCGCCGGAACAGGCCGCCGCGACAGAGCCACAGCGGTGGGTGGAACCGGAACGGCTCTACCATTACAGATTTGGTGAGGCTCAGCTTAATGTCTTTCCAACTGACTGAGGGTTCTCCCCTCCTGCTCGGCCACCCTAGGGTGGGTTTGGGCTGACCTAGGGGTGGGTTGGGCTGAGTCGCACCGGGCCTAGACCCCCCTTTTTGGGACTTTTTTTTGTTAATTGCACATAACATGAGCTAAAGACCTTAGATCGATGCACCGTCAGTTGCGTATGAATCCTTGGATCAAGAAGGTAATTTTGGTATATTACATTCATCGTTTTGGTGAAGTTTGGGTACGACCGGGTTTGTTCGAACCCGAAACCAACCGAGCCCTCGGAGCGGAAATGTTTATAACTTAAGGACTGGACGTCCGATTGATGTGTCGTCAACTACGTTGGATTCCTCATGATGAGATGGTTCATTGGCATACTCCACTTGATGTTTGGATGCATTTGGAGTATGGGCAAGTTGGTTTTAACTTAAAAACCAACCGGGCCCCTAGAACGGAAAAGCCAATAACTCTCAGACTGAACGTTCGTTTGACGAACCGTCAGTAGCGTTGGTAATATCATTGTGAAACGGTTCCTTTGAGTATACCCCATGGGAGTTTGGTGTAGAGTTGAGATATAGTCAGGTTTGTTTGTACACGAAACCAACCGGGACCCCTGGACAAAGAGGCTAATGACTCACAGACCGAGCGCCTGATTGACGCGTCGTCTATTGAGTTGAGACCCCCATGATGAGGCGGTCAATTGTGATACTTATACGTGAGACTTCATGACACTTGGATTATTGACTAGTAGCTCATGGAGCAGATCCTGCTGGAGATGATCAGATAGAGTGCAGAGACCTAGAATCTTTAGACTTGATGAATAATTGACCGATTTGACTCTGAGTGATTCGACTAGCCCAGTGGATGGAGTGACCAGTTTGGCAGTAGACCCACGGAGAACAGAGCGCCTGGTTTTGCATCAGACCTGTGGTACTCGACAGGAGTAGTATCTCTGACGTCTATTAGGGGAAGCTCCTGGTTTGGTGGCAGACCCACAGCGGAGGGGGACCCAGTTTGGTAGCAGACCCTCGGTACTCAATTGGAGGACTACCTCAGCTATCTAAGGTTAGTGAGTAATTCCTCAGAATCATGACAAGGCCATTGTACTTGACATAGGAGGAGTTCTCCAACAGTTGTGGTTTCAATATTGAAAATCCTGGTTTGAGCTAATTCAATTACCTTTGTGTTTTCCTCATGATTGAGATGGGTTACTTGATAACTTAGGTATATGTATGGGCATATAGCTATGTAAAGGTTATCTATTGAGATATTTATTTTTGGTTTATCCTTCTTGGATTTAGTGAGACATTGAGGGCCTCGGGGTCCCTGGTAAGTATCATTATACTCACCCCTACACGAGTTATTCCCGCACAATGTTGTGTTGGATGCGGACGACGGATAGAGATGACTGTGGTAGAGTGTACGTGGACTGGACAATACCCAGAGGTGGAAAATTGGCATGACGGCACATGAAGTGGACCGATAGATGCGGAGTGTTGAGGGGGAAATCTTTACCTACCCTTCAGGTAGGAACTCGAAGGATGGTCCAGGAGCTTCTCCACCATTTAGTTGTTTGTCTTTTCAGTTGTACTTTCTTTCATTTGTAGTTGTACCTTTCCGTTGGGATTGTATTTCTGGCCCCTTGTTACATTCAGCACACTTGTTACTAAATTAATTATTGTTTTCTTCTGCTTGTACTCTGGTTGTGTGTGTTTATGTTTTATAAAGGCAATGCCTTCCTAGTTTTTAGGGAGTTACACCTTTGGTGCTAGTCGCCAGTCCCTGGCCTATGAAAGGCGGGCTCGGGGTAGTCACGATACAGGCCCAGGGGATGGTTTGTGACAAAATGGTATCAGATGAGTCGGTTCTACCACATAACATAGGACTCTGGTATTTCCTTCTATGAAGCAATAGTGTTAAGGGTACTAAGCGTGGTTTTCAGTTCAGGGAGTCCAGTGTTGGTGCGGGTAGCCGACATATCCATACACCAGGACCCTGACTTCTATTTTCCAACTCAGTGCACAAAAACACTGATTGTGCGTGTGTTTTTAAAAGTTTTCTTTATGTCATCTCAAACCAGGTATAGTCTTTCACCATGTCGCATATGTTTCTTTCAGGATGCCACCTTGCGGACGACCAGCTAGAGCAACAAGATTTGTACATACTGACAGCCCGCCGAGCGAAGAGTCCTCAGTACAGGGCCCTCTTCCAGTTGATGCACCAGCGGAGGCACCAACGGTAATACTACCCATTGGGCCACCGATGCCACAAGCCCCAGCAGCAGGCAATGCACACTGCTTGAGCGCACTGCACGAGTTCCAGTGCTAGAGGGCACCCAGCTTCTAGGGATAGACAGACCCACATGCAGTTGAGGATTGGATGGAGGCTATGGTGAGAGTCTTCAGGCTAGTAGAGACGCTATCAGACTTAATGGTGATCCTTGCTGCCAGCCTCCTTCAGGCAGCAGCAGGTATATGGTGGAGCATGATGCTCCATATGCATGATGAGGCAACGCTACTCTGGGAAGACTTCGAGAGCCTGTTCCAGGCAGAGTTTGTTCTAGACACCCTTCGAGCAGTGAAGATGCAAGAGATACTGCATCTTCAGTAGGGTAGCATGAAGGTGGCGCAGTACTCATCGAGGTTCACCGACCTCTTGCTCTACTACACTAATACTGTACGAGACCCATTCTTCAGTGCCCTAACCATTGAGGAGGGACTAAGGTGATATATTAGAGCTTTGATTGTCTCCCACATCATCACGACGCAGACATGGGTGTTGGAGCGAGCCCTCATAGTGGAGGGTTTCCTTGTTGAGTTGTCTCCAGTAGCGTGACCCACCACTAGCTGACATGCAGTGGAGTCTTCTGCAGTTGGCAGTAGACAGATGACGTAGAGGTCCAAGAGGACCAAACCTACAGGTGGTCTACCGCATGACTCAGGATCAGTAGTGTGGGGCACCAATGGCGGAGACAGCTCTAGACATACAAGGAACGGATAGTGTTACTCATGTGGTGGGCTTGGTCACATGGAATGTGATTGTCCGACCTGCCATGCAGAAAATTAGTAGATAGATGAAGGAGTTCCCTGACAGAGGCAGAGGCTCGATCGCGATGGACTACTAGGAGCTAGTCGTGTAGCCAGTGGTGGACGACACTTCTAGGTGTTGCCACCATCACCACCAGGAGGTCCACCCCAATCGTAGGGAACAAGTGGACAGGGGAGAGAAAATCTTCATGCAGCTGAAGCATATGACTATGGAGCTCCGGAAGCAGGCAGATAGAAGAGGGACTAGTTGCAGGCATAGATTCCTTTGTTCATGATTCTTCTAGATTCGTTAATGTCATTATTGTGGTTGTTTTGTGTCTTTGAACCTCAAGATGCAGAAATAAAAGACACGTGTCCTTGTGATTTTTTCTTTCCTTCATTTTTTTGTGGTTAATACTAAGAGGTTCTTTTTAAAACTATTGACTTGATCCTCAAATTCGAGATTCCTACTGGGGGACACCCAGTGACCACACACTGATGCCAACAGTGTGACTCAACCCTTGGAGGCGAGAGTAACTTTTGAATCTCTTTGTAGTAGCGTCGAGGCCTTACAACATCGTCTATGGCATGAATTAATATCATTCATGTTAGGATTTACTGTATTAAGAAAAGGATGTGGTTCATCTAGGGGATGATACTGGATTTCCCTTTTTAGAAAAGGAGAAATATTAGAAGATCATGTAAATCGTAGGTGAAGAAGGGTAAAGATGAGTTGATTGGCTAGTATCACCCATAGTTCGTCAAGATAAAGATTTATGATTTAATCTAATATTAATAGTCTCAGGTGTATCTTCTCTCAGAAATAACTGAACCTAAGACAACAGTGATGGCTTGAGTTCCTCTGAAACTATGACTTCGAGATAGTCTATACTCCCGGGAAGGGGAACGTAGTAGCAAATGTACTCAGCATAAGGTCAGGCATTCAGCTGCTTGGAGAGGCGACATAGTAGCTGACCTTTTACATAAAACCTTGGTGGATAGAGATGATTCAGCCTATCTTCAGTCTCTTACAGTCACTCCTCCAATTCTTGAGCAGAGTAGGTGAGTTGGCTTACCGCCTGGCCCTTCCACCACAGTTGCACGGGGTGCACGACGTCTTCAATGTATCTCAGCTGAGGACATGCGTGCACAACCCATACCACAACATCGACCACGGGGAGATGGACATCGAAGACGGGGTGTCATTCAAAGAGGTTCTAGGGGAGATTGAGGATCAATAGGAGTGGGTCCTGCATGGACGGTCAATTCCCCAGGTGCGCATTCGCTGGCAGCACAGAAAAATCTAGGAGATCACATGGGAGTGGGAGGCTCAGATTCATGCTCATTAACCCTCTTTTGGTTCCCTAGCATGTGTTGTAGCTTTATAGGGACATAAATCTTTGATTTGGGGGTAATTCAAAGACCCATAAATTTTAAAGAAATTATTTACTTAATTTCATTGGAATTTTACGAGTCTGCAGTTTCGGACGGTGCTTGATTCCAAGGCCTGGTGTGCCCAGAATCAGTTTCTAAAGTTTTGTTTGGGTACGTTCAGTAAACATATGTGCGGGTTTTTCTAACTTTTGAACCAGTGTTTGGAATCGAAATCTGAGGGCATCGATGAACTCGTAATGCCAATATTCCATTAAGGGGTCATTTACCGCAGTTGCGTTTTATGCGGGTTGAGAGTTAATTTTTTGTGGATTTCAGGATAAATTAATAAAATTGTTGGTGTGAAATTTTATTACTTATGTGGTGGTTATTTCCCCCAAAGGTGATTTATAGTTGGGTCCCACACCCACATAACCTCCCATGGGAGGATATTTTTGAGGTAGGGCCCACACGTGCTCTAAACCATTCATCTCCCATATAACTCTCCTTAACCACATTAATATTTCGTTACATTTAATATGACAACTCTCCCTCATTCAATTGGGTGGGGCCTCTCCACATCCCACCTTCATCTTTTCAATTTAATTAAGTGAGCACCCATAATTAAATTATTCTTTTGAATTAATCTAAAATGGATTGCATGTCTATTATAATATTTTCCAATGAAAATATTTGGGCGGGGGGGAATCTATAGAGAAATAGAAAAGTAGATTTCTTCTTTCAATGAAGAACATCATCCTTCCAACAAAGAACCATCGAAGAACAGAGTTCTCTCTGACGAAGAACGTGAAGTCACCAACGATGCTTCTTCTTCGGGTGCACTCTGACGTCAACAGAATCAACACCATTCTTCTACGACGCCTGACCACCATGACATTCATCTTCCGTGGTTCGACAACTTGCAATGTATTTTTGAGGAAGGGGAATTTTATTGAATTTCTTCTTTCCTTTTTGACGAAAGAACGATGAGCGCGGACCAACCTCTTTCCGGTTGATCCGCAAATTGCTCATTCATGAGGGTTGGGATTAAAATATGATGCGGGGGTTATGTTCGGGTTTGGTTATAGTTTCAATACATTAATATTGATTGAAAAATTCTAACTCGAAGGGTTGAGGCCGAAGAACAAGCCTGAACCCTCTACTGGTTGTTCGTGTGTGCACGAATTAACGGGCGACAACCAAACGGGACCGCAAGGGAAATTTGGGGATTTCGCAGTGAAGTTCGGGTCCCGATATGATCTTAGGTGTAGAAAGTGGGCGAAGAAGACCACCATAGATTGTCTGGTGGTCTATGGAAGGCGGCGGCTGCGCGCCGCCGGAACAGGCCACTGCGATGGTTGGTGGAACCGGAATGGCTCTTCCATTCCGGATTTGATGAGGTGTGGCTTAATGCCGAGCTAGCTGACCGAGGGGTCTCCCCCCCCCCCCCCGCTCGCCTTGCTATGCCAGGCCGCAGGTTGGGCCGGACCCGAACCCGGGTCGGTTCAACCCGGTTCGGGCCAACCCAGGGTGGGTTGGGACGGGTCGGACCGGGCCCAGACCCCCCTTTTGGGGACCATTTTCAGTTAATTGCCCATAACTTGAGATACGTACCTCTGATCGACGCACCTTCAATTACCTAAGAATACTTGGATCCAGAAGGTCATTTAGGTATATTACACTAATGTTTTTGGTAATTTTTGGGTATGACCGGGTTGGTTCGAACCCGAAACCAACCTGGACCTCGGAGCAGAAATGCTTATAACTTAAGGACCAGACACCCGATTGACGTGTCATCAACTACGTTGGATTCCTCTTGATGAGATGGTTCTTTTGGAATACTCCACTTGAGAACTTCATGTATTTAGAGTATGATTGGGTTTGTTTTAGCTTAAAAACCAACCGGGCCTCTAGAAAGGAAACGCCATTAACTCTCAGACGGGATTTCCGTTTGACGAACCGTCAGTGACGTTGGTAATATCGTTGAGAAACTGTTCGTTTGAGTATACCCCAAAGGATTTTGGGGTAAAGTTGAGATATGGTTGGGTTGGTTTGTACACGAAACCAACCGTGCCCTAGGGACAAAAAGGCTAATAACTCACAGTCCGAGCGTCCGACTGTCGCGCCTTCTATTGCGTTGAGACCCCTATGACGAGGCAGTATTTTGTGATACTTATACATGATAATTAATGAAACATGGAGTATCGACTAGTAGCTCGTGGAGCGGATCCTCTCGGAGATGAGCATACTGAGTGAGGAGACCTAGTAGCTGTAGACCTAATGACTACTTGTCCGATTTGACTCGGAGAGATTCGACTAGCCCAGTGGACGGAGCGCCCTGTTTGGCGGTAGACCCATGGCAGACGGAGTGCCTGGTTTGGCAGTAAACCCGCGGTACTCGATAGGAGGAGTATCTCTGACGTCTATTAGGGGGAGCGACCATTTTGGCGGCAGGCCCACAGTGGAGGAGTGCCCGGCTTGGCAGCAGACCCGCGGTACTCGATATGAGGAGTACCTCAGAAGTCTAAGGTTAGTGAGTAGCACCTCAAAGTCGTGACATGGCCATTTTACTCGATAGAGGAGGAGTTCTCCTGCAGTTGTGGTTTTGATAATGAAAATCCTGGTTTGAGTTGATTCAATGACCTTTGTGTTTCCCTCATGATTGAGATGGGTTACTTGATAACTTAGGTATATGTATGGGCATATACCTAAGTAAAGGTTATCTGTTGAGATATTTTATTGTGGTTTATCCTTGTTGGATTTAATGAGACCTTTAGGGTATTAGGGTCCCTACTGAGTATCGTTATACTCACCCATGCATGGGCTATGCTCGCACCTCATTGTGTTGGATGCAGACGACGGACAGTGCTCTCTGAGACAGAGTGTACGAGAACTGGATGGTACCCGGAGGTGGACACTCGGCGTGACGACACAAAGAGCGGCCCGATAGACACAGAGTGCGGAGGAGGACATATGTACCTACCCTTCAGGTAGGAACCCGAAGTATGATCCAGGAGCTTCTTCACCATTCCACTATTTGTCTTTTCAATTGTACTTTTTTTCAGTTGTAGTTGTACCTTTCTGTTGGGCTTGTATTTCGGTCCCCTTTGTACTTTCAGCACACTTGTTAGTTCTTTACTTAATGTTTTCTTCCACTTGTACTATAGTTGTGTGTTTTTAAATTTTATAAAGGAAATTCCTACCCAGTTTTTAGGGAGTTACGCCTTTGGTGCTAGTCGCTAGCTCCTGGCCTATGGAAGGCGGGCTTGGGGTTGTCACGATACGGGCCCTGGGGGATGGGTCGTGACATTAGAGTTAAAAGTTATCAAGTGGAAAATAATTTCATAACCCAATTTCTTTTCATTTGGTTATAATACTACCTAATTATCATTAATATTCTATTTTTATGTGAAAAATGAATTTTAATACCTATTTATATACTTCCAAATCCTTATGTGGATTTAAAGCTGATACACATATTCTACTCGTTTATTAATTCTCACTTCAATATTATATTTTTTTTCAAGGGTTTACTTTACAATCACATTTTTTTGGGATTATTTACACTTATATTTCCACCAGATAAAATTATTTTATATTTTTATTATAAAACCTTTAATTTTCTTCTCATATGGTCATTTATGACCGCTATCAAATAATGTAACAATTTTCCCACTCTTTGGTACATATAATGTTTTGGAAAATGTTTTCAATAAAAACCGAATTTATTTCTATCTTTAGTCAGAGAACCTATTTTATTCTAAAAACTAGTTATATAAACAGATTTTCAAAAAAATAACCTTTCTAAAATTATTTAGTAATATAATTTTTACCCTTTTTTATTTTAACAATGTTTTCAAAGGAAACTTCTTGTCAGTTTCGGAACAAAGATTTTTTATAACCTTTTTAACAAGAAAAATGAATGTTCGTTTTACCACATATGACATTTTTTTATTTATCCACCATAATTTATTTGAAGCTTCCTTTGAATATTTAGAAGGTTAATTTTTAAATAAAATGTTTTCAAAATTTAATTTCAGTAAAAAAGTTTTTTAATAAGTTTCTCAAAATAAAAAGTATAATTTCCACAAGAATTTTTTAAATACATATTTTTATAGTATTCCTATTCATAAATGAACACAAATATTTATTTCTACTCCACTTAGGATATATTGTATTTATACACTCATTATTATTCCTTAGTATAGTTTATGATTAATTTGTCCAATAATATTATTGACATTAAATTACTTAATTCCTTTTTGTATACTTGTAATATTCAATTTCCATTAACCATTTGACATTGAATTCCCCTTAAATATAAATATAAATTTTCATGTATATGATTATTTATTGAACCATATTTCATTTTTCATATGGTTTTTAGATTGAATTTTACTTGATTATTTGGTGAAATATTGGTTAATATTTATCCTCTATTCAATATGGTTATTTTATAAGTCATATTATATATTTTTATAATTCAATACGTGTAATGAGTTGGACTGGTAATGATGGTTGGTGGCCAAAAATTATATAGCCCCTCGATTCATTGAAAGGTTATCATGATAACATTTAGTTGCACAAATTAAACAGGTGTGTGCTTGTATTTTTAAACTATCTTGTGATTGATATTGAGGGTATATGTTCTCATGTGCTAGGGACATTATGCCCGATAAATAATCATTTACTTCAATTAGATTCCTTTATTATTTATCCATGATATTTTTCATTAACATATCTATGGACTCATTTCATTAAAATTTCATTTATTTAATGTTATGTTTTTTAGTTTCTTATAATTCCATATTTATTTTTCCTTATCCATTTATTTTAAAGGAATTTGATTTTTGTTATTTACCTTTTCATATAGTTTATACACTTAATTATTAGTTTATTTATTACATAGAATGTGTTTTCAGTTATTACCTTACTATATTGATTATTGTCATTGATTTATTATTGATTCTGATGTACTTTACCCTCATTAAACATCTGATCTCACCCTTATTTTTCTTCCTTCCCTAGGAATAAAAGAAGTGTACTTGGAATGATATAAAAGGATATACTATATGGAATAATTTTATCCTAGAAAGAAAAAATTATGTTTTTATTAGTGTAGAAATTTGTAATGAAAGACTCATGTATGTATCTGGTTTACCAATATTGTTAATCTCTTCAGTCATTTTGTATTTTATTTATTGTAATCATGTTAATGTAATGTTAATGGACATCATCTCCAAGATTTATGGGGTCAGTTCAATAAAAAATTAATTTATGTTGTTGAATAAATTAAAAATAATATGTAGATAATTTATTCAATTAAATAAACTAACATTCAACTAATGGTTGTTACTTGGTGTAAAATAAAAGGAAATTAAGTTTATGATTGAAAAATCAATTTTCTGGAAAAATATTTCATCACGTTTTTCACATTTACAATAGAATTAATTTCAATAAATTTTAGCAAATAAATATGGTAAAATAAATTCCATATTTTTTATTAGTATAATTGACATTATTTTATCTATCTGACATTATTTTTGGTTATAATGGATAATAACCATGCATAATTTTTATCACTATAGTAATCATAGAGAAATGAAAATGAGGGTTTTAAAATATGACTTAAGGTTTAAATTATCCCAAAAAAGGATTAAATTTTAATACATGAAAGGATTTTCACAATAAAATTATTAATTTTGATTATTGGAATTTTTGTTCCACTTAACTTCAGTAACACATGTATTATATAAAAATATTCCAATAATTTACAAGTTTTCCACTCGCCTCACTTTCAGAATAGAACATTATATTCTCACTTATCCACACCATGTGTACTATTTAAACCCTCCATGAACTACCCAAATATTTTCCCAACATAATTTTCAATGACCATATGATTATTTAATTTCCAAAATACTCATACAAGTTCCCTTATGTTTTTTTTCAAAGAAAGAATCCTAAAAAAGATGTATATATTCTTACAGACCTTTTTCAATATTATTTATTCATTAAACTCCTAAACATTTCCTATAAATATCTTAATATAATTTCATATTAATAAATAATATACATATTTGAATTTATATAAATGTTTTATCCATTTTAATTCTTCTTTCCATCTATTTTAAAATGATAACGTCACTTGTGCATATTTGTAGACTAATATCATTTCAATGAAATTTGATTAATTTTTCATTTCTACTTTACATGGATAATCATATGGTTATATTTAATAAATATATAATATGTTTATTATATAAATATAATTTTATAATATTTAATTACTATTTATCTTTCTTTAATTTAAAATATCAAAAAATTGAAACATTTCTTGTGTGTACGTAAAGACTATCATCTCCATGAAGTGATGTAATTAATTTTTCATCACCACATTATATTGGTAGTTATATAAGTTTATATAATGATAGAATTGGTAAATTATGACATAATTAATATGATATATATTATGAAAACGTGACTAAGGTTCAAGGATCATTACCGCCGAATTAAACCATGCATGGAAAATAGACCAGTTTTCAACTGAATGTTCATTTCAACGAAGAATGGTCAATAAAATGATAATTATAAATTTTTAAGGAATTATATGTAGTAATTTATTTATATATATGGTTCTAGAATAAATCTATAATAAATATTTTTTTATTATTCAATATCTTATACTTTATATTAATAAATTGGGGACTTGAGGTAAGGGTTCCTCATCTTAATACAATTTCTTTGATATATGTTTCATAGTATACACCTATTATGTTTATATAGTGTATTAATCTCCCCTTTATGTTTTATATCATGAATATGTGTACATTAATGATATTTAATGTTTCATTTGAATTTATTTATTTTAATATGTTTATGATTCTGAAGTCATCAAAGTGGTAAGGTATTATGTCATGATCTCATTTGTTTTTGGCATTATCTATATTAAATTTACATTAAGGGAAATTATATGAACCATATTTTCAATCCCCATAAATTTTATTATATTCCCTTTATTTCGAGGGATACCATTTTTTCCTTATTTATTCCTCACTTAGGTAATTAAAATGAATGAGAAATTTATTTTTATAAAAGTACACCTTATTTCATCATTTTTTGGTTGAAAATCATTGTAATCCATATCTATGATTATAAAAATGGTTTAGATATTTATTGAACTAAATTAATTTTTTTAAAATGTTAATTTTGAGTAATTTTGAATTAATTTTAAAAAATTAAATGGAATATTTTAACAAAGGTTGTTCAAAATGTAATTTTTACTTTTAAAAAAGTGTGAAGAGAATGTTCTATTTTAATTTATACATAAAAAATATAATTTATGATCCTTTTTACCATTGTTAAAATAGAATATAAGATTAAAAAGTTTCCATGTTCAATATAAAAGAAAATATTCTTCTCAATATTCTTAAAATTTTTATCATTTAAACATACAAAATAAAAATTATATTTTTTTAGTTTTCAAAGAAATAATCAAACGCATTATTAAAGGTATTTTCCATTTATTTTATAACCTTTTATATATTCTTACACTTCCCTAAGTAAATTTTCTTATAATACAATCCACATCATTTCTGTAGATGGATATAATGATGTGATTTTAAATTTTTTTATAAAACTCATTTTTTCTATGGGTCAATTATTCTATGAAGGAAAAAATTAATGTTTTTAGGATACATTCCACTACCATTCATTGAATGGCTTATGATTATGTGATGATTCAATAAATTTCAACCCCGTATATTTTTCATGTTTTATGGTATAATAAAATGACAAATTCTTTTAGAAAATTGTGTCATAATTATGTTTGGTTTTCATTATTTGAAAGGAAGGTCCATAATTATTTGTCCTTATAATGAATTAGGTAATGATTGATATTTTATGAGATAATATTGACTGGAATGGGGATTGAACTTATTTTAGTAAGTGACTCAACACACTATGATAGTATTAGCAATGAGGCATGACTAAGGACATGATGTAATGGGGATTGAACACAATCAACTATGGGACTCCATCCACTATAATAGTATTGATATTTATATTTGGATAAATAAATGATTTTATAAACATAGGTTTTTGAAAAGAACTTATATATTAAGATTTAATAAGTTATCAAAACATATGATTGACTTTTTTTAATTTATTAATCCTATAAATTATTTCATTTATTATGATAGATCTTTATTAAATTACTCTTATTAATAATATTATATTTTTTTAAGTTACAATCATGTTCTAATACAATTAAACATATCTTATTATCACTTATGATAATTGATTAATATATCATTTTTACCCTTAGTGATCATTTAATCTTATACATTCTTATATTTCCATTTATCTAGGTAATGATGAAATGTTTTAATAATGGTATGTATAATAAGGGTTCTATGTGAGAAAATAATTCGGGAATATTTTGAGGATATTTCATGAAATATGTTCATTATGTATATGTTATATAAATACACTCAAACATTATAGTTCCGGGGAAAGTATTATTACCATATGCATTGAATAATCATGTAAAATTATGTAATATTAATAGAGTCTATATTATCAAACATACTTTATTTCATATTTTTCATATATATTTCCAACAAACAAATTGAGGAACTAGAGGTTTGGTTTCTTTGGAAGATTGGATACATAAATACATTATATTAAATGTAAAAACATAATATTTATATAAATCCTCATATAGTTATCTTATCATTCATCAATCTTCTTAAACAACATAGGATACCCTGGGTGAAATATATAGAGAAAAGTTTGAGATAAAAACCATAGTAAGTTAATATAAATAAGAATAAAGAATAATATTATATCATAAAGTGGTAAATCATACAAATAGAATCATGTAATAAGTAAATGACGTTGTAATATAATGTAATCATAGAATATTTTTCAACAACACAAGATATGACATCATAAACATTATTAAATGGAAATTCTTAAGACCATAAATATAAAGTGTTGAAGGTCCCATGGTGGAATAGGTTCACTCCTTAATCCAATATATAACATCTAATGAGATATAAATCACTAGCTAATTTGTTGGGGGGATATATAACTCTTGGAACAAAAATAAAATAAATGAAGATAATATATATTTATGATATTTGAGTTAAATAAACCATACATTAATCATAGGTATGTCCAAAACCATGCTAAAAAATTTATTTCAATACATTATCCTGTGGTATGACCAAAGGAAATGTTTCAAAGATTATATTTTTTTCCAATAATTCAGAGTTAAATTAGTATTATTTCATCAAAATATTTTGGGTTTTGAAAATCTATCCCTGATTTAAAATCATTGATGGGTGTGATACTTAACATAAAATGAAATTTCTCTAAAATCTGTGTTACTTAAAGGTAAAATATTTAAATAGAACTAAAAATATTTATAACCCCAATAGTGAATGAGATATTTCCTTATTTATATCACTAAGTGGTAGATATAAAAAATTAAAATATTAATATGAGTATAATATTTTATAAAATTGAGGAAAATAAAGATAACATGTGACTGATAAGACCTAAAGGAGGTACATAATATTTGTTACCATTGATTCATAATTTGATAAGTGTATATTCTTAACTTCTTAAATAACCGAATTAATTTTATTAAATACCAACATAAGAATATTTTTAAACTATATTTCTTATTCCATGTTCCATTAACTATAATATGTCATTTATTTATAATATGGTTTCTTTTCCTATTTCATTTATTTGAGGTTGTTCGTTCTATAATTCCTTAAATACTTATGTATGTTTACCATAGTAAAAGGCATTATAAAATAAGTTCAAAATATCAAGAGTATTAATATTTTATGGACATAATTTTTATATATTAAATATATTTTTAATTCCATCCATGATGGGCGGTTATGAAAAAGGAAAATCATTGCTCATGGAGGTGGAAGTCTACTTGTCCTAAGGATTTATGGTTGCATTTACTAAAAAAATGATAGTATATGAAGATAAATAGTAATTTGGAAATTTGAGAACCACATTTATAATAACGGTATCATATTTATTCATCCATATCATCATTTTGACCATCCAGGAATAGTAGTGAATAATAATGGAAGGTGTCTCATTAAGTATGTGGTAGTCCGTACAACACACTAACAACACTTTTGTTTTTCATAGTGAATATAAGGAATAAATAATAGTTATTACATTAATATAATAAAATGTAAGAAAAAATTTTACGCACACATTTCATTATATTTTTACTGATATAATATATTTAAAATAGTAATTTTTGGGATAAAATATTAAAAATAAGGTAATACTTACATTTGACACTAGATTATATCTTAGAGATCTCCTTGGATGTGAAATATGTAAAATAAATTTTATATACTAGGGTCTTAAGGAAGAGAAAATGATTTATATGAGATATATTTTTCTCAATATTTTAAGGAAAATTTTAATGGTTGTTATAACTATTCATGGGTGGATGTTAACCATTTTTAAAAGTGATGAAAAGAAACTAATATTAATTCCCTTTAAACTTCCATGATATCATTACACTATTCCTCAGTTAAAGACTCAAAAATTTCAAAATAATGGATTGTGTGGTGGTATTTGGTCAAGAATGGGTCAACCGGTACTTTACACACATGATTTAAATACAATTTAAGATTTTTTAATAGGGTTTTACATTTTTACATTTTTTACCTTAGTAACTAGTTTTTATGTAAGGAATTTATAATTTATTTGAAAATATAAGGTAACCCCCAATATCATATTATAATGTTTTGAACCAAAATTTATTATCCATTTTTTCAAATTTATTTACTAAAATATATAAAATAAAATTTTAAATTAAAATATATTTTATATAAAAAATAGTCTTTTGTAGAAAAATGACTTTTAACTGTTATAGGTTCATAATTTTTTAATTAATGATAACATATTGAATGCGTGATATTATAATTAAATATAGATTTAAAAATAATATTAGATTCATCATTTAAATTAGATAAAACTATTTTAGTAGATAAAAATTAAATTATAGTAATAAAAAAATTCATTAAAAAACGTTTACAACATTATAGTGATAATTTAATTTAATCATACTAATATTATATTTATGGACAAAAATAAAATTTAACATTTTTAAAAAAATTGATATATTTTACTCGAATATGAAATTTATTTTTTGTATTTTACTTCTCTAAGTGATAAAGTTTGATTTTTATTAAATGGACACAAAAATAGTATTTTCTGTAATACAAATTGACTATAAAAAATGTTAAACATGTTATTTATAAATTCAATCATATTAATGTTAAATAATTAATACTACATAATACATAAATTTTTTTCACACCCCAACCTTGGATACTTCTTTATTTTATTCTTTTCTTGTCATATGATAAATTTTTTAGAGGTTCGGGATGAGTTCCGGTTTACATTTTTGAATTTTAAAAGTCCTGGGTAAGTTCTGGATGGTGTACTATTTGAGAAATATTAGGGTAAACCATTGATATTTTCCAAAATAGCCATGCTGGTTTTGTTGGGTGTCAAGTGGTGAGGCGCACGAGTTTCTCACAGTTTAGAAAACTGTGCGGCAGCCATGTTGTTTGGTTCTTACCTTGGACAGTGACATTCATCATGGTTGGAATAAGGTTTGGAAACTATGTGACCAACCCATATAGGGTATCCATCTTTTCTAGGATGGGGAGCATGTTTAGGGATTAATTTTTTAAACCGTTCAGCCAATCCATGCTTTTAATCCATTTTTTAAAAATATTAAAATCCTTAATCTACCCTCACCTTTTTTTATCCCTAAATCCATGCCCTTTCCCTTAGGTCATTTTTGGTGCATGAAGGGGTCCTAAAACCCCCCTATTTTTCCCCTCCTATACTATGGTTTCATATTCAAAATTCTACGGTATGTTTTTAGAGGTTCTTCCCATTTTTGTCTCCACTATCTCATCTTATCTTGGTTTCCTTGGGTTTCCTTGTGGGGTTTCCATCTTGAAGAAACCTTAAATATTAGGTTTGATGTTTGGTTTTTTTTCTTGGATATATGGTGTGCATATTATTCCTTAGGGCCTATTATTCCTTATCCAATATTTTCATTAAATTCTCACATCATTGAGGTAGGTGTCTCATTACTTTTCTTTTCCGATTCATTCTATCGATGCTTGTGTTCTTTCAAGAAATTTATAAATTTGTCTTCTGTGCTTGTGATGTGTTTATTTGTTTTTTGTGGTACCTTGGTGTTGTTATAGTTTTCTAAAAATGGTTTTCAAAGTTATTCTTCAGATATTCCATTGTATATATGCATCCAATGTGTTTGATTAAATTTAAATTTATCTTTTTATGAAAGGTAGGATGATTTGGGTGGTGTTTAACTTAGATATGTTTTAATAAATTAGTTGAATTTTGGTTTGGGCTTTATAAATGGAACATGGTGGATTTTATAGTGTGGAATTTTTTTTGTTGGTTGCAAAACAAGTGTAATTGCTTTAAATATGGTTTTGGTTGATTTTATGGATACTTATAGTGAACCATTAGATGTGGGCACATACCTGTATTCTCCGAATGTACACATGGATGTGAAAAAAAATGACAATGCTCTTGAAAAATTTTTATCAACTTAAAAACCCAGATTCAAAAACACTTATCCCTCCTTACACTTTCCTTATTTTTTACTTTTTATGCTTTACAAATTTTCCCATAGTCCCAAAATGACATGAAAGTGGTTTCAAATTATGTTTGAAAGTACGGTTTACTTGGTAATTTTAATGGTGGTTGGTTTCTAAACAGTATGAAAGACTATTTTTAACCTTTAAATATTTTGTAAGTTTCTTCTTGGTTTTGAAATGGCATTGGAAGTGGAATTTTATTTTGACAAGTAAAGGCATGTTTTTCATTATGCATCTGAAAGAGGTGTTTAATGATTTTTTAAAAATTGTTTGGATAATTTTTTTAATGTATTGGAATTTTCAATGCTAATGGACCAATTTGATCTTTATAATGTTTTAGAAATGAATTGTGTTTTTGAAAGCAAAAAAAGGCATGGTTAGAGTCATAGAATGTTTTGAGAAGTGTTTTATAAGGTAATGAGATGTGATGTCATAGTTGGTGCTTGTGGATTGTTAGTTATGTGATAGGAACCCCAATAGAGGATTTCCCTATATGGTTTATCATATAATTAGTGTTAGTGTGTGGGGTGGCCAAGTGTGATGACGGAAGGTAAGGTGATTCAGACTTGCGAGGGACTCCTACATACTTACTGTACTATCATAATAGGTTTCCTGGGTATATTTTAGAGGTTCAAGTGATGATTTATTACTGACACCAATTAGACTGGCGGGTACCCCTTGGATGACATAGAGGTTAGGGAGGTTGGTCCACTACTGAGTATAGTTTAAATTAGCCTGTTAGTTATATTGAGTTGTGGCATACACTGGTAGGTGAGTCTAGACCAAATATGTCTAAGGATTTCTCTAGGGATGTTTAGGAAATTCCCATGATTAATATCTGTAATCATTTTTTTTATTTTTATATAGCCGTTTTGATATTAGTCTTGCAAGTTTTATTTTATTGTATTGTTTCCTCTTATTTTTTGCACATCCTGAATTTGGTAACTTTAATGGATTTGGTGGTTGTGTTTGTTTTTTATAAAAAATAGTTGTGGAATGTGAAACTAATTTTTGAAAAGTAAAACTGTGTGTGTTGTTTTAAATTGGAAACTTGATGAAAGCTATGTTTTTTTCTTAATATTAACTAAAGGTATATTTCTATATATCTATTTTAAACTACTGTTAATTGGATAATATTTGGAAAATAAATGTATGGAATATATGGTGGTTGCCTACTGAGTTGTTGATCTCACACCCAACATATACCATTTAGTTTCGGTAGACCTGACTTGTTTTGAAGGTTCTGGTTTCTGGTTTGTTTTTTTAATTACAGTAGGTTTGTTGGAGGATAGTGTAGGTCAAGTGGTTATAAATAGATCATGTTGGAAGAAGTTTGGTTTTGTTTCTTTGAGTTTCAAATTTTATTATTTATATTTCTATCTGGATATTTTTGTTCATTCATTGAGATTATGTTACTGTTATATATATTTCATGTTTATTTTATGTATATGATCCTAAATTATTCAGAAAAATCATTCCTAAAGTAATTAATTCAATGCTCAACACTAGTGTCCAGCCTGTTGGGATCGGGAATTCCCTTCTGGGCCATGTTGTTGACTGGGATGTGTATTGGGTCAGATGGAATCCCAGCCTGGTTCAGGATAATTTTTATCATATTAGATACTCATTATTTGGGGTTTAGGTAGTTGGAAATAAGGGATATTAAGACTATGGAGGTAGGTATGGGAAGACGTCAGGAACCCTTGCTCATCTTGAGCTTTGTTTTTACAGGGATAGTCCATGATTTGAGTCTTTTGTCATTGTTTTGGATTGAGGGATGACAATAGAGGCAAGTCAATGCCATATTGTGATCTCACATATAGTAGTGACCCATGTGGAGTCCAATTTCATGGTTCGAGGTCCTCTTAGTTGATATTTCTTACTTGGGGCATAGCCCACTACCATGTCTCCAGGTTAGGAATGACCACTAGTTCCTCATTCCGGTATTTTGGAATGATATAAGTCTTTCTTCGGTCATGTTTGATGTGAGTAGGCTTTTAAAATAAATCATTTTTTGAAAATGATAATGAATTTATTCAAGTGGTTTTGAAAATTAGAAATAATGATTTTTAAAGGAAGGTTTTTTGTGTTGAAAATTCTCTAAATTATAGGGTTTTGAAGAGAAAAATAAACATGTGACCCTTGGTAATCCTTATAAATGTACACATAAATGAGGGTATGTATGGAAAGTTCATGTGTAACTTTTGTGTGAATGACGTAAGCGGATGTTGATGAACATGTATGTGATGGTTCATATTATTCCATGGGTGGTTATTTGGAATTAATGGTTTGACTTGGGTTTTTCAAAATGGGTTTCGATTGATAAAGGATTTGGGTTTAAGTATTCCATGAAAAAATGGGGTTTTATCCTGTGAAAATGGCTTTCAGTTTTTTGGAAATATTATTTGGAATAAGGTGGTATTGAAATTTAAATGAAATTTTTTGTTTCTATGAAAAGGAATTTCATTTATTCTTATCGTAGTTTGTCTTGTGAGACTTTTTTTGGCTCGAGATTTTATTTTAAATCATGTTTTGGGTTGATGATGATTTTATTTATCTAATATTTTTGATATTTAGAATATGTCTCCTAGAAAAGTCCACAAAATTTTCAATGAGTCATACCCAATTCCTATTTATTTTAAGTTGTTTCCTATGCTTTAGGGTGATCATGGTCTCTTGGTGGCAGTGAATTGTCTTTAGGAATTTGAGTGTGTCTTCAGATTTTTAGGAACTCCTGATGCCATGATAGTGTCTGCTATTCTAGGTTTGTTTGAGGTTTTATCATTGGATGAATGAGAGATGTTTTCCCAACCATATATGAAAGTTTCGATGACATGGGTATTGTTTAAGTCTATATTTTTGTGATGGTTTATACCTAAGGATGTGAAGATGAATAAGAGGGAAAATCTAATGAGTATTCAGTAAGGAAAGTAGTTGGTGAAGGACTATGTTGAATACTTCAAGGAGCTAGTTTACTATTCTCTAGTGTTAGGGTCAAAGGATCTATTAAAGGATTCTCTTTTCATTGGGTGGCTTCATACAGAGATCAAGGAGCAAGTCCTCTCCTCCGAGGATCCTTGCTTCGATAAGTTAGTGGAAAAATCATTTTTAGATGATTTGGTCTCTAGAGATCAAGATGGAAATCGGGTGTCTCTCGTTACTCATGAAGGTTCCCCATTTGGAATAGAGTGAATTCTAGAGGAACCTAGCTTTGTGGATTCCCCTTCTCTGATTCTCCTATCCATTTCATCATATTGTTCACTTGTGTGCCATCTGTAACACCCCAGGTAAATAAAGAGTATGACATTTTCACATTTATCTATATTTGTGAATAAAATATTAATATAACTTTAAAGGGGATGTTATGCTCGATGGCATACCCATCACGCAACAACGAGTTTCTTGGGAATCTTATGTTGCACTCTAATAATAAAATAATATTATTTTTAATGGTGGTTAACGCCTAGATGTTGTGATGGTAGGAATGAATAGAACTAACTAAAAAATGATTATATATGTTTGTCAAATATTTTTACTTTTTACAATAAATGTTAGAGGATTAAAAATGTGAATGAATCCAATTTTAAGTGTAGACATTCTAATATTCTTTAAAAGGTCGATTAACCATCTTTTGAAGGTGAACCTCTTTTAAATCCACTTTTTGACAATTTTATGTGTTATATTTGACAAAATAAAATTCTTATTTAGAATCGGGACATCAAAATTTACTTTCTGCAAATTTTTGGTATCTTTCCGATAAAGTTCATTTTTTAATGAATAGTGAAAAATGTTGAATTTTAATTCAAAACCTCTTTTTAATATAATTTATTTATATGATTAGATTATATTTTGAATTTTTTTAAAGTAAAATTACAATATATTTTTACCATTTAATCCAATAGTGGTCTTTTGAATTAATTTCACTTTGAAATTGGACTTAAACTAGTGTCAATCTTTTGATACTTATTGTTTCATAAAAACACGCTATTTGCTCTGACAGCGGGAATTAATTATTAAATTAATTAATGAAACTTATATGTTTTCAATTTTTTTAAAATATAAATCCTTGTTGAATTTGGAATATCAAATATTGCTTAGGGTGAAGTTTTGGTTTTATTCTGGAAAACATCAATTTTTGATGAATAGTGAAACCACTAAGTGGTACTTAAGAAACTAATTTTTTGTTTAAATGAAAATTTTCCATCTTTGTGTTTTGAATTTCAAAAATCCAACATAAATGGTTGTCATTAAGAAGTAAAATGTGGTTCAATTGTATTAGAATAATTTTTTTGGTGAATAGTAACTTATTATGTTTTTAATCGGAATTAGAGGTAATTAGTGTAGTTTAAGGTAAGAATAATGTTTTAATAATATGAAATGACCTAGACACATGTCCTACCCTCATTTGATGTGTCATGGGCGACCAATATAATCCATGGGTCAACTTGGGGACCCCATAGAGCCACTTTTGTTGGAAAATGACATAAATACCTTTTTATTTAATGTTAAAGTAAAAATGACATAAACATGAGATGTTTTACTAAACCAATTTTTACATGGGGTTATACAAGTCATATTTTTTACTATAAATATTCATTATAAAGATAAAAATCTTTCCTACATCAAGATATTTTTTTTATAATTTTTAGACATTAAATATATTAAATTATTTATGACATCATGATGATGCAGCGATGACCTCATTATTTAATGATTTAAATAAAATGGAAAGATAATGTAAAATATAAGACCTAAAAATGTCCAAAACCTATTCTATGGGTGTATTTCTAACCCTTATCACCTTATACTCGAACCACATCAATGTGGGTCCATTAAAATCCTAAACGCATTCTAAAATAAAGTAACATTTCTTTACTTTCCAAGAGTGCCCCTCCACTCCTCTTATAAAAGGCCCCCACCTCTTCCTGCTTAACCACACTTCAAAAGCCTTTGGCTCAGCCAACCCCTGCCCATTTTGTATCTCCAAATCCCTCTATAACTCTTTGAAGCCTCACATTGGGCAGAAGTCTCCCCAAAGAAGCCTTTGAGCTCAAACCAAAGGGAGTTACCCGATTTTAAGGTAATGTCTTCACTTGAGTCCTTTTGTTTTATTTTGCTTCTCCAACCCCCTAAACTATTTTTATTAATTTATTTTGTAACAACTACAGTATATTAAATATACTAGGATGTTGTTATAAGAAGTATTCTAGCTACACTTACACACACCTACATATAATGGTTAACGAACATACTATTTCTGTGGATGGAGAATTTCTGCCTCACGAAATGATGATTGTTCAACATTCTTCTAACACCTTCAAAGGTGGATATTAAGATGGAACAATATTCATATATGATATATAATATGTTTATGTTTTACTTAATATTCTTTATTTTTCATTTATGGCATACCTTTATGGTTTCCATTATGGGTAAACGTGATATCTTCATTTAAGGAAGTGCGGACTACCGCCCCCTCAAAGTGATTTGATTCGTTAATACCATATGTGGTACGTATAAAGGATATATTTAATGATATTATGTATGATACTATACTGTAATTAAAATACAATTATGTATCATTATGTTTTAATTCCATTAAATATGAAACAGAAATAAAAGTAGCGTTCATGCGTACGTACGGCTTACCATCTCCATGAACGGTACATTTCATTTCTTATATGAAAACGTTATTTACTATTATATGTACATATATATAATGGATATATATGTAATATATTACATCTAAATGATGTATATCATTCTGGAATTATAACATATATATATATATCTCATTTTGTTTTAATTCCATTAATATGAAAAAAAATGAAAGTAGTGTTCATGCGTACGTACGGCCTACCATCTCCATGAACGGTGCTTTTAATTTTTATCTCCAAATGCTATGGAATTGTATAAAATGAATATATAATGGATATATATGATATTTTAAACATAAATACTATTCTGGATATGATGTACCTATAACTACATGGAAAATTATTTTCCAACAAGTTCAATTTTTGACTCATGTACCAAACATCGACAAAAACGTCTGATATGAACTCATATTGTTAACCAATTATTATAACATTAAAATATGTGATATTAACTGAATAATAATATTTATAGGAGGTCCTTAAACAATTATAAATTAACCAAAGTTTATTATTCAGGAATATAAAGCAACGAACAAGACAAGTTGGACTTGAGGTAAGTGATCCTACCCCTCTCTTTCTTTTTAAGTACACTCTTTTATGTCATTCCTTTTAAGCTCATCTTTATTATTATTGGGATGTTATTTTATATTACTCTTAATTTAATTTTTATGTTAATATGATGAGAGACCCTATTTTCTCTCATCAATCAATTTTGTATGTTTTAATTAGCGTCGTTATGCTGCCGAAATTTCGTAAGGGGATTTTTATCTCACTTTGTGTTTTCGTGAGATTCATGCTACATTTGCCAATATTTCCTTTTGAGTGGTGTATGTACTGTCCATTATTCTAATCATTGTGTAACATACTTTCGTTTATGATTATTTACATCAATGTCGTATAGTCCTTCTTTCATGGGGTGTACGTTTCGAAAGTTACTCAAATTGGTAAGGGAACCTTTCACCCTCCTCTTTTTTAAATACATCTTTTGTTATGTCCTTGAATTTTAATCTTATTATGTGGGGATATGTTCTTATATATCCTTATTTCCGTAAATTTTATGTCCAAGTGATGAGATACCCTTTATCTCTATCATCAACTCTTTTTCTAAAAATTTGATGTGACGCTGTTAGGCTGTCAAGGGAACTTCTTAACCCAATTTCGATTTCTTTGGGTTCAACATGTAGTTATTGAATATGTCATATTTTGAATATGTGTGAATGAAATTTGATTATTTTACACTTAATATCCACTTATATTGGGTGTATTTATATTTGTCACACATAATTATGCGATTTATTTATCCTTAATTTAAGGATACCTTCTTTATAATGGATTTCATCTCATTTTACATTTCTATTGAGAATTCATTGTTGTTATGAACCATTTCACTCTTATATGTTGTATATACTGTCCTTTGGAATATTATATCATGAATCCCTTTATTCTCATGATATTATAAAGTTTTGATTAAATATTAACCCTCAATTAATATATTCAAGTGTCTCTCATTTTGTTAAAAACCCTTTAACTAAAATATCGTTTTAAATGTTTTAATGATTTATTCTTATAAATATTTCTCATTAATATACATGTTTTAAAAATGGTTTTAACAATTTATTTATATGGATATTAATGGTTTAAAATTTTAAAATCTTCAATGTGGTATGGGACACTTTGATTTAAAAATCTATTTATTAAATGTTTTAAATGGTTTTGAAAATGGTTTTTAGAATGGACTCATTATTTCAATATCTTAAAATGTTATATTGTTATTGCAATGTGGGAATGTTATATTTCCTTTATGCTTAAGTTATGTGCTATGATTATGTTACGGTTCTTGGGCATTGTTTATGAAGATGGGTGGTTCCGTGATAAACTAAGGGCAGGTGAGCCCGATATATCTCTTCAATGCATTGGGTAATGCGAAGGAGTGAAACATTAAGGTTTCTCCGAAGAGATGTATGGAATATACTGTAGTGGGTATTCCAAACGTAACCAAGAGGGTTACTCCCTACGTAAGAATGTTATGAATGCCTCAAGTTACTTTTTATGTCTTATGATTTCTATGATTTATTCATTATTTGATGAGTTATATTAAAGTGACTATGTTTTATCGGTAATGTATGATTTCATTCTTATGTATATATGAACTCATGTTTCCTTTACATATTTTTATAACCCTTACTGAGCTTTTTATGCTCATCCCAAGTTTTTTTTGATATGTTTTTCACAGGTCAAGGGAAAGGTACATGATATGATGAGAGTGTCAGGGAAGTGTCAAGAAATAATCCATGTTTTATTTTAAATATATTTCCATTAATGGAAAAAAATGAATACTATATTTATGTAAGCACTTTGATTAAATGTGGAATGTAATGCAAATTTTATGATCTAATTCTCTAAAACACTAAACCTAAAAAGATCCTCAATGTGTAATCTTGTATTAACTCAAGATTAAGTAATGTTTAAGGCTGGGGCCTTATAGTTGGTATCAAAGGTCGGTTTAGATATCTTTAGAGGTTAGGTTATCTTCTAAGCATAAGTGACATTACCATAATGGTTAGTATTTCAGAAAGATTCCTTGTTTTAGATAAATTGAATAAGTAAGTATATCTTAGTGGTTATCTTCCTCATTAGTACATGATGGTTTTGTTGATATACTAACACTGAAATTTCTGTTTTTAGTGAATGGATGGATCTAGAAGGACCCAAAGTGACAATATATTTGAAGTAAAATGTGGTGGTTCTCTGATTAAGAGACTGGATGAAATGGGGTATTCAATGAGGAAACTCATGGTTGTTCTAAACCAACTATCAAGGAGTCATGAAAATCCACTTGAACCTTGGTATGTTCTGTAATGCATCATGTACGAGATTACCAATCGATGTGGAACTTCAGGTAATAATTATAAAGGTAACCATTAGGGTTTATATGATCCTTACTTTTGAGGTAATTATGGGTTATTATATGTTATGATGGAAAATGAAAGGCATGAGATAAACTTGAGGTTAAAATATTTTATGATTATTTTTTTTGAAGATTTTATCTCGTTTTGTGGAATGTTTTAAGAATTATATAGTTTTGGAAAAAGGACAACACGTAGACCGTGTGACTACCCGTCACGCCAGACAAAGGTGCAGGAATCAAACCCACAACCAAAGTACGACTAGTATTTATCACCTAGCACTGGAATACGTGAAGTCGCTGGTTAGTTTGACTAATTATTTTTAGTTATATGATTTTATGAATTAAGAGTAAGTTGATTTTGGGTTATCTATGGAAATTTATTAACCTATCATGGAGGATATGTGATTAGGTTAATTACTTTTCAATACGAGACTTTAGGAGCAACTGATGTTGTTTGGAGATAAATTTTATGATTTAACATGGAAGACTGTGTGACTAAATCCTTCAAATATTTGGGTTTCAATCATAGTTTGGTTTACTTTGAAGTATTTAATGGACAATTTGTTTATTTAATGGTCTTTGTTGAACTTTGGGTATTGTTTGATAAATTTTGGAGATTAAGAATAGATTTGTTTTTTTTAAAGTATTATCATTTTGGGTATTATCTGATCTTGTACTAACCTTTTTTATTTTGGTTTTGGTTAAGGTCTAAAGATATGGGAAGTATATAGTTATATTTTTTGTATTAGGTGATCCTCGAGAAGTTGATTATAGTACTCTTAATGTGAAGAAGTCTTCCTAAATACTCGTCTTTTGGAGAAAATATGAGTTTGATTAAGGAATCTAGTAAAAGTTGAAATTCTATATGACAAGTAAGTATATTTCATTATGATTTAGTTAAGCTCAAAAATAAATTCCTTAATGAAAAGGAACTTAAAACAAAAAAAAATTCTGTTAACATTTCATACTGGGGAATCAAATACTGTTTAACCCATCACAAGTTTGTGATTTTCTTATGGTTAACTTTCTCCTAGAAATGTTTACTATCACTCTCCATCAGAACATGACCCTTTGTTTTTTCCTCCATGTCCATATTTTCATACTTGGAATCCTTGTATGGGTTAACTCGGGTGACCTTTGTACTTATCTTTCTTTATTTTTAAAGTGATTGTTTTACTGACTCTTGTTCCGATGTGGGATTTTTAGTGAAGTTTCCACGCCCAATTTTAAAATTATGAGGACGCAATTCCCCAAAGGGGGGAAGGATGTAACACCCCAGGTAAATAAAGAGTATGAAATTTTCACATTTATCCATATTTGTGAATAAAATATTAATATAACTTTAAAGGGGACGCTATGCTCGATGGCGTACCCAACACTCAACAACGAGTTTCTTGGGAATCTTACGTTGCACTCTAATAATAAAATAATATTATTTTAAATGGTAGTTAACGCCTAGCTATTGTGATAGTGGGAATGAATTGAACTAACTAAAAAATTATTATATATGTTTTTCAAATATTTTTACTTTTTACAATAAATGTTAGACGATTAAAAATGCGAATGAATCCAATTTTAAGCGTATACATTCTAATATTCTTTAAAAGGTCGATTAACCGCATTTTAAAGGCGAACCACTTTTAAATCCACTTTTTGAAAATTTTAAGTGCTATATTTGACAAAATAAAATTCTTATTTAGAATCGGGACATCAAAATTTACTTTGTGTAAATTTTTGGTATCTTTTCGATAAAGTTCATTTTTTAATGAATAGTGAAAAATGTTGAATTTTAATTCAAACCCTCTTTTTAATCTAATTTAATTATATGATTAGATTATATTTTGAATCGTTTTTAAAGTAAAATTACAATATATTTTTACCATTTAATCCAATAGTGGTTGTTGGAATTAATTTCACTTTGAAATTGGACTTAAACTAGTGTCAATATTTTGATACTTATTGTTTCATAAAAACACACTATTTGCTCTGACAGTTGGAATTAATTATTAAATTAATTAATGAAACTTATATGTTTTGAATTTTGTAAAATAGACATCATTTTTGAATTTGGAATATCAAATACAGCTTAGGGTGAAGTTTTTGTTTTTTCTGGAAAACTTCAATTTTTGATGAATAGTGAAACCACTAAGTGGTACTTAAGAAACTGATTTTTCGTTTAAATGAAATTTTTCCATATTTGTGTTTTGAATTTCAAAAATCCTACATACATGGTTTTCATTAAGAAGTAAACTGTGGTTCAATGGAATTAGAATAATTTTTTGGTGAATAGTAACTTATTATGTTTTTAATCGCAATTAGAGGTAATTATTGTAGTTTAAGGTAAGAATAATGTTTTAATAAACTGAAATGACCTAGACACATGTCCTACCCTCATTGGATGTGTCATGGACGACAAATAAAATCCATGGGTCAACATGGGGACCCCATGGAGCCACTTTGGTTGGAAAATGACATAAATACCATTTTATTTAATGTTACAGTAAAAATGACACAAACATGAGATGCTTTACTAAACCAATTTTTACATAGGGTAATACAAGTCATATTTTTTACTATAAATATTCATTAGAAATATAAAAATATTTCCTACATCATGATATTTTTTTTATAATTTTTAGATATTAAATATATTAAATTATTTATGACATCATGATGATGTAGCGATGACCTCATTATTTAACAATTTAAATAAAATGGAAAGATAATGTAAAATCTAAGACCTACACATGTCCAAAACCTATTGGATTGGTGTATTTCTAACCCTTATCACCTTATCCTTTAATCACATCAATGTGGGACCATTAAAATCCGAAACTCATTCTAAAATAAAGTAACATTTCTTTACTTTCCAAGAGTTCCCCTCCTCTCCACTTATAAAAGGCCCACGCCTCTACCTCCTTACCCACACTTCCAAAGCCTTTGGCTCGGCCAACCCCTGATCATTTTGTATCTGCACATCCCTCTATAACTCCTTTAAGCCTAAATTTGGGCAGAAGTCTTCCCAAGGAAGCCTTTGAGCTCAAACAAAAGGGAGTTACCCGATTTTATGGTAATGTCTTCACTTGAGTCCTTTTGTTTTATTTTGCTTCTCCAACCCCCTAAACTCTTTTTATTCATTTCGATTGTAAAAACTACAGTATCTTCAATATACTAGGATTTTTTTATAAGAATTATTAGATCTACTCTTACACACACCTACATCTAATGGTTAAAGAACATACTGTTTCTGTGGATGGCGAATTTCTACCTCACAAAACGATGATTGTTCAACATTCTTCTAACACCTTAAAAGGTGGCCATTAAGATGAAAATATATTTATATATGATATATAATATGTTTATGTTTTACTTAAGCTTCTGTATTTTTCATTTATGGCATACCTTTATGGTTTCCATTATGGGTAAACGTGATATCTTCATTTAAGGAAGTGCGGACTACAACCCCCTCGATGTGATTTGATTCGTTAATACCATATGTGGTACGTATAAAAGATATATTTAATTATATTATATATGATAACATACTGGGATTAAAATTATATTATGTATCATTATGTTTTAATTCCATTAAATATGAAATAGAAATGGAAGTATCGTTCATGCGTACGTACGACTTACCGTCTCCATGAACGGTACATTTCATTTCTTATCTCAAAATGTTATGTACTATAATAAGTACATATATATAATGGACATATATGTAATATATTACATCTAAATGATGGATATCATTCTGGAATTATAACATATATATCTCTCATTTTGTTTTAATTCTATTAATATGACAAAAAATGAAAGTAGTGTTCATTTGTACGTACGGCCTACCGTCTCCATGAACGGTGCTTCTAATTTTTATCTCCAAATGCTATGGAATAGTATCAAATTAATATATACTGGATATATATGATATTTAAAACATCAATACTATTCAGGATATTATGTACCTATAACTACATGCAGAATTATTTTCCAACAAGTTCAATTTTTGACTCATGTACCAAACATCGACCGAAACGTCTGATATGAACTCATATTCTTAACTAAATATTATAACATTAAAATATGTGATATGAACTGAATAATAATCTTTATATGAGGTCCTTAATCAATTATAAATTGACCAATGTTTATTATTCAGGAATATAAAGAGACGAACAAGACAAGTTGGACTTGAGGTAAGGGATCCTACCCCTGTCTTTCTTTTTAAGTACACTCTTTTATGTCATTAATTTTAAGCTCATCTTTATTATGATTGTGATGTTACTTTATATTAATCTTACTATAATTTTTATGTTCATATGATGAGAGAACCTATTTTCTCTCATCAATCAATTTTGTAATTTTTAATTGGCGTCGTTAGGCTGCCGAAATTTCGTAAGGGGCTTTTTATCTCACTTTGTGTTTTCGTGAGATTCATGCTACATTTGCCAATATTTCCTTTTGAGTGGTGTATGTACTGTCCATTATTCTACTCTTTTTGTAACATAATTTCGTTTATGAGTATTTACATCAATTTTTTATAGTCTTTCTTTCATGGGGTGTACGTTTCGAAAGTTACCCAAATCGGTAAGGGAAACTTTCACCCTCCTCTTTTTAAAAGACTTCTTTTGTTATGTCTTTGATTTTTCATCTTATTATGTGGGGATATGTTATTATATATCCTTATTGCTATAAATTTTATGTCCAAGTGATGAGATACCCTTTATCTCTCTCATCAACTCTTTTTCTAAAAATTTGATGTGACGCCATTAGGCTGTTAAGGGAACTTCTTAACCCAATTTCGATTTCTTTGGGTTCGACTTTTAGTTATTGAATATGTCATCCTTTGAATATGTGTCAATGAAATTTGATTATTTTACACTTAATATACACTTATATTGGCTGTATTTATATTTTTCACACATAATTATGCGATTTATTTATCCTTAATTTAAGGATACCTTCTTTACAATGGATTTCATCTCATTTTACATTTCTATTGAGACTTCATTGTTGTTATGCACCAGTTCACTCTTATATGATGTATATACTGTCCATTGGAATATTATATCATTAATCCCTTTATTCTCATGATATTATAAAGTTTTGATTAAATATTATCCCTCAATTATTATATTCAGGTGTCTCTCATTTTGTTAAAAACCCTTTAACTAAAATATCATTTTAAATGTTTTAATGATTTATTCATATTATTTTTTCTCATTAATATCCATGATTTAAAAATGGTTTTAAGGATTTATTTATATGGATATTAATGGTTTAAAATGTTAAAATCTTCAATGTGGTATGGGACACTTTGATTTAAAAATCTCCTTATGAAATGTTTTAAATGGTTTTGAAAATGGTTTTTAGAATGGATTCATTATTTCAATATCTTAAAATGTTATATTGTTATTGCAATGTGGTAATATTATATTTCCTTTATACTTAAGTTATGTGCTATGATTATGTTACGGTTCTTGGGAATTGTTTATGAAGATGGGTGGTTCCATGATAAACTAAGGGCGGGTGAGCTCGATATAGCTCTCCAATGCATTGGGTAACACGAAGGAGTGAAACATTAAGGTTTCTCCGAAGATATATAGGGAATATACTGTGGTGGGTATTCTAAACGTAACCAAGATGGTTACTCCCTACGTAAGAATGTTATGAATGCTTCAAGTTATCTTTTATGTATTTTGATTTCTATGATTTATTCATGATTTGATGAGGTATGTTAAGGTGCCTATGTTTTATTGGTAAATTATGATTTCATTTTTATGTATATATGAACTCATGTTTCCTTTCCATATTTTTATAACCCTTACTGAGCTTTTTATGCTCATTCCATGTTTTATCTTTGAAATTTTTTTCACATGTAAAGGTAAAGGTACATGATATGATGATAGTTTCAAGAAAGTGTCAAAAAAGAATCCATGTTTTATTTTAAATATGTTTCCGTTGATGGAAAAATTGAATACTATCTTTATGTAACCACTTTGTTTAAATGTGGAATGTAATGCAAGTTTTATGATCTAATTATCTAAAACTCTAAACCTAAAAATATCCTCAATGTATAATCTTGTATTAACTCAAGATTATGTAAGGTTTATGGCTGGGGCCTTATACCATCAGTGTGGCTAGTTCGGGAATTCGAAGCTCTCTTGTCGCAATCCTCTGTGGAATTTCCTTCTTTTTGGGTTTTTGGCTCATCTGGATAAGTTTTATGGGAAGTGTCACTTGAATAATATGTTGTGATGGGTGGTTGTCAGTGCTGAACTGTGTGGTAGGAGATTATACAACTGTGTGACTTTATGGGGGAATAAAGTGTTTGTGGTGGGGATGATTTTCACACCATAACCTTGTTACTCTATTTTTTTTAATTGTCATGAAATCATTTTTTTGAGGATCAGGTTGAGCCCTGATTTAAATTTTTTAATTTTGGAAGTTTCAGGTGAGTTTTGGAATGTGCACATTTTGATCATGATTTGGTTAAACCGTGCAGCCTTGCCCAGGTAACTGTGCAACTTGTGTTGGGTGTCCAGTGGTGAGGTGTAGGGGTTGTGCATGGTTTGGTAAACCATAAGGACTGTATCTAGTCTTGGATAGTGGAATTTAGTACAGTTGGCACACAGTTTCGAAACTGTGTGGCCATACCATGTAGGGTGCCACTCATTTCAAGTATAGTGATAATGGTTGGCACACAGTTTATTAAACCATGCAGCCAAATTGTGTGTGCTACCCAAAATTTTAAATTGTTAAAATACCTAATCAACCCTCTCCTCTTTTATCCCAAAATCTACCCTTTTCCCTTGGGTCATTTTTGGTGCATGGTGGGGTCTTGAAACCCCCTCCCCTTGGCTCTTCCTCCTCCACAGATTCATCTTCAGATTTATAAGGTAATTTTTTAGGGGTTTTTTCCATTTATCTCTTATTTATCTCTTTTTATCATGGTTTCCTTTGTTTTATTTGTGGGGTTTCCTTCTTATCCAAAAACTAGATATTATGGTTGATGTTTGAGTTGTTTTTCATTGGATCTAGGGTGTGAAAATTGTTCCTTCGGTCCTATTCTTCCTTCTCTGAGAGTTTTATCGTATCCACACATCATTTTTTTAGGAGTATCCATTATTTTACTATCTAATGAATTCCATTTATTCTTGGGTTATTTCAATAAATTTATAAATATATTTCTCATTATTGAGAGGTGTTGATTTGGTTTGTAGTGGTGCTTTGGTGTTGGTATAGTTTTCTAAAAATGTTTTATAATGTGATTCTTCAAAATTCCTATTTATATATGGACTAAATGTGTTTTATTAAATGTCAATTGAGCATTTAATGTTAGTTTGGATGATTTGGTTTATTTTTACATTATATGTGTATTATTAAATCTATTGGATTTTTATTTGGAATTTATATATGTAACATGGTGGCTTTTACAGTGTGGTTTGTTGTGTTGGTTGGAAAACATGTGGTGTTCTTTTAAAGATGGTTTTGGGTGATCTTAAGGATTCTTTTGTTAAACCACTGGATGTGGCCACATCCATGTGTGCTCAGAATGCACACATGGAAGGGTACACAAATTATAATGGTCTTTAATAATTTATCTCAACTTAAACCCCAATATTCCAATTAACACATCCCTCCACCCTCATTCATTCTTTTTAATTTTTATTTTTTAAAATGGTCCCTTGTTCCTAAATAAAATTAAAGTGGTTTAAAATTATGTTTGAAAGTATGGACCATTTGGCACTTTGAATGGTTGTCGAATTCAAAATAGTATGAAAGACCGTTTGGATCCTTTTTATATTTTTTTTGTTTCAACTTGGTTTTGAAATAGTATTTGAAGTAGAATTTGTTTTTGAAAAGTAAATTCTTTTTTGGAATTGTGCATTTGAAAGATGTGTTTAATTTTGTTTTCAAAATTGTTTGGAGAATTTTTGGAATTTATTAGAATATGTAATGTTTAAGGGATGTTTGGAACTTTATAATGTTTTAGATATGAATTATGGTATTAAAAACACAAAGGCATGTTTGGTATCTTCAAATTTTTCATGAAGTGTCTTATATGTTCATGTGATCTTACGACAAGGTTGGTACTTGTCGATGGTTTGTTATGTGATAAGAACCCCTATTGATGATTTCCCTATATGTGTTGGAATATAGGTGTTGTTAGTGTTTGGTGTAGGCAAGTGTGATGATGACGGGTAATGTGAGTCACACATGAAAGGGCCTTTTACATACAAAATGTACTATTACCATGGGTTTATTGGGTTTATTTTATAGTGTAGAGTGATGATTTCTTATCAAATATAATTAAACGGGTTGGTACCCCTTGGGGGTCTTAACGTATAGGTGGTTTGTACCACTGGTGTGGATAGTTTAGAGAAACTAGTTGGTTATTGACTATAGAGATGTACCATATGCCGATAAGTGTGTCCAGATCAAGTACATCCATGGATCGCTCTAGAGGTGTTTAGGAAATTCCCATGTTATCAATCTGTAATGGTTTGTTTATTTTTCTATTCTTGTTTGATATTAGTATTTCTAGTTTTATCTGATTGTATTGGCGCCCCTTATTTTATACACAGTCTTGATTTGTTCAATTGAATGGATTTTGTGGTTGGGTTTTTTAAACAAAAAAGGGGTGTAGAGAGTGAAACTTATTTTTGAGAAGGAAAAGTGTGTGTGTTGTTTTAATATGGAAAATCTTTGAAAGATGTTTTTGTTTTTTAAAATTAACTAAAGGCATATTTTTTATTTATTTTCAACTGTTGTTAATGTAGTATATTCTAGAAATGACATGTATAGAATCTTCAGTGGTTACCTACTAAGTTACTGAGATTACAACCTACATGTACCATTCAGTGTCGGTAGACTTGAGTTGTTTTGTAAGTTTAGGTTTCTAGTTTTATTTTTCCTTGTTGTGGGGAGGCTGGAGCATATTGGTGACCAAGAGATCACATGAAGATTTCATTAGAAGTGGTTTGGTTTTATTTCATTGATTTTTAGTTTTCCTTAGTTGTATTTTTATTTAGATCTATTTTTTCATTCAATAAGATTCAGTTATTGTTAGTTATTTCACATGTTCGGTTTAATTATTTAATCCTATTTTATTTAGAAAAATCATTCCATACTTTTTACTTTGATGTCCAACACTAGTTGTCAGCCTGTAAGGATCAAGATCACACATTGGGCATGCCCACAGACCGTATTGTGTGTTGGGTCATATGGAATCTTGGTTTGGTTTGTGATATATTTTCTATATGAAAAGGGCTTCTTAAACATTTAATTCATTTTTTTTATAAAATTGATATTTGTTAGAAAATTTGAAATTTTACTATTCACCTTAAAATCAATTATTTCAAAAAAACCAATAAATTTCATCTTGGTAAAATATTTTCTTTAAAAAACAACAATGTTTTTTTATAAAGTTATATTCTTATAATATTAAAATTTTGTTTTAATTTTAAACATAAAATATATCAATCATTTTCTTTGGAAAATTACTTTTTCTCTATTACCTATTTTTATTCTTATTAATTACTAATTATTCTAGTGTAAACATATTATTAATGAAATTAATATTTATTTTCCTTATTAAGTCATAATAAATATATATCATTGAGATAAAATGCCAATTTCTAAAAAATTAATTTTTAACCATAATATAAATTAGAAAAAATTACCTTTTCAAAATTATAAAAAACAATGATATATCCATGAATATTAATATTTTATTACATGTTTATATAATCCAAGTATTATTTTATATGACCACTTATGATATCTATGTAAGTCCTAAGCATCAAATAATCTCTGATTGTAGTTTTGGGTAGCGGTTCAAATAGCATGGACATTGTAGAAACCACCATGAGCTTGAACTTCTCTTGTATACGGGTTCACTCAAACCATTATTTCTTGATTATGAATTGGGATTTATCCAAGTAAACCCCTTATAAATCTACCTCTATTCTGATCTTAGAAAAATCTGGTTTATAAGGAATAATTACACTTCGGGATTCTATTTGTTCTTACTTTAATTATTGATTTTTTGATATGGTTACTTCATTTTGTACCAACTAATTTAACAATTATGATTTAATGGTCATATTTAATATTAAAAATTTGGTGTAGTTTTTTTTATAGTGTGTAAAAGACACTATTTAATATATAATTTATTTGAGGGTAATATATTTTGAAATATTAGATCATTACATTCTTCGCCTTAAATAAATTTTATGCTTATTATTTAAATTATTACTAACTAATAAATTTATCTAGGGTATCTATTAGATGAATCAATATTTAAATTTATAAGGAGGTTAAAATAAAATCTATTTAGTTATAATATGTGTAATACCACTATTCTGTTTCTTCTAACCCATTTGAGTTAAATACCTCTAATGGATTTGTATTAGGACCTACTTTATTTTTTACATGAGTTCATAGTAAATATTATAATGATAGATTGTTATAAATTAGTCTATTGTATGAAATTTGATTTTCTATTTTTATAATAGATACACCACACACACCTATCTCTCATTCAATGTGGTTCTTTATCATAGCGGTGTTGGAAGAATGTTGAGGTCAAAAAATGATGTTGATGAAGAATGATCAAACTTCTTATAAGGCTCCTTGATATCCATGTATAGACTCCTCCCATCTCTTAACTTATTCTACCTCTACTAAACCATCCAATTATCTCTTGATCTTATCCCTCACCTACGTTGCTAACCACTATTGATAACCACCCATTTCCACACCCACTTGATGCACCATTACCTACATTTCCTGCTTCATGAATCCATATAAACTAAAGGGTAGTGGGGGATGTATGCCTCACCACATTATATCCAAATGGATCCTTATGTTATTGAACTGGCCCTTCCAAGACCCAAAAATTTTCTTACACATGCTGCTGGGGCTCATATGTTCTAGGTTATTGAACCATATTCATGAACTGGTCCAATATTCAAGGACACTAATCAGCCTCCCAATTTTTTTCACAAAAAAATAATTTCATGTGTCACAAGAAGTAGTTTAATGTATTTTTATATTTTTCATTTTCGTGGAGCTTCTAAATTTTCAAGGAACATCTGATAATATATGTGGGCGTAGCTAATTAATGGAGGGTGATAAAGATGATTCATAGCTGTTTAATATTATTGTGGTAACATTAATATCTCTATGTGCTGGATACAATCTGGTATAACTTCCCCTATCCATTTTTTAAATAATGAGGTTTTTTTGGGAAATAATCCAATAATAGTGAATTTGGAATCTATGTTGAAATAGTCAATCCATTATAAAATTCAAATTAAATCCATCTAAAAGGCCCATATTACTATTTATATTCCCATAAACATAAAGTTTGAAATGAATCGATCATACAACTAGAATTTTCTTTATGAAAAAAAGATCAGAATGGTACACATAGATGAAAAAATAGGTAACTTAGGGGGTATTATCATAATAAATAACATAAATGGGTTACATAAGTGAGGATAAATTACCATTGTAGGGGGTATTATCATAATAAATAACATAAATGGGAAATTTGGGGTCTTTAATGAGTGATAATGACTCTCTATAATCCTATTTAAGATACATGATAAAATCCTAGTTGGAGAGAATTTATTAAGGTATTTTAGTATTATTGTAGTGTTGGTACTCTAGAGTGGTACAAAAGTAGTAGTACTATTCATCTGAAATGGAATTTTGGACCAAACCATTATGCCTTAATGCTCTAGGGACTTCAGGCCAAAAAAGGAATTTAGAACATAGGTCTTAAGATATATAATGTTTTTCAATACTATCTTACTAGAAAATCCCCAAGAGGATAGATCATAACAGAATAAGTCGCCACGGAAGACCTAAAAAAGCCCAATAAAAACAATAAGGGATATTGAAGTCCAATAATCATCCCATGCATCTATACACATGGTCACAACAAGCAGGTAGTAATTTCATGGTGGTTTTATTGATGCAGATTTGGATTAAGTACTAGGGAGGGGTTGTTCTACTGTTATCAGATCATTAAATAAATTTAAAGGCTTTCACCTCAAGGCCTCTAAGCCTTGTAATTCAGTATTTGTGCTTACGGGCCTCTTGGTCATGTAAATATTTCATCTCAATCAAATTATAAATGGTATTATCCTTAAATATTAATAAAAATATATAGTCTTTGATCTATTCTATCCAATAACATAAAAGGTATTTAACTTTTAAATTGATTACCCTCTAACATCATCATGTTATGCAATAATTCCATTATTTCAACCAATACCAATATTAGTTTAACCATGGTTAATTTATTTTTGATTATCTTATACATATCAATCTATTCCTTTAATGTAATTATAAAATCAATCCTATGATGTTGTTTGTAAAGACTATATGATCAACAAGAGAATCCCCCCATGAGGGTCTAGTTAGGTTTGTGATTTTTCAACTAATTAATCTTTCATAAATGTAATTATCAATTCAATACTCAACAAACCCTTTAACCCTAGCTGTAGTTGTGCCAAATCCATATCTACTTTCCAGTATCTAGTTAGGGATATAAATTCATATAAAACCACATTCTAAAAACATTTATAAAATTTCAAGATGTTTTCATATAATTAAAATTATCCACTAAACATATCTCAATGGTTTTAAAAAAAATTATATCTTCATAATATTAAAATATTACTAGAACTACCTTTGATTATAACTATAGTGACCCAATCCTTAAGCACACTTTATTTCATAATTTTAAAATGTATTTCTCAAAAAAAAATATGGATCTAGAGATTAGGCGTATTTGGATGATTAGATACATAAACACTTTATCTTAAATAAAAAACAATATTAATTAATTGAAACACTATATGTTGTTCCTAATATCATTGTATCATAGAAAATTTTATAGGATATCCTAAGTAAAATGCATAAGGAAGTTGGGGATTCAGAAATCCTAGTATGGTAATCAACAAGGAAAAATAATAACATGAGAAACAAGTGTTATAACATGATATCATAAAGAGGTTAATCATAAGAATGGAAACATGGAATATGTAAAAGAAATCATAATATCATAGAATCATGAAATATGTGGAAAAAACCTATGTTATTACATCATAAACATAATTCAAGGGTCACTCTTAAGAGCATCACCATTAAGTGCTCAAAGTCCTATAGAGGATTAAGTTCACTGCCTATTACCTTAAATAACATCTCATGACATATAAATAATTATGAAATTATTTAATGTCTCTATAATTTTGTGAATTTATTTTTAATTATATGGAATTATTTTGATACCACATTCTCTGATGACATAAGATTCTCAGACCTAGAGATCCTAGAACAAAATTTTTAACATTTTTAAGGTACATTCAGTAAATGGTTGAGCATATTTTTCTAACTTTTGAACCGATTATCACATTGAAAATATAATGCAACCATTGAACATGAAATGTCAGGATTCAAAAATAATGTACATAACTTCTGCTGGAATGCACTTAATAGAAAATTTTATTTTTGGACCTTTCAGAAAATAATAAAATAACTTAAAAAAAATTATTTTATTTCTTTTCTCTACCGAAGAGCTGTGACATAGTAACGATGTAGTGAAGCGGCTAGGTGCATTAATAAACCTCATTAATGGACCACATCATACAACATAATAATGAAATAATGTAAGCGTATCAACAATTCTATTTTATAAATGAAACAGTGTAATGACGCGATGTCGCAGCATAACTGAAACACTACGATGTGTTTCCATTTAATTGTTTGAAAGGTTGGTGGAATGATGATTAAGCTTTGGATATTCTCTAACTAACCTCCAATGGTCTTCCTCTCCAATTAATAATGATTCATTAGTGGATCATCATGGACTTCGACACACAAAGAAGAACGGAGCCAGAAGCGACGAGCTACTTCAGTATCTTGAAACCTCGAGGAAGAAACTCCACAACTTTTAATGTCAAATTGGTAGGGGTTCATTTAGTTTTTTGTTTTTCCCCATTCTTTTTCTAGAAAAAATGAATATGGATCAACCCATGAATAGGTTGATCTGCGATTTGTGAATTTATGTAGGAGGGTAAATTTATTTATATATTTCTCTATTCATGATTGAAACATTACTTGATATGATTGAACAACAATCCTGGAGCCACCCCCTATTTTAAACCTCAAATTCACATGGTGTGGGCTGATAAAAACAAGGCCCAATCCTCTACATCATGTGAATGCTTTGTGTTTATATCCTCAAAGTAGAGGCAAGATGATTTTTGGACATTTGTGGTGAAAAGGACGCTCCCCGGAGACAGTGGGCATAGGCGGTGCGAAAAATGGACCACCAAAGTGCATATGGTGTTTCACCGAAGGTTCTGTTAGTGTACCGATGGAGACAGCACGGGGAGGTTCCGACCACATACTGGATGATAGGAAAAGAGTTCATCATCCATACTGGAAGTCGGTAGGGACGACCCATATCTGGGAGGCTAATGAGTTGTGGTCCGTCCACTGCAATAGGAGGCAAGACCCTGCATCTGCGGGGCCAACTGGGGCCAGACGAGGCAAACTATCACGTATTAGCTGAACAGTGCACCAACGACCACACTGAGAGGCCATGATTTGGGCTGGTGGGCCCTTCCCCTAGCCAGCATACCGGACCCACACCAACAGGCTGGGCAGTACTAGACTAGGTCATCGGGCGACCCGGCAGGCTGGACCCTCAACCAAACCGGGCCAAGTTCAGCAAGACCCTTTGGGCATGGCCCACTAGCTAGGCTAGATGGGACTGATCCAAGCCTGAACTAGGTTGGGTCAAGTTATTCTGAACTAAACTAGGCTATCTGGGACCCCTGGGCTGAGTTGGTCGAGTCGGTCTGAGCGGGTGGGACCGGACAGAGGCACAACAATCCCCAGTTTTCTAAAACGCTAATAACATGAAAACCAAGTGTCCTATTAACAAGAGATTTATAGAGATGGGACCATCATGATGAGGAATATTATTTGGAATTCCCTGAAGAGGATATCATGGAATTTGAGGTGCAACAAATGGAATAAGTATTAGTTCTCATAGGCGTGCTATATACGGAACACTACGGTTATCTGAGGCATGAGGAATACTGACTTTTAACTACGTGAGACTCAAATATGGTCTAATGGGAAGCACTTCTATGTGAATTTGTAGGCCCACAGAGGGAATCACTTCTGTGTGACTTTGAAGGTCCATGGTATATGACGAGGAGGAGTACCTCAGCTGGCCATGATTAGTGGTAATCACTTTTGTGTGACTTTTAATTCCAATGGTACGTGGTGAGGAGGTGTACCTTAGCAGTCCAAGGTTAGTGGGAAGCACTTCTTTGTGACTTGACAGCTATACATTACCCGATAGAGGAGTATTTCTTCAATAGTCTTGGTGTTCGATGATGTGACTGATGATTATTCTATCACTACCCTAAATGTATACCTGGTTTGAGATATCTTATGCTTTGTGGTTTAATTTTTTTGGATTGGTGTGTGGTCTTTAATTTTTTTGGGGTCCCTACTGAGTACTTGGTTAATCACTCCTACACAGGTGTTTCCAACACATGTTGTGTCTGGTGGAGATGATCGAAATTTTGAAAGAGATTTTGGTATACCAATACATCAAGGTGCTCAGGGAGATGGGACCGATGTACACTACGACAGAAGACTTGGTGGACTAGGACTAGGGAGGGACCATAATAATTGGGTGCAAAGGAATTTCTACTTCATCCTCTGGTAGCTACACTACTCTCATGAACAGGTGGGGTTTTTCGCAGATGGCCATTATAATATCTGTTTTGTACTTTTTTGTTTTCATTTCTTTCGTTGGGTTTGTATTCGAGCCCACCTATATTAGTTTAACGTATACCCATATTATTTTTAGGGATAATTGTTTCATTTTTAGTGTTTGGGACTTGTTTGGGCATGTGTATACAAATAGGTACTTATGAATATTCTTCCAACATAGGGGTTGACACCTTCGGCACTAGTCGCCCGCCCCTGACCTTTTGGAGGCGAGCTTGGGGTAGTCATAGGAGGAGCTATTGGGGACGGGTCATGAAAAAGTCATATAGGAGGGTGGTTGGTCCTACCACAAAGACCTGGAGTTTTTTGTTTTTTGTTGGGGAAAAATCATTATGTTTTGTGAGTTTGACTTTCAGATTTGGGGAGTTCATTGTTGGTGTGGTGGCTAAAGTATCCATACCCCATGAATATGAATTCTACTTTTTGGCTCAATACATGAATACATTGGTTTCATAAGTGTCTCCTTATATTATTTTGAATAAAAGTAATCTCACCATGTATAACCTTTTGAATATGGTACAATATGATCTATCTGAGGATGCCTCTATGTGGACGTTCAGTCAGGATCCTAATACAATGTCATGAGGACATCCCACCTAGCGATGAGGCATCCATTCAGGGACCGGTTCTAGTGATATCCCTATCAGTTGGTGCACCATGTCTACCACCACCCAAAAGTCAACTCCTAATGCCAGTGGTTATGGATATGTATGTGCAGACTCAGTGTTCTGCACGTGTTTCAGAGATAGGGACCTCCTAGGTTCACGAGAGGGATAGAACCTCAAGTCACTGATGACTGACTCGAGGCAATGACGTGGGTCTTCCACTTAGAGACGACACTACCTAACCATATCAATATCTTATAAGAGAGCCTTCATCAGGTCTTGGTTGAGAGATATTGGATCTTAACCACCTAGAAGCACGATTAGGCGATCCTTGCCTATGTAGACTTCGAGAAGATTTTCCATGAGTATTTTCCCCCTGACCTTGCACTCTATGTGCATTCAGAAGCTGCTTCACCTTCAGTAGGGAAACATGATGGTGGTTGAGTACTCATCAAGGTTTACAAATCTTTCACTCTACTCCAAAAAAATTGTTCGGGACCCTTATTTCAGAGATCGAGTCTTTGAGTAAAGAATCAGGAAGGAAATTAGGGCATCAGTATTGTATCTCTTCATCCCTACCCAGGCCAGGGTGATGGTGCGATCTCTACTTGTGGAAATATTTTTGGTGGAGCAAGCACCAATGGCTAGTGCTAACCGCAGACCCTAGGTGTCAGAGTCTTCAGTAGGATTCCAATAGAATACGTGAGGGCTAAAGTGGTCCAGGTCTTTCAGAGTATGACCCAAAGACTCAGGGTCGGTAGTACGAGGCTCCTTTTTTAGAGGGAGTTAGCTGGGAGAAAAGTAGTGAATCACATGTGATGTTCATAGACTCGTGGCTCGTGACTTCCTAACATGTTGTATAGATGACTAGATGATGATAAATGGGTGGTTGAGACAGTGGTATTTGTTCAAGCGAGGAGGTCTGTAGGGCGGCAGACGTGGAAGGGGAGAGGGCCGAGCAGCCAATGGTGGGAGATGATTCAAGGTGTTACTGCTACAACCCCAGGTGGTCCAACCCGACCTCAGGGAGCAGGCAGACAGAAGTGATCTCAACTCTAGCCAGTAGAGGCTTATGATCTTGACACTCCAGATATGATCTGAGTTATAATCTATGTCTTCTCCCCTCTAGATGAAGTACTTATAGACACAGGTGATGGTCACTCCTTCCTCGTCACGACTCATGTTTTGTGCTTGGAGATTTCAGTGGATCTGTTGACTGATCCTTACTTATAGAGACTCCCAAGGGAGGGTATTTTATGATTACACACTGGTTTCAGTAGAGTGAGATTACTCTAAGAGAAGAGAGCTTCAGCTGGGATCTCTTAGTAGCAACGATGAGGCTTTACGATTTCATATTGGGTATGGACTAATTATCTACAGTCCATGCTCAAATCTACTATTTTAGGCATACAGTACAGTGTGTCCATAGATATGGGACCATTTTGTCCTTCACCAGTGAGAAAGAAACCCATGCATCACATGACAGAATTTCTGAGAGGAGGGTGCAGCAGATCACTGACAAGTTGTCTAGACTCACCCTTGGTGTAGTATATGAGAATATTCCAATCATTCCTATAGTGGTGAATGAGTACAAGGATTTTTTACAGAGGATGTTATAAAACTACCTCTTTATAGGGATGCAGTTTTTTTTGACATGTACCTCAATATTACACTGATATCCACATCGGCATATTGGATGGCTCCTGTGGAGATTTACGAGTTAAGGGTACATCTGGAGGTCTTGAAGGAGAAGGGGTTTGTAAGGCCCATCGTTTCACTATGGGCAGCCCTAGTGCTTTTTTACAAGAAAGCAGACAATATTTTGAGTTTATGAGTGAAATTTTGGGGCCTTAACCAAGAGAAAGTGAAGAAAAATTATCCACTTCTGAATATTGATGACCAATTCGACCAATTGAAAGGAGAGACGAGGTTCTCGAAGATAGAAATCAAATCAGGCTATCACCAACATCAGGTATGGGTTGAGGGTATACCAAAGATTTCCTTCAGGTGATTATACGACCACTATGAGTTACTGGTGATGCCTTTCAGCATGACCAATTACCAAGAAGTGTTCATGTGACTCATGAATGGGATCTTCCATCCTTTCCTTGACCGGATTGTTTTGGTCTTCATTGATGACATCTTGGTGTACCCAGCATTGAAGGAGGAGCATGCTACACAGCTACAGATAGTCCTAAATATAGTATGAGAGCACCAAATTTATGTTAAGATCTATAAGTGCTTGTTCTGGATTAAAAAAGTTCACTTTTTTGAATCATCATCTCGGAGGCTGAAGATTTAGTGGATCTGGAAAAGATTGAGGTCGGTCTTGCTTAGGAGCCAACCATAAGCCTGACTGAGTTGAAAAGTATCTTGGGATTGTCTAGATACTTCTAGAGGTTTTTACCTGAATTTTCCAAAGTAGCAGCACCCTTTTCAACTCTGAAAAATTATGGGAATCCCTTCATATGGATGAAGAGATGTCAGAATAGTTTCCAGGAGCTGAGGTAGTGACTGACAAGTGCCCCAATCTTGAGGCTACAAGAGGAGGGAGTTGGGTATGTAGTTTACTGTGACACATCAGGGACCCAACTGGGTTGTGTCCTGATGCATGAGTGAATAGTGATCGCCTATGGCTCACGACAGTTGACAAGACATGAGTAGAACTATTTGACCTATGAACAAGAGTATGTAGTAGTGGTCTTTGCCCTGAAGATGTGGCTGCACTACATGATGGGTGAGTGGTTTAATGTTTACTCTAACCACAAGAGTCTCAAGTATATCTTCTAATAGAAGGACATGAACCTGAGACTACGGTGATGGATAGAGTTCCTCCATGATTATGACTTTGAGATATTTTATACTCCTAGAAAGTGGAACGTGGAGGAATACATTCTCATAAAAAGGACTAGTTTTTTGCTACTGAGTGAAGTGATGGAGAAGTTGGCCACGATACAGATATCCTTAGGGGATGACGGTGTAGCTTCTAACCTTCAGTCGATGAATGTTACTCCCCCACTCTTACATCTAGTCAGGTAGGCATAGTTGGTGGATGTTGACTGTGAGTCCCGACATGCCCAGTTATCCTAAAGACGGGCTCCTAGTGGATTTTTGATAGGTGGGGAGCATGTCATCTTTTTCAAAGGGCGCATCATAGTGCTAGTGATATTGTAGCAGGAGGTGTTGAGAGAGTTCCATACATCCCATTTGGCAGTACGTCCCTAAGTGATGAAGATGTACTAGAACCATTGAAATTAGTACTGGTGTTCAGGGATGAAGAAAGTAGTGGATAAGTTTGTTTCATGATGCCTCACTTGTTATCAAGTGAAGGTTGAGCACCAGGTTCCAGAAGGCTTGGCACCACCATTCAATGTAGCAGAGAGGAAATGGGGTGGTATATCGATGAACTTTGTGACAGGGATACCACACACATCCATAGTCCATGACACTATCTCGGTGATCATTGAATGATTCACCATACTGGCTCACTTCCTACCCATCTGGGAGATGGGATAGGTAGAGGTATTGGGATATATTTACATCCAAGAGATGGTGCAGCTCCATGGGGTGCCTTCGATGATCATCTAATATCATGAAACTGGATTTACATCCCACTTATGGAGGGGATTACAGGAGGCGTTCGGGATGAAATAGTTCTTGTTCATAACTTTTCATCCCCAGACGGATGGTCAGACAAAGCGAACAATACATGCGTTGGAGGAAATTCTTCATGCTTGCATCCTTGACTTTGTTTAGAGTTGGGAAGAGATCCTGCCTTTGATGGAGTTTGCATACAACAACATCTATCCCTCCACCACTGGCATATAACCTTTTGATGCTTTGAATGGGTGTCCTTTTATATCACCACTATGATAGACATACCCATGTGAGTAGGCACTCATGGGTCCAGAGTGGTATGAGCTACCACCGAGGAGGTGGAGATAATATGGGAGTGGATGAGTATTGCACAAAGTAGGAAAAAGACTTATACTGATATGAGACAGAGACCCATAGATTTGGGGTGGGTGATCATGGATTCCATAGGGCCTCACCTCGACGAGGATTGAAGAGATTTGGCTAAGGTGGCAAGCTATCTCAAAGGTTCATTGATCCTTTTTAGATCCTGAATAGAGTTGGTGTGGTGGCGTACTGCCTAGATCATGCCCCTCAGATGAACCTGGTTCATAATGTTTTCCACATGTCACAACTAAGGAAGTATGTGAATGATCCATTGCATGTCATCTATTGAAGAGATATGGAAATTGATGATGGGGAGACATTTGTAGAGTTCCTAGTGGAGATATAGGATCAACAAGAGCAGGTCCTATATGGGTGGTCGATTCCTCTGGTGTGAGTTTGGTGGTCACACATAAATCGCTTGGAGAGAACTTGGGAGTGAGAGGCTCAAATTCAAGATCAATACCCCCATCTATTTGATTAGTTACTATTTTGGATTTATGGGACATAAATCCATAAGGTGGGTAGAATGTAATGTATTATGAATTTCATGTATTTTATTAAAATTATACAGAATAATTTTGAGACCACACGCTCTAACGGTATGTGATTCTGAGGCCTAGAAATCCCGAAACGGAATTTTGAACATTTATTATGGTATGTTTAGTAAAAATGCGAGTAGGTTTTTTAAACATTTCAACCAATGCTCTTATAAATAATTTGAGGGAACCGTTGAACATGGAATGCCGGTATTCTCAGAGAACGGACTTAACTTTGGCTTGTAAGGGCTGAACAGAAAATTTTATTTTCAGACATTTCATAAAATAATAAAATAACTTTAAAAAAGTTATTTTATTTTCTTTTATCGACTGACAATAAGAGACACAGGGACACTACAGTGCTACGATGATGTAGTGATGTGGTAGATTAATGAGGCTCAGTAATGGTCTGCATCATGCAACGTAATGATTAAATAAAGGAAGTGTAACAACATAATGATGTGATATTGCAGTGCAACAGAAATGTTGCGACAAGTTTCATTTTAATTGTTTGAAACGTTGGTGGATTGATGATTAAACATTGGAAATTCTTTGATAAACCTCAAATGGTCCTCCTCTCTAAAGAAGAATGACACACTGGAAAATCATCACTGACATCGACACACCTTGAAGAACAGTGCTGGAAGCGATGAGCTACATTGTCATCTTAAAACCCCGAGGATGAAAGGCCACGACTTTAAACATCAAAGTGGAAGTGGTTGTTTTATTTTGATCTTCTCCCCTAATCTTTTCTAGAAATGAAGAACACAGATCTACCCATGAATAGGTTGATCCATGATTCATGCATTTATGTGGGAAGGTAAATTTATTTGGTTATTTCTCTATCCAGGATTCAAACATTTATTTGATATGATTGAACAACAATCCCAGAGCCTCCCCCTATTTTAAACCTCTAACGTGGAGGGCGCGGAACGACACGATCAAGGCCTGAGCACCTATGTCATGTTATTTATTAGTGGCCATACCCACAAAATGGATACAAGATGATTTCAAAACCTTCACGGTGAAGAGGATGCTCCCCGTAGACTGTAGGCACAAGCGACGCAAAGAAGAGATCACCAAAGTGCGTCCAGTGGTCTGCCAAAGGTACTACCATCATGCCGGCGGCACGCAGTGGTTCAGGTCTCGTACCGGATGGCAGTACATGAGGCCACCGACCGTGTCGGCAGTTGGGAGTAGCGGTGTGCCCATTGGCGCGCCACAAAGGCGGAAGGCGCGACGTTCGGTACGCCTCGTGGGGAGGGACGACCTCCGTCCGGGCCTTTCGGGCATCTTGAGAGACACGTTCTTTGGACCGTGGAAGGATAAGATGCAACATGTATGCGGGTCTAGTTGGGGCTGGACGAGGCAGCTTTCCATCTATCAGCGAGACAACGCACCCCTGGCCACACCAAGCGGCTAGGCTTCAGGCTGGCTGGTCACGCCGCAAACCAGTGGGTCGGTCCATTCATGCACCCAACGGGCTGGAACCACAGACCAGTAGGTTGGTCCTACCCCAATTGGGTGGGACTTGTGCTCTTCCGGCTAGGCAGTACTAGATCACACTATAGGAAAACCTGATGGGTGAGACCCTCGGCCAAACCGTGCCTCGTCCAGTAAGGCCCATTGGGCCTGGACCACTGAACATGCCAGTCCAGACTGACCAAGACCCGAACCGTGTCAGGAAAAGTCATTCAAAATTAATCCATAGTATTTGGGACCCTTAGGTCGAGATGGTCAGGTTGGCCCGATCGGGTTGGACCGGACCCAGATGCAATCGGCCCTTGTTTACTAAAATGCTAATTACTTGCAAACTGGGTATCCGAATGGCGATTCGTTTGCGGAGATGGGACCCTCTCGAAGAGACATATCTTTTTGAATTAACTAAAGAGTATTTCATGGAATTTTTTATGCAAATAATGGATTTAGGAGTGGTTCTCCTAGGCGCACTACGTACGGAACCCTGTGGTTGGTTGAAACCTGAGGGCTGTTGACTTTCGGCTTTGTGTGACTACACTATGGCCCAGTGAGAAGCACTTCTATGTGAATTTGTCGGCCCATGGTGGGAGTCACTTATTTGTGACATTTCAGTCCCACGGTACGCAACGCGGAGGATTACCTGAACTAGAAAAGATTAGTGGGACCCACATCTCTGAGACTTTGTAGGCCCATGGTACATGGTGAGTAGGTGTACCTAAGTAGTCCATAGTAAGTGAGAAGTACTTCTTTGTGACTTGGCATGCCTATATTACTCAATAAAAGAGGATTTATCCTAAAATTGAGGTGTTCATTGAAGTGACTAATGATTCTTCTATCACTACCCTTAATGTAAACCTTTTGTGAGATGTCTTGTGCTTCATGATTTTCTTTAGGGATTTCTGTGTGGTATTTCCTTTTTGATTTGGTGTCCATTTTGAGTACTTCGTTAATCACCCCGGAACGGGATTCTCCCGCACTTGTTGTGTCTGTTGTAGACGGTCGATGTTTTGATTGAGACTTTGGTGTAGAAGGACCTAGAGGTGCTCAAGGAGACGAGATTGACAAACTCTATGATAATGGACTTGGTGGACTAGGACCAGGCAAGGAACAATAAGATTTTTTGAACATGAAATTATTCTACATCTTCTAATAGATACAATACTCTCACGATGAGGTTGGGTTTTCTGTAGAAGGCCATCATAATTTCATTTTTTTACATTTTTGTTTTAAGTTTTTTGTTTGGGTTTGTATTTTGGCCCACCTATATTAGTTGTACATGTAATCAGATTTTTTTAGTGATACTTGTTTCCTTTTCAGTGTGTGAGACTAGGCTGGTCAAGTGTATATGTATAGGTACTTAGGAAAATTCCTCCCACTTGCAAGTTGACGCCATCAATTCTAGTCAGCAGCCCTTGGCTTTTGTGAGGTAGGCTTGCGGTACTCAATGTAGGGGCCTTGGGGGACGGGTCATGAAAAATGTATTATAGGGAAATATATTTCTTTTACCACCCATAACATAAATTAATATCATACATATTCTTCCAATTTGAGGAAAATTAACCACAAAATATCAAAATAATGTTCAAAACTATGAGAAATAAGTGGGATTAATAACCTTATGTTGAGGCATAACCAATAGAAATTTCGTAAAGATTAGTATTTTTTCTAGATAATGTATAATATAATTATGAGGGTTTAAATAAAATAATTATTGTTTTTAAAATCTATTCTTGGTTTAAAAATATTTATTAGGGCGACACATGACATGAATTGAAAGTTCCCTTAAATTGGGTTTACTTAAATGTTGGAACTTCGAAGAGAGATAAATATATTTATAACCGAAAAAATTAAATTTAGAATTAATAGTTACATACTTAATGAAAATATATACAAATATAGTATAGTTATATTAAAATAAAATTTCATAAAATTTAGATTAGGAAAGATAATGTGTAGCCGACAAGTCATGATGGGGTATATGTGATCCCTAACCTCGTGTTCTTGAATCATCATGTGTGCATTATTAACTTCCTGAATCACCCAATTATGTTTATTAAAAACCTTATTTTAAACCTTATTAAACTATATATGATATTTCATGTTCCTTTAACTATAAAATTTTATTTATTTATAATATAGTATATCTACCTATATATGTTACATGAGGTTGTTCAATCAATTTTTCCATAACTCCTTATGTATTTTGGCAGTTGTTGAAAGTATTGTAAATTAATTTTATAATATACATAATATTAATTATGTTATAAAAATAATTATAATTAATTAAATATATTTTTTATTCAAACTATGGTTGGTGGTGATAAAAAAGATACTTATTTCATATAGAGGTTGTAATCCTCAGGTATAAACAATTAATGATTTTATTTCTCAATGAATGAGAGGGAATGAAGGTAAATAATCATTTTAAAATATAAAAATAAAATTTATATTAAATATTTCATATTTTTTCAAAAATTAAACATTATTTATAATCCATTAATTTCTGTGATGAAAAAGAAAAGAGGTCTCTTTGTGGAGGTGGTAGTCTGCGAAACGCACTAACAAAGCTTATATTTTTCTTAGTAGATGGAGATCAATACATAATAGTTATTAGATTAATGTATAGAAGTATATTTATAATTATTATAATTGTTTAATTATATTTTTTTGGATATACTATATTTGGAATATTATGATTAAGGATATAATATTGAAAATAAGGTAATACTTACATTAGAGACATGACCTTCCCAATGAGATCCCCTCCGAAGGTAATGCCTTATGGTAAATTTTATAGACCAGGGGCATGATGATTAGAAAATGAAATATAAGAGAGTTATTTTTCATGGTTTTCAAATGTAAATTATAATAGGAAGTATAATTAAGAATGTGTGAAATTGATCTCCTTTTATAAGTAAAGAAAAGTGAAATTTTGGGAATATCCTTTACCCTTTCATACAATCATGACCAATTCTGGGGTAAAATACTCAAAAATTGCATAATAATGGATTATGGGATGGTATTAGATCTTTAAATACTAATATAGGATTTTATACACTTTTTTAAAACATTTTTCATGTCTTCTTCCATAGGTTTTTAAATTTTAAAAGATGGATTATTACCTTCCTAACATGTTTTTAACTAATTAATTTATATTTTATTTAAAACTATAATGAAAAAACTATAAAAAATTAATGTTTTGAACCAAAATTTAATCCTTATTTATTATAATTAAAATTAAAAATATTATAATATCATCTTTAAATTAATATATTTATAATATAAAAACCATTTTTATAGAAAATTGACTTTTATCCCTAATGTGTTCTTAACCTTATTTATTATTGATAAAAAATTATATTTTTTTAATAAAATTATATATAGGTTCCTATATCAAATTAGAGTCTTTACATAAATTATATTAACTAAATTTATTAGATTAAAATTAAATGATATTAATAAAAGAATTTATTTAAAAAATATGTTTCACCATTATTAGAGTAATTAACTTTAATATTACTAACATAATCCTTATAAATAAAAATAAAATTTATATATTTAACTCATATTTATGTGTTAAAATAAAATGGGAAATAATTTTTTTATATTTAATTTATATAATTGATAATTCTTAATTTTTATTATATGTGCATAAAAACAATTTTTGGTGTGAAATTTTTATTGTGATTCAAAATTGGTAAACATGTGTTTTATGAAATAAAAATAGTAATTTTAAATGATTTATATAATTTTTATGTTTATAATTTTTATATACAAGTTTTTTCATAACATTTTATGTCATTTTATAATTATAAAAAGTATTAATTTTTAGCCAAATCTATATTATTACTATTTAAATAAAGGTAAATTATTTCATGAAAATATAAAAAATTAAATCTTAATATAATAATGAAATTATAAACTAAAAATTAAGGTAATTTTTTATAATTAACTTTCTAAAATTTAGAAATATTATTTTTAATTAAAAATATATAATTTAACAAAATGTTGTTTTTATAGGAAATTAACTATTTCTATACTAAGTAATATTTTCCCTCTAAATTACTAATAATATTCAATAATGAAAAACATAGTTCTTTGAGATATAATAACAATTTAAAAAAAGTATAAATTGATTTGATGAAAAATGAGCTTTCAAAAAGTATTAAAAATAATTATATATCCATACATATAAAAATTTTAATTACATGTTTATATAATTATAACTTTTAGTTTTGTAACCCCTTCTGATCTCTATATGATAACTAAGCTTCAAATAATATTTGATTGTAGTTTCATGTCATTTTTCAGCTATAACATATATTATGGTAATCACCGCAAGCTTAAACATCTCCCGTATATTGTATTTATCAAAATATAATTGATAGATTTTACCTTGGGGTTGGTCCTAAGAAAAACCTAATTAATATAACTCTCTTCTGAGATTAGAAAAATGGTATTCAGAAGGAATTCCTATGCTTTCGGATTCTATGTCTTACTTTCTTTGTTTATTTTGTGATAAGGTTTCTTTAGTTTAGACTAGATAGTTTCACAACTTTTTTTAACATCCAAATTAAATATTTTAAATATATCAAAGTTTTTATGGTTTGTTTTTTTTAAACATGCTATTAAATGTATTATTTATTTAAATAGAATAATCATTTAAATATCTATTCATTAAATTATTTATACATGTAATGATTGGATTACATTATTTTGTATCTGAGTAGGGTAAGTTATTTTGGTAAATTAAGTTTATAAAAAATTTAGTGGAAAGCCTATGGGTAAATCTAAGTGTATGATGATATTATAATAGTTTTATATAATATATATTCTATGGTTCCTAATAATGGGATCATTATATGGATATAAACAAGTGGATGCACGCACTGGAAAAGATGCATCTAAGGGAAATAACACTAAAAAGTACGGTTGGGTATTAACTCGATCTTCACCTAGTTCAAAATTAAGAGGCATAACATCCAACAATATTTGACACTCCTAAGGGATATGATATAATTAAATCATATTCCATTTATGAATCAGTATGATTAATTAGAGGATAAAATTTATGAAAACCTATGATAAATATAAGTGAGATTGGATGAACCAAAAGCGGTATTCATTGAATAGAATATTTCCAAATTTAAAAATAATTTGTGATTATTTTTATGATAATATGATTTCTCACTTTGACTAATGGTTCTTAATACTAAAATGGACCATTTTAGTTTTTTTTCAACTAATGTAACTATGGGGAATCATATGAAAAATAATTTGATGGAAAATGAAACAAACATCATCATTAGAAACCAAATTTAATTGGTGTTAGATTGAAAATTATTTTGATTATTCTTAATCAACTCTCTCAAATTATGATTAATACATGATCCTTGTGGAAATTCTATATATGTGAAAAATAGCGTTTTAGTATAGTTTAAGTGATAATGACCATGGAAGAAATAATATTCAATTTTATACATGTCAATAATGAGGGAATAAGCATCTTGGTAAATTTCTCACGTGAATTAGATGATGTTATATGTGTAGAAGAGGATATCATAATGTAATAAATTTCTGAAGAAAAATGAAGAGCATGGTGGATTAAATGGTGAGTAATATAGTTCATACTAAGGTACCATTAATTGTTTAGTGAAATAAATGTAGGAAGCTTGGGAAATATCTAAGTTATTTTCCTGATAAAAAGGATAAAAAGAGTGCTTATAATTAGTAAATATCAAGAGCAGTTAATGAAGGAAAATCCTACGAAATCATAATTACAAATGCGGTTCCTAAAAAATAAGATGACTAAGATGAACTAAGAATTCACTCAAGAATTTTGAGGGTTTTATTTGGTTCTTATTAAATACACTCCATTGTTCCTAGAATATTGGATAAGAACCTCACCTTGATGACAATATATTTAATTATAAATAAAAACATATACCAATAAGATGATTTTATGTCATGTATATAGATTCTCTCTAATAGAAGCCTCTTGGAATGTGTTTCTTAACAAACTTATTCTTACACTTCTAGTTGAATTTTATGTGATTGTGTGCAAGGATTCACTCTCTTTATATAGATCATATTTCAATTCCCAAGGAAGGTATGAAATATTGTATTATTTTAATCAACATGTGATTCTCTATTACTGTGAGGATAAACATGAAATTCTAATAGAAATTAATTTCACTATATGGGTCTTACTAACTATTCATGTGGGGTACTAATCTCAATTTGTTTGGAGGGAAATTAAAAATTGAATATATGGTGGCATTATATTTATGATGAAAGGTGTGAAATCTATAAAAATACTAAAATATTGATGTACATATACACAGAGTAAGAGTTGAATATATTCTAAAGCAGATGGTTGTTATTGATTAAAGATTATTGTTGATTAATATCATACCACCCAGTGAAGGTGAATATTGTGGTTTATTATCAAACCCGTAAGTAATTTATAAATTTTCCAAGATGAAGATTTTAATAGATTTAATAATCATGGATTTTAAGAGGGTATTCATTTAAAATATATACCTGGAGTAAGTACCCAAACATTCTAATATGAATGTCCAACCATCTTTTCATTTGAAGATTAAAGAGGAAAAAGTTAAAGATATGGTGTTTTAAAAGAAGGAAATGAATGTTCTAGGGTTAAACATTGATTGTGATGGAATGATCAGGTTTATGAAGTAATTATATTTCCAATAAATACCAAACTTTTTTAAATAAAATATATGAATTACATACCTCATCATTCTATATTCTTTATGGAAGCACGATGTTTTATAATTATCTTAAAAAGTATTTATTATGGGACAACATTATATTTTATATTCAATAGTATTTGAATTCATGATTAATATGTTATTAAGTAATTCTTGAGAGAAATAATTGTAAGATGATGTTAAAACCACTACCTGAACCAACATGGAAATGGGAAAATGTCACCATGGATTTCATCATCATACTACCCAAAACATCTAAATTCAATAATGTTAATTGGGTTGTATTATATATACTTATTAAGTCATATAATTTTATTATTATTACTAAATAATATTTATCACTTTATAATATTTTTTAAATATACATTATGGAAGTGGTACGTTTTCATAATGTACCACATTCAATTATTCTGATTGATATCTGAGGTTTACTTCATTATTATAGAGAAGTGTTCCTTAATATTTGAATACAAAGTTGAAGATTAGAACTATATTCCATCCTCAAATATATTTTTATTATAACAAAACCATTAAAATTAGAATAAATATTCTTATATATTATTCTACTTATTTTAATGGTTGTTGGGATCAATAACTTCATATATTTGAATTTTCTTAAAATAGTATATTTAACATAAGAATTTAGAAGGCTCCCTATTAATATCTCTTTGGTAGGAAGTTCATTAATAAAATATTATTGGTATAATTTATAGAAAAAATATATTTTATATGATATAGTTTAGGAAACTAAAGAGATGTTCATATCCATTGAGATGAACATCAGGACAGCTCAGAGTAGATAGATAAGTCAAGCTGAAAATTATCATTGAGAATGATATTTAGAAGTTAACGATAAGGTATTTATTAAAATATATCAATGGAATAAAGTTGTGATGTTTTTTTATGAAGGGGTTGTTTTTTACAGATATATGATTCTATTTTTAATTAATTATTATATCAGGGTGGTAACTTATCACTTAACCCTACCACTGAACATCTCTAAATTTAACGTATCTCTTTTGAGGAAGTACATGCCTGATCTTTCACATATACTGAGCTCATAGGTTATAGTACTGTTGCATGATATTTATTTTGAGGAATAATAAGTGGATATCATAGATCAAATAGATATTGATGTTGAACAATACCACTCATATGGTCAAAGTCTTGTGATGAATCCATAAATTTGAGGAATCTACGTGGGATCTTGATGATTTGATGAGATTAAAATATCATCATTTTTAGAGTAAGTGGATTTTGTGGGAGGAATTAAAATAAGGGGGTTTGGAATGAAACACCCTAATATTTTATTATATATTTCTATATAAATAAAATTTATCTGTTTAATATATTTTTTTATATTAAAAACCGAGGAAAAAATAACTGCGATATACTATTGAAATATTATTATTAAATAAGATTGTTGTCACCTAGCCAATTTATTGGAGGGTATTAATTGGACTAACTATACTATTTGAAATATGTATAAAATATTTCATTAAATAAAAATTACTTTTTAATTCTTAGTAAATAAGTACTCAATTATAAGTGTTTAAAATAATATAATTTTTATGTTATAAGATTGATTTCTTAATGAATTCAATTTCTTTTACATATTATATTCCTTGACCACTAATGAACATAGATTTTGATTAAATTTATTTTTTATTTAATGTATTTAAATGAATAGTTATTTATAAATTAATTATGAATTGTTTATAAGTGAATGTAAAAATAGTAATTTTGCATCAAAATTATATTTAAGTGCATATAATATTTTTGTCATAATAAATTAAATTATTCATTCTGAATAATTTTTTTTAGTTTCTTTATCATATAATAAATGATGAAAATTAATATAAGTCTAGTCATGTTTACTAGGAGGATAATGAAATAAAATTCACTTTATGATTGAAAATTATATTTTCCACAAAAATTGTTTCATTTCGTTTTGTGCCCTTACATTATATTTAATTTATGCCACTATTATAAAATTAATCTGTTAAAATGGTTTCTATATTTTTAATCCACATAATTAAGTTTATTTTATATTATTAACAGAATTTTTCTCATAATTAATAGTAATCATGGTAAAAATGCATCATTATGGTAAGGGTAAAAAAGAGTTAATGAAGTGGTTAAACTAATAGATAAGGTTTAAATTTTCTCAAACCACTTTAATTATAGTTATTTGTTGATTTTATTTAAATCATACCCTTATTATATTCGAAACATTGGTATTATGGATCCACTTTACTGGATTAAGGTATATATTATATAAAAATGTATCAATTATTTTCAAGTTTTCCACCCACCTCACTTATAAAATCAAAGCTCCTATTCTCAGATATACATGTCTCCTAAACCCTTTATCTCAAATACTTTATATCCCAATACTCACCCAAAATCCCTATCCACAAACTTAAGGTTTCATTCTTTTGTAAATACCCATCCAAATGTATTTATGTTGTTATCCAGAAGAAAGATACATAGAGAAGAGAGATATATTTATTCCAACATTTTCCTGTTTCTTTATTCTTAAAGCACCTGAAAATGTTCAATAACCATGTTAACATGATTAAATATTTTTCTATACTATGTATATATGTGTGATAATTTTATATCGATTTTATACCTCTTTCATGTCTATTGGAAAATAATATTGTTGCTCGTGAGTACATGTTAACTACCACCTCCATGAATCGATGTGATTCATTTTTTAATAAATATTTACATAGTTAATCATGATGATGTATTTAATGAATATATATGATGGTATGATATTAAAATTATTTTACAATTATGATTTATAATTTACATTCCATTCATCCAATCATTGAAAAATAAAAACATTACACGTGCTTATGTACAAAATACCGTCTCCATGAAGTGATGCAATTCATTTTTCATCACCATGCTATATAGGTGGTATGAAAAGTGTATATAATGAGTAAATATGAAAATTATTACATTATTATGATTAATATTTTGATGAAACAATGAATAAAGAGCAATGAATAGAACTATCAAATAGAAACATGTATAGAAAACAGTCCAATTTTCACACAAATTTTCATTTTAATGAATAATTGTTAATAAATGTGTAATTTAAAATGATAAAATATTGATATATAGTATGTTATATATTAATATGGTTCTATAATATATTTATAACAAATCTATATTTATAATATAGTAGGTTTTAGTGAATAAGAATCAATATGCGACTAGAGGTAAATGTTCTTCCCATCATTATTGATTCATTGAGACATGGTTTATTTTATGCACATATTTCTATTTATATTGTTTATATAATTTTCATTTTATATTTAATATCAATAATATATTGGTATTAATTTTATTTAAATTATAATTTCCAATTATTTCTATACAAATTTCATTATTCAAAAGTTACCAATGGGGTGATGGTTTATGTTACAATATAATTTCTTTTTAGAATTTTCTTTGATAAATTTCCACTAAGGGAATTTATTTGATCCTTATATTTTAAACTCCATAAATTTTCTTATCCAATTTTTATTTTTATGATTTTAATTTTTTTCCTTGCATTTTCCATTCATTGGTATATAAAATTTCCAGAAAAAATATTTCACATGAAAATATAAAATTATATTTTCTTTTTGGATCAGGTATCATTGTCCCCCATTCCATATTTTTTATTTTTTATAGATATTTTCCCTTATAATTGAATTTTTTAAATGTAAAATTTCACTACCTTTGAATTTATATAAAAATGTTTAAATGAAATATATTTGTTAAAAAAAAATTTGGAATAAGTCATTTTTTACTTTTTAAAAATGTGTGAAAAGAAGTTTATCTTTTAACATATATAATGTGAATGAATTATCCCACCATCATGATAGGTATTTTTTTATGATCAATTTTTCTATTTCTATTTTTTTTCTCAAATAAAATATTTTTCTAAATATTGATGTAATTTTTAGTTTGTAAAGATTCCAAATAAATTGGATATTTTACCTCTTTTTTATGAAATGTTCAAATACTATTATAAAGTTATGTCTCATATTTTTTAACATTCTATAAGAATTTTTATTATCGACTAGGTATATATTGATATGAAACCATACACATACAATCTATGTATGTATCTTTATTTTGATTTTTTAGTAATTTTTCTATAAAACCTATTTATTCTAACATGATAACTGACATATGATAAAATAATTAATGATTCTAAGATACCATACAATGCCTTTATATATATGGATTATTAGTATTTTATGATGAAATAATTATGGAAAAAATTATTTTTCATACATTATTCCTTGTTTAAATGGTGATTGTATTATGGTCTTTTAGAACCCTTATTATTGGTTTTAATTATTTGATGCACAATCTATGATTTATAAAGTCCTTCAATGCATTGGGTAAAGATTAATAACTAATTAGATAATTTGAACTATAATGGGGAGTTAATCCATTTTTATATGGGACTCATTCCACTATGATAGTCTTGGAATTGATCCTTGACTATAATAACAATGTAATGATGAGTGAAACCAATCCATTATAACTCTCTAAGATTTTGTAATATTATTTTGCATTAAATTAAAATTTTTAGATAGATTGTTTAGTAAGAAACACTAAACTAAAACAATTCATTTAATACTAGTTTAATATTATTTGTAAATTTATGAATAATAAAAATTCTTTTAAATAAATATATTTTAATAAATTATAAATTCATATAAAAAGGATTAAAAAAAATAATGTTCTCAATGGTCATTTTCAATAAATGGAATATTCCATTATATTTATTATTTTCATTAAAAAGATTAATTTAATTTTTTTAAATTTAATTTTATAAAAATAACAAATTTTTTTGATTAATCAGGTAAATATTTTCTTAGGATGAAATTGTTGGAATTTTCTAATGTTGTTGATTTTTATGTGAATAGTGAAAATTTGATTTTTTACCAAAGTTATATATTATTTGTATTTATTAGAAAGAAATTAAAATTTAATGAAAATTAAATAACCAATGTGTTTTAAAGGTCAAAATATTTAGTTGAATTATTATCTTGGACTACGAAAACCATTGTTTAAGTTTTAGAACTTAAGTAACATTTTATTACAAAAAGTTTTCTTCCTTCTCTTATAATTAAACATTTTTATATTAACAATATGTTTCAGTTTACATTTAATGAAAAAATATTTATTCTTTTAGAAACCAATAGATTTCAAGTAAACTAATAACATTGATAATTTTCACCTAAACATTAATTTTATAATTAAAACACACTTTTTAAAAAAATGATTTCATGTTCCATGTGTGATAATTATGAGTTTTACTTTTCTAACACTTATATAATTTATTTTATAAAATGATATTAATATTTTATGTCAATATTACCATTGTAACACCCCGAGCTTCCACGATATTCCTCTCTTTCAATAATGCAATTTCTTGCATTGTACGCAAGTTCGAGTTCTAACACACCACGACTAATCAAAGTAGCCGTTATGAATAGTAATACCCACTTTTAAAATTATAGAAATTTTATATTTCAAAATGGACTTCATTTTTGTATTCGTAATATCGAAATCATCCTAAGTTGATTATGTTGTAATTTTCTGAGAACATTCAATTTTTTATGAATAGTGAAAAATACATAAATTTTTTTTTAATAAAAATAATTTATAGTGACAAATTATACTATTTAGTGGTTTTATAGTATAATTATAATATATTTTTACCATTTTATCCAATGGTGGTCATTAGAATTAATTTAACATTGAAATTGTACATAAACAATCGACAATCTTTTGATATATATTGTTTCTTAAAAACACACTATTTGTTGTGAAAGCGGGAATTAATTAAAAAATTAATTAATGCAACATATATGTTTGGAATTTTGTAAAATAGAAATCATTTTTTAATTCGGAATATCAATTATAGCTTAGGGTGAAATTTTGGCATTGTTCTCAAAAACTTCAATTTTTGATGAATAGTGAAACCACTAAGTGGTAGTTAAAAAACTAATTTTTCGTTTAAATGAAATATTAGCACTTCTGTGATTTGATTTTCATGAATCTGATATACATGGTTGTCATTATTAAGTAAAATGTGGTTCAATGGGATTAAAATAATTTTTTGGTGAATAGTAACTTTAAAGTTTAATTAATCGCGATTAAAGGTAATTAGTGAAATCTAAGGTAAAAATGATATTATAAAAATATGAAAATACCTTTACACATGTACTACCCCTATTTGATGAGTCATGGCAGACCAAGACAATCCATGGGTAAACATGGGGACCCCATGGAGCCACTTTGGTAGGAAAATGACAATAAAAACTTTTTATTTATTGTTAAAATAAAAAATGATACAAACATGAATTCTTTTACTAAAACAATTATTAAATGGGGATATACAAGTCATATTTTTGACTATAAATATTCATTAGAAATATAAAAATATTTCCTACATCATGATATTTTTTTTATAATTTTTATACATTAAATAAATTAAATTATTTATGACACCATGATGATGCAGCGATTACCTAATTAATTAACGATTTAAATAAAATGAAAAGATGATGTAAAATCCAAGGCATACACTTGTCAAAAACCTATTGTATGAGTATATTTCGAACCCTTATCACCTTAGCCTCTATATATATCATTGTGGGACCTTTAGAATCCGAGAAGCATTTCATAATAAAGTAACATTTCAATCTTTCCAAGAGTGCCGCTTCTCTCCTCTTATATAAGGCCCCCACCACTACCACCTTATTCACATGTTCAAGCCATTTGTCTCGGCCAACATCTGACAAAATACTCTCCCAACTACCCTCTCTTACTCCTAGAAGCCTCACTTTGGGCAGAATTCTTCCCAAGGAAGCCTTTGGCACAAATCAAAAAGAGTTACCCGTTTTTAAGGTAATGTCTTCTCTAATGTTGATTTGTTTTATTTTTCTTCTCCCACACCTTAAACTATTTTTATTCCATTATTTTGTAACAAAACCAGTATAAAAAATATACTAGGATGTTTTTATGATAATTATTTGGTTTAAACATACACACACCTTCGTTTAGTGGTTAAAGAACATACTGTTTCTGTGGGTGGCGAAATACTGCCTCACAGAACGATGATTGTTCAATATTCTTTTAACACCTCTAATGGTGGCCATTTTGATGACACTATTTTCATATATGATACATATATTATGTTTATTCTTTCCTTATGCTTCTTTATTTCTCATTTATGTCATACTTTATGATTTCCATTATGGGTAAATGTGATAATTTCATTTTAGGAAGTGCGGACTACCGCCCCCTCAAAGTGATTTGAATCGTTAATTCCATATGTGGGATGTATAAAGGATGGATTAAATGGTATTATAAATTATATTATACTGGAATTATATTATAACTTTATATAATTATAGCTTCATTCCATTAAATACGAAATAGAAATGAAAGTAGCGTTCATGAGTACGTACGACTTACCATCTCCATGAACGGTGCATTTCACCTCTTACCTCTAAATGTTATGTAATATTATAAATGAATGTATATACTGGATATATACGATATATATGATATCTAAATCATGAATATAATTCTGGATATAATGGATATTTCACAACATGAACAACTTGTAATTATAAGAAGTTTATTTTTTACTCAAGTACCAAAGATCGACAAAATGAGCGTTATTAACTTAAATAATTAAATAATGTTCATAACATGGTAATAAGTGATATAAAAGAAATAATTAACATGAAAAAGTTGCTTATGTAAATAGAAATTTAATCTAGTTAATTATTCATGAGGTTAAAGAACGATTGAGTTAAGTCAGACACGAGGTAAGGGAATTTCTTAACCCAGTTCCATTCTTTGGGTTAATCTCCTACTTTCAAATTATTTCATGATATTATTATGTCCTATATTTTATTTTTACTTTCTATATGTGTACATATATTTAATACACATAATAGATATATTTTATTTAAAAATGATCTTTGTAAGGGACTTCGTCTCAATCACCATTCATTGAGGCATATTTTGTTTTATACACAAATTTATTTTATACGGTGTATAAACTCCTTTGACATTTACTTTTATTCAAAATGAATCTTTTTATATGAAGAGTTTTTACTATGTGACAAAAGGAATGGTTTGTCTTACGTATGCAGCGACAACGAATTCTCTGCCGCTGTGACCATTATTTGAGTTTCAGCTTCCCCTACAAGCCATAACTTTTTTTAAATTATTTCAAAAAGGAGAGAGATATTTCTCTCAAATATTTGAAAATCTAGTGAAAATGTATATGTATTTAACGCATGCTTAAAAATGTTTTCAGAAAACCCGACTCTTGAGTGTGGTAGATAGGAATGGATTGGGTGTGGACCCATCATGACATGTAATTAGTCGAGTAGTCTCAGAATTAGTTATTTTGTTTTCAGAAGTTTGCATAATGTTTTCAGAAAAACAATGGAGTATATTTGAGCAATTTTAAAAGTAAGTATCTTCTAAAAAATTGCATCAGTAGGTCCCATGAGACAAACTAGTGTCTTGTCACGAGGCCTTGACAAAATCTTATTTGTGGTCTTGGCACGAGGCCTTGTCTACGTGGTTATGATAGTCTGGCATTATGCATTACATCATTATGAAAGTGGTTATTGATATTGCATGTGATTATTCGACTAGTAGAATATCCATGTGAGTATGTAAATGTCAACATTTAATTTTATTTTTTCCATATTATGCTGAATTTAATGTTTAAAAAGGCTTTTATTTTAGTTATACATTGCCTTAAATGTTAATGTTTATTTATAAAAGCATCCGCAATATTGTTATCCTTACTGAGCATCTGAGCTCACCCCATTCAATGTTTTAATATTTTCTAGTATGTGAAGATGTATTTTATGAATGACCTGCAGGGATAGTCAGAAGAGGATATGAGTGTGGACTATGGAGAATTTGTTATTGTAGTTTTTCACTTTATGATGTAATGTAAAATTTATGAATGTATCTCGTGTTTCCAAGGCTACTAAACTAATCGGTCTTTCGAGACTTGATCTTTTGTGATCATGCCAATGTTACGCAATAACGCACCGACTCTGGGTAAATGGGGTCGGGGCGTTACAGTTGGTATCAGAGGATGTTTAGTACTAACATTGGAAGCTAGATTTAGATAAACTCTGATTAGAGCACATAGCCCAAAGATAAACTTTGAGGATTAGTATAGAAGAACTTCCTAAAATTTTGGTATTATAGAGATTTTGTGAGTATTCCGAGAATACATCCCTGTTTGGATACGAGTAGGTAGAGGCGGCTCTGTCACATATGTACCTAGGGGTAAAACCCGAAAACACCGCTTTGAGCTAGACTCGAACGGGAACTGGTGCATGACAATGGACCTTGCTGCACTCTTGGTTACAACACTCCTGGGGGATATGCTTAGGATAATTCTCATTTTCTTTACAAACCATAATGAATAGTTTATGAGTATATACTTCATCAAAGAAAAAATTTCCTTTTGTGATTATAGATTATATCCATAAATAGTTCAATTTATGTTAAGTGCTTTGCAAGTTTGTTATTATGTATTTCGATTCATAAACTGACCTAGTTTTTGGCATTGTATAGAAATGGTGCCCAGTAGAAGGAATGTGAACTCCATCGATACGTATGATCCAAAGAGTAAGAAGGATCATATCTTTCACAGTATTAATCCAACATTTAGAAGGGAAATAGTCTCCCATGTGTTCTCAACATATGAAGAAATAGTATCATGTGATAATAAGATAAGTAGAGAATTCTCTGAGTCTTATGTATTTGAAGGGATGAAAGAGAAGAAAATGATGGAAGAGAGAATAATGGATAAAGGGACGAGGGAAAAGAAAAATTTTCCAATATGTGATAACTGTGGGATGAAACACCTTGGAACATGCCTGAAGGGAATGAGAGTTTGTTATAAGTGTAGAGAAAAAGGTCACCAAGTGCGTGTGACTGCAAGAGTAATAAAAAGGTTTCAAATGTACAATTCTTCATCTGCAAGGAGTGGGGACACTACGCAAACCAATCTCTAAATCATCAGAGTATGCCCCAAATGATGTTACTGGATAATAATCAAGTTATGATACTACCACGAATGAGGAGGAATGATTAGAGTTCTTATGTTGTCATTAAAGAAATTTTCTATTTGAGGGTTGTATCAATAATGTACTGGTTATAATAATTATGGAGTATATAAGGATTGTATTGTAGTATTATTTCATCAAGGACTTGAGATTGTGTGGAACCAAGAAAAGTGACTCCACAGCAGGTTAAATTTTTGGAAAATATATGGTTGAGAGAAAGATAAACCATAATATAGTTCTGATACCGAGATAGTTATTTTGGAATAATACATGATTGATTTGGATAAATTATATTGGATATTATTAGCTTCCTTGAAATTGATTAATGATTTGTATACATTTTTTGATAGAAAGAGTATATCTATTATTCTATAAGGAATAAGGGATCATGAATGTAATCAATAAGGATTTATGGTTATTCATTATGTTTCAGTGTTTTAAAAGATTACATGATGAAGGTGTTCGCATGTTGTTACGTGGAAAAAATGATCTTCATTATGTTTACATTCCTTATAAAATTTGGGATTGTGAGTTGGATAGAAGTATTTTGGATAACTATAAAGGTTGGAATGGATTATGTTGATATTTGGATAGTATTGTTTAAGGTTCAAACATTTCTGAAGATTATTTTTAGAATATTATAATACTATAGTTTTAGGAAAAGGACAACCTGCAGGGTGGGGCATTACCCGTCGCGTCGGACAAAGCTGCAGGAATCGAACCCACAACCATAGTGCGACATGCCTTTATTACCTACCACTAGCCTACAGGAAGTCCCTGGTTATTTCATAATAGTTTTACTAATCTAAATGGTATGTGGTAATATTTATAACCATATAAAATTAGGATAAATAGAATATTTTTTAGTTCTGTTACCATTTGGAGTGTGTTGACGCTCCTTTCGTCACAGAATCTAAAGATCGGAAAAGGGGAATATCTGAGCTAAAAGTGATTCAACCTTTGAAGAAAACATCAAAAATCAACAAAGGCATGAACAAAGGAACAAAAGCAACTGCACCGCGCAAGTTATATCACTGTCGCGCAAGTCCACTTGTGCGACACCCTTGGTCGCGCAAGTGACTTGCGCGACCTAAGTGATAACTGCCCGGTAACGGCCCAGGGTCTTCTCATGACTATAAATAGACCATATGGGCCCCCCATTCGGGAGTATCTTTTTCTAGAAACTCAGATTGAAGCTCCCGCTGCCCAAGTCTCTTCTCAAAGCTTCCGGAACACTTCTAAGGTAATTTCTTACCTATAACGGAAGATCTAAAGAGAGGGAGGAAAGCCTAAGTGTTGAAACTCATCAACACTTGCGCGCCTGAGTGGCCAGCCCTTAAGGGAACTAGTCACACTTGTGCGCTGCCTTATTCCTTCGATAGAACTTGCGCGTCCCTTTTCTGGGAGAACCTCAAGAGGATTCTAAAGGCTTTAAGAAAGAGTCGCTCAAGTATTTTTATGCTGGTTTAAAATCGCGCAAGTACCCCACATGTCGTGCAAGTATACCTGCGCGACCAATACTTGCGCGCCCACGCAAGACTTGCGCGCCTTTCAAGACTTGCGGGCCCCTACCTTTTTGGGTTCCCATCTTGCCCATTTTACCCCTCTTAAGCCATTTCACCATTCCTATTCAAGATTTAGTCTTCAAGATACTCTTGAAAGCCATTTATGGCATGATTTCTTGATTTGACTTCCTTATCTGAATGGAATTCGGTGGAATATCTCTCAAAACCTAATGATTTACACAACTTTATGTCACCAAAGATTGAGAGTTCATTCATTAAACCTCATCCTTTAAGATGAGAGAATCCTTAACCTGGGTCTCCTTTTTAGGAATAATCCCCATTTATAAGTCCTTTAATTTGAGCATCTTCCTCAGAAGTAAGCCCCAAATTCTTAAAGTTCCCAAACATGGGCATCCTCCTCAGGAGTAAGCCCCAAACCTTAATTCCTTAATTTGTGCTTCCTCCCCATGAGTAAGCCCCAATCATAAATCCTTTAATATGGGAATCCTTCTTAGGAGTAAGCCCCAAGTCCTCTAATTTGGGCATCCTCCTTAGGAGTAATTCCCAATCTGAAATTTGGGCATCCTTCTTAGGAGTAAGCCCCGAGTCCCTTAATTTGGGCATCCTTCTTAGGAATAAGCCCCAATATCAAATATGGGCATCCTCCTTAGGAGTAAGCCCCAAAACTTAATCCCTAACTTGGGTCTCCTTTTTAGGAATAAGACCCAGTCATAATCATGGGCTTCTTTTCAGGAGTAAGCTCCAAGTCCCCTAACCTGGGTCTCTTTTTCAGGAATAAGTCCCAGTCATAATTTTGGGCTTCCTTTTCAGGAGTAAGCCCCATGTTCCTTAATTTCTCTTAACCAGTCCTAATTTACCCTTGATTTGGGTTTCCTTTTCAGGAGTAAAACCCAATCATAAATCCCCTCCTAACTTGGGCATCCTCCTTAGGAGTAAGCCCCAAGATTAGAGTATTCAAATCTCCATGAAGCACATATACCTTTATAGACCCTGTTCATGGATTTTTCTCCCTAAAAGTGAATCCTAAAACTTCATCTATCTGGGCAGTCATACATACATAAGCCCCAAACCATTTCTTATGATTGCATCTTTCATGGCACAATTGTCTAATTTTTACCAATACCTCTTGTTTCTCACACTGAGCATGACTCACGTGAGCTTAGAGTGTAAAAGTAATTATGACATCCTTCTTTGAGACATCAATCATAAACGTCATACTCCCTTACTCGAACTACGTGGGTTTTGATTCCTTTTCCAAAACAAAGGATACGTAGGTAGCCCATTCTATGGGTTCGATCCCAATTTTGAAATAATCCAAGTCCTTCTGAATGACGATAAACTTCTAGTGCCCCACTGAGTGGCTTTAAAACCAGCCTGGTCATCATAATGACCAAGAGACTTTTATAAATGTTTTGAAGGATACCATTGACCAAGAATCTCTAAATAGATACAGATGATTCTCTATTGATGAAGAACCTCGAATACATATAAAAGATTCTCTAAATTTCTTACATATTTAATCATTGATTGTTAAAACTAAAGGAAAGCTCATTTTATACTTGGTAATGTAATAAGGATTCACGAACATAACTTAAATCTATAAAGAGAGTCTCGGAGTAGACAATAATTCCCCTCAAAAAGGTGTGATGAGTCCGACCTCCCATCCTCTCGACCAATGAAAATTCCTAAGCCTCATCAGTCCACAAGCTAATGAGCCCCTACCTTTGGAAAGTATGTCTAAACGGATGTGGAATCATTGGATGTTTCCGGTTCTACGAACAAACCCGCTAGAAACATATCGGAACGTTTGAATCTCCCGTCCAGGAGGTCATCCCCAGATTCCGAGGGAAACAAAAAATGGTGAACCCGGCGTGAATCCTGAACCAAGTTAAAATGATGTTTTACCTATTTGTTAAGCCCCTATTTAAAACTCAATAAGAGGGCTAACAAAAACAATCATTGACATATGTGCTCATCCAAAAGATGCAGTGGCCAGATTCATCTTGATTATGTCTGTTATATGAAACAGGCACTCTTTTCTCAAGATCTTCTGCAAAATATATTTCCTTAAATTCACCCCTGTTAATACTACTACTGTGAACACCTCTTCTGTGAGGTCTGCTGCTATGAAAACCAATGCTGCTACTCCTGCTGGAACGTCATCCGCTCTGAGGATGACATCACCAACTCAGCATCTTCAACGCTGGGTTTCTAATGCACTGGTTAAGGAGTACCATCACAACGGTACTATCCCAACTCTAGAGGCCGCTCGTCAATCCCTCCAAGTTAACAACTCTACCTGGTCGTCCGGACAACGGCGGCCAGTGATCAAGAAGCAGGCGGTGCTGACTACCGTCTCCAACCGTTTCGGGTCGTTATCTCCGGAATTCAATTTCCATTCACTCCCTTACTATGAGGAAGTGAATGAGCAGGTCCCTCAAGGCCTTAATTTAAAAAGACAAGAGTCCTTACCGAGGGCTCCCATTAACAATCACCGCCAGACTCATGCGGTAGTGCGCCCTCAACATGATGAGGGTACCGACTCCAGGCATTCAGCTCAGGTTCCTCGAACCCGAGCAGGCAAGATGAACCGCCAGAGACGGAATCCGGTTAACAATGGTCAGGTTATCATCCCTGCCATCTCTGGAGAATTCCACCAACCTAACTTGGTGGCGAACAATGAGAAGGCACACACACCTGCCCGTTTTAATTCCACTATCCAGAAGACTCGTCTGGCAGCATCAAGCCAATCCCTCCAGGCAATTCCGACAGAGTACTATAGGCAGGAACATACACCTACTTATGCATCATCAGTTAGTCAGCAGGCTCGCCTGACTACATATGATGGAGTCCACCAACCTAACTTGGTGGCGAACAACGAGCAGACATGCACACCTGCCCGTTTTAATTCCGCTGTCCAGCAGACTCGTCTGGCAGCATCAAGCCAATCCCGCCAGGCAATCACGGCGGAGTACTATAGGCAGGAACATACACCTGCTTATGCATCATCAGTTAGTCAGCAGGCTCTCCTGACTACATATGATGGAGTCCACCAACCTAACTTGGTGGAGAACAACGAGCAGGCACACACACATGTCCGTTTTAATTCCGCTGTCCAGCAGACTCGTCTGGCAGCATCAAGCCAATCCCGCTAGGCAATTCCGGTGGAGTACTATAGGAAGGAACATACACCTGCTTATATATCACCAGATAGTCAGCAGGCTCGTCTGACTACATATGATGGATCTCGTCAACCTCATTTGGCGAAGTGTAACCAGCAGGCACATACACCTGCTAATACTAATCAAGCATACCAACAGTCTCGCTTGGTAGCGCACGGAGAAGTTAGTCGGAAAGCCCCGACGACAAACAGGAGGCAGACTCAACTCTCTGCCCCCACATTTGAGTACTGCTAGGATTCACTGATAGGAAAAGGAGGACAGGAGTAGGCACATACACCTACTCCAAGCCCGAAATGGACGTATATCCCCGCTCTGGCGGCTGAAGTCACCAAACATATTTTGTCAATGGTGAAAGAGCAGAAGCAAATTCTTTCTCATATTCTGGATGCTTTCCAGGATATCATAATAGCTTCAGCATCATCTCAGGGACAGACACATAAATCTATCCCTAGCAGTGGAGTGACACATCAACGATTCACTCCGGAACAGACACACACATTGTTCCAGTCCAAGAGGGTTATGGGGCATACTCCCCCATATCATACGGACAACCAAGTCAGGAACATACACCTGATTTGAGTGGAGATCGTCAGCCTAACCTGACCATCTTTCCTGATCAGGAAAATACACCTACTCAGAGTAACCACTTTCGTCAACAAGTGGTTTCTAAAGCGAGTAAGAAGGCATCTAAGAAAAAGATCCTCCCAGCACAGTCAGGAGATCAAAGGCCAATCTGCAACAAGGCCTTGCTCGATGCTAGAGTTCTTGAATCCCTCAGACATTTATCTGTCGTAATTCAAGATTCTACTCCCTCAGTTCCCAATAACGGGAACATTAATTCTGAAGGTCTTCAACAGACACTTCCTCATGAAGGCTTGCTTCATGAAAATTTGGTCAATCTTGAAGTTTCTTCTTCAGATGAGAGCCACGGGAACCCTCTGTGTGGTCAGAAGACCAAGGAGCAAGAGATCTCATCTTTTTCTGTAACCCTATTATGGTGGTCCTCCCCATGATGATGAACTTCACTGCGAAAGTCCTCTCCGTATATGTGATTCACATTACCTGGAAAATACTCCAGTGGACAATGTAGTACCGAGAAAGCCCTCTTATATTGAGGCACTTGAAAATGCGAAACCAGTCATGTCTGATGCTTTATCGCTAACAAGTGAAATACTTTCTCAATCAAAAGATATCCCAGGGTGTAGGTCATTCTCCGAACCAACCCTAAGTCATGCATCTTCTAGTTTGATCAATGATCTCTCTACCAATCTTGTTGAATCCGATGAAGCAACAAGGAAACACCAACTCTGGTCAAAACAGGTAGAAGAATCTTCATTTAATGATAAAGAGGAAATGCTGAACATGGGGAAAAAACTGGCAAAAGGAGAGGTACCAGTCATGTTTTGGCCTTTGGCTGACTCTCAGTACGACATTCCAAAGATGTTGACGGATGATGGAATCCATGATATTCGTCTCAACATATGGAAAACTCTTTGTCAATTGAAGAAGAAGGTATTATCTTATGATGAATATGAAAATCATCTTAAGATAATAGAAGGGCTACAATGTCAGATTGATTTGGAATCTCTATCAGTCTCTCGGTATCCGAAGGCTGAAAAGCAGCAGAGAACCCTTCAACGTTCATGCCTTGGCGCACTAAGAAAATTGCGTCAGTTAATTGCTAATGATCCATCTGATGTTCATATCAGAGGATGGGGTATTCACGGAGCACTACATTTCACAGTGCTTTCTAGTCAGCAAAACCCGCTGAAAATGGTCTCATGCAGTGTTATTGCCCATGGCCGGCCATAGTCAATGGGCTTTGTTCGTAATCAAAAGCCTGTTCAAGAACAGGCTTCAACTAGTTCCTCTCAAAATCAAGCATATAGAGAACAAGTTTTTGAATTTCTCCTACATCAAGCAGGCAAGAATATTGCACAAGCCTCTCGTATGGAGCAAACACGTCATCAAATGACAGAAGTTTCGGAAATCATCCAACGGTCTGTTGAACTAGGTGATAAAAGTGGATACAGGCTAATGCATCTAGCTAATTTCCGAACTAAGGTTCGCAAGATCAAGAGAGATTTTAAGATGATCTCAGACATAGCATGTCAAGAGACACCCCAGCTTGTCAGACTGGGGACTTCTTTAACCCAACCCTCAGATTCAACAAATGGGATTCGAGGAGTTGAGCGGAAGCAGCAGGAACATCCCCAGTTCTCGAGACTGGGGACTCTTTCAAATCATCAATCCCCTCCTCAGAGAATATCGGTCTTTTCTCGATTGGGGAAGAAGCCCCTATAGGAACGAAGAGACAAATTATCAGGAGATTCCCTCCAAGTTATAGCTCGTCAAGAAGTTCCTAAAAGATTAAATCAACAAAAGGAAATGTCTCATCAAAGACATGAAAGAAAACAATATCACAGAAATGTTGATAGAAGAGATGTGATGCATTATGCATCAATCAATGTCATCAATTCCATTGTTTCTAATCCACCAGAGGATATTCACTCAGGGGACTCAGATGAAGAGCGTCCTGCTCAAGAAAATGTACGCACCGATACAAATGAAGAAGGTGTGCGTACATGAAGTCAAAGGATTACTCAGAACCTAGGTAATCCACTTCCTTCTCTCCAAAAAGTATCCAACAAAGGGAAGGGAAAGAATCAGGTTACATATCCTTCCTTTGGAGAAGGTCAATCTCTCTCATTAGAGCAAAGGTTTGCACAACAGGAGGAAGAAATGAAAGAATTAAGAAGGTTGATTGCAGAACTACTTCAGATTAGTCTTCTTCTTAAGAATGCTGAAGTCCAACAGCCGAAGGAATTTGTTGTAACTACTGAGATGGATCAGGAATATCCTCCTTTATCAGTACACCCTCAGAGGTCTAATCCTACGGGTCAAATGCAACAAAAGTTGGCAGCACTACCATCAATTGCAGCACCAACCACCACATCTGTCCAAGCTCCATTCATTGAACCTACCCAAAACCAAGTTCAACCTGATGTTTCTCAAAAGTTAATAACTATTATTGAGTCATTAACAGCTCGGTTAGAAACTATGGAAGGGAAACGGGCGCCAGTTCAACCTGAAAAGAAAGTTTACCCTGAATGGGTAGATTCAATTTCTCCTCCATCCAGTTTTGGAAACCCTGTTTTCCCTACATTCAATGGATCAGGCGACCCTGAACAACATTTTCCACATTACGTGTCTTGTTGTGATCCTATGATGGGAACTCCAGAACAGCAAGATGCTGTGAAACTCAGATGCTTCATGCGAACCTTGCAAGGACCAGCTTTTTTCTGGTATACAAGCTTGCAATCCCTGTCAATCATAGGATGGGAGGATCTTTGGAAAAAATTCCTTCTTTAGTTCAGCTCAACTTTTCCAAAAACGACAGTTTTCGATCTTACAAACTGCAAGCAAAGGGAAAACGAAAGAGCCTCTGATTTCATTGCTCGCTGGAAGGGATTAACGTATTCCCTGAGGTTAGCACTCCCTCAGGAGGAGCTGTTGCCAATCTGTGTGGCAAATTTGCGTGACGAATTACGCCCGCCATTAATCCCTGTGAAATACACAGGAGGGTTTCGAGACCTTACTTCAATCGCTCAGCAGATTGAAGATTCCCTTTTACAGGCTAAGGTTAAATCTCGTGTAATTCCATCAGCTCAAGGAAGGAGAATGGGTAAAGCAGAAACAGCTATAGTTATGCTTAAACAAGCACTTATACCTATTTCTACTTCAAAACCTTCATCTTCTCGAAGAGCTCCACCTCCTGAATGCCAACAACAAAGGCCGTTTCGTCTAAATGATCAAAGAGATCAACCACGAAAACAATTTGATGATTTGAAGAGTAAAACATACTCTTTCTGAAGTGAGCAAGTTCCTGGTTACTTCATTTCAGCTCTGGAAAATAATTTGGTTCAATTACCAGTGCCCAAGAGGCCAAACAAGGAAGGAGATGAAGACCGTCCCAATTATTGTCCATTTCATCAAATGTTGGGGCATCTCATCCAAGAGTGTTTTGTCTTTAAAGACCTCCTGCAAAAGATGGTCGACTTGGGACAAGTCAAATTGAAGGGTTCTTCATCTCATGTAGCGTGTGTTACCGCTACAGATCCAAAGGAAGGAGGCGAGTGGCAGGAAGTCAAAAGCAAAACTATGCAAAAATATGATGATTGGATGGTCAGAAAGACAATCAATCGGACCCATTCCATTTTGCGAACACAATTGAAGAAGCCAATTGTGTCTCCTACAAAAGCTGCAGTGAAGCCTCCATCAAAAGGCAAATCCTCAAAAGGGCAGCGCAATTCAAAGAAGAAAGAGGAATCAGAAGATAATGAGTATGTATCGAGGCCTAAGTTGTCTTTGACTCTCGCAGATTTCATGCCATCTACTTCAAAGCCACGGGCACCACCCCATCAAACGGCACAGCCTAAACAGACTAATCAGGCAGAGTCTTTATCAGAGGAAGAGTTAATCTTCGGTTCTGTTAATATGATTCAATTAACAGATCCATATTCCAGTCTAGATGAGCCTGAATTCCCTGTATCAAATAAGGGAATCCGAGGAAGTTCCAGAGGTTCAGGATACAGGGGAAGACGTGGATCTTTCCGAAGCCACTACTCCAATTCTACCCCTGGTATCACTGTGTATGCAGCAGAAACTCGTGGTAGAGACCTTCAGCGAGCTCAAAAAGAACAAGCAAGTTCTTCTGCCAATAGTCAACTCAGTCTTGGCATAGTTATTTTGGAAGACCGATGGAAAATTCGATCTTCTTTATCTCAACAAGTAAATGGATCTAATCGGTCTAATGTTCCAAAACCAAGGATTTTTCCAACTTCTATCCCAATACAAGATGCATCATCTTCCAAAGCATCTGCTTCCAAGGTACCTGTTAAACCACATATTCCTGTTGGGAAATGCAGACCTCTAGATCAAAAGTATGATATATTGAAACACTTGGCCCAAGTACCAGCTAAGTTATCAATTTTGGATGCTTTGAATCTGTCAAAAGATCTTCAGGAAGCACTCATCGAAGCTTTGTCAAGTCCTCATGAGTTTGATGCTGAAATTGCTACAGCTGAAGTCTATCACATAGAGAATAATCTTGCAGAATTCCATGCAGTGATATCTTTTACTGATAAAGATGAAGATGATGTTGTGCATGGGCACATAAAACCTTTGTACTTATCTAGAAAAGTCAATGGTGTAGATATCCGAAGAGCTTTCATTGACAATGGTTCAGGAGTCAACCTCATGACCATTCGTACACTTCGTCGATTGGGCCTCACGGAATCTGATTTATCTCCTTCTACCAAGATGTTACAAGGTTATGATAAAAATGAACAAGAACCACTGGGCGAAGTTACACTCAGAACTCAGTTTGGAGATCTTGTATCCAATTCGGATTTCATGATTGTTGATCAAGACTCAGCTTTCAACGTCTTGCTTGGAAGACCCTGGTTACATCAGCATGCAGTTATTCCTTCATCATACCATCAATGTCTCAAATACTGTTTCAATGGTCAATTTGGAACATTGTATGGTGATAAGGCCCCGTTCAAGACATGTGAGTCTTAATACATTGAGGCAGAATTTTATCACATGAAGGGAAGAGAAAAATCTACAATGAAGGAAATTACCAAAGTTAATGATCCATATGGTTTGGAGAAAATTCCAATAAATCCATTTACACATGTGAGTACAGATTATGTGTTACCTATCAGTCAAATTGAAAAAATAGGCCCAAATCAAAATACTCTTATAGAAAGATCCATAATGTCAATTACGGCAATCGAGCCAGACAACATGGGAGAAATTAGTAACCTACCAAACAGGGATGAAAGCATAAGTGGTGACGTTTTCATTTCATCTGCTAAATTCCAACAAGTCTATACTTCGCCAATCAGTCCATATGAAGTTATAGGAACACCAGAGGTGAATAATTATGTCGATTCTCAATCCATCATCTCCTCTTTATTTCCCAAAGAAGGCCCTTTATCATCAATAGGGTCGGAAATGGAAGCTTCTTCTTCAAAATGTGAAAATTTTTATATCTCTTATGATTATGAGAATTTCATTTTTTTCATCTACTTTGCAAGTAGAAACGGAAGAAATAGCACATGATGAAGAGGAAGAGGAAGATCTTAGAGATGCTCCTCCAGCATTTGAAGAAGGTATCTCTACCTCTGTGGATGAACTCAGAGAAATAAATCTGGGTATAGAGAAAGATCCACACCCCACTTTAATTAGCGCGGCTATGACCCTTGAAGATCAAGAGATGTATATTTCTTTTCTAAAGCAAAATAAATATATTTTTGCTTGGAATTATACAGAAATTTTTGGGCTTGATCCTGATGTTGCTACTCATCATTTGGGTTTACCAAAAGAACATCGAAAATTTAAGCAAGCCGTGAGAAGAACACACCCAACCTATGCTTCCAAAATTGAATCTGAAGTGGATAAGTTGATCAAAGCTAACTTCGTCAGAGAAGTTCAGTATCCAAAGTGGTTGGCTAATATTGTCCCTGTAAAGGAGAAGAACGGACAAATTAGGGTTTGCATCGATTTCAGAGATCTTAATCGGTATTATCCTAAAGATGATTTCCCAGTTCCAATTACAGAACTCTTAATTGATGCGATGGATGGCTATGAAGTACTTTCCTTTATGGATGGATATTCCGGATATAATCAGATCCGAATGGCCCCAGAAGATGAGGAATATATAGCCTTCAGAGCCCCTCAAGGTGAGTTTTGTTACCGGGTGATGCCCTTTGGTTTAAAGAATGCAGGTGCAACATATCAACGCTCCATGCATCGTATCTTCAAACCTTTCTTAGGGAAGTTTGTTGAATGCTATGTAGACGATTTGGTGGTTAAATACAAACAACTTTCTAATCACATGGCTGATTTGGAAGTTATATTCCACAAGTTTCGACAACATAATTTGAAGATGAACCCCTTAAAATGTGCTTTTGGGGTAACCTCTGGAAAATTCCTCGACTTTGTTGTACGCCATCGTGGTATTGAAGTTGATCCTGAGAAGACCAAGTCAATCCTTGGTATGTCACCTCCTCAGAATTTGAAAGAATTAAGAGGACTTCAAGGACACTTAGCCTATATTCGGCGTTTCATCGCCAATTTGGCGGGCAAAAGTTTACCCTTTACCAAATTATTGAAAAAAGGAGTCACTTACCGGTGGACTGAAAAATGTCAAGAAGCGTTTGATGTACTCAAGAAATACCTCTTGAGTCCACCAGTACTCATGCCTCCTGTTGAAGGTAGACCACTTATCCTCTATCTGACAGCTCTAGAGAGATCATTGGGTGCCTTTCTTGCTCAGAAGAATGATGCTGGGAATGAAAATAGCCTCTACTATCTCAGTAGAACTATGCTTGAAGCAGAAACCCGGTATTCAAGTATTGAGAAGTGCTGCCTGGCATTAATCTTTGCAGTTCAGAAACTGAGACACTACCTGCAACATCACGAGGTCCAATTGATATCTCGCAATAATCCGCTCAAATTCATCCTTAGTCATCCAATGCTTACAGGACGTCTAGCAAGGTGGGCAGTTATTTTGCAGCAGTTCGACATTTAGTATGTGTCTCAAAAGGCAATAAAGGTCCAAGCTCTGGCTGATTTCCTGGCTGAACATCCTTCAGTGGAAGACACATCTTTAGATATTGAACTCCCTGATGAGGAAGTTTTCTCTATTCCAGAGAATCCTCAAACATGGGAAATGTATTTTGATGGTGCTTCCAGAAGTCCAACAGGGAAGAAAATGGAAAATCCTAAATTCAACAAAGTTGGTTTAGGAATTGTACTCATTTCTCCAGATAAGGCATTGTTACCTTATTCCTTTTCATTGTGGGAAGGTGGTACCAATAATGAAGCCGAATACCAAGCTCTCACTACAGGCTTGGAGTTAGCGCTCCAAGCACAAGTGAATCACTTAAAGGTGAAAGGTGATTCAGACCTGGTAATCAAACAAGTCAATGGGGATTATGCCATCAGAAAAGAAGAATTAATTTCTCGGTATGATTACGTCAGAGAGTTAATGGCGGAATTCCCTTCAGAACTGACATTTTCTTATGTCCCAAGATCACAAAATGCTCAAGCTGATGCACTGGCTAATATAGCAACAGCTCTAGCAGATCCAAATCGGGACGAGACAACCATCAGTATTGACCATCGTCGTGCAATTTCACCTTATTTTGAAGCCAGAACAGAGGAAATTAATGAAATTAGTCCCATTCCTGAACCGTATGGTCATACTACAGGATGGATGTCACCTATCATGGAATACCTTCAAAATGGAACACTTCCACCAGATAGATCCGAGAAAGAACAAATTCGACGACGTGTGGTCAATTTTACTCTTTATGATGGCCCAAACCACCTTGAGAAAATTCTCTACAAACGTGGTTTTGATGGAGTTCTCTTCAGATGTATTGATGGTGAAGAGACAATGGCTGTCATGAAAGAAGTGCATGCAGGAGTCTGTGGTGCCCACCAGTCTGGACATAGACTGTCTGATCAAATTCGAAGGCTTGGATACTTTTGGCCTTCAATGATACAAGATTGTGTTTATTTCACAAAGAAGTGTCATTCATGTCAAGTACATGCCAACTTCATTCATCAACCTCCATAATTGCTTCATACAGCTAAATACTCATGGTCATTTGCCACATGGGGAATGGATGTGGTGGGACCTTACCCTTCAGCTACGGCCAAGCAGTTTAAGTATATTCTTACTGCTACTGATTTCTTTTCCAAATGGGCAGAGGTAGTACCTCTCAAAGAAGTCAGTTCTAAATGCATTATTAGCTTCATCAAGTCTAACATCATTACTAGATTTGGTGTCCCTCATACCATATTGACGGACAACGGCACCAACTTCTGTTCTTCTGAGGTGAAGAAATTGTATCAAGAATACAACATTAAATCCAACCATTCATCTTGGTATCATGCGGCGGGAAATGGCCAAATAGAAGCCTTTAACAAGACTCTTTCAAATATACTGCAAAAGATGGTGGATAAAGATAAGAGATCATGGCCTGATAAACTCTTTCATGCATTATGGGCTTATCGGACTACCACCCGCAATGCAACGTGGTTAACTCCATATTCGTTGGTATATGGAACAGAAGTAGTCTTGCCAATTGAAGTTCAATTGCCCTCACTTAGAGTAGCCATTTGTGATCAGTTATCTACAGATGAGCAATCCCAAAAGCGATTGAATGAATTGGAATAGTTAGATGAGAAAAGATTGTGCACTTTGCACCACTTGGAAATCTATCAGAATCGAATAGCACGAGCTTTTAACAAAAAAGTTCGTCTTCATTCATTCATTTAGGGAGAATTGGTATTGGTTCTCAGAACACCAATGATACCTGGAAATAAGCCTCCCAAGCTTGAACCAAAATGGGAAGGACCTTATTCAATACATAAGGTATACTCCAATGGAGCTTATTCATTAATCTCAATGGATGGAAAACTCATCACGACTCCAACCAATGCCAGATTTCTGAAGAAATATTTTGTATAAACACAAAATATGGTCCCCAGAACCAAGATTATTACAATTGGTTCATGCACCAATTGTCCTTGCTATATGACGTTAAACTATACAGAAATGGTCCAGTATGACCTTAAACTGCAACTTCGTCCAACATGACGTTAAACTGTAGGAAAGTCCCTTACGTCCGAAAAGAAGTTAAACTACATAAGCACTTAAAAGTCCGGTATGACTTTAAACTGCATCATCCACGGTCTATGCATATGACCTTAAACTATTTGCACTTTCATCCAATATGACGTTAAACTATAGAAAAGATGTCCCTGCAACATGACACTAAACTGTGCAGCACCAGTTTGTCCTTGCTATATGACGTTAAACTATACAGCAATGGTCCAGTATGACCTTAAACTGCAACTTCATCCAACATGACGTTAAACTGTAGGAAAGTCTCTTACGTCTGGAAAGACGTTAAACTACATAAGCACTTAAAAGTCTGGTATGACTTTAAACTGCATCATCCACGGTCTATGCATATGACCTTAAACTATTTGCACTTTCGTCCAACATGACGTTAAACTATAGAAAAGATGTCCCTGCAACATGACACTAAACTGTGCAGCACCAGTTTGTCCTCGCTATATGACGTTAAACTATACAGCAATGGTCCAGTATGACCATAAACTGCAACTTCGTCCAACATGATGTTAAACTGTAGGAAATTCCCTTACGTCCGGAAAGGCGTTAAACTACATAAGCACTTAAAAGTCTGGTATGACTTTAAACTGCATCATCCACAGTCTATGCATATGACCTTAAACTATTTGCACTTTCGTCCAACATGACGTTAAACTATAGAAAAGATGTCCCTGCAACGTGACACTAAACTGTGCAGCACCAGTTTGTCCTTGCTATATGATGTTAAACTATACAGAAATGGTCCAGTATGACCTTAAACTGAAACTTCGTCCCACACGACGTTAAACTGCGAAAAAGTTCCCTAAATGGTCTAGTATGACCTTAAACTGCATCATCAACAGTCCATGCATATGACCCTAAACTATTTGCAAGTCCCTTACGTCTAGCAAGACGTTAAACTGTGACATCCTAACTACATGACGCTAAACTGTATAAAAGTCCCTTACGTCCGGAAAGACGTTAAACTATATAATCATCAAAGGTTCTGTATATCCTTAAACAACACCACTGTCCAGCAAGACATTAAACTGCACCATCCACGGTCCATGCATATGACCTTAAACTATTTGCACTTTCGTCGAACATGACGCTAAACTGTAGAAAAAATCCCCAATGCGTCCAACATGACATAAATGGTGTGTTATTTTGTCCTTACTGCATGACATTAAACTAAACAGTCCCCCTTTCGTCCAATATGACATTAAACTGTATTGTCCCCATCGTCCTAACTACATGACGCTAAACTGTACAGAAAGTCCTTGATATGTCCTACATGACATTAAACTGTTATTTTTTCCCTGCTACATGACACTAAACTGTGCAGCACCAATAGTCCTAACTGCAAGACTTTAAACTGCATAGTCCCTTTATATTTCCTACATGACATTAAACTGTGCATCATTAAGGTTGTTGTTACCTCTTGTTCCTCACACCGAGTATGACTCACGTGAGCTTAGAGAAAACCTCAACCGTAACACTCTCTTTGGGCTGCTAACCATGTATAAGTCCCAACAACATTTTTATTAGATCGTTGTCCCCAAGAACAATTTGATCATTAATTCATTCTTTAATTGAACTACACGGAATTTGATCCTTGCCCTCCAGGCTGGGTATGTAGGAAACCTCCCAGGGTTCAAGCCCAAAAACAGTCTCTTCACATCGGTTCACCACCATCTCATATGATGTTGATTCATGAAACCGCCCCTGGAATCAATATCTTTACATTGATTCACATTCGTCCTTATTATATGACGTTAAACTATGCAACACTTTTGTCCGGTACGACAATAAACTACAATACTCTTTGATTTCCCCATTTGAGAGAGAATTACTATTGACATTGATTTTTTTCAATCATGTTTCATTTCAAAAGACTACGTGCATACATGGTAATGCCTAAACTTTTTATCTTGGGTTAAACCATCATTGTACTAAAGTCCCCTTTCACCCTTCACATGTATGAACCAAATTTGTACAAAGGTTAGTTCTAGAACTATGTGGACTTGATTCCCATCCTTATGGGATACGTAGGAACATTCGAGTGTCCCTCGAATCCAGTCCCAAGTCTTTTTGGCCTAACCCCAAATTTCACTTTCAGTCCCTTGGCTGAAAAGTCCTCATGAAAACACACACTGTGTATTCATTATTATGGTCCGAATTATATGACCCTAAACTAAGATCTCTCATACTTCCGTCCTGCACGACGTTAAACTGCATTTCAAGAACTACGTATTGCTTGATTCTCATTCTTATGAGATACGTAGTGAAGTCCAAGTTTCAATTCAGGACCCAGCCACAACATGATTATGGTTATCATTGACCTATGTATCTCTATATACATTGGACAATACCCATCTTTATGTGTTATAATCCTAACCTTAAATATTTTCAGATCTTCATAACCCTTTTCATGACTTCTCATCACAAAAATGTCAAACTTCTGAGAATTCTTTTGCCTGACTATGCAGCACGTGCCCATAGATGGCCTTGCATAAATAGTCCACATAATAGACTTGTCAGCTAAAAGATGCTATTTATTTGACCATGCAGCCAATGCCCTTAGGTGGCCCTGCATATTTCAACCCCCTAACGGGTTTGTTAAATAATGGTAACTTCATTCTTGGGAAGAATGCCTCTTTTGTCCTTATTTTTCTTAAATGAATGTATGTAGGGATCCGCAAAAAATAGCCATCATTAACATATTTGTCTCATATCCTTTTTCATGATCTGAAAGTATTCAAGTCTATGGTTTATTCTTCTTCCCTACGTTTGGGTCAGACCTTCGTGGGAGTGATATTCACCCAGTTCTTCGATAATCTTGTCTAGAAATATCTTCTCCATATTCAAGTCCCTCTTTCCATACAACAAACTCTATACTTTAGAAAATTTGAATCTCCATAAACTTTCACAGGCTTTTAGCACTAGGAAAGTAAATTTCTGGGTGTTCTTTTTCCTGACTATGTAGCACGTGCCCATAGGTGGCCTTGCATAAACAGTCCACATAACAGACTTGTCATCCTAAAGATGCTATTTATTTAACCATGCAGCCAATGCCCTTAGGTGGCCCTGCATATTTCAACCCCCTAAAGGGTTTTGTTAAATAATAGTAACTTCATTCTTGGAAACTACTTCTTCTAATGCCTTTTAGCTCTTTTCCATATCATTCCTCAGATTCAAATATTCTTAAGCCATTGTTTACATATTTTCTCTCATACTTGAGTATGGTAATATGTTTTCAGATAAATTGTAAAGGAATTGAATCATTTTTTAATCCATTTTGGTCAAAGCTATTTCGACCTTAAACATTAGCCCCTTTATGTCCGGCATGCATGACTTTAAACTGCCCACAAAAGAAAAAGGAACTCTGAATAAAAGTCAAGTTCCAGCTCACTAAATATAAATTTTTGTATGATTTAGGTAATATTGAGCAATTAAAAGATTCAAAGTTTGTAGGGTCATTTGTAATATTCCTAGTAAAAATCAAACTATGCTTACTAGGCCCATTGGCTAAAGTAAATTTGAAGCAGGTAGAGAAAGAATGCAGGTACAAATGATTGAAGATGAAAGTTTTTTTCATTGATACACAAGAGTTAGAAGGACATCCACAGACTGGAGTCTCTTCTCTTTTTCAAGAATTACCAGAGGCTTTCAAACTAACACTTCATTTGATTTACGGCATCCCGAGCTTCATCAGCAACCACCTGGAATTCATTCATTCAACTGGATACAATAAGAGATGTAGTGATACTAGCTCTTCTTGGAACAATTGTAAAAGGATGTTCTTGAGTGCGGTTTGAGAAAACATTCTTCTGATAAAACAGTGTCTCCGTTTCTGTCCAAGAGGCTTGTAAGATGGATACATGGATTTGAGAATGGAGCATTGGAAGTAAAGAGCCATTTGGGGAGAGTACTTTTTTCAGATATTGCACTAATACCATGTTTGTCTTCTTTCCACCAGCCGGTAGTGGAAAACATTTCAGCCCATGGGTTTTCCATTTTCATATCTACAAGGAAATGACATAGAGGATGAATTTGAAAGTTCACATCGTTGTTGTTGCTCTTAATGCACAGTATAACCAAAATGAAAGAGAAGAAGTGCAGCTTCATTTCAGGTGTATAGTTCTTTGTATCTGGAACATTGACTCCTTGCAGGTGACCATGACCATATAGAATCAGGTAGATGCTTTGTGGGAAATTAAGATGATATTTATTCAAGTACTTAGCCAAATCTGGGAGAGTGCAGTCGTAGATATCATAGTAATCATGGACAATGATGTTCATCATGTCATCAATCCTCTTGCTAACCAGTTCATCAGCCGTTCCAATTCCCTTGGGAACCACTGAATCTGCATAAAAGATGAATAAACTAACTCTTAAATAGGTTTATTTTTCATAAAATTTGTGAAAGATTTTGAAAAATGGCTAAGGCATTAAAAGGCGCGCAAGTCTAAAACATGGCGCGCAAGTATTCGTATGCCGCGCTAATTTTTGATGGGCAAAGTATAAACCGCGCAACTACAAATACCTTTACAGTAGTGTGACATCAAGAAAAAACACTAGAAAACAGAGCAACCTACGTGGTTAAGGTGACCTGCGTGGCGAGAGCTCGAAGGTATGAAGTCCGGAAATCCGGATACTTGTACGGAAGTGAGGCCCTCTATTTATAGACGTGGCCGGGACCCTGCGCGTCGTACCCAGTGCGCTCAAGGCCTGCGCGATGCGCACTTGCGCGCCTCCCTCTGTGCCCTAAAGACTTGCGCGCCCCCTTTTCCTTTGGATGGATTCAATTTCCTCAGAGTCAAATCCTCATTTCTCTCCAGATCCAACTCTGAGGGGGGACTTTTGTTGACGCTCCTTTTGTCACAGAATCTAAAGATCGGAAAAGGGGAATATCTGAGCTAAAAGTGATTCAACCTTTGAAGAAAACATCAAAAATCAACAAAGGCATGAACAAAGGATCAAAAGCAACTGCACCGCGCAAGTTATATCACTGTCGCGCAAGTCCACTTGCGCGACCTAAGTGATAACCCCCCGGTAAACACCCAGGGTCTTCTCCTGCCAATAAATAGACCATGTGGGCCCCCCATTCGGGAGGATCTTTTTCTAGAAACTCGGATTGAAGCTCCTGACGCCCAAGTCTCTTCTCAAAGCTTCCAGAACACTTCTAAGGTAATTTCTTACCTAGAACGGAAGATCTAAAGAGAGGGAGTAAAGCCTAAGTGTTGAAACTCATCAACACTTGCGCGCCTGAGTGGCCAGCCCTTAAGGGAACTGGTCACACTTGCGCGCCGCCTTATTCCTTCAATAGAACTTGTGTGTCCCTTTTCTGGGAGAACCTCAAGAGGATTCTAAAGGCTTTAAGAAAGAGTCGCTCAAGAATTTTTATGCTGGTTTAAAATCACGCAAGTACCCCACATGTCGCGCAAGTATACTTGCGTGACCAATACTTGCGCGCCCACGCAAGACTTGCGCGCCTTTCAAGAATTATGCGCCCCTACTTTTTTGGGTGCCCATCTTGCCCATTTTTTCCCTCTTAAGCCATTTCACCTTTCCTATTCAAGATTTAGTCTTCAAGATACTCTTTAAAGCCATTTATGGCATGATTTCATGATTTGACTTCCTTATCTGAAAGGAATTCGGTGGAATATCTCTCAAAACCTAATGATTTACACATCTTTATGTCACCAAAGATTGAGAGTTCATTCATTCAACCTCATCCTTTAAGATGAGAGAATCCTTAACCTGGGTCTCCTTTTTAGGAATAATCCCCAGTTATAAGTCCTTTAATTTGGGAATCTTCCTCAGAAGTAAGCCCCAAATTCTTAAAGTTCCCAAACTTGCACATCCTCCTCAGGAGTAAGCCCCAAACCTTAATTCCTTAATTTGGGCATCCTCCCTAGGAGTAAGCCCCAATCATAAATCCTTTAATATGGGCATCCTTCTTAGGAGTAAGCCCCAAGTCCTCTAATTTTGGCATCCTCCTTAGGAGTAAGCCCCAATCTCAAATTTGGGCATCCTTCTTAGGAGTAAGCCCCGAGTCCCTTAATTTGGGCATCCTTCTTAGGAATAAGCCCCAATCTCAAATATGGGCATCCTCCTCAGGAGTAAGCCCCAAACCATAATCCCTAACTTGGGTCTCCTTTTCAGGAATAGGACCCAGTCATAATCATGGGCTTCTTTTCAGGAGTAATCTCCAAGTCCCCTAACCTGGGTCTCCTTTTCAGGAATAAGTCCCAGTCATAATTTTGGGCTTCCTTTTCAGGAGTAAGCCCCAAGTTCCTTAATTTCTCTTAACCAGTCCTAATTTACCCTTGATTTGGGTTTCCTTTTCAGGAGTAAAACCCAATCATAAATCCCCTCCTAACTTGGGCATCCTCCTTAGGAGTAAGCCCCAAGATTAGAGTATTCAAATTTCCATGAAGCACATATACCTTTATGGACCCTTTTCATGGATTTTTCTCCCTAAAAGTGAATCCTAAAACTTCATCTATCTAGGCAGTCATACATACATAAGACCCTAACCATTTCTTATGATTGCATCTTTCATGGCACAATTGTCTAATTTTTACCAATACCTCTTGTTTCTCACACCGAGCATGACTCACGTGAGCTTATAGTGTAAAAGTAATTATGACATCCTTCTTTGAGCCATCAATCATAAACGTCATACTCCCTTACTCGAACTACGTGGGTTCTGATTCCTTTTCCAAAACAAAGGACACGTAGGTATCCCACTCTATGGGTTCGATCCCAATTTTGAAATAATCCATGTCCTTCTGAATGACGATAAACTTCAAGTGCCCCACTGAGTGGCTTTAAAACCAGCCTGGTCATCATAATGACCAAGAGACTTTTATAAATGTTTTGAAGGATACCATTGAACAAGAATCTCTAAATAGATACAGATGATTCTTTATTGATGAAGAACCTCGAATACATATAAAATATTCTCTAAATTTCTTACATATTTAATCATTGATTGTTAAAACTAAAGGAAAGATCATTTTATACTTGGTAATGTAATAAGGATTCATGAACATAACTTAAATATATAAAGAGAGTCCCGGAGTAGACAATAATTCCCCTCAAAAAGGTGTGATGAGTCCGACCTCCCATCCTCTCGACCAATGCAAATTCCTAAGCCTCATCAGTCCACAAGCTAATGAGCGCCTACCTTTGGAAAGTAGGTCCAAACGGATGTGGATTCATTGGATGTTTCCGGTTCTATGAAAAAACCCGCTAGAAACATATCGGAACGTTTGAATCTCCCGTCCAGGAGGTCATCCCCGGATTCCGAGGGAAACAGAGTGAAAGATGGGTTTCTAGTAAAAATTTATTAAAGAATCAATGTCTACATGACAAGAAAGTATATTTCCTTATGTTCTTAGTAAATCTCTTAAATAAATTCCTCAACTTTATGAAAGGTAACTTAAAACAAAAACATTGTCGGTTAACTTTTCCAACTGGGGATTCAATGTCCGTTTAACCAATCACAAGTTTGTGATTTCTTGTGGTTAACTTTCTCCTTATCCTGTTTTATACAACACTCCATCAGAACTTGATGGTTTTTTTTTCCTCCATATCCATATTTTCCTAGAATCCTAGTATGGGCTATCTTGGGTGACCTTTGTACTTCTCTTTATTTCTTTTAATGTTATATTTTTATTAACCCTATTTCCGATGTGGGTTTTCCACAAAGGTATTTTCTATTTTAAACCTTTTATTTTCAAAGAAAAATTTCAAATTTCGAGGAAGCAATTTAGTGAAGGAGGGGATAATGTTACACCCTGAGCTTCCACGATACGCCTCTCTTTCAATAATGCAATAGCTTGCATTGTACGCAAGTTCGAGTTCTAACACACCGCGACTAATCAAAGTAGCCGTTATGAAAATTAATACCCACTTTTTAAAATTATAGAAATTTTATATTTCAAAATGGAATTTATTATTGTATTCGTAATATCAAAATTATCCTAAGATGATTTTGTTGTAATTTTCTGAGAACTTTCAATTTTTTATGAATAGTCAAAAATACTTAAAACAACTTTTTTAGTCAAAATAATTTATAGTTATAAATTATACTATTTAGTGGTTTTAAAGTATAATTATAATATATTTTTACCATTTTATCCAATGGTGGTCATTATAATTAATTTAACTTTGAAATTGGACATAAACAATTGTCAATCTTTTGATATATATTGTTTCTAAAAAACACGCTATTTGTTGTGAAAGCGATAATTAATTAAAAAATTAATTAAATCAACTTATATTTTTGGAATTTTTTAAAATACATATCATTTTTGAATTCGGAATATCAATTATAGCTTAGGGTGAAATTTTGGCATTGTTCTGAAAAACTTCATTTTTGATGAATAGTGAAACCACTAAGTGGTAGTTAAAAAACTGATTTTTCATTTAAATGAAATATTACCACTTCTGTGATTTGATTTTAAAAAATCTGACATACATGGTTGTCATTAGGAAGTAAAATGTGGTTCAATGGGATTAAAATAATTTTTTTGGGGAATAGTAACTTTTAAGTTTAATTAATCACGATTAATGGTAATTAGTGAAATTTAAGGTAAAAATGATATTATAAAAATTTTAAAATACCTTTACACTTATCCTACCCCTATTGGATGAGTCAGGGAAGACCATGAAAATCCATGGGTCAACTTGGGGACCCCATGGAGCAACTTCGGTAGGAAAATGACATTAAAAACTTTTTATTTAATGTTAAAATAAAAAATGTTACAAACATGAGTTCTTTTACTAACACAATTTTTAAATGGGTTTATACAAGTTATATTTTTGACTATAAATATTCATCAGAAATATAAAAATATTTCCTACATCATTATTTTTTTTATATATTTTAGACATTAAATAAATTAAATTATTTATGACACCATGATGATGCAGTGATTACCTCATTAATTAACGATTTAAATAAAATGAAAAGATAATGTAAAATCCAAGGATTACACTTGTCAAAAACCTATTTGATGAGTAGATTTAGAACCCTTATCACCTTATCCTTGAACTATATCATTGTGGGTCCTTTATAATCCGAAAAGAATTTCATAATAAAGTAACATTTAAATCTTTCCAAGAGTGCCCCTTCTCTCCTCTTATAAAAGGGCCCCACCACTACCACCATATTCACACATTCAAACCGTTTGGCTCGGCCAACCTCTGCCAAACTCCTCTCCCAACTTCCCTCTCTTACTCCTAGAAGCCTCACTTTGGGCAGAATTCTTCCCAAGGAAGCCTTTGGCTCAAATCAAAAAAAGTTACTCGTTTTTAAGGTAATGTCTTCTCTAATGTTGTTCTGTTTTATTTTGATTCTCCAACCCCTAAAACTCTTTTTATTTCTTTATTTTTTAACAACACCAGTATCAAAAATATTCTAGGATGTTTTTATTATAAGTATTTGGTTTACACTTACACACACCTTCGTCTAATGGTTAAAGAACATACTGTTTTTGTGGGTGGCGAAATACTGCCTTACGAAACGATTATTGTTCAATATTCTTTTAACACCTCTAATGGTGGCCATTTTGATGGCACTATTTTAATATATGATATATATGTTATGTTTATGTTTTCCATATTCTTCTTTATTTCTCATTTATGGCATACTTTATGATTTCCATTATGGGTAAACGCGATAATTTCTTTTTAGGAAGTGCGGACTACCTCCCCCTCAAAGTGATTTGAATCGTTAATTCCATATGTGGGATGTATAAAGGATGGAGTAAATGTTATTATACATTATATTATACTGGAATTATGTTATAACTTTATATAATTATAACTTCATTCCATTAAATATGAAATATAAATGAAAGTAGCGTTCATGCGTACGTACGGATTACCGTCTCCATGAACGGTGCATTTCATTTCTTACCTCTAAATTTTATGTAATATTATAAGTTAATGTATATACTGGATATATATGATATATATGATATATAAATCATGAATATAGTTCTGGATATAAGGGATATTTCACCACATGAACAACTTGTAATTATAAGAAGTTTATTTTTGACTCAAGTACCAAAGATCGGAAAAATAACTGTTATTAACTTAAATAATTACATAATGTTCATAACATGGTAATAAGTGATATAAAAGGAATAATGAACATGAAAAAGGTTCTTATGTAAATATAAATTAACTCTAGTTTATTATTAATGAGGTTAAAGAACGATCGAGTCAAGTCGGACACGAGGAAAGGGAATTTCTTAACCCACATCCCATTCTTTGGGTTAATCTCCTACTTTCAAATTATGTCATGATATTATTATGTCCTATCTTGTATTTCTACTTTCTATATGTATACTTATATTTAATACACATAATAGATATATTTTATTCAAAAATGATCTTCGTAAGGGACTTCGTCTCAATCACCATTCATTGAGGCATATTTTGTTATATACACAAATTTATTTTATACGGTGTATAAACCCCTTTGACTTTTACTTTTATTCAAAATGAATCTTTATATTTGAAGAGTTTTTTCTAAATGACAAAAGGAATGGTTTGTCTTACGTATGCGGCGACAACGAATTCTCTGCCACCGTGACCATTATTTGAGTTCCAGCTTCCTCTACAAGCCATAACTTTTTTTAAATGATTTCAAAAAAGAGAGAGATATTTCTCTCAAATATATGAAAATACAGTGAGAATGTATATGTATTTATCGCAAGCTTAAAAATGTTTTCAGAAAACCCAACTCTTGAGTGTGGTAGACAGGAAGGGATTGGGCATGGACCCATCATGTCCTGTAATTAGACGATCAGTCTCAGAATTAGTTATTTTGTTTTCAGAAGCTGGTATAATGTTTTCAGAAAAACACTAGAGTATATTTGAGCAATTTTAAATGTATGTATCTTCTAAAAAAATTGCATCGGTAGGTCTTATGAGACAAACTAGTGTCTTGACATGAGGCCTTCAAAAAATCTTATTTGTGGTCTTGGCACGAGGCCTTGGCTACGTGGTTATGATAGTCTGGCATTATGCATTCCATCATTATGAAAGTGGTTATTGATATTACGTGTGATTATTCAACTAGTAGAATATACATGTGCGTAAGTAAATGGAATTATTTACATTTATTTTTTCCATATTATGCTGAAGTTAATGTTTAGAAAGGCTTTTGTTTTAGTTATACATTGCCTTAAATGATAATGTTTATTTATGAAAGCTTCCGCAATATTGTTATCCTTACTGAGCATCTGAGCTCACCCCTTTCAATGTTTTAATATTATCTAGGATGTGAAGAATTATTTTATGAATGACCTATAGGGATAGTCAGAAGAGGATATGAGTGTGGACTATAGAGACTTTGTTATTTTATTTTTTCACTTTATGATGTAATGTAACATTTATGAATGTATCTAGTATTTCCAAGGCTACTAAACTAATCGGTCTTTCGAGACTTAATCTTTTGTGATCATGCCAATGTAACGCAATAACGCACCGACTCTGGGTAACTGGGGTCGGGGTGTTACAGTTTGTATCAGAGGCAGTTTAGTACTAACCTTGGAAGCAAGATTTAGATAAACTCTGATTAGAGCACATAGCCCAAAGATAAACTTTTAGGATTAGTATAGAAGAACTTCCTATAATTTTGGTATTATAGAGATTTTGTGAGTTTTCCGAGCAATACATCCCTATCTGGATACAAGTAGGTAGATGCGGCTCTGGCAAAGATGTACCTAGGGGTAAAACCCGACAACACCGCTTTGAGCTAGACTCGAATGGGAACTGGTGCACGACAATGAGCCTTGCTACACTCTTGGTTATGACACTCTCGGGGGATATGCTTAGGATAATTCTCATTTTCTTTACAAACCATTGTGAATAGTTTAAGAGTATATACTTCCTCAAAGAAAACATTTCTTTTTTATGATTATGGATTATATCCATAAATTTTTCAATTTATATTATGTGTTTTGCAAGTTTGTTATTATGTATTTCGATTCATAAACTAACCTAGTTTATGGCATTGTATAGAAATGGTGCCCAGTAGAAGGAATGTGAACTCAATCAATACGTATGATCCAAAGATTAAGAAGGATCATATCTTTCAGGGTATTAAGCCAACATTTAAAATGGAAATAGTCTCCTATGTGTTCTCAACATATGAAGAAATAGTATCATGTGTTAATAACATAGGTGGAGAATTATCGGAGTCTTATGTATTTAAAGGGATGAAAGAGAATAAAAGGATAGAAGAGAGAATGATGGATAAAGGGACGAGGGAAAAGAAGAATTTTCCAATATGTGATAACTATGGGAAGAAACACCTTGGAACATGCCTGAAGGGAATGTGAGTTTGTTATAACTGTGGAGAAAAAGGACACCAAGTGTGTGACTGCAAGAGTAAGAAAATGGTTTCAAATATACAATGCTTCATCTGGAAGGAGTGGGGACACTACGCAAACCATTGACGAAATCATCAGAGTATGCTCCAAATGATGTTATTGGATAATAATCAAGTTATGATACTACCATAGATGAGGAGGAATGATTAGAGTTCTTATGTTGTCATTAAATAATTTTTCCATTTGAGTGTTGTATCAATAATGTACTGGTAATAATAATTATGGAGTATATAAGGATTGTACTACAATACTATTTCATCAAGGACTTGAGATTGTGTGGAACCATGAAAAGTGACTCCACAGCAGGTTAAATTTTTTGAAAATATATGGTTGAGAGAAAGATAAACCATAATATAGTTCTGATACCTAGATAGTGATTTTGGAATAATACATGATTGATTTGGATAAATTATATTGGATATTCTTAACTTCCTTGAAACTGATTAATGATTTGTATACATTTTTTGATAGAAGGAGTATATCTAGTATTCTATAAAGAATAAGGGATCATGAATGTAATTAATAAGGATTTATGGTAATTCAGTATGTTTCAGTGTTTTAAAAGAATACATGATGAAGGTGTTCACATGTTGTTACGTGGAAAAAAGGATCTTCATTATGTTTACCTTACTTATAAAATTTGGGACTGTGAGTTGGACAGAAGTATTTTGGATAACTATAAAGGTTGGAATGGATTAAGTTGATCTTTGGATAGTATTGTTTAAGGATACAAAATTTCTGAAGATTATTTTTAGAATATTATATTACTATAGTTTTAGGAAAAGGACAACCTGCAAGGTGGGGCATAACCCGTCGCATCAAACAAAGCTCCAGGAATCGAACCCACAACCATAGTGTGACAGGCCTTTATTACCTTCCACTAGCCTACAGGAAGTCCCTGGTTATTACAAAATAGTTTTACTAATCTAAATGGTATGTGGTAATATTTGGAACCTTATACAATTAGGATAAATAGAATATTTTTGAGTTCTGTTACCATTTGGAGTGAAAGATGGGTTTGTGGTAAAAATTTATTAAAGAATGAAAGTCTACATGACAAATAAGTATATTTCCTTGTGTTCTTAGTAAATATCTTAAATAAATTCTTCAACTTTATGAAAGGAAACATAAAACAAAAACGTTGTCGGTTAACTTTTACAACTGGGGATTCAATGACCGTTTAACCAATCACAAGTTTGTGATTTTCTTATGGTTAACTTTCTCCTAATCCTATTATATACAACTCTCCATCAGACCTTGATGGTTTGTTTTTCCTCCATATCCATATTTTCCTAGAATCCTAGTATGGGCTATCTCGTGTGACTTTTGAACTTCTCTTTATTTCTTTTAAAGTTATATTTTTATTAACCCTATTTCTAATGTGGGTTTTCCACAAATGTATTTTCTATTTTCAACCTTTTATTTTCAAAGAAAAATTTCAAATTGTAAGGATTCAATTTATTGAACGAGGGGAGAATGTAACAACCCAATCTTCCACGATACTCCTCTCTTTCAATAATGTAATAGCTTGCATTGTACGCAAGTTTGAGTTCTAACACACCGCGACTAATCAAAGTAGCCATTATGAATAGTAATACCCACTTTTTAAAATTATGGAAATTTTATATTTCAAAATTGACATCATTTTTGTATTCATAATATCGAAATTATCCTAAGATTATTTTGTTGTAATATTCTGAGATCTTTCAATTTTTTATGAATATTGAAAAATACATAAAACAACTTTTTAAATAAAAATAATTTATAGTGATAAATTATACTATTTAGTGTTTTTAAAGTATAATTATAATATATTTTTACCATTTTATCCAATGGTGGTCATTAGAATTAATTTAACATTGAAATTGGACAAAAACAATTGTCAATCTTTTGATAAATATTTGTATCTTAAAAACACGCTATTTTTTGTGTGAGCGGGAATTAATTAAAAAATTAATTAATGCAACTTATATGTCTGGAATTTTGTAAAATAGGAATTATTTTTGAATTTGGAATATCAAATATATCTTAGGGTGAAATTTTTGAATTGTTCAGAAAAACATCAATTTTTGATGAATAGTGAAACCACTAAGTGGTAGTTAAAAAACTGATTTTTCGTTTAAATGAAATATTACCACTTCTGTGATTTGATTTTCAAAAATACGACATACATGGTTGTCATTAGGATGTAAAATTTTGTTCAATGGGATTAAAATAAATTTTTGGTGAATAGTAACTTTTAAGTTTAATTAATCGCGATTAAAGATAATTAGTGAAATTTAAGGTAAAAATGATATTATAAAAATATGAAAATACCTTTACACTTGTCCTACCCAAATTGGATGAGTCATGAAAGACCAAGAAAATCCATGGGTCAACTTGGGGACCCCATGGAGCCACATTGTTAGGTAAATGGCATTAAAAACTTTTTATTTAATGTTAAAATAAAAAATGTTACAAACATAAGTTCTTTTACTAAAACAATTTTTAAATGGGGTTATACAAGTCATATTTTTGACAATAAATATTAATTAGAAAGATAAAAATATTTCCTACATCAAGATATATTTTTTTATAAGTTTTAGACATTAAATAAATAAAATTATTTATGACACCATGATGATGCAACGATTACCTCATTAATTAATGATTTAAATAAAATGAAAGGATAATGTAAAATCCAAGGCTTACACTTGTAAAAAACCTATTAGATGAGTATATTTATAACCCTTATCACCTTAGCCTCGAAATATATCATTGTGGGACGTTTAGAATCCGAAAATCATTTCATAATAAAGTAACATTTCAATCTTTCCAAGAGTGCCCCTTCTCTCCTCTTATAAAAGGCCCCCACCACTACCACCTTATTCACACTTTCAAGCCATTTGGCTCGGCCAAACTCTGCCAAAATACTCTCCCAACTTTCCTCTCTTACTCCTAGAAGCCTCACTTTGGGCATAATTCTTCCCAAGGAAGCCTTTGGCTCAAATCAAAAAGAGTGTCCCATTTTTAAGGTAATGTCTTCTCTAATGTTGTTTTGTTTTATTTTGCTTCTCCAACCCATTAAACTATTTTTATTGCTTTATTTTGTAACAACACAAGTATCTAAAATATAATAGGATATTGTTATGATAAGTATTTTGTTTACACTTACACACACCTTCGTCTAATGGTTAAAGAACATATTGTTTCTCTGGGTGGCGAAATACTGCCTCACGAAACGATGATTGTTCAATATTCTTTTAACACCTCTAATGGTGGCCATTTTGATAACAATATTTTCATATATTATATATATATTATTTTTATGTTTTCATTATTCTTCTCTATTTCTCATTTATGGCATACATTGTGATTTCCATTATGGGTAAATGCGATAATTTCATTTTAGGAAGTGCGGACTACCACCCCCTCAAAGTGATTTGAATCGTTAATGCCATATGTGGGATGTATAAAGGATGGAGTAAATGGTATTATAAATTATATTATAATGGAATTATATTATACCTTTATATAATTATAACTTCATTCCATTAAATAAGAAATAGAAATGAAAGTAGCATTCATGCGTACGTACGGCTTAACGTCTCCATGAACGGTGCATTTCATTTCTTACCTCTAAATGTTATGTAATATTATAAATGAATGTATATACTCGATATATATGATATATATGATATCTAAATCATGAATATAATTATGGATATAATGGATATTTCACCACATGAACAACTTGTAATTATAAGAAGTTTATATTTGACTCAAGTACCAAAGATCGACAAAATGACTGTTATTAACATAAATAATTACATAATGTTCATAAAATGGTAATAAGTGATATAAAAGGAATAATGAACATGAAAAAGGTTATTAAGTAAATAGAAATTAACTCTATTTTATTATTCAGGAGGTTAAAGAACGATCGAGTCAAGTCGGACACGAGGTAAGGGAATTTCTTAACCCAATTTCCATTCTTTGGGTTAATCTCCTACTTTCAAATTATGTCATGATATTATTCCTATCTTGTATTTTTACTTTATATATGTGTAATTATATTTAATACACATAATAGATATATTTTATTTAAAAATTGTCTTTTTAAGGGACTTCGTCTCAATCACCATTCATTGAGGCATATTCTTTTTATACACAAATTTTTTTATACGGTGTATAAACCCCGTTGACTTTTACTTTTATTCAAAATGAATCTTTCTATATGAAGTGTTTTTACTAAATGACAAAAGGAATGGTTTGTCTTACGTATGATATGACAACGAATTCTCCGCCTCCGTGACCATTATTTAAGTTTCAGCTTCCTCTACAAGTCATAACTTTTTTTAAATGATTTCAAAAAAGAGAGAGATATTTCTCTCAAATATATGAAAATCCAGTGAAAATGTATATGTATTTAACGCAATCGTAAAAATGTTTTCATAAAACCCAACTCTTGAGTGTGGTAGATAGGAAGGGATTGGGCGTGGACCGATCATGGCCTGTAATTAGTCGAGCAGTCTCAGAATTAGTTATTTTGTTTTTAGAAGCTTGCATAATGTTTTCAGAAAAACACTGGAGTATATTTGAGAAATTTAAAAAGTAAGTATCTTCTAAAAAAATTGCATCGGTAGGTCTCATTAGACAAACTAGTGTCTTGGCACGAGGCCTTGACAAAATCTTATTTTTGGTCTTGGTACGAGTCCTTGGATACGTGGTTATAATAGTATGGCATTATGCATTTCATCATTATGAAAGTGGTTATTGATATTGCATGTGATTATTCTACTAGCAGGATATCCATGTGAGTAAGTAAATGGAATTATTTAATTTTATTTTTTCCATATTATGCTGAAGTTAAAGTTTAAAAAGGCTTTTGTTTTAGTTATGCATTGCCTTAAATGTTAATTTTTATTTATGAAAGCTTCAGCAATATTGTTATCCTTACTGAGCATCTGAGCTCACCCCTTTCAATGTTTTAATATTTTCCAGGATGTGAAGAAGTATTTTATTAATGACCTACAGGAATAGTCAGAAGAGGATATGAGTGTGGACTATAGAGACTTTTTTATTGTAGTTTTTCACTTTATGATGTAATGTAACATTTATGAATGTATCTAGTGTTTCCAAGGCTACTAAACTAATCGGTCTTTCGAGACTTGATCTATTGTGATCATGCCAATGTTAGGTAATAACGCACTGACTCTGGGTAACTAGGTTCGGGGTGTTACAACCATATTATATTATTTGTTCAGTTTCAGTTTTAGTAAAAATAAATAAAATTACTATAATTAATGTTAATTAATAGGATAGTAGTGAAACTGTTATTTTTAGAGAACTATTTTTTAGTGTTGTGCAATTTTTATATTTTCAATTAAATAAACAGTTTATTTTATAATTACTATAATATAATTTTTAAAACATTATATATATATATACTAATACTAATTCAATTATAAATTTGTACTATATAATATTACAAATTCTTTACGGTTGAAACCAAATTTCTCTTCAAAACAGTTTTTATATATATTAAATGATATAATTTAAAAGGTAATTTTATATAATTTAGAAATTTAATTAGATTAAATGGAGAATATATGTAGTTTAATCACGTAAAAATTTGATAATTTGGGTTATCTTAATCTTTTTTCAAATTTTAATAACTAAGTTGAAAACAAGTTACCACGGTAAAATCAAAAAAAGGTAAAAGAAACAAAATCAATGAATAAATGTCCCAAACATTTTTAAAACATGAATGAAATATTTTCCAATGTATTTATAAATATTATATTACCCAAAAACTTCATCTATAATCACATTTGGATTCATTTACCCTTTAATTGTCTCATTCCATTATTGAAAATAAAAATTAAAAAAGTACCATTTTACCCACTTAAAAAAGGGGATCACTTCCACTCATTCAATGCTCCACATCCCCTTTGAAATTTTCTTGAAAAATTACCTGGCCTATATCTACTATATTTCCCTTTCATTTAATAAATATCATGGTCACTATAAGTTATCAAAATCCTTTTATTTTAAATGATAATTTCCAGAGAAATATTAGTGTCCCAAAAAGAGTAATACCTAATCTTAAACTTTTTCCTCTAAATATTAATATTCCAAAAATATCCAATAAATATTATTTGAATAACCATAGTATCATTTTTTTGTTATTATATTTATTGAACATCCATTATCTATTCCTTCCCATCCACTTAGAGATGAAAAATATTTTACATCATGGATACATGCATACTATAACCTCTATAATGTAGCATTTTTAATTTATCATCTTAATATTCATTATTTATATAAAAATAATAAAATATGATTCAAAATTTATAAAAATAAAAATATTATAACTTTTAATCAATTAAAATGATATTATAAAATTCCTTAACAATACGCACCCACGAGTTATAGCGTGTTTTGGTTTGGGTCAGTTTAACCACCCACACAAATGATGTCATAAAATTATATCATAGACTATTATGGAACATAAACAATAAAATTTTTATATATAATAATAAAAAAATAATTATTATATAATGTGTTTTGAATTGTTATATTAGGTATTTAACATATTATTAAAATATAATATTCAATCGCTAAAATTACTAAAATAAGCTAACGTTGATTATATTTTTACACCACATAACATAAAAACGTATGGAATGAGATAATATATTTATAAATAATTATATGTTTCCAATATAGGTAACTTAAAATTTTCACGAATGATGAAATTTATATCAATAAATTTGTACATAAATTAGAATCATAAATCATGAATGAAACATTTAAATTTATTAATCCTTGATTGTAAAATTAAGTTATAACTGACAAATATAATCAAAATAAATGATCATAAATGAATTATATTAAAGTTAATGCATCTAATTTTTTTATAAAATATAATATTATTATTATTATTATTATTATATTTTATATACATAAGGGTAGAGAATTGATCAATTTAGAAAGAATACAAGGTAATTATTTATTTGTCTCAATTATGACTCTTTGATACATGTTATATTTGGGAAAAAATTAAATTTTATTTTGTATTATTTTGATTTACAACCCATGAAAGTTTATGAAAATATTTTTTATTGATTTTAATGGGATATAAAAATAAAAATTGTCTTCCTTTCTTAATTTATCTTTCAATTCTTGTGTTACTTAAGAAAAAGTTCTATTTGTCTATATTTTCAATTCCACGTGACAATTTTGATATTTCACCCCATAATATATTTTATATAGTGTATTCACTACCATTTTCAATTAAATTACAATGAATATATTTACTTTCATTATATAATAATTTACATTTCAAGGTAACCCTCTTATTTTCTTTTGAATCTTACGTAACCATTTCCTTATTGATTTTTATCTTAATTTTGTTTCACTAAGATATGTTGAGTAATCACCACTAGTTTAATTTTTTTGTTTATATATTTACAATAGATTTATTTTATTACAATTTTCATGAAATTTATAGTATTTAAAAATCCATATCACATTCTATCTTGCATGGGCTTTCTATTCCAATGTTAACAAAGTTGTAATAGTTTTTTCAACTCAACTCTTTTCATTAATGTATAATAATTCATTTTGAAATTATTTCTTCTAATTTTAGTTAATTAAACCAAAATATAACTTTTATTGTATTAAATTATAAATTAACTCATTCAAGTTTTATTTTTTGGAATTAAATTTATGTAAATCCATTTCTTATTTTTTCTCTCCTACTCATCCACCTTGTATTAGAATTATTTTTCTTTAAAATCATTCCACTATGAATAACCAATACTTGATTAGTATAATTTTACAGTCTTAAACCAAATTACATAAAATTATTTATTAGGGAAATTATTTAAATAACCACATATCATTTTTATCTAAACATTGAAAATACCATATACCTTATCATCTTAATTGTAGGGTATTTACCTAGAAAGTAACAAAATATCATTGGATACACATTTATATTCCATGGGTTTATCATGTTATGATTAATAGTGAAAATATGAATGATTTAATTATTTTGTTCAATATGAAACTCATTTTATTTCTATGTTTTCATCATGTTATTATGAATTACATGTTTTAATTGGTACACATATTCATGGATGATTGATAGGTGGGATCCTATATCCCCCTCTAATGCATTGGGTAAAAGTTTATATCTTCTAATTTATATATGCATGGGAATAATTTAGTTTCCCACGAGTGTTTATGGATGTGTGTGGCTCAAGAATTTCATGTTTTCCTATGCCAATTGTGTACCACATTTCTGTGGAATCATGATCTTATGCCCTCTCAGATCATGTTTATTGAATAATTCTTGCAGAAACATTTTATTTATATCATATGTTATGATTAGTCTTATTAAATGACTCATAATTTTTTTTCTATAAATTATTGTGAATGATTATATTATATTATGTAAATGTATGTTGAATATATATATATTCTCATATTATTATCATTTATGATAATTAGTTTTTATCAATTTTTTCCCTTATTTAGAATTTCAGCTCACCCTCTTTCTAATGTTTCTATTTCCTAGGTAATGAATATGAGTGAAATTTATGATATTTCTAGAAGGGAGTGTAGTGTGTCTCAATAGAAAATAAATATTCACTAGTATCATAAAATAATATTCTTATATATATGATCATAAATGAAACTAAACCACCCATTCTTGAAATTATATGTTTATATGTTCGATGTAATGATTAACTAATTGTCCTGATGTAAAATAAATATATGTTAATCTTGTTTTATCTCAATTTTTATCAAATATAGTTTATAAATAAATAGTTTTTAGAACCAGATTCAGGATTGTGTGTCTGATTAACTTTAGTTGGTATTATAGAATTGTTTAGTTGTTTTGTGTAATAGGGTTTTTTAGAGATTAAAATTTCAACAGTTGAGGATAATTTTAGCGTTATAAGTTTCATCAATGGTTAAGAAGATAAGGTTTATTTTAATTACAATGGTATAGAGAACCCTTCAGTTTAGTTGAGGTAACATTCCATATTGTAGGAATCATGATAAGATACTTTAGTGGAATCCCTAGTGATAAGTCTAAGATATAACTCTAAGTATCAAATAAAATCCAAAAATTTTGGTGATCCTTTCAGTATTTAGTGTTTGTAGAATTTAAATCTTTATTAAGATACAATAAATAGATGTATAATTTGGTTTAAATGTACATAGGGGTAATAACCTACAAATGGGAATGTGGTGTATTAACTCAATCATAACACAGTGCATTAAAAAGATTCATAGTTATAGACCTAGTTTGAATCTCTTAGGGGATATAAAATGGCCAATCCCAATTCTATTTAATGAACCATTAAAAAGGATATTAATATGATTTTAACTAATTAATTTGAAGAACCTAATATTAAAATTACAATAAAGAACTAATGATTGAAAAAATGGAGTCATTGGTGTAATCAAAATATTCATATGTTAAGAATAGTGGTTTCATGGGGAAATAAAATATAATATTGATGTATTCATATTAATAATTTGGATATTTTCATAACAATTTTGGTTTTTGTGTTTGGTTGAAATAGGATCATGAAAATGATGGTGAGAAAGGGGGTTATATAGATTCTACTATGTCATATAACTGAATATGTGTTCATACATAAATGGTTAAGAATCATAGTTTGTACCGATTATTATGGAAATAATGATATTCATTTTCTATCCTAATCTAGTGAGGTTTATGTAAGAACCTAGATATTATTTTCAGGTATGTTTTTCCTTTTCTAGTCATTTTTGAGGAAAAAGAAAATTATAGAAATTCTCTAAGTACACACTGTTTACTTTATGAGTACACGCCGTGTGCTTCCTTTCCACAGGAGGCCATGTTCTGTTCATGTAGTAGACACACACACGACCATGGGGGAGTGACATGGAGGCTGCATAAAGTGGAGAATGGAAAAGGCGAGTACACTCCATTTACTTAAAAAGTACACACAATGTACGTTTTTTCATTAAATGCACCACGGTTGAGTCTAATCGATAGAAGCACCCCCTTATTCATTCATCTCGTCCAAGACCACTGTATGGCCACAGATCTTCAACGAACCTCTGAGCATGAGTCTGTCCTCCGAATTGAACATTTTTTATTGCGTTGGAATTGCATCGGTGAGTTATCTCTTCTCCTAGAGCATCATCTTCTGATTTCTCATCTCTCATGAGATATCGTGGGTTGAACATTTTAGATGTTTCTATATATATTTAACGTTCTATGGAGATTAATTCTTTGAGGATAACATGTAGTGATCTCATAACCCTGAGGAATGTGGTTTTTTCATTTCTGTTGACTGTCTTTGAGGTTTATGTAAAAAATTTCCCAATACCCATGAACAGTGTATTGCGTGTTTACCATTTTAGCCCTTTTCTTTCTCTGTTATGCTTGTATTGTTGATTAGATGATATTTAATTATTAATAGGGTGAATGGTTGTGATTTGGATGTGTTTCCCATGCATGTTTTGCTTGTTATGACCTTTGGGTCTAGTCGCCTGTTAGGCTGCTATTTAATTTTCCATGCCTAGTATTGTAGGACAGTGTGATTGTTGTTATGACATACTGATATGCTATAGAATGATATCCAATTAGTTCTTGATGTTTACTTTGGCCAATACGTGATGCTATACTTATTGATTTATATAGTGCCGTGAGAACCAAATGTAGTAGACTATATAAAGGATGGACATAAGGGATTCTCCAGAGCATCTTTAGTAATATTAAGAAGCGAGACCACTGTGGGAATTGACGTTGAGTGCTTCCTCATAGATTATTTAGTTCCTCGACACGGGACACAGATGGAATGTGACGTAAGTGCTTACCTAGAGAACCTTTAGTATCGATACGATACTATAAAAGGAATTGACGGTGAGTACTTCCTCATATAGTCTATACTTTAGCTGAACCAGAGGGGTGAGACTGTGTGTGCTGCCCAGAGGGTTGCATGTACTTGTTAGGTAGGACTAGAGGGGTTAGACTGAGTGTTCTTCCAATTGGGTTACCTTTTGTGTTTATCTGTTTGTATAGTTGTTTCTTGATATTGAGATTGTGGATTTTTTTACTGTTGAGTACTTCTTTGTTTACCTCTTTATGCACTCTAAGCTACCATATATTCACTGACTGTTAGGCACAAATCTTGTGTTGGTTTCTGACTGGGATTCGTCTCACAACCTGTTTGGGACATGCTTTTAGGCCTAAACAGATTATATTGATGCTGGCATAGACAAGGGAAAGCTCCCTTCTACCTCAGGTATTTGATTGCATTGGTTCTGGAGAGCATGGTACCAAGCTGAGGCTTGCGATGCTAAGGAGTTGCTTTTCTGTTTTACTTTTGTACTTTGGTATAGTACTGTATTCAGCGTTGTGACTTGTTTGGATACTTTCCTAGACATATATGTATCATGCATCATTTATATATATATGTGCTCAAGTTGTTTCATTATCAGTCTTCCGTTGTTACTATTGTTTGGTATTATTACTGCATCCGCTATTGTATATCTATTTACATCCACTATGTACTCTTCTAATGAGGGCATAGTTTCCCCACTATCACACCCAAGTCTCTCGCTTCTAGTGAGCAGCCTCTGGCTTTCGGTGTAATGCGCTTGAGTCCAAGTGACCAACAATGTACAAGGCATTTCTAGATGGCTTCCGAAACTAGGACATTACAAAGTGGTATCATATGGATTCTTTTCTCTTGATTTACTCTTTAGATCCCTTAGCCAGGGATAGGAAGGAATAGGTACTTGCTAATAAGCTGTGCCCGAGAGTTGCTAACCTGTGTACAGGGAAAATCTAATCAAACTCGTTTAATGTAATTTCTTATCGTTTTTCAAGTTTACGGTTGATCAGATTTTCACCGTTGGGTGACTCACATGTTTTGTGTTATTATTGTTGACGTTATTGAGATTCTATTTCCATCACTACCCAATGTGATGAGGGTATGCCATCTCATGAATCATATAAGAATTTTCTAGAAATCACTTGTCCTTCATTCTTTCCATGTCATCTAGGATGCATTAGTGATTGCATGTTGTTGTGATAGACATTGTGTATAATATACATGATGTTGTGATAGATTCCTTGATAATAATACATGCGGTTTTGATAGGGTATTTTTTTTTGTATGGGTTTTCTTGAATGGATTCCAAACTTTAGTTATTGAGGTGTAATGGGCCCTCATGGACCGGAATTTGGCAGATCATTTCCTTATTTTCTTTGTTATAGCCTGTAGAAGATGCCAAACATTGATTGGCGGGGAGTATGGGCCCTCACGGATCGGAATTTGGCATCTTTAATGTTCCTTTCAATGTTTTTCTGGGCTCTAGAGTTTTTCTGAGGTTTACTGTCTAGAAAAACCCCGAATACACACCGTGTACTTTTGAATACACGACATGTGTTCTTCTGTTAAGGAAGAAACTGTTTTTCATATGTTCATGTCGTGTACTTTATGTACATGCTGTGTAGTCTCAAACCGTGTCATAGGCCATGTGGGGAGAGACACGGGATGGGGAAGGTCTTGTGGGAACATGTTGTGTATCCATCAAAAACTTTGTGTAGTGTTGACATTGTGTCCACCTATGTAACTAACAACACAGAAGGATAAACATTAAGCTATACACACTGTCCCATGATTGAACACACCGTGTAGTCTGATCGAGGTAACATGCCATGTCACGAACAACACGGGTCAGTGTTATCCATTCACATACATGTCCTGTCCTTCTGGAACACACCGTGTAGTGTGAGCCGTGTGTCAGGCCATGACACTAACCACACAGGCCATGTGAAACTTTTCTAGTACACATCGTGTCTACCTTGAACACTCATTGTAGTCTTGTCTTAGGAGAGCCGTGTTGCTTAACCATATAGTGGGACTCAGGCAGGGGAAGAGGATTCATGTACACGCTGTGTGTTAAGATAACACACTGTTTGTCTTGGGTGTTACATGACCAGTTTAAGCAAGAATACACGCCTGTGGAAATGACTTGAGGGAATACGCAGTGTAGGAATTGTAAACGTTGTGTAGTCATGTTTTGTAAAACTTGAATGCTTTATTTCTCCTATCCATTTATTATGATTCTAGTTTTCAGTACATGATAATCATGTTCTAGGGTGTGCGTTTGACCTTGCAGATTCATGCCACCGAGTCGTCCTCCGTTTGTACTCCAGTTACCAGGTGATGATCAGACATCAAACATGGACGATCAGGGACTCCCAGCAGATCCCCCAATTATGCCAGCCTTGGCACCAGCCATTGTACCTGACATAGCTTCTGATGCACATTTCAGGGAGGGATTTGTGAGGATGATGCAGAACATTCATGGAGGGCCGTCTCCTGCCCTGTTGATGGCTGATTTTACGTGGATCTTCTAGCAACAACATCCTCCTACGTTCTCAGTGGATGGAGGACCCCAACCTATGTAGTGATGGATAGAATCCATGCTGATAATCTTTGATCATCTGGAGATGCCTCGATAAAGGAGGGTAAAGTTACCTACATATATTATTTAGGACTCCCCCATGGGGTGGTGGGATGTGATCTCATAGGCGGGACTCCAGAAGGATATGGCCTGGGAGGAGTTTCAGCGCATCTTCTATGACTACTTCTATCCAGAGACCTTGAGGGTCGATAGAGCCTGAGTATTTATTATTCTAGAGTAGGGTACTCTTTATGATATGGATTATTCCTCCCGCTTTAATGAGTTTAAGCGCTTCACACCAATTTTAAGAGGTTATTAGTTATTCATGGAAAGGAAGTTCGAGGATGGCCTAAGGCACGACACCCGATCGTAGGTGAACATCTTTTTGTTGACTTCTATCACTTCTATATTCAACCAGACACTAATCACAGAGCAGAATCTGAGGGATTCTAGTGTTGTGATCTTGGGAAGTTCGACTTCTAGAGTTAGTATCCCTCCTACTGACAGTAGGAAGTGTTGCAAGGAGTCTTCACATAGTGATCCAAGGAGACGAGAGACACCTTCAGGTAGCCAGGTGGTACGCTACCAGTCTGGAAGGGCTAGACATATGAGGCCACAGTGCTAGAGAGACCTAGTGGAGTTCTGATCATGCGACAAGATGTTTTATGTTTATCAATTCTTTCAGATCTTCTCACCATCAGCTAGTGATGTGAGTTCTTCTATGACTCCGCATTCAGGAGCAACACAACCAGTTTCTCACCAGTCAGGGAACTAGAGTTCTTCTAGCCGTGCAAGCCATGGTGGAGGTCATGGCTATAGTGGTTAGTCACCATTATTTCAGCGAAAAAAGAGTGGATCAGTACAATGTGGTCAGGCAGGGTCACAAGGATGTGGAGCAGTCCATACCATTACAGTGGAGTAGACCAAACAGGAGTAGGATACCTGACCTTCTATAGTTTGAGGTACGATCCTAGTTGCCTCGGTTTTATCTTCAAATATTTTTGATACAGGGTCTTCAAATAGCTTTATATATATTGTTGTTGTGGAGAGACTTGGGCTCTGTATATATTCCTTAATCGATATCTTGATGTTAGACACTCCGTTGTGGACTAGGACAACTAGTGTATGTTAGTGAATTGAGTGCCCTCTAGTGGTTGGTGGGTGTCACTTCTTATAGGATTTCAATGTCCTATAAATGGAATGATATGATTTTATTATTGAAATGGACTTGGTAGTCCATTTCCAGGTAGTCGTCTATTGTTATTACTGAAGGTTGAGTTTCATATCCCAAGAGGGTGGATCTTTTCTTCATAAGGGTAAGTGGAATGTCCAGGAAAGAAGAGCGGGTCTAGATCATCATGGGTTGGGAGGAGTTATAGCCCAGATTGCTAGACTATATCTGGATGATCAGGGAACTTCACAGTTAGAATTTCCTCTAGTGGTAGATTGTTTCAGAGATGCCTTTCTAGAGGACTTTTTAGGTTTTCCTCTATAGTGCGAGGTGGACATTTCGATTGAGCTTATGCTAGGAGAGGCACATATTTCCATTCCTCCATATAGGATGGCTAAACCAGAGTTTCAGAAGCTCAAGAACCAGTTGGAGGATTTGCCAGAAAATGGTTTCATTCAAATCATCACTTCACCTTGGGGTTCACATATCATGTTTGTGAATAAGTAAGACAGTACTCTTAGGATTTGCATGGATTATCAAAAGCTGAACCAGTTCATGGTCAAGAACCGATACCCCTTTCCAAGGATTGATGATCTCTTTGATCATCTTCAAGGATCCCGGGTGTTCTTAAAGATTTAATTGAGGTCTGGTTACCATCAGTTGCACGATTAGATCATCATATATACCTCGTACTGCCTTCAGGAGCAAATATGATCTATAGTAGTATATGGTTATGATGTATAGTCTCACGAATGCACCAGTAGTTTTCATGGAATCGATGAACTGAGTGTTCAATCCTTACTTGGATTCCTTCATGGTGGTCTTCATGGATGATATCTTGGTGTACTCTCACACTCGACCTGACATGAGGTCGTTTTGAGTACACTGAGAGTGCATCAGTTATATGCTAAGATCTCAAAATGTCACTTTTCGATGGATCGGATTCACTTCATGGGTCATGTTATCTCATAGACAGGAGTGTTAGTAGATCCAGATAAAGTGAAAGTAGTAGTTTCCTAGAAGCATCCAAAGAATGACTTTGAGGTGTATGGATTTCTATGGATGGTTGGATACTAGAAAAGTTTTATACATGACTTTTCATGCTTAGTATCATTGCTGACGAGTTTGACTAAAAGGGTGAGAAGTTATCATGGTCAAATTCATGTGAGTCAGCCTTACAGGGGCTAAAAGGGAGGTTGAATTCAGCAACAATACTAGTATTTCCAGAGCCAGGCAATATATATATTGTTTTTTGTGATTCTTTAGGTATTAGTCTAGGATTTGTGCTTATATAGGGAGATGGAGTTGTTTCCTACAGGTCTCGGTAGTTGAGGCCACACAAGAGGAATTACCTGAGCACGATCTGGTGTTGGCAGCTATTGTACATTCCTTACGATGTTGGACATATTACGTTCTGGGAGAGCATTTTGTCGTTTTCAGCAACCATAAGAGTCTCAACTGCATATTCACTCAGCATGATCTGAATTTGAGATAGAGAATGTGGGTTGAGTACCTTTAGTCTTTTGCCTTTTTTCTTGCCTACATGACAGGGAAAGACAATGCAGTTGATAATGCGTTGAGTAGGAAGACTCCGATACAGGTAGTTCAGGAGGCCATTTGTGAGTGAAAACTTATGGATATGTTCTCAAAGATGCATTTGAAGGTGCACGATAGTTAGTGGAAGAATTTTCTAACGTCTGTAATTGTTACCTCTACTCTTCTTGCTCGAGTTAGAATGAGGTAGCTATCAGATTCTGAATGCCTAGTCCTAAGGGAGAGTGTGTTAGGAGAGGCCCTATCCCTTGATGGACCATAGGTGAGGATGAGATATTACATTTCTAGGGATATGTATGGGTGCCAGCAGACATACACAAGGAGCTGATGCGGGGCATTAATTCCTCATTTTTGGCATTTAATCCTGGCATCACCAAGATGTATCATGATCTACACCGTCAGTATTGGTGGATGGGTATGAAGAGGGACGTTTCTGGTTTGGTCATGAGATGTTCCACTTGTCAACAGGTGAAGGCAGAGCATCATCGACCAGTAGGGCTTTTATAGTAGTTACCCATTCTCGAGTGGAAGTGGAATGACGTCGTGATGGACTTCATGACCGGTTTGCCGATGTTGCCTTAGGGGAATGATGTTGTTTGGGATGTCATTGACAGAATGACAATGGTTTCTCACTTATTTTCGATAAAGGAGACTTTTAGTGTTGATTAGCTGGGAAAGTTTGACATCTAATAGATCATACATCTTCATGGAGTTCCACACTCCATTGTTTCAGATAGGGATGCATGTTTTACTTCTTGGGTCTTGTAGGGGCTTTAGAAGGCTTTTGGTATACATGTACTTTTGAGTATAGATTACCACCCCCAGACAGATGGCCAATCTGAGCGTACAATTCATGAGCTTGAGGATATGCTCTGAGCATGCATTCTGGATTTTGAATGTTCTTTGGAGAAGCATACACCTCTTGTTGAGTTTCCATACAACAATAGTTTTTCAAGAAACTATTTAGATGGATCTTTATGATGCTTTTTACTGTAGTCCATGTCGATCCCCCTTATTTTGGTTGAAGGCAGGATAGGAAGCTTTGTTGGGACCTCATCTTGTTCAAGAGACCATAGAGTAGATATAGTTGATTCAAAAGAGGATGGCTACTGTGCAGTCTCAACAGAAGTCTTATGTTGATCCGAGGAGACAACCTCTACAATTCGACGTTGGGGATTAGGTTTTCCTATGTGTCATAGTGAGGTTGGTACATAAGAGGATTATGAGATAGGTTATGCTTTCTTCGAGGTACGTCGGGCCTTTTGAGATGGTGGAGAGAGTTGGGAAGGTTGCTTATCGGTTGCAGTTACCTCAGAGGTACCAACCTATGAACAAAATCTTCCACATTTCTCAGCTTCAACATTACTTCTCAGACCCGTCTCACCTCTTCCAAACTGAGGAGTTTGAATTGGAAGTGGATTCATACATTGAGGAGCATCATATTCGGATCATCAATCGCAGTACGAAGGTTCTCCATGGCTGGTCTGTTCATCTGGTCAGGTTGATTTGGCAGCATGGGCGAGTACATGATGAGACTTGAAAGAGGGAGGTAGACGTGCGATCACAGTGGCAGGAGCTGTTCGGGGTTTCTTATTCTACATCGCACTAGGAAAATTTGGGGACAAATTTCATTAAGGGGGGAAGTTTGTAAGAACCCAGATCATCTTTTCTGGTTTGTTTTCCTTTTTTTATCGTTTTTTAGGAAAATGGAGATTTTGGAGATTTTATAAGTACATTACATGTACTTTATGAGTACACGTTGTGTACTTCCATGCCGCAAGATGTCGTCTGATGGCCGTATAGTAGTTACACACATGGCAGTGTGGGAGTGACTTGGAGGTAGCTTAATGCGAAGTATAGAAAAGGAAAGTACACATCATGTACTTCAAAAGTACACGCTGCATAATTTTTTTTCATTAAACGCACCGGGGTCATGTCTAATCGACAGAAACATGCCACTCTTCATTCATCTCATCTAGGAGCACCGTACGACTATATATCTTCAACGAACCTTTGATTTTGAGTCCATCCTCTGAATCGAACATCGTTGGTTGCGTTGGAATCGCATCAGTTATTTCTCTCTTTTCCTAAAGCATTATCTTCTGATTTCTCTTCTCTCGTGAGATATCATGGGTTGAATTTTTTATACATTTTTTTAGATCTTCTATAGTATAAAGAGATTCAAGATTCAAGGATCACATATAGCGATCTCATAACCTCGAGGTAGGTGGTTTGTACCTTTCTGTTGAAAGTCTTCGAGTTTTATGTGCAAATTTTTCCAATACCCATGAACGGGGTATTGCGTGTTTATTTATTTTGCCCTATTATTTTTCTACTATGCTTTTATGGTTGAGTAGATGATATTGGATTGTGAATAAGGTGAATTTATGTGATTTTGATTTGTCTCCGATGAATGTTTTGCATATTTTGACCTTTGGGTCAAGTCCCCTATTAGGCTGTTGTTTACATTCCCATGCCTAGTATTGTAGGATGGTGTGACTATTGTTCTAACATGCTGATATGCAGTATAATTCTAGCCAAGTAGTTCTTGAGGTTTACTTTGGCCGATAGGTGATGCTATACTTATTGATTTACACAGGGCTATGAGAACCTAGTGTAGTAAACCATAGGGAGAATGGACGTAAGCGCTTCTCCAGAGTGTCTTTTATAATATTATGATGTGAGACCACAAGGGGGAATTGGCATGGAGTGCTTCCCTAGAGACTCTGTAGTTCTTTGACGCGGTCCACAGAGGGAATGTGACGTAAGTGCTTCCCTAGAGATCCTTTAGTACAAATAAGAGTTTATAGGGTGAATTGACGGTGAGTGCTTCCTCAAGGATTCTATACTTTAGCTGAACCAAAGGGGTGAAACTATGTGTGCTACCCAAAGAGTTGCTTAAACATGTTAGGTTGGACAAGAGGGGTTAGACTGAGTGTACTTACTAGAGGGTTACCTATTGTGTTTATCTAATTTTTTAGTTGTTTCTTGATATTTGATACTATGGATTGGTTACTATTGAGTATTTTCTTATTTACCGCTTTTTACACTTTTACCTTCCATATATTCAATGACAGTTAGGCACAAATCTTGTGGTGGTTGCATACTTGGATTCATATCACACCCTGTTTGGGCCATTATTTTGGGCCCAAACAGATTATATTGTTGCGGGTATAGACAAGGGAAGGAGCCCTTCTACCTCAGGTACTTGATTGCATTGGAGCTAGAGAGCATGGGACCAAGCTGAGGCTTGCGATTATAAAGAGTTTCTTATCTGTTTTTCTTTTGTACTTTGGTTTAGTACTATATTCAGCATTGTGAATTTTTGGGATACTTTCCTAGACATATATGTATCATGCGTCATATATATATATATATATATATATATGCTCCAGTTATTTCTTAATCATTCATCCGCGGTTACAGTAGTTTGGTATTATTACTGCTTCCACTATTATATATTTGTTTACTTCCACTGTGTACTCTGCCAATGAGGTAATAGTTTCTGCACTATGACACCCAAGGCCCTCACTGCTAGTCGACAGCCTCTGGCATTTGGGAAAATGCGCTTGAGTCCACATGACCAACTGGGTACTAGGAGCCTCTGGGTGGCTTCTAGAACTGGGATGTTACAGTTGATATCTCAACAATAATTAAATAATGATACTCTTAGCTATTTCCATTGGTGAGTGATATTTATTGATGAAATTATAGTATATTATAAAAGTTATTAGGATTATATACAACATGTAAGAATTTTTCTTCTCTAGTTTTTTTAATGGTTTGGGAACACACATTTAATGCTATCAAGAATATAAAATATTGACTCCATAAAAAGGTTATATTTTTTGGGAAAACTATTAAATAATACGTGATTGAGGGATGGATAAATCTTTGGTTTAATATATTCATGATTTTTAGATTATAAAGGGTTGATTTATTTAAAAAAAAGTTAGAAAATTTTTTTAATCATTGGACTAATTATTGATTCATGATATTTTGGATGAAGTTCATCACATTTTTGCGATTTTTATATATATTATTTAGTGTATGATTTAATGACCTCACGATTAATTGCATTTAGTAATTAAGGATAGTGTTAATTTCTGGGAGAATATATGGTGTTATTGTGGTTTTATGTATTGGACAGTCAAATATTTTTGGTAAAATGTGTATTTTTTAGAATGTATGATTAGGGTATATACATATTTGAGTATATGATTATATGAAAGATTAATTTTATTTGGGGAAAGATAAGTAACCCAAAATATCCTAAAAGAGTAAGGTAAATGTCATATTAGAATCTATATACATAATTATAATAATATTAGGAATATAGAAAATAACATTAATTTGTGAGTAATAACAAAAAATTATGAAAAAGTTATTTATTTAAAAGGTGGATAATATAACACCCTAATATTTTGGGATATTTTATTCCATAAATTAACACTATGATTGATAGATTATTTCACATGATATACCAAAATACAAAATCCATGACATATTAGTTAAATTTTATTAAAAAAATATTTAATAAAAAAACATTTTACTCAATTTGAAATGCATACAAAATTGTATTAAGAATGCTTAATTTGTTATGATATATTTTTTAGTAAAAATAAATTTCCTTTATAATTTTTATTATAATTTTAATGATAAATCTATAACATTTATAATTTTGTTTTTCTAAAATATACATCATTTTTTATTAATAAATTCTAGATTAATTTATGATTAATTTTTCATAATTTTTTGAAATGTTTGATTTTAAATTTATTAGTAAAAAATATAGATTTAAAAAAATTGTAAATTTTATAACATTATCATATTAAAATAACGAATTATAAATTTATAAAAAATATTTAATTGATTAAAGATGTATTTAATGCGTAAAATTATTCATTTTAAATATTATTTTGAACATTAAAATCCTCTGTTTATTTTTCATAACATAGGTAAAATATTATTCAAAACAATTTTTATTCATTTCTAATAACTAAAATTTTTTTATGTTAAAATTATGTTTTTTCTTTTAAACCCAATTTTTTTACTAGCCAATTTATTTCATTAAATTAATAAAATTGATAATTTTAGCATAAAAATAAAATTTAATCTTAGTAACACACATTTTCTAAATATTGTTTTTAATCATATTTATCGTTGTTTTTGAAATTTTCTTTTCTAATATATAGTAATTTTATTTGATAAAATGATTTAAATATTTTATATTAAAATTTAATTATTATTTATTGAGGTAAATTTTATTTTTAATAATAAAAATTTAATTACAATGATTAATGATAATTACCACGGTAATGGTGAAATTCTTATTAGGAAAATATTTTTTTATTAATATTGAGTAATTTTTATTTAATAAATTAAATAAATATTTTTAATATAATGAATATAATATATTTTTTGAACCTATATGAAAATATAATAATAATCATTTAATTTTAAATCAACACTTTATAATATTACTAATACTTAAAGACTAAAACAATATTTTTCTACAAGAAAATGTTTATATATATCAAATGACTTAATTTAAAAGATAATTTTCCATTTTTTAGAAATTGAGTAAAAATAAATTGAGATTATATTTAGTTTTATCTCACATAAAACTTTACAAGTGTTTATCTTATATTTTTAACAATGATTTAATTCAAAAGTGAAAACTTGTTACCATAGTAAAAATTGAAAAAGGTGAAAGTAAAAAATCTAACCATAAATGATTTAAAAATGTTTAAAACAATTTTTAAAATTATTATTTGAGGAAATATATATCTAATAACACCATAAAATCTATTAATTCTCACTTCTGGAGCCATTTACCTTTGAATACTATCATAGCATTATTGAATAATTTTTGGGTATTCACAAAGGTTCCCTTTTCATCAAATATAAAAGGGCATTACATCCACCCTTTCAATGATCCACTTATATTTGGAAATTTCCTATAACACACAACCAATTTTATTCTAATATAATTTCACCAAACCTTATAAATCCTCTAGTCATTATATGTTATGCTAATCTCTTCATTTTCAAGGACACTTTTATGAGAAAGTTCAAGGATCTTACATGACTATTACTTAATCCTTAACCTTTTATTCTTAATATTTATCTTCCCAAACTATCCAATTTTTTTATATTATGATCTAAATATCATTAATAATTAATTTTGGTTATCTTAATTAAAAAAAAATTATTTATTCCTTCCCATTCTATATAAAAATAAAATAATGTTTACCAAGTGCAGGTGCAGACTACCTCCATGATGTAATGTTTTATGTTTTTTTATCTTATTTTCATTTTTTTAAAAACCCATAAAATATTATTTAAAAAACTAATAAAAATAAATATAATTATTCTTGTATTTTAATTATATTATACACTTTCATAACCATACTCAACCATCAAGTTATAGTGTGATCTTATTTCGGTTGGTTTGACCATGCATATGAACGACACTATAAAACTATATCATAGATGACTATGGGAACATATATAATAATATAATTTTATTTTAATAAGAAATATTTATTATTTTATGGTTATTTGAAGGTTATATTATTTATTTAACTTATTTTTAATATGTCATCTTTGAATTCTAAAATTAATGAATTAACCTAACCTGGTTCAATTTTCAAAAAACATAACTATTTTTTTTGGAATGAGATAAGAATTTAATATAAAAATATAATATATCTATTATAGTATCTTTAATTATATATTAATTATTAACTTGGTATCATATAATGGTTATTAAAATTGAAATAAAAAATTATGTACTAAACATTTAATGTTACTAACACCTGAAGGTCCAAATAAGATGAAACTAACTAATATATTAATAATAAATGATCATAAATGATTTATATGAAAGTTAATGTATGTGAATAATTTTGTGAAGTATAATTTCTATGTAGTTATATTTTATATATAGTAGTTTATATATACAATTAAGTAATAATTAATACCAAGTAAGGGTTTCTTAGTATCAATCTCACTCTTTGAGCCATGTAATATTTTTGCAACATATTCCCTTTTATATGGTGTTCATTTTATTTAAATCCAATGAAATTAATATAAAATATTTTTCATTTAATTCATGGGATATAAAAAACCAATTTAGTTAATTTCTCTATTCAAGTTTTGATTCATGAATTACTCATGTTGTAAAGGTTATTTATCTGTATTTTCAATATCCCAAGACATGTTTTATATTATTCACCGTTATTTATTTATATTGGTGTATTCACCTCCACAATGAATGTAAGTTTAATATATATTTTTCAATTAATGATATTTTAATTTCCATTTGATGGTAAACTTATTATGTTCATTCGATTCTTACATTACCATTACAATAAGGGCTTTTGCATCACAATTTTTATTCATTGATATATAATGTTTATTCACCACTTATTTCCTTTTTATGTTATACATATATGCATTTTATTTATTTTCCATTATTTTTATTCAATATAAGGTATTTAAAAATCTATCTCATGTTTGATCTTGCACGTTCTGTCGATTCAAAAGGTGAAATTGTTTTAAATGTTTGGTTAAATCAACATCCTACATTGAGTTATAATGCTATGTTTTGATTTTATTTCCTCCCAGAATGGTTACAACCCAGTAATATTTTGTTTCATGCATTTCCTTATATATAATCTCATACTATTTTTCGTTTTGGGATAAAATTAAGTGAAATTCATTTCTACTTTTTTTCTTACATATTCCTCAACTGTCTATTAGCATGAATTTTCTTTCAATACCTTCTAAAAATACCATATATACCAGTCCTTTAATTTAAGGGTGGTCACCTATAGTGTTTAGATAAGAAAATAATTTTCTATGAGGTAGATAATAAAAGGAATTTTTAATAAAATTAATTGAGAAACATTAATGTAAGGGATGAAAAGATTCACATTGCCAATTAGAAATAATAATATACTTTATCTAGTTGTTCCTTTTAAAAGCTTTAATTGAAATTGATATTTTATGTAGAACATAAATATATTATTTACCATTGATATTTTTTCAATTTAATTTCTTTTAAATTTAAATATTGTAAATATCGGTACCCATTTAGATTCTTTATAGAGATTTAATGCTAAAGTACAAGCATCGCTCATGTGTGGGAATATATCATGCCCTTATTTTTCATGACTAAATTTTAAAATTTTAAAATTGATTTTTATGTTTTTAAGCTTTTTAATAATGTAATTAATTGATTTCCTAAAATATAGTTAATTTTCATTTTAATAATTAATTTCTAGATAGGTAGGTGTAGAATTTAAATTCAAAAGTTTAATTTTGATTTTGAAAATTTAAGAACTTTGTTATTACCCTTAAAGATGGCCTAAGGGTTGCGTAAGTGTAAAAGTGTTCTACCTATATATATATAGGAAGTAATTAAAAAGATACAAAAGTGTTTTTGTTTGGATTTACACCACATCATATATGATTTATGAGGCTATATAATGGTAACCCAATGCTTTCATTCACTAATTAAAGGGAACCTCATATTTTCATGCATAAAAGTAATGGTATTAGAACAATATAATAAGGTATTGACCGCATTGTATATGGGTAATACATTCTGTGTAAGGTTAATATATGATCTATGTAAAGTTAATCCATGAAATATATAAATTTAATCCATCATTTTGTAAGTGTATCCTTAGGTTTTTACATTTATGTGTAAAAGTAAGAATGTTTTGATAAATTTTGTATAAGGATTAAACCCTTACATAATTCCATGTGCATAAGGGTAATGTATAGATGTACCATGGTTCTTTGAATCCCAATAAATGTAGGAAATTATATTATTCCATCATCTCTATATTTGTTTCATATTTTTAAAGGTTGAATAAAACTGATGTAAGGATGCATCGTTAAAAGAATGGTGACACCGTGGAGGTTCCAACATTGGAAGTTCTGAATTTATGAAGGTTGTAGATGTTATGTCATAGAGTTTTTACTACACCATGGGTGATCCAAATATCTAAGTGGTGAATAAATAAGGTTGGATATTCTTGTATCCAAGGTGGATATGACTATGTTATATCCATGAATAATCCATTAAAATGGAGAAGGGATACATTGTAGAATTTATCTACTTTCTGAAGATTCTTACGCACTCCAATATTAAAAGTTGCATATCCTCAGAGAAGAAACATGATGAAAAGATAGATATATACAAAGGAGAATAATTATTTGTGGATTCATGCATAAAATAACGATATTCAAACTATAAGACAAAATGAATAAACATTAAACGAAGTGGGATTGAGGAGATATAAGGGATTCCACCCTCTATAAATAAAAAGGCTAAGAAAAAATATAAGCGGGATTGATCGATCGACTATGAATACAGTCATAAGATTTTGTTTTCTTTTCAATTTTAGTTTTTATTTTTCAATCTTATATACTTCATGCACATAAACCTATCAAATAATTCCTTCATTTCATTCTCTCCCTCTCTATCACTCTCTTATTATCCATTCTAAACTCTTGTTCTCAAGATGATAAGTAACTGGAACAAGGAATCTCATGGGGAGTAATCCAATGATTGAACTGGGGGGTGTGTTTTAATTATATTTTGGGTTAATATAAGGATGATTTATAATGGATATAATCCACATTGTTGTTATCTATAGATTAACTTATTATTTAAAAATCATTATACGTCATTTGATTATGTGTATATGTTGTGTTATTGGTATTTGTTAAATGAACTTTTCATGAATAAATAGGTTAGATGAAGGTGTGAACACATACTATAGAGTGTTTTCACTATATATATTTGAAATAGGACAATGAAATATCTTCAATGTTTTTTTGGAGATTTGACTTTCTTCTCTAACTGTCATTCTTTTTAGTTTCCATGGAAGATGTGCGTTAGGTTTAGTTTTTCATTGTATTCACATTATCATCCTAGATGTTCAATATTTTCAAAAACTATAAATCAAAAAAATATTAATAAAATTATAATTAGTGAGTGATCGAAATTTAATCTACTTAAGTGAAAATACATTGGTTTTCCACTATATTACACTAGGAAAATAAATTATAACATTTTCACCCCCACGGCATGTGCATAAGTAATTAAATCATAGAACAAAATTTTTATTAAATTAAATAAAAAATATAGTGTCCCTTCACTTAATGTGATGGGGAAATTCATAAAACATGCATATAAATAAATGAATAATGCAATATAGTAGATTTATATGGATATATTATATTAAACTGAATTTAACCCTCTTTTAAAAGTAGCTCACTAGCTCCTACTGATGATCGCCAAGCCCAACCGGCCTTCATAAAAAATATTGAGGCTTTTTCTAATACCTAAACCAAAAAATAAATTTATTACAAATGAAAAACCTTAGAAAATTCCAAATCATAGTCTACCTATACTAAATGATATTTGGCTATAGAAAGATGCCCTTTTGGGATCTCGCCAACAAAAATAGAGAACATATCCTAATGGTTTATGATGATTCAATTATAAATTAAAATTAAATTGATCTAGAAACATAAGATAAATCAACGTGGTGAATTTCCTCATTTCAAACAGTGTGATAAATGTTTGGCGGAGAAAAGGAGAAGTGATGGCAAGAGGGGGGGTGAATTGCCTTTTAAAAATTAATTAACAATTTAAACTCAAAGTAAAGAATGCAGCGGAAATAAAAGAGGCAAGACACAAATCTTGATAACGGAGTTCGGCTTAAACCCAAGCCTACGTCTCCGCTCCCAACTCAACCATTGAAAGATTTACTACCTCTTGCTTTTTAATGGTTTTAGCAAGAAACCCACTAGACTTTAAGGTTAGTCTAGAACCTATTACAGCTTGCTTTTATTGGTTGAGCAAGAACCCACTTTCTTTCAATGGTTGAGCAAGAACCCACTAGCCTTCTTACAGGTGAAGGCTAGCTCACCTTTGATTCAAGCCTTTTAAAAGGGAAGGCTTGACTAACCTCTTCACACCTTGAAGGTGGTGTGAAAACCCAAATTAAAGGGAGACGAGAGAAAGAGGGGTTTGTAGGAACAAACCCAAAATAAAGCTCAAAATGATAAAACAAGAAAAACCGTAATGGGGGAAGCCTTGGGTGCCAAAGGATTGATTGGAGTTGATGAAGGGCGCTCCCAAGCTTCTTTGGTGGTGCTCCTTGGATGTGGAAATGTGTTGGAGCAAGTGAGGGTTCCTTGAGGGAATGCGCTGAAGGTTCGCCAAATGATCAAAAATATGTCTGTGGGCTTCCGTATGGCTTGGTTAGTGTTTCGGGGATTCTTAGTCCTTTATTTATAGAGGGGGAACCCTCATATGGCCTTTTGGGGGGATTCGGAGCCGTTGGAGAGGCCTTCGGAGCCGTTGGGAGGCAAGTGGACAGGTCTGGTCAAAGCCCAACGGCTAGTTTGACTGGCTCCACCGGATGACTGGTGCAAGGCCACCGGTTGGCCGGTGCTTGTAAAATGGAGACCAATTCTTCCCAAGCTCCACTGGCTGGCCGGTGAGGAGTCCACCGGTTGGACGGTGGTGAGACAGTAGGAAACACTGTTCTTTCTGGGTGTCACCGGCTGGCCGGTGGTGAAGCCACCGGTTGGCCGGTGAGAAGGCAGTGGGTGTCCCTTCTCCCCAGGGTCCATCGGCTGGCCGGTGGTGAAGCCACCGGTTGGCCGGTGGACTGAAAGACAGTCCACTGTTCTTCCTTTTCCACTTCTTGCTCCTGAAATCATGCCTATTAACAAAAACACTTGAAAACAAGATTAGATAAATAAGAGAGTGATTGTGATCATGAAAATTAAACCACGAGGGGTACGAGAGGTACAACAATCTCCCCCTATTTTTATGATCACAATCACCAAAACAAACAATGTAAAAATGAAATGAAAGGCATGCTTTTAAGTATAAAATGAAAAGTACAGTAAAGCATGAGAGAAAGATTTCTCCCCTAATCAACCAAGAATTTCTCCCCCTTTGTGATTATCAAAATAGCACGGGGCATAAAACTTGATTGAGGGATAAGTTTTGAAAAACTAGATAGAATTTTAAACCAATTGAAATTTTTGAAATTTGAATTGAAAGTTTTGAATTGAAAGTTTTGAATTGAAAGTTTTGAATTGAAAGTTTTGAATCGAAAATTTTGAATTGAAAATTTTGAATTGAAAATTTTGAATTGAAAATTTTGAATTGAAAGTTTTGAATTGAAAGTTTTGAAATAAAAACAAAAAAGCTTAAACAAACCTAACTCCCACTAAATAAAAACAACAAATTACCGGGGAGAGGATTTTGAAACCGAGACAAATTTTGGTCCGGTGAGACTCGCTAAAATGGATTTTTCAATCCATACTTGTCTAGTGGTGGGTCTTCTCCTAAGAAATTCATCACTAAGGTAAATGGTTTTAGGCCTTCCATACCGGGCATTTTTGAAATTGCACTCATAGATTAAGTGCCCGGGTTTTTTGCAATAATTACAAAATTTAAATTGAGAGCTCCCCCTTACAAAAATAGTTGGAGCATGGGAAGAGGAAGCTTGCTTGGAATAGCCAAGCCCTTCGGTGGTTCTAGATATGCGTTGGGAACCTAGAAATTTGGTCAAATTTTGTTCACCTTGGGTGAACTTGGCAAGGGATTCCTTCAAATCCTTGATTGTTGATTCCATAGACTCAACATCGGGAAGGTTTTGGATTTTGAGGGACAAATCCTCCTTTTCTTTGAGAAGTTGTTCCTTTTCGGAAGAGAGTTTTTTGAAATTCTTTTTTAAAGCAACAAATTTGGAAGAAAGTTCGTGAAAACCTTCCTCCAATTGATCTATAGCATGTTGGAGATCCTCATAAGACATGTGATTAAAAGAATTTGAAGAACAAGAGGAAGAGGAGTCAGAAGAGGTTACCTCATGAAATGCCATTAGGCATTTGTTACCGTTGTCACTTGAGGAGGAGGAGGAGGAGGATGTGGAGCTATCACTCCATGTGGCCTTGAAAGCCTTCTTCTTTTCCTTTTGCTTGGCCCTTTTCTTGTTGAGTGGACAATCGGGCTTGTAATGGCCTTTCTCGCTGCACCCGTAACATGTTACCTTAGGCTCGGATTTTTCGTTGGATTGAGCCTTGCGGGATTTCTTCTTTTTGTGCTTCTTCATGAATTTGTGCATTTTGCGGGCAAGATTCTCCATTTCGGAATCGCCGCTTGAAGAGGAAGATGATGAGGAGGAGGAGATTTATTCTTGTTGCACTTTAAAGGCGATGTTCTTTGGAACTTTGATCGGTTTGCCTTCCTTTTCAGCTTGCCTCCTCATGGTGATCTCGTAGGTCATGAGGGATCCGATGAGCTCTTCGACCGGCATGTTCTTGATGTCTTTTGCTTCTTGGATTGCCGTGACTTTTGGTGCCCATGAGCTTGGTAAGATCCAAAGGATATTCTTGACCATCGTTTCTGCAGAAACATCATCTCCAAGAGATTTTCTACCATTTCAAACGTCAGTAAAGCGAGTAAACATTTCAGAAATTGATTCGGATGGATGCATGGTAAAAGACTCAAAATCTTGACGGAACATATCCAATCGAGTATCCTTCACTTTGTTGGTCCCCTCATGGGTAACCTCCAAAAGTTTCTAGATTTCATGAGATGAGGTGCATGTGGAAACTCGATTGAACTCATTACGATCAAGGCCGCAATGAAGAGCGTTCATGGCTTTTCCATCAAGCTCGAAATTTTTAATGTCGGCTTGAGTCCATTTGGATTCATCGGGAGAAGAGAGAGTGTAACCATGCATGAAAATTTTATAAATAGGATAACCTATGCTTCTAAGAAAAGTGGTCATGCGGGTTTTCCAATAGTTATAGTCGGTTCCATCAAAAAATGGAGCACGACCCAAAGAATAGCCTTCGGGGGCGAAAGAGGTTGATGCCATCACAATGGATCTTAAATTTGAAACCGGTTAGGGTATTACTCAAATTTTGCCTCTGATACCAATTGTTGGGCGGAGAAAAGGAGAAGTGATGGCAAGAGGGGGGGTGAATTGCCTTTTAAAAATTAATTAACAATTTAAACTCAAAGTAAAGAATGCAGCGGAAATAAAAGAGGCAAGACACAAAGCTTGATAACGGAGTTCGGCTTAAACCCAAGCCTACGTCTCCGCTCCCAACTCAACCATTGAGAGATTTACTACCGCTTGCTTTTTAATGGTTTTAGCAAGAAACCCACTAGACTTTAAGGTTAGTCTAGAACCTATTACAGCTTGCTTTTACTGGTTGAGCAAGAACCCACTTGCTTTCAATGGTTGAGCAAGAACCCACTAGCCTTCTTACAGGTGAAGGCTAGCTCACCTTTGATTCAAGCCTTTTAAAAGGGAAGGCTTGACTAACCTCTTCACACCTTGAAGGTGGTGTGAAAACCCAAATGAAAGGGAGATGAGAGAAAGAGGGGTTTGTAGGCACAAACCCAAAATAAAGCTCAAAATGATAAAACAAGAAAAACCGTAATGGGGGAAGCCTTGGGCACCAAAGGATTGATTGGAGTTGATGAAGGGCGCTCCTAAGCTTCTTTGGTGGTGCTCCTTGGATGTGGAAATGTGTTGGAGCAAGTGAGGGTTCCTTGAGGGAATGCGCCGGAGGTTCGCCAAATGATCAAAAATATGTCTGTGGGCTTCCGTATGGCTTGGTTAGTGTTCCGGGGCTTCCTAGTCCTTTATTTATAGAGGGGGAACCCTCATATGGCCTTTGGGGGGCTTCGGAGCCGTTGGAGAGGCCTTCGGAGCCATTGGGAGGCAAGTGGACAGGTCTGGTCAAAGCCCAACGGCTAGTTTGACTGGCTCCACCGGCTGACCGGTGCAAGGCCACCGGTTGGCCGGTGCTTGTAAAATGGAGATCAATTCTGCCCAAGCTCCACCGGCTGGCCGGTGAGGAGGCCACCGGTTGGCCGGTGGTGAGATAGTAGCAAACACTGTTCTGTCTGGGTGTCACCGGCTGGCCGGTGGTGAAGCCACCGGTTGGCCGGTGAGAAGGCAGTGGGTGTCCCTTCTGCCCAGGGTCCATCGGTTGGCCGGTGGTGAAGCCACCGGTTGGCCGGTGGACTGAAAGACAGTCCACTGTTCTTCCTTTGCCACTTTTTGCTCCTGAAATCATGCCTATTAACAAAAACACTTGAAAACAAGATTAGATAAATAAGAGAGTGATTGTGATCATGAAAATTAAACCACGAGGGGTACGAGAGGTACAACAATAAAGATCATAAATTCTTTAATGGGATATCATGTATACAATCCACATAGATTCCCCAATAGAATCAGGTGATTCTACTATGCTTTGGTGGAATCCCAAATGGATAAACATGAGGAGAAGGAAATTAGAGTGGAAGGATGGAGGTGATACATGTGGTCGAACTATTAATTAAATTTACATTTAATAACTAAATAACAATTTCAAAGTCATCCCAAATAATGGGGAGACCAGTGAGGAAAGAGGAGAGACCCGAACGACCTGTACCCTTAAAACAAAGAGGAAAATAAGTTTTACCCATTTGAAACTAACATGAGAATAATAGTGAGTCCACCCCCTTAAAATAACGTATTTTTGTAGGTATATATCCAATGACTAGTTTGTGTCTCTCCCATGGCTAGCCAATGGAAACTATAATTTCCTATAGTATCCCAGTCAACCCCCTGCTGGTCCCATTTCTCACCAAATCCTTCCATATAACCTTATTGGCACCAAAAGATGTATAATACCACATGTTTAAGGGGTTTAATATCTCTTAATTCCATTATAAATCCTAGTTCAAAATTTTGCAAATCTAGTAAATTGAAAACACAATATCCCCCACAATTTCTCAACCTTTCATACACCTAGCCATTACAAACTCCCTTCTATAACCCATAAAATATCAGAGAATTCTTATTGGGAACCCAATGATATGTCTCGAACTAAATTAGTCATTAATTACTTCTCAAATAGCTACAATCTACCTATGAATTCATTATATACTTCTAATGTGTCTACCCTAGCGTGTACCATGCTACCAAAGATGCAACCATAAACACACAAGGCTAGATTTCACCTTGTTCATATCCTCAAAATCACACATTAACACATGAGGCACTAACACTCATGGTTCTCATCACCAAAAAACCCCACGTCATCACCATGAATATATCACATACCCAATATCCCATATCACTCACTGATCTTATCTCTAAATCACCTACCTTCCCTTCCCCATCTAAGGAAAAACCAATCTAGGATAACCCTTCTGATGGATTACCCTCGATCATATGAGTAACCAACTCACTAAAGTATGCCTCATAACTCAAGGATCACAATGGTATCCCTCCTAGCCCAAAAAATCATGTATCTTGAAGGTTCATTTATGATAGGAATTTAATTGCCGAAACTCTATCAAAACCTAGGGAATTAAACATGGGAGATCATACACTATAGGGTTTCACATTATATAGGAATTACATACCAAACGCCACCCATTACCATTGTATTGATTATCATGGGAATATATATGTATGATTTCCCTTTTAGAATAAAAATCTTATCAGTCTACTGGTATACACACAACAACATCATACTATATTACCCATGTTGAATTACTATAGTCTAACTCTTCATTTAAGTAAAATTTAATTTCATGATATATTAAAAAAACATATTTGTTATTATTGATAAATTAAATAATATAAAAACCATAATGATCAATAATGGGTCTAAATTTAATTCATATTTTTTCAATACAATTTTAATAAGGTCACTACACTTCTTGTGAACATGGACTACATTATTATCCTCATCATCGAGAAACTCTTAATAGATTAACTTGAATTTCTATTAAAAGAAAATACATGTACACGTCATCACATCTGATTTGGGTTCCACAAAGTAATTATATGGGAAAACAACATGTTAGTATCAATTGACACATTAAGCAAATGATCCTCACTCATAAATGAAATCACACACTAATAGTGTAATGATCCGAACTATTATAAATAAAATATCCCTTGCAGTTTAATTAAATGTTCGATTATGTAATATGGATATAGAAAAAACATGAAATTATTTGGTTTTATTGTATCCTATCACAATTAAATGATCTTTAATCATCACTACCATTTATAATATATTAATTTTATAGTGATAACATGATAAGTATAAATATAGTGTTTTAAACAATCCAATTAACACAAAAAAGGATGTGATGGCCTCAACCAATGGGATCTTACCCTATGAATCTCATTTACTAGAGCTTACAAGGGAGATAGTATCATTGGGATTTTCCCTTAACCAAGCATAATATGAGATCCAAAAACATAATCATGAGTGAAACCGTTTACGGGAGAAGTTCAATCACATTGATATGACAGTCTAAACCATATACTCATAACCGCCTCATGAAAGTGTCAATGTCCTGCACATTAATCATAGGGTTTTTACGGGTATATTAAAGGGATATGTGTAAAGACCCTATAAATAAGATTTTTTTCATATTATTTTCTATATAATAATGAATATATTTTCATCCTACTATTGTTACTTTATAAATGATTTATATTTTTATATAATAAAACACAAGTTGAATTTTTGGGAAATATTCAAATTCAATTAAGGAATTTATTTTGAAAAATTAATGGATTTTTTGAAAATAAATAATATTTTAATAAAATATTATTTAAGAACTGTTATTAAATAAAAATTATCATACAGTTTTTATGAAGTCAAATGTAATATTTATAATGGTTTGAAAACTATTATTATAAAAAAATATAGCATTTCTTAATAAATTTTGATTTTATATTAAAAGTGAATATTTAGGTATTTATCAAATTATTTATATAAAATAAATATTATTTTTGGAATAAGTACATAGAAGTTATCCAATGGTAAAATTTTCATATTTTTTTGTGACAGTCGAATTTTTGGGGAAAAATTAAATACCGTATAAATATACATTGTGTATAATGAAATAAAAAAAATAAAAAAGTGATGTAATAAACACTATACAAGTTATCCATTAGAAAGTATATTTTTTATATTTAAAATAATTTAATTTTATGTTTATTTGATATATTTTATAAATCCATTTTGAATCCTCCAAAACCATTAATATATTTTATGATTTTAAAATCATTTCACTAAGAGTATGACTCATCTTTACATAATAAAGGGTATTATTTTATTAGTTTCGTAACATTTATTATAAAATATTTTGAACCAATCCCATTTAGTTGAAAATATGGTAAAAAACCATGGGTTAGTTTGTGGTTTTGTTTATTTTATTATGGAATGTCTAGAATCTAAATAATAAAGAGACCCCCTGTTTTCTTTTATAAACCACCCAAGCTCTAGTTTATATCACTCAAACTTCTTGTATAACGCCCATGATTTCCTCCACACTCTATAGTCTACCCATGGGTCCCTAAATCTCTTAATAATTTCCTCCCTAGCATTTGTAGTCACACTCTCTCAAGTAATGGATCTTTTCCTTTCTCCTCTATTCAAGTAACTTCTTTACCTAATGCCCTTTATTAAAATTTCCTCATGATGGGATATATTCTTCTATATCCACCTTAATTTCCAATTTATGAAAAATTTATGAGATACCTTATCTCTCTCATTAACCTATTTTGATTAATTTTTAAATGATGTTTTTATGGTGCCAAAATCTCACCGAGATTTTCCATACCAAAATATTTGTGTAGGGAATACCGCACACATTTCCTATCAATTGTATTAAACTTTATAAACTAATACATCTTGTAATTTTTTCATACATGTATTTATTACACAATCCTTGAGCATGGAATAAATTATTAAGATGAAAGAATTCATGTTGTATGATCTCTTTGGGGCACATAAGCGTGATAATGAAATCAAATTGAGAGGTGCACACAAAATTTTATAGCACTCTAATGTATTGGGTAATATTTAGTATCATGATACGTCATGTTGGGATTGGTAGTGAACCTGATTACTTTATTATACTTTGTCCTTTAACATTTCTTATAAGTTATCATCGTCTAATATTCATGATGCAATGTCTTAAGTTGTCACCACATTTCCCATGTTATTATTATAATGTTATATCATGCCTTATTATTCATGTTCCTTTTGTTCTCCATTGATATTACCATTTTATAACATGTTTTTACTTATTCCATTATTATTACCTTACTGAGATTTATATCTCAGCCATTTTTTATGTATGTCTCCAGGTTATCCTATGAAATTTTAAAATCCATGTAATTTTAGAAGCAAGTTAAATAAGTTCCAATAATGTTGTTATATTACATGTTCAAGATGATATTATATGTACCTAATTCCCATATAAATTAGAATTCTAAATCATTCAAGTTTTATTATTTGTAATTTTATGTAATATATCATGAATTAATTTTTAATAAGGAATTAGGTTGTTAAAGTAGGAATTAGAGGAAATGTCTAGTTATTTTTGGGATTAGGATTAGAAAAATCTAATAAAAGCCTTAGAGATAAGAATAAGTATAAGAAAACACTCCTTAAATTTTGGTAAGTATAGTGTAAGTGGTTTCTTAAGAAAAATAATCTCTATCTTGATACTATAGGTTAACGTGGTTCTAGAATATATGTACCTAGGGTTAATAACTCGGACAAGGGGTGATGGGCTTAACACGGTGCAACCTAGTACTTGACAACTAGCCTTAATATGCACTTGGTTTGACAATCCCAGTGGGGATGTGATTTGGTAAATTCATAATGTCATTATGAACCATTATTAAAGAAAAATTTCTTATAAGAATATATCTTAGTAAATTGATCATGGATAACATAGATTGAATCCTATAAATTCCAAAGGTATGGAGACAAATGTAAGTTATAAGTTACCCCATTGATGTCATTAGATTCATTTTTATGTTTTTAATAGTTTAAAAATACTCATCCCTAATTTTTATTTTATTATAGACAATGGATAGAAAATATGAGTAATAATGTAAATAATCAATGTGAAGGGAAATGCGATGACTTCCCGAATGAGATTACCCACCCGATGAGACTAGGAATCCCGAAATCCATTATGATACTCCATCTATTGACCTAGGTTATGAATAAAAAATTGGATCAGGAGGAGAATAAAAATCCCCATAAAATAGAACAAGATGTGATTGAGTCCATTATGTGATAAAGGTCTCTAACTATTAATGGATGATATGATCCCTTAATTGATGAAAAATGGATTAACTCCATTTATAATATCTTCTCCATCATTCAATGTTCCGAACAAGAGAATGTTCTACTGGCTATTTATATTATGGAGGGAAAATATGGACAGTGGTGGACATTGATCATGAATATGAAGCCTAAGGAATAAATAGAAGTGATGGGGTGGAATGAATTCTGTAAAATGTTTTTTGATAAATATTTTACTCACACTCCCCAAATTAAAATGGAAATGGATTTCCTTACCCTCAAGAAGAATGAGGTAGAATTTATTGGGGTGTGTGAGGAAAACATTAACAGAAATTCATGATACACCTTTGTTTCCCTCAGATTTCCGGGATGACCTCCTTTTTATGGGAGGTTCAAACATTCCGATTGGTTTCTAACGGGTTTGTTCGTAGAACCGGAAACATCCAATGATTCCACATCCATTCAGAACTACTTTCCAAAGGTAGGTTCTCATTAGTTTATGGACTGATGAGGTTTAGTAATTTGCATTGGTCGAGAGGATGGGAGGTTGGACTCATCACACCTTTTTTAGGGGAATTATTGTCTAATCTGGGACTCTCTTTATAGTTTTAAGGTATGTTCATGAATCCTTATTACATTACCAAATATAAAATGAGTTTTCTTTTAGATCTAACAATAAATGATCGATATGTAGGAAATTTAGAGAATCTTTTATATGTATTAGAGGATCTTCATCGATAGAGTATCAGCTATATTTATTATAGATTCATGGCCAATGGTACCCTTCGACACATTTATATAGAAGTCTCTTGGTCATTATGATGACCATGCTGGTTTTAAAGCCACTCAGTGGGGCACTTGAAGTTTATTGTCATTTAGAAGGACATGGAATATTTCAGAGTTGGGATCGAACCTGCAGACGAGCTACCTACATATCCTTTGTTTAGAAAAGGAATCAGAACCCATGTAGTTCGAGTAAGGGAGTATGATGTTTATGATTGATGGCTCAAAGAAGGATGTCATAATTACTTTTACACTCTAAGATCATGTGATTCACGCTCGATGTGAGAAACAAGACGTATTGGTAAAAATTAGACAATTGTGCCATGAAATATGAAATCATATGAAATAATGTGGGACTTATGTATGTATGACTACCTAGATAAATAGAGGTTAGGCTTTACTTTAGGGAAGAAATCCAGGAGCAGGGTCCATAAAGGTATATGTGCTTCATGGAGATTTTGAATACTCTAACTTGGGGCTTACTCATGAAAAGGAGGCCCAAATTAGGATAGGACTTATGATCAGGTTTTACTTCTGAAAAGGAATCCCAGATCAAAGTTACATTAGGACTGGTTAAGAGAAATTACGACTGGGGATTTCTCCAGAAAAGGAGGCCCAGATTAAGTGATTTGAAAAAATTAAGGGACTTGGGGCTTACTCCTAAGGAGGTTTCCCATGTTTGAGACTGGGGATTACTCCTGAAAAGGAAGCCTAGGTTAAGAGAATTATGGTTGGCGCTTACTCCTAAGGAGGATGCCCAGATTTGAGAATTATGACTGGAGCTTATTCCTGAAAAGGAGGCCCATGTTAAGGGGTTCTCTCATCTTAATGTATGAGGTTCAATGAATGAAATCTCAATTTTTAGTGACATAATTATGTATAAATCATTAGGTTTAGAGATATATTCCACAGAGTTCCTCTCAGATAAGGAATCCAAATCAAGAAACCATGCCATAAATGGCTTTGAAGAGTGTCTTGAAGATTGAATCTTGAATAGGAGAGGTGGAATGGCTTAAGAGGGGTGAAATGGGCAAGAAGGGCACCCAAAAAGGAAGGGGCGCGCAAGTCCTGGTAGGTGCGTAGGTATAGCGTGGGCGCGCATGTCCTGGTCGCGCATGTATGCCTGCGCAACATATGGGGTACCTGTGCGATGGTTAACCAGTAGGGTAATATTTGAGAGAATCTTGATTAAATCCTTTAGAATCCCTTTGAGGTTCTTCCAGAAGATGGGCGCGCAAGTTCTATTGAAGGAGTAAGGCGGCACGCAAGTGTAGCATTTTCCCTTAAGGGCTGCCGATTTAGGTGCACAAGTGTTGATGAGTTTCAACACATAGGCCTTCCTCCCCCTCTTTAGATCTTCCGTTATAGGTAAAAAATTACCTTAGAAGTGCTTTGGAATCATTGAGAAGAGTCTAGGGCGCCGGGAGCTCAAATATGAGTTTCTAGAAATAAAATACTCCTCGAAATGGAGGGCCTACATGGTCTATTTATAGGCAGAGAAGACCCCGTGCGGTTATCACTTAGGTCACGCAAGTAGACTTGCGCGGCACATGTGCTCTTGATCCCTTGTTCATTCCTTTGTCTATTTTTGATGTTTTCTTCAAAGGATGAATCAATTTCTGCTAATTCATTACCCCTTCCATTCATTTAGACAATGTGACAAAACGGAGCGTCAAAAAAAGTCCCCCCTTATAGTTGGATCCAAAAGAAATGAAGATTTGACTCTAAGGAAAAGAAAAAAATAAATGGAAAGGCGGAGCACAAGTTTGGGCGCACAAATGAGCTTCGGTCGCGCAGGGGTATGACCTTTAGTCTCCCAGAGTACGGCGTAGGGTTCTGGCCGTGTCTATAAATAGAGGGCCTCACTTCCGTACAAAGCATCCGGATTTCCAGACTTCAAACCTTCGAGCTCTCGCCACGCAGGTCACCTTATCCACACAGGTTGTTCTGTTTTCCAGTGTTTCCTTGATGGTGTGCTGCTGTCATGGTATCTTGAATTGTGCGGTGGTACTTGCATGCCAACTACTTGCTCGACACCTCCATACTTGCGCGCCAAGTTTTAGACTTGCGCGCCTTAATGCCTTTACCATTTTTTCGAATTCTTTCACAAATTTTATGAAAACTCTACTTACTTAAGAGTTAATTATTCATCTTTTGTGCAGATTCAATGGTTCCTAAGGGAATTGGAACGGCTGATGAACTGGCTAGCAAGCAGATTGATGAAATGATGAACATCATTGGCCATGATTACTATGATATCTGTGACAACACTTTCCCAGATTTGGCTAAGTATTTAAAGAAATATCATCTTAATTTCCCACAGAGCATCTATCTTCCCTTGTGTGGTCATAGTCATCTGCAAGGAATAAATGTTCCAGATACAAAGAACTATATGCCTGAAATTCAGCTGCACTGCTACTCCTCCATTTCGGTTATGTTGTGCATTAAAAGAAACAACAATGGTGTGAACTTTCAAATTCCTCTATGTCATTTCCTTGCAGATATGAAAATGGAAAACCCATGGGCTGAAATGTTTTCCGCTACCAGTTGGTGGAGAGAAGACAAACATGGAATTAGAGCAATATCTCAAAAGAGTACTCTCTCTAAATGGTCTTTACATCCAATGCTTCATTCTCAAATCCATTTATCCATCATCCAAGTCTCTTGGATAGAAACAGAGTCATTGTTTGATCAGCATAAAATTTTCTCAAACCGCACTCAAGAACATTCTTTTACAATTGTTCCAAGAAGAGATGGTATCCCTGCATCTCTTATGGTATCCAGTTGAATGATTGAATTCCAAGTGGTTGTTGATGAATCTCGGGATGCCACAAATCAAATGAAGAGTTATGTTGAAAGCCTTTTGTAATCTCCAAAAAAGAGAAGATACTCCAGTCTGTGGATGTCCTTCTAACTCTTGTGCATCAATGAAAAACACTTTCACCTTCAATCATTTGTACCTGCATTCTCTTTTGATAAATGCTTTATATTTTACCTTAGACAACGGGCCTAGTAAACATAGTTTGATTTTTACTAGGATTAATGTAAATAACCCTACAAACTTCAATCCTTTTAATTGATCAATGTTACCTAAATCATACAAAATGTATGTCTAGTGAGCTGGGAACTTAACTTTTATTCAGAGTTCCTTTTTCATTTGTGGGAAGATGCACGTCGGACAAAAAAAGGCTAATGTTTAAGGTCGAAATAGCTTTGACCGAAATGGATTAGAATTGACTCAATTCCTTGAAAATTCATCTGAAAACATATTACCATACTCAAGTATGAGGGAAAATATATAATCTATGACTTAATAATATTTGAATATGAGGAATGACATGAAAAAGAGCTAAAAGGCATTAGAATAAGTAGTTTCCAAGAATGAAGTTACCATTATTTAACAAACCCGTTAGAGGGTTGAATTATGCAGGGCCACCTATGGGAATTGTCTGCATAGTTAAATAAAATAGTATCTTTTGGCTAACAAGTTTGTTGTATAGACTATTTATGCAAGGCCGCCTATGGGCACGTACAGCATAGTCAGGCAAAATAACTCTCATAAATTTACTTTCCTAGTGCTAAAAACCAGTGAAAGTTTATGGAGATTCAAATATTCCAAAGTATAGAGTTTGCTTTATGGTAAAAGGTACTTGAATATGGAGAAGATATTTTTAAACAAGATTATCGATGAACTGGATGAATATCACTCCTATGAAGGTCTGGCCCAAAATTAGGGAAGGTGAATATAAACCATAGACTTGAATACTTTCAGATCATGAAAAAGGATATGGGACAAATATGTTAAGGATGGCTATTTTTGCAGATCCCTACATACTGTCATTTAAGACAAATAAGGACAAAAGAGGCATTCTTACCAATAATGATGTTACCACTATCTGAAAAACCCGTTAGGGGGTTGAATTATGCAGGGCCACCTAAGGGAATTGGCTGCCTAGTCAATAATAGTATCTTTTGGCTAACAAGTCTGTTATGTAGACTGTTTATGCTAGGCCTCCTATATGCACGTGCTGCATAGTCAGACAAAATAACTCTCAGAAGTTTGACATTTTTGTGACTAGAAGTCATGAAAAGGGTTATGAGGATATGAAAATATTTAAGGTTAGGATTATGACACATAAAGATGGATATTTTTCAATGTATACAGAGATACACAGATCAATGCTAACCATAATCATGTTGTGGCTTGGTCCTAAATTGAAATGTTAGACTTCACTATGTATCCCATAAGGATGAGAATCAAGCCATATGTTGTTCTTGTACTAAATTTTAATGTCATGTGGGAAAAAAGGATTAGAGATCTTAGTTTAGGGTCATAGAGCTTGGACCATTGTAAGAAATATAAAGTGTGTGTTTTTATGGGGACTTTTGAGCCAAGGGACTAAATGTGGAATTTGGGGTTAGGCCCAAAGACTTGGGGATAGATTCGAGGGACACTTGAACGTTCTTACATATCCCATAACGATGGGAATCAAGCCCACGTAGTTCTAGAAATACCCTTTGTACAAATTTGGCTCATACATGTGAAGGGTGAAATGGGACTTTAGTACAATGATGGTTTAACCCAAGATAAAAGGTTTGGTCGTTTCCATGTATGCACATAGTCTTTGATATGAAACATGATTTAAAAATCAATATAAATAATGGTTTCGTCTCAGGTGAGGGTATCAAAGAATTTTGTAGTTTATTGTCATACTGAACAAAAGTGTTGAATATTTTAATGTCGTATAACAAGGATGAAAGTAAACCAATGTAAAGATATTGATTCTAGGGATAGTTTCATGAATCAACATCGTATGAGATGGAGGTGAACTGATGTGGAGAGATTGGTTTTGGGCTTGAACATTGGGAGGTTGCCTACATACCCAGCCTAGAAGGAAAGGATCAAAGTCCATGTAGTTCAATGAAAGAATGAATTAATGATCAAGTTTTTATTGGGGAAAACGACCTCAAAATGATGTTGTTGGGACTTACACATGGTTAGTGGCCCAAAGAGATTGTTATGGTTGAGGTTTTCTCTAAGATCATGTGAGTCATAATCGATGTGAGAAACAAGAGGTTACAAAAACCTTAACGATGCATAGTTTATTGTCATGTAGGACATATAAAGGGACTATGCAGTTTAGAGTCTTACAGTTAGGACTATTGGTACTGCACAGTTTATTGTCATATAGCAGGGACAAAGTACAGTTAAATGTCATGTAGGACGTATCACGGACTTTCTGTATAGTTTAGCGTCATGTAGTTAGGATGATAAGGACAATAGAGTTTAACATCATGTTGGATGAAAGGGGGACTGTGCAGTTTAATGACATTCAGTGAGGACAAAAGAGTGCGCCATTTAACGTCATGTTGGACACATTGGGGATTTTTTCCACAGTTTAGCATCTTGTTTGACGAAAGTGCGAGTAGTTTAAGGTCATACATGACCTTTGATGATTATGTAGTTTTACGTCTTTCCGGACATAAGGGACTTTTATATAGTTTAACATCATGTAGTTAGGACATCACAGTTTAATGTCTTGCTAGATGTAAGGGACTTGAAAATAGTTTAGGTTCATATGCATGGACCGTTGATGATGCAGTTTAAGTTCATACAGGACCAAGTTGCAATTTAAGGTCATACTGGACCTAGTTGCAGTTTAAGGTCATACTGGACCAAGTTTCATTTTAAGGTCATACTGGACCTAGTTGCAGTTTAAGGACATACTGGACCAAGTTTCAGTTTAAGGTCATAATGGACCATTTCTGTATATTTTAACGTCATATAGCAAGGACAAAAGAGGAACTTTGCAGTTTATACAAAATACTTCTTCAAAAATATGGCATTGGTTGGAGTAGTGATGAGTTCTCCACCCATCGAGATTAATGAATAAGCTCCATTGGAGTAGACCCTATGTATTGAATAAGGTCCTTCCCATTTTTTCTTATGTTTCGAAGGATTCTTTCCTGGTATAATTGGATTTCTGAGAATTAATACCAATTCTCCCTGAGTGAATGAACGAAGACGAACTTGTTTGTTAAAATCTCATGCTATTCGATTCTGGTAGACTTCCAAGTGGTGCAAAGTGCACAATATTTTCTCATATAACCGTTCCAATTTATTCAATCACTTTTGAGATTTTTCATCTATAAATTCTTGATCACAAATGGAAACTATGAGCGAGGGTAGTTGAACTTCAATGGGAAAGACGGCTTCCGTTCCATATACCAATGAATATGGAGTTGACCGAGTTGCAGTGCGGGTGGTAGTTCAATAAGCCCATAAAGCATGAAAGAGTTTATCCGGCCATGAACTCTTATCTTTATCCACCATATTTTGTAGTATATTTGAAAGATTCTTGTTAAAGGCTTCTATCTGGCCATTGGCCGCTGCATGATACCAAGATGAATGGTTGGATTTGATGTTGTATTCTTGATACAACTTCTTCACCTCGGATGAACAGAAATTGGTGCCATTGTCCGTCAATATGGTATGAGGGACACCAAATCTAGTGATGATGTTAGACTTGATGAAGCTAACAATGCATTTAGAACTGACTTCCTTGAGAGGTATTTCCTCTTCCCATTTGGAAAATAAGTCAGTAGCAGTATGAATGTACTTAAACTGCTTGGCCATAGCCGAAAGGTAAGGTCCCACCACATCCATTGCCCATGTAGAAAATGGCCATGAGTATTTAGCTGTATGAAGCAACTCTGGAGGTTGATGAATGATGTTGGCATTTACTTGGAATGAATGACACTTCTTTTTGAAATCGACACAATCTCGTATCATTGAAGGCCAAAAGTATTCAAGCCTTCGAATCTGATTAGATAGTCTATGTCCAGACTGTTGGGTACCACAGACTCTTGCATGCACTTCTTACGTGACAGCCATTGTCTCTTCACCATCAATGCATCTGAATAGAACTCCATCAAAACCACATTTGTAGAGAATTTTCTCCAGGTGATCTGGGCTATCATAAAGATTAAAATTAACCACACGTCACCGGATTTGTTCTTTCTCAGCTCTATCATATGGAAGTGTTCCATTTTTAGGTATTCCCTAATAGGTGACATACATCCTGTAGTATGACCATATGGTTCAGGAATGGGAAAAATTTCATTAATTTCCTCTGTTCTGATTCGAACATAAGGTGAAATTACATGACGGTGGGCAATACTGATGGTTGTCTCGTCCTGATTTGGTTCTGCCAGAGCTGTGGCTATATTACCCAATGCATCAGCTTGAGCATTTTGTGATCTTGGGACATAAGAAAATGTCGGTTCCAAAGGGAATTCTGCCATTAACTCTCTGATGTAATCATATAAAGGGATTAGTTCTTCTTTTCTGATGGTATAATCCACATTGACTTGTTTGATTACCAGGTCTAAATAACCTTTCACCTTTATGTGATTCACTTGTGCTTGAAGTGGTAATTCCAAGCCTACGATGAGAGATTAGTATTCTGCTTCATTATTGGTACCACCTTCCAACAATAAGAAGGAATAAGGTAACACTACCTTTTCTGGAGAAATGAGCACAATTCCTAAGAAAAGTTTGTTGAATTTAGGATTTTCCATTTTCCTCCCTGTTGGACTTCTGGAAGCACCATCAAAATAAATTTCCCATGCCTAAGGACTTTCTTGAATAGAGAAGACTTCCTCATTAGGGAGTTAAATATCTGAAGATTTGTCTTCCACTGAAGGGTGTTCAGCTAGGAAATTAGCCAGAGCTTGGCCCTTTATCGCCTTTTGAGACACATACTGAATGTCGAATTGCTGCAAAATAACTGCCCACCTTGCCAGATGTCGTGTAAGCATTGGACGACTAAGGATAAATTTTTGCGAGTTATTGCGAGATACCAATTGGACCGCATGATGTCACATGTAGTGTCTCAAATTCTGAACTACAAAGATTAATGTCAGGCAGCACTTCTCAATACAGGAATACCAGGTTTCTGCTTCAAGCCTGGTTTGACTGAGATAGTAGAGACTGTTTTCATTCCCAGCATCATTCTTTTGAGCAAGAAAGGCACCCGATGATTTCTCTAGAGCTGTCACGTAAGGGATAAGTGGACTTCCTTCAATAGGTGGCATGAGTACTAGTGGACTCAAGAGGTATTTCTTGAGAATATCGAATACTTCATGACATTCTTCAGTCCACTGCTAAGTGACTCCCTTCTTCATCAATTTGGTGAAGGGTAAACTTTTGCCTACCAAATTGGCGATGATATGCCGAATATAGGCTAAGTTTACTTGAAGTCCTCTTAATTATTTCAAATTTTTAGGAGGTGACATAGAAAGGATTGACTTGGTCTTCTCAGGATCGACTTAAATACCATGATGGCATACAACAAAGCCGAGAATGTTTCCTGAGGTTACCCCAAAAGCACATTTTAAGGGGTTCATCTTCAAATTATGTTGTCGAAGCTTGCAGAATATGACTTCTAAATCAGCCAAGTGATTAGAACATTGTTTGGATTTAACTACCGAATCATCTACGTAGAATTCAACAAACTTCCCTAAGAAGGGTTTGAAGATACGATGCATGGCACACTGATAAGTTGTACCTGCATTCTTTAAGCCAAAGGGAATTACCCGGTAGAAAAACACACCCTGAGGGGCTCTCAAGGCTGTAGATTCCTCATCTTCTAGGGCCATTCAGATCTGATTATATCCGGAATATCCATCCATGAAGGAAAGTTCTTCATAGCCAGCTGTTGCATCAATTACAAGTTCTGTAATCGGAACTGGGAAATCATCATTAGGACAATGCTGATTAAGATCTCTGAAATCGATGCAAACACTAATTTGTCTGTTATTTTTCTTTACAGGGACAATATTATCCAACCATTTGGGATATTGAACTTCTCTGATGAAGTTAGCTTTGATAAGCTTATCCACTTCAGCTTCAATTTTGGAAGAATAAGTGGGGTGTGTTCTTCTCGTGGCTTTCTTAAATCCATGATGTTCTTCTGGTAAACCCAAATAATGAGTAGTAACATCAGGATTAAGCCCGGTCATTTCCGTATAGTTCCTGGCAAATATATCTCTATTTTTATTTAGAAAAGAAATATACATCTCTTTCTCTTCAAGAGTCATGGCTGCACTGATGAAATTGGGGTGTGGATATTCTTTTGTACCCAGATTTATTTCTCTGAGTTCATCCACAGTTGTAGAGATACCCTCTTCAAATGATGGAGGAGCATCTCTGAGATCTTCCTCTTCTTCTTCATCATGTGTTATTTCTTTCTTTTCTTCTTGAATAGTAGATGATAAAGTATAATTCTCATGATCCAAAGAGATGTCAAAATTTTCATATCTTAAAGAAGAAGCTTCCATTTCCGACATGATTGATGATGATGGGTCTTCTTTGGGTAATAAATAGGAGGTGATTGATTGAGAATCAATATCATTTTTCACCTATAATGTTGATATAACTTCTTCTGGACTAATTGGAGAAGCATAGACTTGTTGGATTTCATCATATGAAATGAAGACGTCACCATTTGTGCTTTCATCACTGCTTGGTAGATTACCGATTTCTCCCATGTTGTCTGGATCGATTGATGTAATTGACATTATGGATCTTTCCATAAGAGTATTTTGATTTGGGTCTATCTTGTCAATATGACTGATAGGCAACACATAATCTGTACTCACATGTTTAAATGGATTTACTGGAATCTTCTCCAAACCATATGGAGCATTAACTTTGGTAATATCCTTTGTTATGGATTTCTCCCTTTGCTTCATGTAATAGAATTCCGCCTCAATGTATTGAGACTCACATGTCTTGAATGGGGCCTTATCACCATACAACGTCCCAACTTGACCATCGAAACAATATTTGAGGCATTGACGGTATAATGAAGGGATAGTCGCATGTTGATGTAGCCAGGGTCTTCTAAGAAAGATGATGAAGGCTGAGTCATGATCAACAACCATGAAATCTGAATTGGATACAAGATCTCCAAACTGAGTTTTGAGTGTAACTTTGCCTAGTGGTTCTTGTTCATTTTTATCATATCATTGTAACATCATGGTATAAGGAGGTAAATCAGATTCCGTGAGGACCAATCGACGAAGTATACGAATGGGCATGAGGTTGACTCTTGAACCATTGTCAATGAAAGCCCTTCGAACATATACTCCATTAACCTTGCCAGACAAGTACAATGTTCTAATATGTCCATGCACAACATCATATTCATCTTCATCAGTAAAAGATATTATTGCAAGGAATTCTGTAGGATTATTCTCTATGTGATAGACTTCGGTTGTAGCAATTTCAGTTTTAAACTCCTGAGGACTTGACAAAGCCTCGATGAGTGCTTCCTGAAGATCTTTTGACAGATTCAGAGTATACAGAATTGATAACTTGGCTGGTACTTGGGAAAAGTGTTTCAATATATCATACTTTTGATCCAGAGGTCTGCATTTCCCAATAGGAATATATGGTTTAGTAGGTACCTTGGAAGCAGATGCTTTGGAAGTTGATGCATCTTGTATTGGGATAGAAGTTTGCAATATTCTTGGTTTTGGAAGATTAGACTGATTATATCCACATACATGCTGAGAGGAAGAAGATGGAACCTTCAACCAGTCTTCCAAAATAACTGTGCCAAGACTGAATTTACTATTGGTAGAAGAACTTGCTTGTTCTTGCTGAGCTTGCTGAAGGGCTCTACCACGAGTTTATGCTGCGTATACAGTTCTAGCAGGGGTAGAATTTGAACAGTGGCTTCTGAAAGATCCACGTCTTCCCCTGTATCCTGAGCCCCTGGAACTTCCTCTGATTCCTCTGTTTGATACACGAAATTTAGGCTCATTGAAATCGAAACTACGATTGACATATGGATCTGTTAGTTGAATCATATTAACAGAACTAAAGATTAACTCTTCGTATGATGAAGACTCTGCCTGATTAGCCTATTTAGGCTGTGCCGTTTGGTGGGGCGGTGCCCGTGGCTTTGAAGTAGATGGCATGAAGTCCGCCAAAGTCAAAGACAACTTAGGCTTTGACACATACCCATCTTCTTTTGATTAATTTTCTTTCTTTGAATCATGCCATTTATTTGAGGACTTTCCCTCTGACGAAGAGGATTTTTCTGCAACATTTATTGTAGAAAACACAATTGGTTTCCTTAATTGTGGTCAAAAAATAGCATGAGTTCGATTGATTGTCTTTCTAATCATCCAATCATCATACTTATGTGCATTTTTTCTTTTGACTTCTTTCCATTCACCTTCCTCCTCTGGAACTGTAGCAGTGACACATGCTACCTGGGCCGAGGATCCTTTCAATGTGACCTTTCCTGAGTTGACCATCTATTGTAGGACGTATTTGAAGACAAAACACTCCTGGATTGGATGCCCCAACATTTGATGAAAAGGGAAATAATTGGGATGGTCTTCATATCCTTTCTTGTTCAGACTCTTGGGTATTGGCAATTGAACCAAATTGTTTTCCAAAGTTGAAATGAAATAACTAGGAACTTGTTCATTTCAGAAAGAGTATGTTTTTCTCTTCAGATCCTCAAAGTTTTTTCATCTTTGATCTCTTCGATCGTATATACAAAAAGGGATTTGTTGTTGGCACTCAGAAGGTGGATCCCTTCGAGAAGATGAAGGTTTTGAGGTAGAAACAGGTACTGGTGCTTGTTTAAGTATAATTGTAGCAATTTATGCTTTACCCATTCTCCTTCCTGGAGCTGATGGAATTACACGAGATTTAGCCTTAGCCTGTATAAGGGAATCTTTAATCTGCTGAGTGATTGAAGTAAGGTCCCGAAACCCTCCTGTGTATTTCACAGGGATTAACGGCGTGAGTAATTTGTCATGTAGATTTTCCACACAGATTGGAAACAATTCTTCTTTAGGGAGTGCTAAACTCAAGGAATATGTTAATTCCTTCCATTGAGTAATGAAATCAGAGACCCTTTCATTCTCCCTTTGCTTACAGTTTGTAAGATCAAAAACTGTTGTCTTTGGAAAAGTTGAGCTGAACTAAAGTAGGAATTTTTGGCGATGATCCTCCCATCCGGTAATTGACTGGGATTGCAAGCTTGTATACCAAACAAAAGCTGGTCATTTCAAGGTTCGCATGAAGCATCTGAGTTACACTGCTTCTTGCTGCTCCTAAGTTCCGATCGTAGGATCGCAACAAGACATGTAATGCGTCAAATGCTGTTCAGGATCACCTGATCCATAGAAAATAGGGAATACAGGGTTCCCAAAACTGGATGGAGGAGAAATTGAATATACCCATTATAATGACCCATACTTTACATACATTGTTAATACTTCAAAATTGAAGCACACTTATTAAAACATATAACAAAACCATTAAAGGACCGTATAGGTATAGAGTCTTTAGAAACTGGGAAACCTAAACAACTGGTTCATAAAGCATCTACATTTCCTCCCATTCGTTTCATCATATCTAGAGTCCCTTTTTGGAATATCCTACTTAATAACCTTCTTCCTGACCTGGGGAAATAAAACATACAAAAGGGAGAGCTCAAATGCTTAGTAAGGGTAAACAAAAGAAATATCAATCACATCATATACATAAGAACATAACTTTTGGAAATCTTAACCTGCAAAAGAGATCATAATTTCATAACATGAGATAAGTCATAGTAGTGAAATGTAATACCAATAATCATAACTTAAAACATGAAACTTTGTGTTATACACACATAATCACAGAAAATCATTTCTTGTTAGTCAAGACTCATTTCCATGACTATCTTAGTGGACAAAGTCCATTTCTGAACTGAGTTCACTCCTCGTTTCAGTCATGTTTCACTGAACTGGTTTAACCTGCCGTTCCAGCCATGTCTATCTAATGAGATATAAAATCATTACCCAATGCATTGGAGGGAGATATAGGTCCCACCCATCTCATAATGATACCATTCTTATGTGTTCCACAAAATCATAAACCATACATCATAGCATAACTCATGTAATAAAAATGGGAATCTTAAACATCGTGACATCATAAAACAACTCATATAAGATAAAGGAATTCGTAAAAATAATTCCATCACAACATAATCAAATAAATGTAATAATAGGGATAGAAACATAACCATTTATTATCTTATATGGAAAATAATATTGATAAAACACTTGAACTCCATTCTTGAGGAAAATATCCTTTCTACTGCAAAAACACTTTTCTTTTCTTAACATGTCACACAATACTAAACTAAAAGAATGTGATTAAAAATAAACTTGAAAACTTGTAAGGGAAGCTTCTTGGAGATAATTTCTTTAAAAATCTATTCATGTTGTATAAGTTAAAAGAAAACATTCTTCTCGTACTTTTGTCGGAAAAGTCAAAAAGTACCTCGTACGAAAAACAACAAAAGATTCCTTTCATATATTTTACTAAAAACTCAGTGAATGTTAAAATTGGATATAAACTATTGTAGAATGATTTAATTATTACATATTGAGGAAAAATGAATGTGGATGATAAAATTCACCTCAGTAAATTCCAAATTATAAACAATCTCAGATAAAAATGAGATTGTGATATTTCCCTTACCTTAGGTCCGATTTGCCTCGTAAGTGTCTGAACCTCTTGTATAATGATTTAAAAAATGTTATTGACTTATTCCAGAATCATAATTATTGTTATGATATCATATATGGTCATATTCTTAGCTTCTTAGTAGTAATATTTCATTGCTACTTGTTATTCGGGTGTTTATAACTTTTTGTTCTTATGCGTGTTTTGTCGAATAAATTCTTATTCTTATCTTTATGTTATAGATACATCATTTCCAGAATGGTATTAATTTACTATATATCATATTTATTCATTCAATTCATTTATATAATAATTAATAAATGAAGATCATGTATAACGAATCACGTCACATCGTGGAGACGGTATTCCGTACGTACGCACGAGCGATGATATCATTTCCATGATCGTGGAATTGTATTGGAGTGTATGTATATTATTTCAGAATCAATATCACTTTACAATAATCATATATAGTAATTATTTAAACCATTATACCCATCCATGTAATGTGGTGGGGGAAAATAGATTACACCACGGCGTGGAGACGGAATTCCGTACGTACACACGCGCGGTGATATCATTTTCCAAAGGATGAATAGATGTTGAAAAAGGGTTGTTTCATACTTATAATAAAATATCAGTATATGAGTGATACTGATGTTATTACTTCATAATGAAACAACTAAAGAAGAATAAGTTGAAGAAGAAATAATTGGAAAGGATCAGTAATGGATATTACCTCTTTTTGACGCGCCTCTTCTTAACCTCCTCTAAGGGCACTAGGGTTGATCTTTGAAGAAGACCAGAACCTCTAAGATGATTCTTGGGAAGTGGGGAAGTAAAATGGGCAGGGTTTGGCCGAGCTTGAAGGCTCAAATTGGTGTGAGGAGGAGAGGGAGGAGGTTCCCTTTTACAAGGGAGGAGAGGGGCACCTTTGGAAATATACGAAATATTAGTTTATATTAAATCCCAACCCCACATAAAAACATCCAAAATGACTCATATAAAAATATTAGATGATATATGGTTATAATATTATCAACCAATAAAATTTAGAAAAGTTAGGAATTTATTTTAAACATTATCAACTTGATTTATCCTTATTTATCAATTTAATTTTATTTGTGGTAATAATATTCTAAATTTTAAATTATTATTAATAATTACATATGTGTTATAATTTTTCCATAATTTTACACTTTATGACATTTTAGACCATATAAATTTTAATTTATAATTTTTAAATATTTTTGTGATTTTTAAAAAAAATTATAATATGTTATTTTTATAAAATAACAATAGTGTCAATTTTGACACTATTCATTTATTTGAATTTAAATAAAATATATACAGAGGTTATGTTCGAACTAAAAGCTTTAATAGATTAATAAAACGTCATATGTATCTAGAAAATTACTGGAGCACATTAAATAGTGCATATAATAATTATTTTAATATTTTAAACCCATTTATTTGATATTTTAATTAATAAAATAATTTCAACATCACTATGGTGTCATAATTAATGATAATTATTTAATCCCTAAAAATTATAAATAAATTCCTATGATGTAGATAATTGTATTATATTTTTGTAGAATACTCATGTTCGATGTTTCATTAAGTTTATCACCAAATTAAAATTATTATACTTATAAGATTTAAGAAAGTGACATGTTGTCACATTCTTTGGTTTTAATAATAATTAAATTATTTTCATGGAAAAAAGTCTATTAAATGAATCTAATCTGACCATTAGGTGATATGGGTTGACTTTTATTCATCCAATAGAATTTTGGCAGGTGTTAGTGTAATTTTATAATCTTATATTTAACCTAAATTACCCGATTTACCTTTAACTATGGTAAATAAAATTTACCGTAGTTATTATTCATAATCCCCAAATATAAAACGTAGCCTATTAACATAATTTGGACCCACTGATTATGAATATAGAATCCATTTTTCAAAATTCAAAACATATAAGTTGCAGTAATTAATTTAAAATAAATCCCATTATTAAGAAAATGGGTTTTAGAAGTTAAAACATTGCCAAAGATTGAAATGTTTTTACATATGAATTCAATGTGAAATTAATTATAATGACATAAATTATATTAAATGGTAAAAATATATTCTATCTATACTTTTAAACCATTCAATATTATAATTTAACTATATAAATTATCTCAATGAAAAAGTTGCTTTTAATTAAAAATTAGCGTACTTTTACTATTCATCAAAATATGAAAGTTATGAGAAAAATATCAAAAATTTATCCAAAGTAAATTTTTATATCCTGATTCAAAAGAAGAATTTTATTTTGTCAAATTTAACATATAAATTTGTCAAAAACTAGATTTAATGTGGGTGCGCCATCAAAAGGCGGAAAAACTGCATTTTTTGATAAATACTTATTTTACCCAAAAAAATTATTTTTCTCTCTTACCATGTTCTAGAAAACATGTAAGATGAATAATAATGTGGTAAAATTTAAAATTCAGTTAATACTATTCATAACAACTAGTTTATAATATTATAATAATATATCGTTGTTTAGTGGAACTCGGTATTGCGTACTACACACGCTATCGAGGAAGGTCGTGATTGCATGCTACAAAATATTCCTTTGATGATTTATATAACATAAAAACAAAATATTTCTCATAAAAGTCTCAGGTGTTACATTCTACCCCCCTTAAAATGAATTTCTCCCTCGAAATTCATCACTTTATAACAAACAGATGATGATACCTCTCCCTCATCATATCCTCAAGCTCCCATGTAGCTTCTTCTAATTGGTGGTTCCTCCATAAAACTTTCGCCAAGCGAGTGGTCTTGTTTCGTAGGAATTTTTCACTATGATCCAAAATCTCTATCGGTTGTTCTTCATAAGAAAGATCTTGCTCCATTGGTACAACTTCTGAGCTGAGTACATGTGAAGGATCAGGTATGTACTTTCTCAGGAGAGATACGTGGAACACAGCATGAACTTGAGAGAGATTCGGTGGATGTGCCAATCGGTAAGCTACCTTCCCAACACGATCCAGTATTTCTAAAGGACCGATATATCTAGGGATCAACTTCCCCTTCTTTCCAAATCTCATGACCCTCTTCCAGGGAGATATTCGTAAGAACAATTTATCACCCACTTCAAACTCTAGGTCTTTTCTTAGGTTGTCGGCATAACTTTTCTATCGACTCTGAGCTGCTCTTATGTGTTGTTGAATATATCGGACCTATTCTACTATCTCATCAACAATATCAGGTCCTAATAGCTTTCTTTCCCCAACTTCATCCCAGCAAGTTGGAGTCCTGCATTTGTTTCCATAGAGAGCTTCATAAGGAGCCATCTGAATACTGGAGTGAAAGATATTATTATAAGAAAATTCCACCAAAGGTAGGTGTTGATCCCAACCACCTTTGAAATCCATAGAGCAAGCTCTCAACATATCTTCTAGAGTTTTAATTGTTCTCTCAGACTGACCGTATGTCTGAGGATGATAAGCAGCGCTGAAACTCAACTCTGTATCCAGAGTATGCTGAAGACTTTTCTAGAACATTGAGGTAAACCTCAGATCCCGATCAGATATAATAGAAAGTGGTACTCCATGCAATCTTACCACTTCCTTTACATATATCCTAGCAAGATGATCCAGATACAAATCCTCTCTAATAGCGATGAAGTGTGCAGACTTTGTAAGATGATCAACTATGACCCAGATAGCATTATTGCCTTTGGATGTTTTAGGAATTCCTGTGACAAAGTCCATAATGATGTTGTCTCATTTCCATTCGGGTATGGGTAATGGTTGTAACATCCCCTTAGACTTCTATCTCTCAGCTTTAACTTGCTGACAAACTAAGCATTGAGAGACAAATTCAGCAACATCTCTTTTCATACCATCCCACTAGAAGTACTCTTTCAGGTCCCTATACATCTTCATGCTTCCAGGATGAATAGAGAATGAAGAACTATGAGCCTCATCTAGCTGCTCCTTCTTTAATTCGGGGATGGGAGGAACACAAACCCTATTCCTGAACTTTATTATCCCATCACAATGAAGGTTGAATTCAGGAACATTTCTCACCTTCTTTTGTAACTCAACATCTTCTTCCTGTGCCTCTTTAATCTTCACATGTATAGATGGTTGAACATTCATTTGAGAAAGATACGATTTTCTCCCTTCCATTATAATTCCAAGATCTATCTTTTGTAAATCCATAAATATTGGATCTTTTGTGATCCTCATCATGGATAAACTGGCATGGTCTTGTTAACTTAATGCATCTGCCACCTTGTTTTCTTTCCCAGGGTGGTAATGAATTGAGCAGTCATAATCCTTAATCAGCTCTAACCATCTTCATTGGCGCATATTCAGCTCCTTTTTTGTGAAAATATACTTTAAACTTTTATGATCAGTATAAATATCACACCCTTCACCATAAAGGTAATGCCTCCAAATCTTTAATGCAAAGATTACCGCAGCTAACTCCAAATCATGATTTGGGTAATTTTTCTCATGTATTTTCAACTGTCATGAGGCATAAGCTATAACCATATCATTTTGCATAAGAACACACCCCAAACCCTTCTTGGATGCATCACTGTAGATCACAAACCTTTCTCCACTACAAGGCAATGTGAGTACAGGTGCACTGAATAACCTTCTTTTCAACTCCTTGAAATTCTCTTCACATTCCTCCGTCCAAACAAACTTAACTCTTTTCCGAGTCAACTTGGTGAGTGGATTAGATAATCATGAAAAATATTTCACAAAACGTCGATAATATCCAGACAAACCAAGAAAACATCGGATCTCAGTCACTGTTGTTGGTCTCGACCATCTTTCAATAACCTCTGTTTTTGCTGGATCCACAGATATCTCCTCTTTTGAGATTATGTGACCCAAAAATGAAACTCTTTGAAGCCAAAATTCATACTTGGTAAATTTGGCATAAATCTTCTCCTTTCTCAAGGTATTCAATATAATTCTCAAGTGATCTTCATGTTCTTCCTTTCTCTTTGAATATACAAGAATATCATCTATAAAGACTACCACAAACTGATCAAGATAGTCTCTAAAGACTCTATTAATCAGATCCATGAAGATAGTTGGGGCATTAGAAAGACCAAATGGCATCACTATAAATTCATAGTGTCCATACTTTGTACGGAAAGCCATGTTTGGTATATCCTCCCTTTTGACCCTTAAATGGTGATACCCTTAACAAAGATCAATCTTGGAAAAGTATTGATCTCTTCATAGTTGGTCAAATAAGTCATCAATGCATGGGAGAGGATATTTGTTCTTGATAGTGGTCTTTTTAAGTTCTCGATAATCAATGTCGAGTCTCATTGATCCATCTTTCTTCTTAACAAACAGAACAGGTGCTCCCCAAGGTGATGCACTAGGGTGTATGAACCCCTTATCAAGATTCTCTTGGAGTTGCTTCTTCAATTCCTGCAACTCAATTGGGGCCATTCTATAAGGTGTCTTTGAAATAGGCAAAGCACCTGGTATGAGTTCTATTGAAAACTCAACATCACGATTTGGTGGAAGACCCGGTAATTCCTCCGGAAAGACATCATCAAACTCCCGTAAAATGGGAATATTCTTAATCGTGAGTTTCTCGCCAACCATTTGAGATAAATAACATTCATTTAGTGGAATCAATACCCATAAAATGGAATAAATTCCCACTGGAAGGTTATGTTCATCCTTGCATCGATAGACGATCATAGATTGATCTGGAATATGAAATGTGACTTCCCTTCATTGGCAATTGATATGAGCTCCATGTAGAGAAATCCAATCCATGCCATGAATCACATCAAATTCCACTATAAGAAGGATCACAAGATTTACAGGAAGCACTTTCCCACAAACTTCAATCGGAGAAGAATTATAAACTTTTGATGCGACTGTTGTGCCATTAGGGGTTGTCACAGCTAACTAAACGTCTAATTGTTGAGGTAATACGGTGATATCCTTAGAAACATCATCAGAAATAAAGGAGTGGGTGGATCCAGAATCAAATAAAACATTTTCTACTTTAGAGTGGATGGTAAGTGTACCTTTCACCACATCGTTATCGTACTCCACACCGCTGATAGAAATTTCATGTGACTTTCCCTTGTCTTTAGCCTTAAGAGTTTGTTGATGTCGACCATCATCATCAACCCTTGGATTTGGGAATTGATTGGCATAATGCCCCATCTACTTGCACTTGAAACATTGAAGCGTGGTTGGTTCATTCTGTGTGTCCCTTCCTTTGTTTGCATCATTAGACATCTTCTTCCCATCATTGCGGCATGCAAATTCCCGATGACCTTCCTTTCCACATTTGAAACATTTACTTGTCCCTTTAAGACAACTCCCTCTATGTTTCTTTCCACACTTTGAGCATAAGGGAAAGCTCATCTTCTTTTCATTATGCTATTTAGATTTTCTTTTGAATTCCATTTTCCTCTTCTTATCAAACCCATATGACTGATGGGTTACTCCAATCTCCATCTCGACTTTGAGAGCACATAGAATGATTTCCTCGTAGCTATTGAAGTCCCTTATGGCCAACACCCTTCGAAGACTTGGTTTTAAGACACTAAAGAATCGATAGTTCTTACTCTCAGGTTGGATAATAATACCAGAAGCGTACCATGAAAGTCTTGTAAAATTTGTTTCATAGGTACCAACAGATTCATCATCCTTTTGCTTCAGTTCAAGAAACTCTTTCTCCATTTTTTTCGGAGAATACGGTGGAAGTACTTATTGAAAAATAAGTTCTTGAAGTCGTCCCGTTCCATGGACTCAATTTTATCCCTTTGCCTCGTATTCTTAATAATATTCCACCATTGATCAGCATCACCTTCGTAACAATACACCACTAGGATGACTTTATCATGTTCAGAACATTGAAGAACTGAAAATATCTTTTTACTAGTACTAATCCATTGTTCAGCAACTAATGGATCAGCAGACCCACTGAAAGAAGGTGGGCGCGGCCTCATGAAGGATTCAATAGAATGTTGCTCCTTCCTTTGCTCATTTGGAAGTCCTTCATGATTCATAGCTTGAGAATATTGTGTGATCATGGCTACAAGATTTCTCATTTCAGCTCCCATACTGTTTGGTTGCTCAGGGGGACAATCATTGCATTTCCCGTCACATTCCACATTAACACGGTTCCTCCGGGTTCCAGCCACTGACTAAAACCAAGAAGAATAGTGTGAGAAACACTAATTATAATAGGAAAACCACATAATCAAGAATAAAATTTCACACTTAAGGTCTTATCATAGGTTTTTCATGGCCATTTCTAAAACACTAAGATTGTGTTCTATGCTTAGACTTATCCTTAGGATTCTTACTAAGGCTTTCACATCCTAGCTTCCAAAGGTTGATTATACCTTTCCTCCGATACCAACTATAACGACCCATACTTTACATACATTGTTAATACTTCAAAATTAAATCACACTTATTACAACATATAGAAAAACCATGAAAGGACCGTATATGTATAGAGTATTTAGAAACTGGGAAACATAAACAACTGGTTCACAAAGCATCTACTTTGCCTCCCATTCATTTCATCATATCTAGAGTCCCTTTTTGGCATATCCTACTTCATAACATTCTTCCTGACCTGGGGAAATAAAACATACAAAAGGGTGAGCTCAAATGCTCAGTAAGGGTAAACAAAAGAAATATCAATCACATCATATGCATAAGAACATAACTTTTTGAAATCTTAACCTACAAAAGAGATCATAATTTCATAACATGGGATAAATAATAGTAGTGAAATTTAATCCCAATAATCATAACATAAAACAAGAAACATTTTGGTATAAACACATAATCATAGAGAATCATTTCTTGTTAGTCAAGACTCATTTCTTAGACTATCTTAGTGGACAAATTACATTTCCGAACCGAGTTCACTCCTCATTTCAGTCTTGTTTTACTGAACCGGTTTAACCTGCCATTCCAGACATGTCTATCTAATGAGATATAAAATCTTTACCCAATGAATTGGAGGGAGATATAGGTCCCACCCATATCATAATGATACCATTCTTATGTGTGCCAAAAAATCATAAACCATACATCATAGCATAACCCATGTAATAAAAATGGGAATCTTAAACATCGTGACATCATAAAACAACTCATATAAGATAAAGGAATTCATAAAAATAATTCCATCACAACATAATCAAATCAATGTAATAATAGGGATATAAATAGAACCCTTTATTATCTTATATGGAAAATAATTTTGATAAAACACTTGAACTCCATTCTTGAGGAAAATATACATTCTACTTCAAAAACACTTTTCCTTTATTAACATGTCATACAATACTAAACTAAAAAAATTTAATTAAAAATAAACTTGAAAACTTTTAATGGAAGATTCTTGGAAATAATGTTTTTAAAAATCCATTCATGTCGTATAAGTTAAAAGAAAACATTCTTCTCGTACTTTTGTCGGAAAAGTCAAAAAGTACCTCGTACGAAAAACAACAAAAGATTCCTTTCATATCTTTTACTAAAAACTCACTGAAGGGTAAAATTGGATATAAACTATTTTAGAATTATGTAATTATTACATATTTAGGAAACATGGATGTGGATGATAAAATGCACCCCAGTAAATTCCAAAGTATAAATAATCTCGGATAAAAATGAGATTGTGATATTTCCCTTACCTTAGGTCTGATTTTCCTCGTAAGTGTCTGAACCTACTATATAATGATTTAAATAATATTATTGACTTATTATAGAATCATAATTATTGTTATGATATAACATATGGTCATATTCATAGCTTCTTAGTAGTAAAATTTCATTGATACTTGTTATTCGGGTGTTTATAACTTTTTGTTCTTATGCGTGTTTTGTCGAATAAATTCTTCTTTTTCTCTTTAGGTTATAGATAAATCATTTACAGAATTGTATTAATGTACTATATATCATATTTATTCATTCAATTCATTTATATAATCATTATGCATTGAAGATCATGTAGAACAAATCGCATCACATCGTGGAGATGGTATTCCGTACGTACGCATGAGCGATGATATCGTTCCCATGATCGTGGAATTGTATTGGAGTGTATGTATATTATTTTAGAATCAATATCACTTTACAATAATCATATATAGTAATTATTTACACCATTATACCCATCCAAGTAAGTTGGGGGGGGGGAATAGATTACACCACGGCATGGAGACGGTATTCCGTACGTACGCACGCGCGGTGATTTCGTTTTCCATACGATGGATAAATGTTGAAATAGGGTTTTTTCATACTTATAATAACATATCAGTATATGAGTGATACTGATGTTATTACTTCATAATGAAACAACTAAATAAGAATAATTTGAAGAAGAATGAATTTGGAAAGGATCGGTAATGGATATTACCTCTTTTTGACGCGCCTCTTCTTAACCTCCTCTTAGGGCACTAGGGTTTGTCTTTGAAGAAGACCAAAACCTCTAGGATGATTCTAGGAAAGTGGGGGAAGTAAAATGGTCATGTTTTGGCCGAGATTGAAGGCTCAAATTGGTGTGAGGAGGAGAGGGAGGAGGTGCCCTTTTATAAGGGAGGAGAGGGGCACCTTTGTAAATATAAGAAATATTAGTTTATATTAAATCCCAAACCCACCTAAAAACTTTCAAAATGACTCATATCAGAAGCTTAGATGAGATAGGGTTGTAATATCATTAACCAATAAAATTTAGACATGTTATAAATTTATTTTAAACATTATCGACTAGATTTATCCTTATTTATCAATTTAATTTTATTTGTGGTAATAATATTCTAAATTTTAAATTATTATTAATAATTACATATGTTTTGAGAATTTTCCATAATTTTACACTTTATGACATTGTCGACCATATAAATTTTAATTTATAATTTTTAAATATTTTTGTGATTTTTAAACAATTTTATAATATGTTATTTTTATAAAATAACAATAGTGCCAATTTTGACACTATTCATTTATTTGAATTTAAATAAATTATATACAGAGGATATGTTCTATATAAAAGCTTTAATATATTAATAAAATGTCATATGTGTCTATAAAATTAGTGGATCACATTAAATAGTGCATATAATAATTATTTTAATATTTTAAAACCATTTCTTTGATAATTTAATTAATAAAATAATTTCAACATCACTATTGTGTCATAATTAATGATAATTATTCAATCCCTAAAAATTCTAAATAAATTCCTATTATGTATATAACTGTATTATATTTCTGGAGACTATTAATGTTCGATGTTTCATTAAGTTTATCACCAAATTAAAATTATTATACTTATAAGATTTAAGAAAGTTACATGTTGTCACATTCTTTGGTTTTAAAAATAATTAAATTATTTTCATAGAAAAAAGTATATTAAATGAATCTAATCCGACTCTTAGGTGATATGGGTAGACTTTTAGTCATCCAATAGGATTTTGGAAGGTGTTAGGGTAATTTTATAATCTTATATTTAACCTTAATTACCCGATTTACCTTTATTTATGGTAAATAAAATTTACCGTAGTTACTATTCATAATGCCCAAAAATAAAAAGTAGCCTATTAACATAATTTGGACCCACTAATTCTGAATAAGGAATCAATTTTTCAAAATTCAAAACATATAAGTTGCAGTAATTAATCTAAAATAAATCATGTTGTTCAGAAAACAGGTTTTAGAAGTTAAAACATTGCCAAAGATTGAAATATTTTTACCTATGAATTCAATGTGAAATTAATGATAATGACATACATTATATTAAATGGTAAAAATATATTCTATATATACTTTAAAACCATTAAATATTATAATTTAACAATACAAATTATCTCAATGAAAAAGTTGTTTTTAATTAAAAATTAGCGTATTTTTACTATTCATCAAAATATGAAAGTTATCAGAAAAATATCAAAAATTTATCCAAAGTAAATTCTTATGTCCTAATTCAAAATAAGAATTTTATTTTGTCAAATTGAACTTATAAATGTGTCAAAAACTAGATTTAATGTGGGTGCGCCATCAAAAGGCGGCAAAACTGCATTATTTGATAAATACTTATTTTACCCAAAAAAAATTATTTTGTTCTCTTACCATGTTCTAGAAAATGTGTAAGATGAATAATAATGTTGTAAAATTTAAAATTCAGTTAATACTATTCATAATGGCTAGTTTTTAATATTATAATAATATATCGTTTTTTAGTGGAACTCGGTATTGCGTACTACACACGCTATCGAGGAAGGTCGTGATTGTGTGCAGCGAAAGATTCCTTCGATTATTTATATAACATAAAAACAAAATATTTCTCATAAAAGTCTCTTGTGTTACACCCATTCAGGTTAAACATTCTTTTCTAGTTCAACTTGCGCACGTTTCCCTTCCATAGTTTCTAACTGAGATGTTAATGACTCAATAGTAGTTAATAACATTAGAGAAACATCCGGTTGAACTTGGACTTGGGTAGGTGCAATGACTGGAGCTTGGACAGATGTGTCTATTGGTGCTACAACTGATGGTAGTACTACCAACTGTTGTTTCACTTGACCTGTAGGATTAGACCGGTGAGGGTGTACTGATAGAGGAGGATATTCTTGATCCATCTCAGTAGCTGCAACAAATTACTTTGGATGACTGACTCTAGCATGCTTAAGAAGAAGACTACTCTGAAGTAGTTCTGCATTCAACCTTCTTAATTCCTTCATTTCTTCCTCCTGTTGTGAAATCCTTTGCTCTAGTGAGAGCGATTGACCTTCTCTAGAAGAAGGTTATGTAACCTGGTTCTTTCCCTTCCCTTTGTTAGATCCTTTTTGGAGAGGGGGAAGTGGGTTACTCGAAGGATTACCTAGGTTCTGAGTAATCCTTTGACTTAGTGTACGCACACCATCTTTATTTGTTTCAGTGCGTACATCTTCTTGAGCAGGAACCTCTTCATCTGAGTCCCCTGAGTGAAACTCATCTGGTGGATCAGTAACAATAGCATTGATGACATTGATTGATGCATAACTCATCGCATCCCTTCTATTAGCATTTCTATGATATTTTCTTCTTCCATTTCTTTGATGCGACATTTCCTTTTGTTGATTCGATCCCTCCGGAACTTCTTGTCAAACCGTAATTTTGAGGGAATCTCCTGATAATTTGGATCTTCATTCCTCTTGAGTTTTCTTCCCCAATCGAGAAAAGACTGACTTTCTCTAAGGAGGGGATTGATGATTTGAAAAAGTCCCCAGTCTAGTAGACTGGGGCTATTCCTGCTATTCTCGCTCAACTCCTCGAATCCTATTTGTTGATTCCGAGGGTTGGTTTAAAAGAGTCCCCAGTCTGGCGAGCTGGGGTGGTTTGTGACATGCTATATCTGATAATTTATTGAAAGTCCTCCTGATCTTGTGAAACTTAGTCCAGAAATTAGCTGGATGCATTAACCTGTATCCTCTTTTATCACCTGGTTCAAAAGGCCGTTGGATGATTTCTGACACTTCTGTCACTTTGTGACGTGCTTTCTCCAAACGAGAGGCTTGTTAAATATTCTCAATTGCTTGATGCAAGAGTAATTCAACAACTTACTCTCTATATTCTTGATTTTGAGAGGAACTACTTGAAGCCTATTCTTGGGAAAGCTTTTGATTACAAATAAATCCCATTGACTGTGGCCGGTCATGGGAAATAAAATTTCATGAGACCATTTTTGGCGGGCTTTTCTGACTGTAGAGCACTATGAAATGTAGTGCTCCATGAACACCCCATCCTCTAACACAAATACTAGATGGGGCATTGGAAATTAACTGACACAATATTTTTAGTTCACCAAGGCATGAACGTTGAAGGGATCTCTGCTGCTTTTCATCCTTTGGATATCGAGAGACTGATAGAGACGCCAAATCAATCTGACATCGTAACCCTTCTATTATCAAAAGATCATTTTCATATTCATCATAAGATAATAATTTATTTTTAAACTGAATAAGAGTTTTCTATATGTTGAGACAAATATCATGAATTTCATCTTCCGTCAACATTTCTGGAATATTATACTGAGAGACATCCAGAGGCCAAAACATTACTGGCACTTCACCTTTCGCCAGTTGTTTTCTCATGTTCAGCATTTCCTCTTTGTCATTTGATGAAGATTCTTCTACCTGATTTGACCAGAGTTGGTGTTTCCTTGTTGCTTCATTGGATTCAACAGGATTGGTAGATAAATAATTTATCAAACTAGAAGATTCATGACTTAGGGGTGGTTCAGAGAATGACCTACACCCTGGGATATCTTCTGATTGAGAAAGTATTTCACCTACTAATGATGAAGCTTCAGACATGACTGGTTTCGCATTTTCAAGTGATTCAAGATAAGAGGGATTTCTCGGCACTACAATGTCCACCAGAGCATTTTACGGGAAATGTGCATCACTACTACGGAGAGGACTTTCGCAGAAAAATTCATCATCATGAGGAGGACCACCATAATGGGTTACAGAAAAAGATGAGATATCATGCTCCTTGGTCTTCTGACAACACAGAGGGTTCCTGTGGCTCTCATCTGAAGATGAAACTTCGATATTGACTGAATGGTCATGAAAAAAGCCTTCATGAGGAAGTGTTTGTTGAAGACCATTGGAATTAATGTTCCTACTATTGGGAAATGAGGGAGTAGAATCTTGAATTTCAACAGATAATTGTCTGAAGGCTTCAAGAACTCCAGCATCGAGCAAGGCCTTGTTACAGATTGTCTCTTGATCTCCTGACTATGTTGGGCAGGTCTTTATCTTATATGCCTTCTTACTCACATTGGAAACCACTTGTTGATGAAAGTGGCTGCTCTGAGCAGGTGTATATGCCTGATCAGGAAAGATGGCCAGGTTAGGCTGACGATCCCCACTCAAATCAGGTGTATGTGCCTGACTTGGTTGTCCGTATGATATGGGGGAGTATTCCCGACAACCCTCTTGGACTGGAATAGATGTGTGTGTCTGTTTCGGAGTGAATTGTTGATGTGTCACTCCATTGGTAGGGATAGATTTATGTGTCTTTCCCTGAGATGTCATTGAAGTTGTTATAATATCCTGGCAGGCAACCAGAATATGAGTAGGGATTTGTTTCTTCTCTTTCACCATTGATAGAATATGCTTGGTGACTTCAGCTGCCGGAACGTGAATATACATCCATTCCGGGATTGGAGCAGGTGTATGTGCCTGCTCCTATACTCCTTTTCCTGTCAGTGAATCCTGACAGTACTCAAGTGTGGGGGCAGAGAGTTGAGTCTCCCTCCTATTTGCTGTCGGGGATTTTTGACTAACTTCTCCGAATGATACCAAGATACTTTTGGTAGGCTTGATTAATACTAGCAATTTTATGTTCATGCTGATTGCACTTCACCAAACGTGGTTGACTAGATCCATCATATGTAGTCAAACGATCCTTTTGACTAGGTGATGATGTATAAACAGGTGTATGTTCCTGCCTATAGTACTCCGTCGGAAATGCCTGGTGGGATTTCCGTGATACTGCCAGATGAGTCTGCTGGACAGCAGAATTAAAATGGGCAGGTGTATGTACCCGCTTGTTTCTTGCCACCAATTTAGGTTGGTGGACTTCTCCGGAGATGGCAGAGATGAGAACCAGCTCACTTTTGACCGGATTCCGCATCTGGTGGTTCGTCTTGCTTGCTCGGGTTTGAGGAACCTGAGTCGAATGCCTGGAGTCGGTACCCTAATCATGTTGAAAGCACACTGCTGCACGAGTCTGGTGGCGATTGTTGGTGGGAGATCTCAGTAATGACTCTGGTCTGTTTGAATTAAGGCCCTGAGGGACCTGCTCATTCACCTCCCAAGAATAAGGGAGCGAATGGTGATTGCGTTCTGGGGATAACGACCCGAAACGGTTGGATAAGGTAGTTGATTATCCACTAAATGCGGCTAATATTCATTGGTAATATATATAATAATCATGTTTTTTTATTCATAAACACCATTTTAGTGCATTTTACACTTTGAACATCATTTCACATTATGATAGTAATACCTTCTTAAAATGCACTATTATGTGGTACATTTTTAACATCATTTAAAGTACCCAATGATTCATCTGATTATAAATATTTTAATTTGATATTTTTTTAAATTGATCTAAACTCCAATATGAACATGTTTCATTCAGGGATCAATGGATAATTCATTGAAGAAGATGGGGATATTTTGTGATGAAAGGAAGCAATTCTAGAGAAGGCAGATTGGACACCAGACCACTAATGATACTGTGGGGCCCAACATACAGGCCCAATTAATCCCAAACATCTTGGGATGCTAGAAGACATGTATTGGAACAAATCACTCTGCAGGAGATAATGCTAATTCTTCCTCCATGGTGGTCTTTTTGGCTCTCCAAGTTAGAGATACAATTCTGGGCCAGATTCTGTGGCCCAGAAAAACAGCCCACTAATTTGATCATATCTCGGAATACACAACCTCTAATGGGCCCATATTTTACAGGAGGTTATAAGACAGACGGATCTACATTTTCTTCTTCTATGGCACACTCTGATTCGTCCATCTAAAAGGTCATACAAATGCGTCTGTTTGGTGGATGAAAGTTGGATGCCACCTCGGGTCAAATGTGGAAAAGTCCAAATTCCAAAAGCTTTCCACCACCTATGGCCTACCAAAGTTTATTGAGATGCTTTGTACTATTGGAGGATCTACCCAAGGGCTCAAAAATTCCTATTTAAGGCAGTGTTGTTGGAGGATTGAAGAATCTTTGAGCTTTCTTTCATTGTAATCTTATGCTGCGGTTGTGTTGTTTCAAATTTGTCTTCCATATGTAAGTTGTTTTAATTCATCCTTTTTTCTTAATAAAAGTTCTTCCTTTACTCTTATTCTATCCTTCTACTTATCACTTTGATACCATTGGTTTAATGTGTGAACTTTTTCATATCAAACCTTGTGAGATTATCACACAACGGTGGAGTGATTGTTATTTTATTCTGTTTTTTTACTTCTCCATTTCTTCCCTCATGAGTCTACTTTCCACTTCCATTGAAACCATAGGATCAATGGAGGGATAACCCACTTATGTGTTGATCTAAGGGAGTAGAAAGGGTCTGTATTGGATATTAATTATAACCCCATTAATGTATAATCACTTCTTTAATTGAGATTTTTATTTGATGATTTTTAAACTCCATCGTCCTTGTTGAATTTATGGCCACACACTTCATGTGCTAATATGAACCTTTACCTTGAAGTGCTCAAAACTTTAATCGTTCAAGTGTATAGGTTATTAGTATTAAAGGGTGTAGGCATTAAATCAGTATGTGATGAAGTTGTTTTATCTCCTTAAATGAACCCATCTCAAATATAAGAAATTGAAATCATTGAAAAGGAAATACGTCCAATCCACCCTGAGCAATAACCTAGGATCAACTCATTATTTTAAATTGAATTCACTTAAATCTATTAGTTATACATTAAAACCATATAAAATCAACCCAAGTCGGCCACTTCATAGCCAAAAAAACAGTCTTTAGAATGTACGTGTCTAGAGGTTACTTCTTAGGTCTCTGTGGATTCGACAACCCAAGCTAAACTAGAAGGATCGTCCTACCTTCTTCTCTTGGGTAAATTTGAGAGAGAATCAAATTTTGGCACCATTGACGAGGACCTAAGTAAGTTATCTTGGACACTATCATTCTTTTATTTTCATCCCTCTTCTCTATTCTCTCCCCATCACTCCTATGGAAGTCAATTTTGAACAAGTCCATACATGGGAAACCTATCCCCACATTGATCACCCAACCCCATGTGTGATGTACAATGACCATCCTAATTTCTACATGTGGGATCATTAACAACCTAATGAACCACATTGTTTTTACCCCTATGATACACAAAATATCCCATCATATAATGAGTTTCAATCACCACAAAGCCAATATGAACACCCTCCTATGCAATTCCAACAACTTAATTATCCACCTGAAAAAGACCATATTTCTCAACCCCTTACCCATCATGATCCACAACTGTTACTTGAAAAATTGTGTCAACAAATGGAAATAATGAATTTTGAGGTTTCATCATTGAGTTTATAACTACAAATTATCAAAAATTGTGAGGAACCCATCCATACAGAAACTATCCCTTCCATAACCTTATGTGAAGTGTCTAGTTTCTCACAAACCTCTGATGAATTTACTGAAGAGAAAACCGTTGGATTTGGGGAAGATAAAGAGGATCAAGGAATTATTGATGGGTGTTTGAATCAGGAGGAAATTTATTTTTTGGATTCAAAAGAGAAGAATTTGACATCACGGATTGAGTCTCCTAAGTATAACTCTATTGATGATTTTTCAAAAACACAAATCACTGAACCATTAAGAGAAATCACAAACTTTGAGTCCATACCCATTCCTGAAACTGATCTTTCCAATTTGGTGGTTGAATCTTCTACTCAAAAGGAACCAATTATGTTGAGCAATTTTGAAAATGAAACTGATTTCAATTCAAAGTCCCAACCTATGTTTGAAAGTTTTATCTTACCTAAACATGACCAAAAGGACTTTACATCCACCCTAAAGTTTCCATTCATTGGGGATATCCAAAAACATCCATTTGTCACTATTTCTTATCTTGAAACCACTGAAGAGGTGATTATTCATAATGTCTTAGAAAATACTACAAAAGAAATTGAATCCATCATTTATGATATTCCTTGGATTTACCTGCTCATTTTAGAACAGAGGTTTGTGCATGAATCAAATTCTAAACATAGAATCAATATCAACCTAGTAGAAGTGGTGAAACATGTGGTCCTTAAAATGCTGAAAGTTGGTATTGTATATGTTGGGGGGTTCAAGTCGAGCTAACGACGTTAAACAAAGTGCTTCATGGGAGGCAACCCATGGTTTTCATGTTTCCTATCATTTTGTTGTTTTAATCAACTTTATATTTTAAATTAGATTAATTAAACTTTTTTTATATTTAAAAAAAATAGACTGTTGACCTGTTCTTCTATTATGAGTATAGATGGGTATGAAAGGGGATCACCATATTCATCCGTGTCACGTGGTGTGATCCTTGAGTAAAACCTTACCCATAAATATAAAAAGAAGACAATGTATCATCAGTTTATATATATACTTATATTTTACTACTTTTTATTATATAAATAAATAAATATATATATATATATATATTGTTTTGTTTTTTTTTCTTTCTTTCTTTCTTCCTTTTTCTACTAGGAAATTCTAAAAGTGACATGGATATCAAAGGACTAAATTGGAGCAGCAAGAACTTCAACTTCAACCACCAGGTGACTTCATTCCATGATCCTCATTTTCAATTTCCTTTTTGAACTTTCATTCTCTACATCTACCCCCTTCTAAATTTTCTTTTCTTTAAACATTGGGGATAGTGTTGTTTTAAGTTGGGGGGGGATAAAATAAGAAAAAATGCTTTTGTGTCAAAAAAAATGAATGATTTGAAAAAAAAAATTGTGTAAATGGAAGGAAAAATTCCTTTAACTTTGAACATGGTAATACACATTGCACACTTTGAAACTGAATATCAAATAATTTAGCATACCCTGATTCTGATTTTAATCCTTGTATAATTTATGAGCATAGATTTTGGAAAGTGTGGCTGTCCAATGTGATATTTCATCGTTTATATTTTCATCCAAATAAAAAAATCACAATGCACGTCCTTTGGATAGTGGGGTATTAGTTTGAGGTCATGGGGTCCCCCAAATAAATATCATAGGTTTTGTGATCATTTTAGTTTTAATATGAGTATTCAAAAAAAATATAATAAATTTGCGCGTAGAGTAATGAAATGACCTAATGCGTGGCTTTCGGCAGTTGGGGATCATGACTCCATAGTTTTCTGGCCTAGAGTTAGTAATTATATCTCTATTTTTGGTAATTTGAATTTTTTTGACTGATTTAACTTGAGATGATTCCTGAGTATGTGGGATTCACTTGGTTCCCTAAGGTCTTTGAGCCTGGGAGTCATCGGCAAAGTCTCGCTACAGGGGTTGACTCGTTTGAGTGAAATTTCAATTACCATGGAAAAATTGAAAAAAAAAACAAAAAATAAATATATGATCCAAAAAAATTGAATACTCATCTTAATATTGAAATGTGATTCCACCAAGCGCTTCCGTCATTTCCCCCTTGAATAAAGATGAACCCTGTGTCTATTGTGATGCACAACACATCCTCATACTTAATTTACATTGGATGAAATATGGAAATGAATTTGAACAAAGGAATGGGATTGGGATTGGGATCTGCTTATGAAAATATCTTGTATTAAAATATTTTTATGGGTTTCATGATTGTTTGGTATAAGTTTTTTTGGTGATCATTGTGTATTAAAATGTTTAGGGAAAAGGGAATTCGAATTTCATATTGTTTAGATATATTTTGCTCGGGACTAGAAAAACTCAAGTTGGGGAGTGTAATTAGCCACTAAATGAGGCTAATATTCATTGGTAATATATATAATATTCATGTTCTTTATTATTCATATACACCATTTTAGTGCAGTTTACACTTTGAACATCATTTCACATTATGATTGTAATACCTTCTTAAAATGGACTATTATGTGGTACATTTTTTGAACATCATTTGAAGTACCCAATGATTGATCTGATTTTACATATTTTAATTTGATATTTTTGGAAATTTATCTACACTCCAATATGAACATGTTTCATTCAGGTATCAATGGAGAATTCATGGATGAAGATTGGGATATTTTGGGATGAAAGGAAGCAATTCTAGAGAAGGCAGATTGGACACCAGCCCACTGATGAGTCTGTGGGGCCCAACATACAGTCCCAATTAATCCCAAATTTCTTGGTATTCTATAATACATGTATAGGAACAAATCACGCTTCAAAAGATAATGCTAATTCGGCCTCCATTATGGTCATTTAGGCGCCGCAAGTTAGAGATACAATTCTGGGCCAGATTCTGTGGCCCAGAAACACAGCCCACTACTTTGTTCATATCTCGGAATACACAACTCCAAATGGTACCTTATTTTACAGGTGCTTAGAAGAAATTCGGAGATCCATTTTCTTCTTCTATGGCCCACTCTTATTTGGCCATATAAAAGGTCATACAAACGCGTCTGTTCGGTGGATGAAAGTTGGATGCCACCTCGGGTCAAATGTGGAAAAGTCCAAATTCCACAAGCTTTATACCACCTATGGCCTACCAAAATTAATTGAGATTCTTTGTACTGTTGGAGGATCGGCCCAAGGGATAATAAATTCCTATTTAAGGCAGTGGTGTTGGAGGATTGAAGAATCTTTGAGCTTTCTTTCATTGTAATGTTATGCTGCGGTTTTGTTGTGTCAAATTTGTCTTCCATATGTAAGTTGTTTTAATTAATTATTTTTTCTTAATAAAAGTTCTTCCATTACTCTTATTTTGTTCTTCTCCTTATAACTTTGATACTGTTGGTTTAAGATGTGAACTTTTTCATAACAAACCTTGTGATATTATCACACAACGGTGGAGTGATTGTTATTTTATTGTGTTTTTTTACTTCTCCATTTCTTCCCTCATGAGTCTACTTTCCGCTTCCATTGAAACCATGGGATCAATGGAGGGCTAACCCACTTATGGGTTTATCCAAGGGAGTAGCAAGGGGATGGATTGGATGTTATTTATAACCCCATTAATGTATAATCACTTCTTTAATTGAGATTTTTATTTGATGATTTTTAAACTCCATCGTCCTTGTTGAATTTAAGGCCACACACTTCATGTGCTAATACGAAACTTTTGTAGGACCCCAGGACACCCTGAGAGGGGAGGGGTGAATCGGGGTGGAAAATTTTTCTTCTTTTAGTTGTGGATCTTTTTCCCATGTTGGTAGGAACTACTTAATCTTGTATGATGGATATGAACAGCAATTAAACATTCACATGTAGAGAGATGACACAGCAATTTTTACTTGGTTCACCACTAAGGGCTACGTCCAAGGAGAATACACCGACAGGTTGTCGGTCATACCTAAATAAACTATGCTTCACTACCTGTAGATTACAGATGTTCGGGTACAGACACTTTGTCCCAGGCTCACTGCCTTTACAATTGTTGAGGGATAGCTCACTACGTCTCTCGGGTCACTCCCGTTGACTCCCCCTGGCTCACTGTTGTTGGTGAAGTCTCACTCAGTTTATAGACATGAAGGTCTCTTCAATAGGTGTGCATTGAAGTTCTTCGTCTCCTATTCAGCATGAGACATTTCTTTCATCAGGGTTCATATTTGATGCTCCTTTTAGTTCAATCCTTCTTCTTTAGTGCAATGAATGAATGCACTAGATCCCCTTGTCTTCATTTGCCTGAATCACAATCACTGATGTGATTGCTTACTTAATGAAGCTCAGCTTACTCGGCGTTGTTAGAATCAGTTCTCCATGTATGCATGAGATCATGCATGTATCATTTAGATTTCTTCTTCAATATCACTTTGCACCAGAAGTATCAGGCAATATTTCAGCTCTTGTGCAGCTCCAGAAAGGCGGGTGTGCTTCAACAATATTTGGCTCTCCTTTTCAAACCCGGCGCGCAAGTCTCCATCTGGCGCACAAGACTTAGGCGCACAAGTATAACCTGGCGTGCAAGTTTCACCAAAGCACCTGCGCGACTCTGTCTTCTTGAACTTCAATCCTGCGCAACTCACTTCCTTCCTTGCCCAAATCACCTGGGGCGCTCAACCATCAGTTGGCGCGCAACCTCTACTTGCACGACCCAACTACCACTTGCGCGGCTCAACCACCTACGCGATGAGAGCTCGAAAAATCTCAAAGTCTTGAGCTATGTGAGAAATGAGGAGGGGTGGTCCAGTATTTATAGGCAAACCGGACCCCCTGCGCGGCGGCGCGCAAGTCATCCATCAGCGCGCAAGTCTCAGCCCCTGCTAGGAACTTGCGCGATCAACATCCAAACTTGCGCGAACATCGTTCCTTTTCCAAATTTGGATCTTCTGATCTCGAAAAACCATAGGTGTACAAGTTACAATGCATTCAAGGTTTCGGCGCGCAAGTCTCTTCCCAGCACATAATTCACCTGCGCGACCTCACCAAAACTTGCGCGACCCTTATCCCTTTGCCATATTTTGATGCTCTAATCTTCAAAAACATATGGCGTGAAAGTTTCCTATCCTCCAAGAGTATGGAGCGCAAGTCCCTTTTCCAAAATCACTCTTATTAATTTGTTGATTTTGAGGCCCTGAAATTTGGCAAACACTGGAAAATGGCGCCACCTTGTATCTGCTCTTTTTGTACCACCTCCAGATCATCCATTCCTCTGTCGATGTTCTTGAATCAAACATAGATCGTTGACCACAACTCATGAACTCGACATGTCACCATGGAATCTCCTTTATCAACAAATTTTTATGTCGTTTGTTTGCTTTGTCGACAGGCACGATCACCTCAACAACACTTCTTCTTGGTGATCTGTATCCTTCAACAACTCTTTTGCTTTTATCACAAACTCCACTATTATGATATGTATTCTTTGAAAAAATAGCTTTAGTACCATAATATTCTATGACAATGTGATGTGCATGGCCATTTCATAAGTCAACTCATTGGCACATTGCCTCCTTCATCAACCGTCATGATCAAATTCATGCAAACCATGTGATTCAATCCGTCAAGAAGTCTCTAGCATGGTTCTCACGCAATCATGAGTAATTGCATGGTCTTCATCAAAGCCCATGGTTCTTATTCAATAAGGAGGAATTGCATGGTCTTCATCCAAAAACACCATCCTGCTTTAATCATCCTTGGATGGATTACTCCTCACATTCTTCATTGTTGTAAACAATGTATCACCTTTGACACATGTTCTTTGAACATACGATCAGCACAACAATCATCTGAATCACTACTCATCTACTTCATCGGAGTACTTCATGATCTCCTTCATTGTGAGCTTCCATTCCTCCATTTTATTAGAGTACTTCTTGATCTCTTTCATTTTGATATTCCATTGACAACTATTGACAACAAATACAAACCTATACACAAAGTGGTTCCAACACCTTTACCTTGAAGTGCTCAAAACATTGATCCTTCAATTTTATAGGTGATTAGTATTAAAGGGTGTAGGCATTAAATCAGCAAGTGATGATGTTGTTTTATCTCCTTAAATGAACCCATATCAAATATAAAAAATTGAAATCATTGAAAAGAAAATATGTTCAATCCACCCCGAGTAATAACCTAGGATCAACTCATTCTTTTAAATTGAATTCACTTAGATCTGTTAGTTATACTTTAAAACCATATAAAATCAACCCATGTTGGACACTTCATAGCCAAAAAAATAGTCCTTAGAATGTATGTGTCTATAGGTTACTTCTTATGTCTCTGTGGATTCGAAAACCCAAGCTAAATTAAAAGGACCATCCTACATTCTTCTCTTGGGTAAATTTGAGCGATAATCAGTAGTCAGCACCGCCTGCTTCTTGATCACTGGTCGTCGTTGTCCGGATGACCGATGTGAGTTGTTTACTTAGAGGGCTTGTCGGGCAGCCCCCAGATTTGGGATGGTACAGTGTTGACGGTACTCTTTAACCAGCACATTTGATACCCCGTGTTGAAGACACTGAGTAGGTGATATCATCCTTAGAATGGATGATGATCCAGTAGGAGTAGCAGGAGGGGCATTTGCAGTAGCAGTATTCACAGGTGTGAACATGAGAGCAGCCATTCTAGAAATGCGGAAGATCTTGGAAAAGAGTGTCGGTTTGATATAACAGATGTAATCAAGATAAATTCTGCCACTACATCATTTGGATGAGAACATTTTTCAATGATTGTTTTTGTTGGCCCTCTCATTGAGTTTTAAATAGGGGCCTAACAAATGGGTAAAACATTATTTTAACTTGGTTAAGGATTTACGTCGGGTTCACCATTGTTGTTTCCCTCGGATTTCCAGGATGACCTCCTTTTGATGGGAGGTTCAAACATTCTGATTGGTTTCTAACATCTTTCTTCGTGGAACCAGAAACATCCAATGATTCCACATCCATTTGGACCTAATTTCCAAAGTTAGGTGCTCATTAGTTTATGGACTGATGAGGTTTAGGAATTTGCATTGGTCGATAGGATGGGAGGTTAGACTCATCACACCTTTTTGAGGGGAATTATTGTCTACACCGAGACTCTCTTTATAGATTTAAGTTATGTTCGTGAATCCTTATTACATTACCAAATATAAAATGAGTTTTTCTTTAGATCTGAAAATCAATGATCGATATGTACGAAATTTAGAGAATCTTTTATATGTATTTGAGGTTCTTCATCGATAGAGAATCAGCTGTATTTATTAGAGATTCTTGGTAAATGTAACCCTTCTACACATTTATATTAAAGTCTCTTAGTCATTATGATGACCATGCTGGTTTTAAAGCCACTCAGTGGGGAACATGAAGTTTATTATCATTCAGAAGGACATGGATTATTTCAGAGTTGTGATCGAACCCGCAGATGGGCTACCAACGTATCCTTTGTTTAGAAAAGGAATCAGAACCCATGTAGTTTGAGTAAGGGGGTATGATGTTTAGGATTGATGGCTCAAATAAGGATTTCATAATTACTTTTACAATCTAAGCTCATGTGAGTCACGCTCGATGTGAGAAACAAGAGGTATTGGTAAAAATTAGACAATTGTGCCATGAAAGATGCAATCATAAGAAATAATGTGAGACTTATGTATTTATGACTGCCCAGATAAATGAAGGTTAGGATTTACATTAGGGAATAAATCCAGGAGCAGGGTCCATAAAAGTATATGTGCTTCATGGAGATTTTGAATACTCTAACTTGGGGCTTACTCCTGAAAAGGAGTCCCAAATTAGGAGAGGACTTACGAATGGGTTTTACTCCTGAAAAGGAATCCAAAATCAAATGTAAATTAGGACTAGTTAAGAGAAATTAAGACTGGGGCTTACTCTTGAAAAGGAGGCCCAGGTTATGAGATTTGAAAAAATTAAGGGACTTGGGGCTTACTCCTAAAGAGGATGCCCGTGTTTGAGACTAGGGATTACTCCTGAAAAGGAAGCCCAGGTTAAGAGAATTATGGTTGGGGCTTACTCCTAAGGAGGATGCCTAGATTTGAGAATTATTACTGGGGCTTATTCCTAAAAAGGAGGCCCAGGTTAATGGGTTCTCTCATCTTAAAGGATGAGGTTTAATGAATGAAATATCAAATTTTTAGTGACATAATGATGTATAAATCACTAGGTTTTGAGAGATATTCCACCGAGTTCCTTTCAGAAAAGGAATCCAAATCAAGAAATCATGACATAAATGGCTTTGAAGAGTGTCTTGAAGATTGAATATTGAATAGGAGAGGTGGAATGGCTTAAGAGGGGTGAAATGGGCACTAAGGGCACCCAAAAATGCAGGGGCGCGCAAGTCCTGGTAGGCGCGCAGGTACTGCGTGGGTGCAAAATTCCTGGTCGCGCTGGTATGCCTACGCAACATATGGGGTACTTGCATGATGGTTAACCAATAGGGTAATACTTGAGTGACTCTTTATTAAATCCTTTAGAATCCTCTTGGGGTTCTTCTAGAAGAGGGGCGCGCAAGTTCTATTGAAGGAGTAAGGTGGCGTGCAAGTGTGGCCTTTTCCCTTAAGGTATGGCCACTCAGGCACGCAATTGTTGATGAGTTTAAACACTTAGGCCTTCCTCCCCCTCTTTATATTTTAGGTTCTAGGTAAGAAATTACCATAGAAGTGCTTCAGAAGATTTGAGAAGAGACTAGGGTGCTGGGAGATCAAATCTGAGTTTCTGGAAAAAAAATCCTCCTTGAAATGGGTGGCCCACAGGGTCTTTTTATAGGCAGAGAAGACCCTGGGCGGTTATCACTTAGGTCACGCAAGTCACTTACGTGACCATCATGTGTCGCGCAAGTAGACTTGCGTGACAGTGATAGAACATGCATGACACATGTGCTCTTGATCCCTTGTTCATGCCTTTGTCTTTTTTTGATGTTTTCTTCAAAGGATGAATCAATTTGTGCTAAGTCATTTCCCTTTCCATTCTTTTAGACAATGTGATGAAAAGAAGTGTCAACAACCTTTGGCTTTGTTTTTACACCCTAATTCAAGGTTGAAAACTTATTTTTTGGGCTAAAACAATATCTATGCAAATACCAAGCAATTCGAGACATTGATATCTATGTGGAAATTATCTGATATGCCCTCAAAGTAGTGATAGAGATTGGAAAATCAAAAGGGTATCATGGGGATTTGAAGTTGAAAGTGGAGTTCAGTTCTAGTGGTTCGATGGATACATAAAATGCTTCTATAAAATTTCAACAACCCAGTTTTCGATGGTGCAGAAAGAAGCACCCTGGAAATTGAAGAAGGGGGTAAGGAAATGCTTTAGGTGTAGGAAGGAAGGGAACCTAGATAGTAATCGTTGATAGGATAAACCAGCTAATACGAAAAAGGAAATGAATTATTGGGTAAAACCTCAACACATTTTTCATTTCTTCAACTACAAGGAACCATGAAACATTAAAAATAAATTCACTAATCCAAGGGTTTTTAGATAACACCAACAACCTCCAAGGCAGCAAGGGTGGTCTTTTCAATCATAACTACCATGTGGATCCTGAAAATGAAGTGGTGATATGTATGCTAGTTATTCATTCAATAATAGCGAACTTACTTTTTGATTCTAGTTCTACACATTCCTTCATATCACAAAGGTTTATTAGAACTCTTCACACACCACCACAAATCATAAAAGCAGAATTATTGGTGAAATTAAAAAAATGAGGAAATTATTGCATCCTGAGTATATAACACCTCCCCGATCCCATATTGCAGGATGAAATTCCTAGAAAACCTTGTCTTACTCTATTTGGTGGAATTTGATGCATTTCTAGGAATGGATTGGATTTACCTATATATATCCAATAATAATTATCATGAGAAGGAAATCACTATTCATATTGTTAATCAACCCCTGATTCAGTATCAGTGAAGGAGGAGGATGAATATTCTTTAGCACCAATATAACAATAATTGATATGATTATAATAAAAAAGCATACCTAACTCAATCGATTGAGTATATGGATGAAAAATTCCTCGAAGACATGTTTATCATGATGGAATACACTGATGTGTTTCCTAATGAATCACTTGAACCACCTCTTACTTGAGAGGTGGAATTTTTAATTGATCTTGTACCATGGTTATTACCATTATACAGGACTCTATATAGAATGAATATTTTGTAACTTTAGGAGATAAAGAAACAACTAAAAGAGAATCTGTATAAAGGGTTCATAGGATTATGTGCTTCTCCATGGGGTGCACCAGTCCTCTTGATCAAGAAGAATGATGGGTCAATACACCTTTTCATTGATTATCATGAGACCAAAAAGATCACGATAAAGAACAAGTATCCTCTACTATTGATTTATGACTGGTTCAATAAGCTATGTGGATAAAAATACTTCACCAAGATGGATATTCTATTGAGATATTATCATGTAATGTTAAATAAGGAAGATATCCCCAAGGCCGGTTTTCTTATAAGGTATGGGAAATATGAGTTCAAAATATTGCCTTTAGAACTCAATAATGCTCCAAAAATATTTATGGACTTGATGAATAGTGTCTTTATAGATTACCTCAACATGTATTTTGTAGTATTTATAGATGATATTATAATAAACTCCAAAACAAAGGTGGATCATGAGGAGCATCTAAGCAATGAACTAAAAACAATATAAAAGGATAAGAATTATGCTAAGTATTGAAAAATTGAGTTTTGGTTGATGGAAGACCCATTATTGGGGAATATGATCATAGGAAATTAAAAATATGTGAACACTTAAAATATAGAAGCAAATGAAGGATGGATAAGGACAACATCAGTGATGGATATCTGTAGATTATTTGAGTTAGGTGGGTATTATCGCTGATTTGTGAGAAATTTATCATGATTGTCAAACACTCTTACCACGATAACTCTTAATTAACTCAAGTTTTGATGTAATTATTGTTGTGAAGAGATATTCAAGTATTTATTAATGAGTCCAATCATACCACATTTTTTCATAATACCCACAACTAGAGATATTTTCATGGTTTCCAATAATTCTTTGATATGTGACTGGGATATGTGTTAATGAAAAATAACAAAGTCATAGCCTATACTTCAAGGAAGTATAAAGTTCATGAACAAAACTACCAAACACATGATCTAGGGTTGGATGTAGTGATCTTACCTTTGAAAATAAGAATGAATTATCTCTTTGGATAGAAGTTTTAAATATTTATAGATTAAAAATCTATAGGTATATATTCACACAAAAAGAGCTGCATATGTGCGAATGAATAAGGTTAGAGATGAAGAAGAAAAACTAATTCCAAATTCACTACCATTTTTTGAAAGATATTAAATTGGAAGGCATTATAAGTAGAATGGATCCATCAATTTTATCATTGATTAGAATGGAGAAGGATCTTATCTTATTACACTTCAAGAGGATGGATATGGGAATCATAAATAAATGAACATCCTCAATCCTTTCATAAATGATTATTCAACCCTCTATTTTGGAAAAAATAAAGGATTTTTAAATAGATAATGTGGGAATTTAAAAGAAATTAGAGACAATAATAAAATGAAAATCCTCAGAGTTCATTGATAATAAAGAAGGAGTTATGAGATTTTGGTCAGACTATGTGTACCAGAAAATTTTGAGTTAAAGAAGAAACTTTTGGTTGATGCACATATATCAACTTCCTCCATTAAACTAGGAAGTAAAAAAGATGAGTTGATATCATTTATAACACAGTTGTTGGGAAAATATGAAGAACGTGATCACAGAATATATATATCAAAGTGCTTGGTATGTCAGTAAGTAAAGGCTGAAAGGTATAAGCTTAAGGGGATGATGCAACCATTACCCATACCAACATGGACATGGGAAAACATCACCATGGTATTTTTCACTGGAATTCAAAATACATCCATGGTAAAAAAATTCTATATGGGGTTTTGTGGATTGACTTACATAGATATCTTACTCTCGCAATCCAAGAGGACTTCTCATCAAATCAACACACACAGATATACATCAGAGATGTGGTAAGAATATATGATGTACCACAATAAATCTTAACTGATCATGATCTAAGATTCACCTCCAAATTCTAGAAGATTATCCAACATTATGTGACCACTAATTTGAACATCATTAAACCACATCACCCTCGAACAGATCTCCAATCCGTCATGACTATCAAAAAATGTGAGTCAGTGTTGAGAACATAGTAAAATGAATTTAAAGGATGATGGGATCAATATCTTCTTCTATTCGAGTTCTAGGATAATGATTTTTTCCACTCAGGCATTCAAATGGATCCCTCTGAAGCACATTCTTGAAATAGGTGTAGAACACTTGCATGTTGTGATAATGTTGGGGAAAGAAAATTGTTAGGTCCTAAATTGGTCAAGGAAATGGTGGAAAATGTTAAGATAATTCAGTAGTACATCAAGGATATTCAGATTTAACAGAATATATATGCTAACAATAAACAATAATAAATATAGTCTAATGTTAGAGAAATGGTATTCCTATTCATATATCTGTGCAATAAAGTGATTATATTTGGGAAGAATGTTAATCTTAGTCCAAGATACATCGGCCCTTTTGAGATCCTTGATTTGATCAGAGCGGTAGTGTTGTGAAAAAATCCCCCAATGGATCCTCTCAGTATGTTTTGGGTGTGGTTGTGTTTGTTGACAATGCCAGATGTTTGAAAATGAGAATTGTTGGTGTTTGTCGAAGATAGGTTTTTAAGGTGGCGCAGTTTACCAATGTTTTCCAAATTTTGGGGTCTCAATATTAGGAATTTTTTTTGAATAATGGAGAAGGAAATCATTAAAGGAAGTGGAATGTTGAACCCGAGACATGGATCACGTATGCTATCTGGGAAGGGTACATGGCCAAGAACCAGGTAGCATGAACAGTACGTGGATGCGGTTCGCGGAAAAAAAATGGTTCGTGGCTAGGCGGTAGTGCAGTATGCTAATGGGATGAAGTTGGTAGAGGAAGTCAACCACATAAGAGAAAAGGCAGTACACATGGAACGTAAGAAGATAGTTCGTGGATGACTTGCGGTTCGTGGTGGAAGAAGATTTGGTATGCAGTGGGGGCTAATTCGAATCAAGATTTGGTAAATCTTGATTTACAGGATTAAGTGAGTATCTTTTCATATATAAGAAATGATAATCCTACCAATTTCGGTGGAAATTTAACATCATTAGAAATCATATTTTTCTCAAGAAATTTGGTAATGTTTGAATGCGGTTCACACTAATGTTTTCAAGGATTCATAACTAGCAAAGTAAGTCTAGTATGTGGAGGAGGATGTCCGATAGATAGAAGGAGTTGTCTTGGTACATAGAGGAGGAATCTACAGTACGTGAGAGGGAGAATTCGAAAATTAGTATGTGGAGGGATATCTCTGGTATGTAGAAGTGATGTCATTCCATGGAAAATTAATAGTTCGTGGATAGAGATTGATTCACAGATGAGGTTCGCGGAATCGGCACGCCGTAGTGGTATACTATAGCGAAGGCAGAAGCAGACCGCGAACAAAGAAGGTTCCCGGAACAGGCAGTCTGTGGATAGAGGAGATTCTTGGAAGATTAAGTACTACATTGAGCTAGGGGTTCATGTACCAAACTCAATACTTATTATGCGGCATAGATAAGGTGGTTTGATATTTGGCCAAGGAATCTTGTGAAAGCTTCAATACAGTTTTCAAAAGTATTTTTTGGTACCTAAAAGTTCTTAGGAATGTTGAATTCATCTATGGGTGAAACAAGAACTTATATAGAGCATCTTCCTATAGTTTATGATGCAAGAATTCATGAAAATTAAGGGACCTACATGTACATAAACTGGGTTTGAACGACAAGTCAACAAATTTTCAGTGGATTCCTTTCCGAGAGTAGTGATTGAAGGAAGAGGAAGAAAGTGACCATTTCCACCGGTAGTGAGCCATAAAAAGAGGCATAGAGAGTGACCCTTGGGAATGCATTGAGAAGACCCTAAACCTTGTAAAGGCAGTGATCCTGGGCATAGAAGATCTAGCCTTAAAATTGTACTCATTATTGGAAATGATACATAGTGAATTTGGTACATTGGAACATTGCCATTGTATGCTCCTTGGATGCAACCATGTGAGGGTGAACCGAGTAAAAATTGTTGTGTCCTATGCATGATTTCATATCAGTTCATATATTTCTACGTGAGGATGAGAAAATTGAGTTTTGTCTAACAACGAAACATGATCGGAACAGGGGGAGAGTTTTAATCTATCATACCCTGAATCACCCATCCTCTCAGGGTATTCAACCAAGTAGATCTAACAATTGGTATCATAGGGAAAGGTTGAAAGTTATTTTTTTTCTCTCATAAGAACAAATGGAGGTGGTCAATCATAAAGGAATTCTGATTTTCGATGGAAATAATTTTCAAATATGGAATAATCGAATTCCACACTACTTCCTATCAGTAGGGATGTATGTATTTATAGTAGATATGCATAGAATATCAGATGAAATTAATAGTGGTTCTTTATCAAAAGTTGAAAGAATAGAACTTGATGATGATTTTAAAGGGATCAATGCTTTAGGGGGAGCCCTAACAAATTAAATATATACGATGATGATGCCCTGTAAAACATCACAATCAGTGTGGGAAATATTATTGAAAATTTTTGTGGGCGACACAAAGGTTCAAGAAGCAAAGCTGGAGGTTATGTAGAACAAGGATGAGGATCCCATAATGAATCCCAATGAGACTATTGATGCATTCTTTGACAAGATAAATATTATTTTAGAAGACATGAATGGTCTTGGAGAATTCATTGAAGATATAAAAATTGTGAAATGTATATTGAGGAAACATCCACCGCGGTTCACTCCAAAAGTTTCAGTGTTGGAAGACAAAGACCTGAAAGAGCTAACACTAGATAACCTTCACAGTACCCTTGTATAATAAGAAATGAAAAATGATGAAAACACTTTAGTAAAAAAGGTAAAGTCAAAGGAAGTGGTGTTCAAGGCCATGAAGAATATCTCTATTGAAGATAGTTTGGAGGAAGATAACGTAGATGATGTCATGTCATTTATATCCTCTAATCAGCAATGAAGATAATGAAAGTTCAAAGGTAAATTTATATTTGTATGCTTTCAATGTCGAATGATTGGGTATTTTGCATCAAAGTTTCCTAAGAATTTTGATGATGAAAATAGAGAAAATGATAAAATTCCCCAAAACAAGTATTCATAAAATGAAAAAGGGAGGAGAAGTACTAGGATACTGTTTTTCAAATAGAATAATATGCTTTCAAAAGAAAAAGAAAGTTAAGAAGAATCTGAGGCAGAAGAGTTGGAAGACTATATGGATCCTATAGTAGATGATTTGGTGGATGTTGCTAAAAATTATTTAACATGAGAAAAAAGTGACAATGAAGAAGGATAAATTGATGGAAGAGTTGATCTTCATGTTGAATTATATGTTTCTATTGAAGAGATATATATTTTGAGAGCTAAAATGAAAAAAGATAACAAAGTTTTTTGTTATGCCAAACTCTTTATGCAACAGTACGAAGAAGATAATTCTTAGATGAATGAAGAAATTAAAAAGTTGGTTGAGTACAAAATCAAAATCGAAGAACTGAAAATTGAAATTTATTGTTTGAATAAAATTGTAAAAGATAATATCGAACATATCGAGCATCTATAAGTAGAGTTTGTTAGTCTGTGAAGAATAATTTAAGATCATGGGAAATTGCTAACTCTTGGTTCGACATTAGGAAAGAAGATCCTACAGGAAATAGACAAGAATATATTTGAGTGGAGCGGTCTATCAGAACAAAAGGGGCTTGATCTAAAACAAGAAGAGGTTATGGTTCAAGTTATACCCCTAGCACCCACTCTAAGATTGAAGACTGATTTGGGTATGAATCTGAATCAGAAGATTCAGAGAATCCAAGGCTAAACAAATTGTGCATCATTACCACACATGAATGTACCTCACATAAGATGTTATTGTTGTGGTATGATAGGACACTCTCAAAATGTATGTTCCATAAAAAATAGGCACCAAAGGGAACAAGACCAAAAGAGGTGGTCGTATAGAGTTCAAAATTATAGGTCATCATTTGATGGTCATTGCTTCAGGTGTAAAGGTCTCGGACGTATGGAAAGATATTTCACATCAATAATGAAGAGTATTGTGCTGAGGAAAACTGAATTTGTTCCTATGAAGCATCCAAAAGTATTTAAAAGTGAGATGAAAATTAAAAATTGGTTTGCTGCTCTGTAAGTTGAAACAGACCCATCATATACTGAGGAAGATCAATATTATCAATCCATTTAAGTTATTAATTCAAAGGATTGGGTAGAAAAGAAAAGGGATGACCAGGACGTGGTTATAGAAATTGTGTTCAAGGCATCAAATAACACTTGTATATGGATATTAGACAGTGGATTTACTTCCCATATGATGGGTAATAAGAATCTAGTAATAGATAAAAGGTACGATAAATATGGTATTGTATGATTCTTAAATAATGAGGGTTTGAAAATTATTATTTCAAGAAAAGACATGTTTGGAGGAAAAGACGTGAGTCGAGTTGATGTCTTGGTTGTTGAGGGGCTTAGTCACAACTTGCTTGGTGTTAGTCAATTGTGAGACTCAGGACATGCCGTAAGTTTTTCCAAGACAATACGTATTATCAATTAAAAGGAAGGTGTTGTTGTGTTGTAAGTAAAGCATGCGAAAGGGAAACTCTACCTCATAAGTGGAGAAGAAGATATGATATTTCTGTCCAATGATGAAGAAAACAAGTTATGACAAAAGTATCTTGGTAACATTAGCCATGTTTCCTTGGAATATTTGTTAAAATATGATGCAACTCGAAATCTACATAGATTTTCACATGATTGTACACATATGTGTGATGCCTGCCAACATGGGAAGATCATTCAAAGGACATATATGAAAAAGGAGCAAAAGTCTATAAGATTGCTGGACCTGGTGCATATTGATGTGTGTGGTCCAGTTTCCCCAATATCTATTGATGGGATGAGATATTATGTTCTACTCACTGATGAATATAGCAAAATGGCATGGGTTTCAATAATCACCCACAAATCTGAAGTATTTTGTTGCGTTACATGATATTGACAATAATGTGAAAAGATGCTTGTTCATAAAATCTGAATGATTCAAACCGATAATGAAAGAGAGTTCACAAATATCCAAGTAGAGGAGTATCTCGAAAAACATGGGGTAAGGCATTAATTTTCGGTAGTAAGAACTCTACAGCAGAATAGAGTAGTTGAGATAAGAAATCAGAGGGTTAACACAATGGATAGAATAATGCTCATTGTGAAAGACCTTCTGGAGAAATTTTAGAAAGAAGTAGTGATAATAGTAGTGTACACTTCAAATAGATATTTACTTTTTCCACAAGAGGAGAAGACTCCATATGAGTTATGGTTTGGAAAGAAGCCTTCATTAAAGTACTTTCGAATATTCAGAAGTAAAATTTTAATTTAAAATAAGGAGAAACATTGATAATTTGAATCCCTTGGGGATGAAAGGATATTTCTTGGCTACTCAATGAAAATAAAAGCATACAAATTCTTCAATAAGGTGCTGGGAAAGATAGTTGAAATTCATGATGTGATTATATTATAAAATTAAGAGAATATTTAGCAAATACATGATCAAATAGAGGAGGATAGAAATGAAGAGATGAAGAGATTAGGAGACAATCCAACTGTAGGGATTGATTCAGAAGAAGACTCAAATGATGATAATAAATCAGTGTCTTCCTAGAGACTAGAAAAAAGAGCTTAAATTGAGAGGTAGAACATATTCGGTGATCAAACAAAACCATTTCAGGCAAGAAGGATGAAGTCTCTACATCAAGAATCATAATTATCAGAATTAGAGCCATAATACTTTAATAAATCAGCTGGAGATGAGAATTTTGTTCATTTAATGAATGAAGAGATTGACCAAATTGAAAAAAAATTAAACATGGGAAATTGTTTTGAGACCAGAAGCCATGAATCTCATAGGAAAAAATGGGTCTTTCGCAACAAAATTAATTAATACAGTGTTTTGATTCGAAAAAAAAACACGACCTGTGTGAAAATGGTACTCCCAGATAGAGGGTATAGATGTCGATGAAACATTCACTCCTATTTCAAGGCTGCAGACAATTATATTATTCTAGGCTCTAGCCAAGAAACAAAAGTTTAATGTTTTCCAGATGGATGTCAAGTCAACATTTCTTAATCGTGTTCTGGAATATGATGTATACATTGAGCTACCAGATGGTTTTATTATTCATGAAGATGAGAATAGATTTTGTCAACCGAAGAAGGCTTAATATTCTATGAAGCAAGTACCAATATCATGGTATTCAAGGCTTGATCAGTTTCTAATAAAGCTCAGATTTCAATGTTGTGGAGTTGATTACAATTTCTTTTACAACAATGACAATATTCAAGGAATGATTGTGCTATTTTATGTCAATGACATAATATTTGGTGGATCGGATGAAGAAAAATGCAGATAATTTTCTGAATTCATGAAAACTAAGTTCAAAATGTTGATGATTGGAGAGATTACATTTTTTTCTTGTATTAAAAGTGACTCAAGGAAGGATTGGTACTTTTATTTCCCAATCTAAATATTCAAAGGAAGTTTTGAGAAGGTTTGGAATGGATAATTCCAAAGAGATGAAGAATCTGGTTTCTACCCGGTCTAAATTGTAACGAGATAATGAATTTAAGCCAGTTAATATCACTGAATACAGAAAAATCATTGGAAGTCTATTATACTTTACAATTATAAGGCGTGATGTTTTATTTCCCACATGCCAAGTAGTGAGGTATCAAAGAAATCCCAAGGAGAGCCACATGATTGCAGTAAAAATAATTCTTCAGTATGTCAAGGGAAATGTGGATTTTGGCATAATGTATAATGACAAATCTCAGCCAGATTTATTGGGATATACAAATACAGACTGGGATGGTTCAGTAGATGGTATGAAATCAACATCAGGTGGCACATTTTATCTTGGAAGGTTGTGTATTTCATGGTTATGCAAGAAAAAACACTGTATTTCATTAAGCACTATAGAATTTGAATACATTAAAGCAACTCAAGATTTCACACTACTATTGTGTATGAAGCAATAACTTGATGATAGGGGAATTGAAGTGAAATCACAAATCAAAATTCATTAAGATAATTTGAGTTCTATAAATATGAACAAAAATCTAGTCCATCACTAAAGGATAAAGAATAATGAAATCAAATATCATTTTTTCATGGTGAAGGTGGAGAAAGGGCTTATAAAGTATGAGTATGTGCAAAAAAACAATAGGTTGCATATATTCTGACAAAGGACTTACCCAAAGAAGCATTTGAAAGGAATCGACTAACTCTGCGAGTCTAGTCAACTTCCCACACATGAAAAAGTGTAGATGTGGGCCCCCTCTCTCCAAAGTATGTTGTGTCATTACCTAATTTATTGATATGTTTTCTTTACTTTATTGTAGACAACCTTGAAGTGCTCTTAGGGTTTGTTGAAAAAGGGTGAGAAAGTGTCACTTCTAGGGGAGATAAGACACGGGGAGAAGCAGTTAAGTGGAGCAGCAAGATAGGGAGAGTCGAAGATGAGCTGAAGCTAATAGAGGAGCTGTAACTTAGGGGGTGCATTAAATATGACGATTCTATACGTGATCAATCAAATAATAGATACCACATTTGCTGAGGATCATGATAAAAGTATAAGAGTGGTGTTTGAATGGTGTCAGAAGGCTTATAGAACTCAGCAATTGGTATCAGTTTTGCATCAAAAGTTTGTGTCATAATTGAAGCGATTCACTGATGAACTTTTTATTATAATCTTGTTTCTCATGTCGAGAATGGATCATGTGGGCTTAGATTATTGTTTGAGTAAATCCTTGATCATTATATTAATTGCATGAAGCAAATGATGATTGAATATGGATGTAGAGTTATCGAGATATCAAAATGTAGAGAATTGTTTTATGAAGAGTTGTAAACAAAAACAAAGGAAGATATTGTTGGGATCAAATCCCTCAATGCATCCTCTCGGCATGTTTTGTGTGTTGTTTTGTTTGTTGAGAAATCCAAATGTCTACAAATGATAATGGTTGGTGTTTTCCGAAGACAGATTTTTAAGGTTGCACAGTTTATAAGTGTTTGCCAAATTTTTGGGTCTCAATATCGGTAATTTTTGCGAATAATGGGGAACAAAATCAGAAAAGGAAGAAGAATGAGGAGATTGGGACATAGATCAAATACTATGTCTGGGTAGGGTACGCGGCTGCGAACCAGGTAGCGGGAACGGTATTAGGATGCAGTTCACAGAACCAAAAATGGTTCACAGTTGAGCAGCAGTGAAATATATGGATGGGCTGAAGTCATTGGAGGAAGTTGACCGTGTAAGAGCAAAGGTGGTACACAGAGTGCCTTGGATAACGGTTCTCAGATGGATTACAGTTCGCGGTGGAAGAAGATTTGGTATGTGGTGCGGGTTGTTTCGAATGAAGAATTGTTAAATCATGATTTAGTGGGTATGTTTTCCTATATAAGAAATGCTAATCTTACTGATTATGGTGAATATTGAACATAATTAGAAAGAATATTTTTCTCTGGGAATTCATCAAAGTCTGAATGTGGTTCGCATTGAATTTTGAGGGGATTATTAACCCACAAAGGAAGTCTAGTACACGGAGGAGGAAGTATAGTACGTAGAAGGAGTTGTCTCAGTACACAGAGGACTAATCTCTGGTACGTGAGAGGGAAAATTCCACAAGAGGTACATGGAAGGAGATCTCTGATGCGTAGAGGCGAAGGCAGTTCGTGAACAATGAATAGTTCGCAGAAAGAGAGTGATTCGTAGAGGAGGTTCATGGAATTGGTACATGTTAGTGGTATGAGATAGCGAAGGAGGAATCAATCCATTGATAGAGGAGGTTCATAGAAGAGGCAGTCCATGGATAGAGGAGGTTCATGAAAGAGGAAATTGTATGTGGAGCAGGCAGTGCACGTACAAAACTTGGTACTTAGTACGTGGCATGGACACGGTGGTCCTCAATTTACCCAAGGAAGATTGCAAAATCTTTAATATAGTTTGTGAAAGTATTTTCTGATACTTAACAACACTTGGGAAGGTGGAATTCATCTACGAGTGAAAATGAACTTCAACATAGCATATAGCTATTGATGAGGGTGCAAGAATTTCTGCAAATAAAGGGATCTACATGTCCATAAACTGTGATTTACCTATAGGTCAATTATCTGTGAGTGGATTCCTTTCCAATAGAAGTGATTAAAGGAAGTGGAAGACGGTGACCCTTTCCACCAATAGTGAGCCAGAGAAAGAGGCATAGGAAGTGACCCTTGGTAATGTAGTGAGTGGACTCTAAAACTTGTAAAGGCAGTGAGCCTGGCTTAGATGATCTAGCCCGAGCATTGTACTCATTAATGGTAGTGAGCCTTAGTGAATTTGGTACTTTAGCACATTGTATTTGTATGATCCTTGGACGTAGCCCAATGAGGGTGAACCAAGTAAAAATCGAAGTATCCTATACATGATTTCATGTCTGTTCATATATTTTTATAGGGGGCAGTGAGAATTGAGTTTTGTCTAAGAACGAAACAAGATCCGAACGGGGGAGAGTTTTAATCTATCATAACCTGATTCACCCCCTCCTCTCTGGGAATTAGACCTAGTGGATCTAATAGGTTGCCTACGAATTACACTCTCACCTAACCTATTTCAAGTAAATTGTTTATTCCTTGTATGCCTTAAGAGAAAGTACAAACCAAAACCCTCACATGTCCTAGATATAGAGGTGGTACTGTTAGAGAATGACCTTTCCTATGAGGAGAAGATGATTAAGATATTATATCGTAGAGAAAAATTTCTTCGAAATAAGCAATGCACCTTGTGAAAGTGCTGGGGAGAAACCACAAGTTTGATGAAGAAATGTAATAACTGAAAGAGGTGATAAAATAGATTTATCCACTACTATTAGTGTGGGAAAAGAAAAATTTAAGGGATATATTTCTTAAGCGAGGAAGATTGTAATGACCCGAACTATTATAAATAAAATTCCCCATGAAATTTAATTAAATGTATTATAGATATTGAAAAAACATACACTTATTTGTTTTTATTATATCCTATAATATTTAAATAAACATTAAGCATCTTTAACATTGATACTATATTTATTGAATTGTGATCACATGATTAGTATAAATATAAGGTTTTAACCAATCCAATCGACCATATCAAAGGAAGTGGTGGCCTCAAACAGTAAGATCATACCCAATGAATCCCATTTATTAGAGCTTATGAGTGGGATAGTATCACATGTATTTTCCATCGACCAAGCCCATGATGGTACCCAACAACTCAAGCATGAGCAAAACCATTTAGGGGATAATTTCAAGCTCATAAATATCACAACCCAAACCATGTAAGCTGAACTACCCCATGAATGTATCATCATCTTAAACCTTACTATTATTGATTTTGTGGGTGTATTGAATGGATTTTTATCAAGACCTCATAAATATGATTATATAAATTATTTTTTATATAATTATGAAAATATTTTTATCCAATTATTTTTAATTTATAAATCATATATATGTTGATACAATAAAACACAAATAGTATTTTTGGGGAATATTCAAATTAAATATAGGAATTTATTTTTAAAAATTAATTAATTTTTTAAAATAAATTAATATTTTAATGAAATATTTTTTCTTAATTTTTATTAAATATAAATGATCATATAATTATTATGAATTCAAATGTTCTTTTTATATGGGTTTGAAAACCCTTGTTGTAAATAACACATTTATTAATAAATATCAATTTTATTTTATCTGTTAAAATTCACATATTTTTAAAATAATTTAGATAAAAAAGAATATTATTTTTGAAATCATAACATTGAAATTATCTAATAGTGAAATTTTCATAATTTTATGAGATAGTCGAATTTTCGAGTAAAATTTAAATACCATATAAATATACATTGTGTATTATGAAAACATAAAGATACAAAAAAGATGTAATAAATACTATAAATTTATCCATGACCAAATGTATTTTTTCTATTTAAAATAATTATTTTTTTATTTTATTTGATTTAATTTATAAATCTATTATGAATCCCCCAATACCATTAATATATTTTAAGTTTTAAAATAATTTTGTTAAGCCTATGACTCACCTCCAAATACGAATGGGTATTATTTTATTATATTCGGACCTTAACCTTATAAAATATTGGGAACCACTACCATTTGGTATAAACCATGGGAAAAAATATGGTTTGGTACGTAGTTTTTGTTATTTCATTATGTAGAGTCCAAAACCTATATAATAAATAAATCTCCCTCTTTTACTTTATAAACCCACTTATTCTCCCATTTATCTTCACTAAAACTCTTTGGAACACATCAATACTTTGGACTCCACTCACTAGAGTCCTCCCAATGCCACCCAATCTCTCAAGAATCCCCTATTAAGCATTTTGAGTCACACAATCAAGTAATGGATCTTTTCCTTTATCCTATTTATCCAAGTATCTTCTTTAACTTATGTCATTTATCATCATTACCTCATTATAGAATAACCAAGGGACATAAATGGCAAATGTGATTCATAAATAACTCGATCTTTCCAACTTTCCAAGAGTTGAAAACCAATCACACACTAAGAACCTAAAATCTCAATCTGAGTAACCTAAGTTGAAAATCAAATGAAACTATAAAATTCAATTATAAAACATTAATCTTAAATCCCTAGTAACCTGAACAACCTAACAAAATAGGGGCTCTCAACACATCATCCCGATATCCATTAGATGGTCTGGAAAAACACTAAATATATGATCTACCAAATTGAAAAATAGTTATACGGTGACAAAAACAAGCTATGATACCACTTTTTGACAACTCATCCCATCTCACTCTATGAATAGAAACTGAACTGGTTTTCCACATGACCTCAGGTTCCCCTCCCTATATTCTAGAGGCCTTAAATTTGTAACATGGGTCTTGGGAGGTATCATGGGGAGGATATACAACCTTTATCACATTGTATAATCACATGGAACTAATTAAATAGAATACATCATTAATGAACATAATATTACACATGATAAATGAAATATAAAAAATATAATAATATTCTATATAGATGTAGAAAAATCATTCAAATATAATCATTCATTGGGACGTTCACATATATAAATAAAGAAAAAATTAAATAAAAGTATTTTAGGCCCTACAATAACACTAAGACTCTCTATAATCCCAATCTCAAATCCTGGTCGAGCATATTATCTTCTTCATCAATATCATAATTGGTATCTTCCCAGATTTTGTTAGTTTCTAGTTAGAGTTTCCCTCATGTATCAATGTGCCATGGCTACCCGAACATTGTGTGGGTACATAATTTAATAGGGAACATGCAATGTGTTCACATACATAACTAAGAATGCAGTGACATTTTCACATCATATGAATGAATAAAAAAAATTAATACCTATATAAAAAAATAAATAAAAATAAATAAAAAAATAAACATCATTTATCTTTAGGTCTGTGACATTGATTGAAAATACCTTAACCAGTGTCGAGATGTCTCTGAGTACATCAAGATAACTATAAAATCTAGTAACTTGTGAGCTACAAATATATGGATACCCCAAATGTATCATCAAGGATGAATGGTCCCAACCCATGAAATGACAAACATATGGGATCCTAATCCATGTAAACTCCTATACTGAGCTCCATATCAATGTATTGTCTAATAGTATACTCATGTATCTAGGTACATAACTTGGGGTAGTCTAACATCTAATATCCAAATCCATGGAGTCTCTAGCACTGATCAATAAATCAATGAAATGTCTGAAAATATTTTTGTTCCAAATACATGGAATCACAATCCTATACTCATGACTCTAAGGACCCATTCCTTAAGATTCCAATTCATGTAAGTTCCAATATTTCCCCACATGAGGTCCAAATATTGGATCTCAAGAAGTACCTTTGTGTATCAAAAAATTAACCATCGCATCACATCAGGCCCTTAGTCCAGGTCCAGGGAAGCACACATTTTCACCTAAAATTTAATCTAAATAATATCGGTGAATTCATAAATATTGGGTATGGGTTAGATAAATGCCTAAAATCATCACCACTATGTAAAATCCCTTAGTCTCACATTATCACAATAGGTTATTAGGTGAAACTAGCTACCATACCTACCTATTCCCAATTACACCCTTTTTTCAATGTTCGCAAATTACATGGGAATATATAATTTTTCCCTAGGGTACAATAAGGTCTCCCTTGCCTCCTAGGAAAATCACACTAACGTGATGGGTTTAATTTGAACCCTTTTTAAGATGCGTTAGGTCATCCTAAATACCCAAACCATTTTTCCAATCTCCATATTGTTTGACCAGCCAAGTAATATTAACCAATTAGTGGAGAAACACTCACTCCATAGTCATCTAAAAGATCCCACTGGATCTTGAGTGTATCTCATGGCCAACCCTTGGCCTTGAAACCCAATTCATTACTCCTCTCTAACTAGAGGTTACTAGATCACCTACCACTAGGGACACTAAACCCAAACAATTTCATATTAATTAACCCATAAATATCAAGGGATTTAATTATTATACATCAAATGATTATGTTAATATACCTATCCATATGTGACTGATATGTCTAGTCAGAATATGAGGGTACATTGAGGCCCTTGGAAACTTGAACAATTCAATAGTAGGATCTAGTTTTTACTAACTAACTTCAAAATTTAAAAGGAACACATACTAAAGTGTTTGGACCACACATATCACATATATAAAAATAAATTCATAAATTTTACGAATAATCATAAATATCATATACCTTAAAGTGAAGTGAACCAACTTTTAAAATTAGTATGGATGATCCTACGAAGGCTCATCTTTCCCATATAGGCATCATCCAAAATACTGAGGCCCTATCTCAATCCTAAACCACAAAATTAGTTTAATCTAAGGAAACCCCGTTGGAGATTCCAATTAGGGATGTAAATCTATAGAAAAATTCATGGTATCTAGATGACCCCATCTCAAAAGGTCCCCTATACAATCAATGAAAAATCTATAACAGGTGATGACATATCAATTATAAATTTAATTATAATTGAACCAAAAATCTATAAAAAATAAAGTTTGATGTTTACCTCTATAAAAATTGTGTGTGATGATAGGAAGAAATTGTCATGGGATATTCTTTATGCAAGAAACATGAAATACTCAGGAGAATCAGGCCATCCCCCTATGCTCTGGTGGAATCACCAATAGAGACCTAACCAAAGAAGAAAGAAATTAGAGAGAAATTAAGCAGGATATCCAATGGGGATAATGGAAAAAGGAAACATTCCTTGAATAACTAATTAATAGTATTGAAATTGTCCCTAAATCAAGGGTGGATCATAGAGGAATGGGAGAGGACCAAACGACTCACACACACAAATACCAATATGAAAAAGGCCTCTTAAAAACTAGAGGGAGTATAATAGTAATTAAATCACCTTAAAAAACATAGTAGATAGAATATATGGGTCCACCAGTTTTTTGGTGGCTACCCTAATCTAAGGGGTATGACTTGACATCCAATGGCTTGCTATTGTCTATCTCACAGCTCATCAATGGAAATATATTTTCTCTAAAATAGCTTTATCAGCCCCCAGATGGTTTATTTGGTCACTCAAGCCTTCCTCGTCACCTTCTAGACCCCAAATAATGTGTAATCAATCATTTTTTTAGGTTTTCTCATTCTATGAATTCTATTTTGAATGTTGGTTCAAAATAAGATATCTTGAGTAAATTCAAAACTCAAAATCCCCTTTAATTTCACCAACCATCATATTGTAGAACATTACACATATTCTCCTATTAATTGGAAAAATATTTTTATCGTTTACATTCAAATCCTCCAATTCACTAAAAGTAATTTATTTTTACATTTTGAATATCATTTTGAGATTAGATCATCTTCTCACATCAAAATTATTTATTTTAATGTGATGTTAATAAATTATAAAATCATTAAAAATATTTATCCTCAAGTGTTGAGATCTTTTCATCATATTGTTTGGTAAATTTATCATTAGTTTATGTACTAAATTAGAGATTTAAATATTTTATCCATATCCTCTAATGTTTTAAAAAATTACATTAACTCTAGTTATGAATATATCAATTAATTAATATTGATCCATTTTAAAATATTAATAATTTTTTCTATAAATTATATATTTAGGTTACTTTATCTTCTTATTTCCTTGATAAGTACTATTTATTTTCTTCCAAATCTAATTAGCAGTTTTACAATATAATATATTTTTTATATCCTTCTTAGATAATGAGGATATCATAATTCTAAGCCTCCCCATCACTTTCAATATTCTTCCTCTCATATTTATACTAAGAAGAAGTCCCTTTTAGACTAATGAAACATTTAAGAACATAATCAATAAAATAAATTATTGGTGAGAGAAGATAAAGCACCATTATTTCATTCTATAATGATAAATTTTCCATAAAATATCATAATTCCAATAAGATTAATTGATTTTTTTAATCCATATAATATTCAAGATATATATTATGAGATAAAACCCGAACATTAATACCTATTATAATGATTACAGAGAGATGTGATCAACATTTAGTGGGGGAGTAAATAAGTATTGATACTTTTTCATTTCAAACTCCTATGTTCCTTTTACTTATTTATAAAAAAATCTATCAAATTCATCATTATTCAGAAAATAAGATAAGATATAACATATTTTTTATCAAGTTTCTCCATTAAAATGAATAATTAGGAACCCAGTGTATGGTGTTTTTAATCCCATACACACCCAAATCCACTTTTATTATCAAGTTGAAGCATTATAAAATGGTATATCCTTGAAACTACTATAATAAATGTTAATAATAAATTCAATTGAAGAATCAAATTGTTAATTAAACAAATAATAGATATCTTATTTATGAATTTTCACCAATATAAGCATAAGAAAGTAAGCTATTTATATAACTTTTTTCTTCTTATTTCTCCCATTGAACAAGAGTCATTGTGGGGAATTCCCTTATAAAATATTCTCATCAAAATCATTATTAAATTTTATTAAAACTTTCTTATCTTTATACATATTGTTAAATTCTTAGAATGAGACCATAATAAATTTACATAATTAAATTATGTAAATTATCATTAAAATATATTAATTACAATTTTTTAATTTTTTGTAATACCTTAGATGAACCATGTGGGTTTACACCCCATGGTCCTCAATCCATAACTGACTCCCAAATGAGATCATATTCCTTGCATATATGATTCTCAAAAAACCTTCCACAAATGTGCATGATTATCTTATTAAAAAAATCAATATTGTTTCCATGAAATATATTATATTTTACCTTTATAAATTATTTAAAATTATCATCTTTCAAGTCCTATAAATATTCCATGAATATCCTCACATTCTTACACTTTCTATTCTCCATAAATGTTTCTTGAGTCATTACAACTAAACTAGATTGTGGTATTTAATATCTAAAATAAAAATAAATATAATAAAATTATAAATTCAATAATTCTCACATACATTAAAGTGGATATTTTTTATTTATCTCCTTTACTATGGAATTCACTCTTACTTATCAATAGGCAAATTAGTTTAACTATTATATATAGTTTTTTATCCTAAATTTTGAGTTTTGTACCCTTAAACATGTGCTATAGAATTCATGAGACTCTTACATATCGTTTGAAACTATCTAGTTACTATTACATAAGTATTAGAAAATCCTTATTACCCTTATTTTTTACTTTTCTAAATATACCTCTCCATCAAATTTTACATATTATCCTCTTAGCACTTTCATATTCTCAATAAATTTTGATTCAGTCTTATGTGTTATAAAAAATCTATTTTAATTTATTATATATCATTATTCTAATAAGCATATTTAGGAAAACCTGTGAAAACTCTTATAACCCTTATAGATAAAGAAAATTAATTTTAGTAACATTGTGTGACTTGATACATTTCTAAATTTCAGACTTTATGGTATAAAAAACCCTTATATATCAAAATTACTATTTCAAAGATAATATTACTTATTATGTTAAAATTAAAAATGAATCCTATATACAAATTCCTTTATAAATACTATATTAACCTTCAACTCTAAAAATAATAGAATTCCAGAACTCTTTTATCTCATCCTTAAAATATATTCAAACCTTCTTAAGAAATATCCATCATTTTTCATCTCAAATCAAATAAAGAAAATCCCTATCCATTTGTATTTAAAATGAAAATATAAATTATTCCTTAAATGGGTTCTACAACCCCACAATATGATGGATCTAATCTAAGATGATTTATTATTTAACAAACCTTGTTTTTCATGATAAAAAATCATATCTTCCCTGTAAACTGAGCCATTACTACTAGATTTCTCATCTATCACTGAATTACTCATAATATTGAATCCAAGATCCTAAACTGATGCCAATGCACTAATTTATTACGTGAATGTTTAATTTAAACATTTTAATAATTCCCTTAACCTTATCATTGATCTAAGGATAGTAAATGTTAAAACATTATAGTACTATTTACTTCTTTTTTGTGCAACATCGCTAACCACCACAAATTAGTGGTGCATAAATTTTTGGTGTTATATGTTATAGTTTAAATCATTGATAACACCCCTTAGATCTATTGGTTAAGGTTATTTTGAGATGTAAATACTCAAATATGGTTGATCCACCAACATATACTCTTATAAAATGTTTTATTTTGTTTTGAATAATAGAGGTAAATTTTGGGAAAGCAAGTATGTACTTATTTAATGACATAGTGTAAGTATACATGATCATAAATACCTTTTGTGATATTTTTCCCTCTTAAGATTATATGAATGTTTATTCCATTAAATAATATGACACATTTCACTTATTAAGGGTTTAAAAATTCAAATAGGATGTATAATTCTATTACAAAAACATGAATCACATACCCATTTGAATGATTTTAAATATTATTTCTTGAAAATACATTGTATTAAAAAGAATTATGGTAAGAGGAGGTTAACTAAATGTGAAAAATCATTAATGAAAAACCCCTTGCTTGAATCATGTGCTGTGTGATATATTATGTTATTCACTTCAACACCTTCAATAATAATTAAGAATATCGTGAGATTTTATCAATAACTCATTAAATGGAATATAAAATAGATGAGTATTTCATTTATATCATTTTGGGTATTATATTGAACTTGAGATAAAATAATGCAACATATTTTTCTTAAAAGGATCGTCCGACCACTAAGATGTAAATTTGGAATGCATGATGAAATCTATAAATCAACCACGTAATCAATGTGACTACCCTTTAAAAATGATGGGAACAAGCTCACAATTGGTAATCCCTATTACTAAGTGGTTTTCCCTATTCAAACTTCCCCATAGTTAAACATAAACCAAGCTGAGAGATGTTACAACATTAGATAATATATATATATTATTCATTTAATAAAATTGGATCAAGACAAATGAAAAGTAGAATATATCACTAAAAATCATAGGGAATAATTCAATACATAGAGATATATAAATTTTTATCCCAACCAAACATTTGACACTACTATCTAGGTTGATAGTGGACTCATTGGTTATAGTACCTTAAACACCCAAAGATTCCACATTTTATTTTCACCTAAAACATAATGTATTTGTTATATTGTTTTACATGAAATGAAAAAAATATCCATGACATATTAGATGAATACTACTAGGAAAATTTAATAACAATAAATAATAATCACAGTAAAAAATAATTTTTAAGGGGATTTTTTTAAATAAAAATATTTTTACTTTATATGCTATATTTTTTTTAAAAGATAAATTATTAAATTTAAGAATTTTAATTAAAAAAACTTCATTTTTTATTATGAATTTAAATATAATCTTATAATGAATATTTTGGTTTTTTATAAAATAATTGATTTTAGGTGAATAGTTAAAAACTACCGATTTTGAAAGTGTCGTTACTTTTATCACATTATCATCATACAATAATGAATTAATAGTTTTTAAAAAATATTTTCATAAAAAAATATATATACTTTTTATTTAAAATAAATCACTTTAAATGAATATTTTTTTATTTATAAAACCCATGTTTTTCACTTAAAAAATATATATATACTTCACACAAAAAACTATTTTTATTTTTTATTACAAATTAGATTTCATCAAAATTATAATTTAAACAGAAAAATAGTATTTTATATTTTATGTCAACATATTCAAATTATTTTTTGAGGTAAATTTCATTTTAAGGCATAAAAATAACTTTACTCGGATTAAGGATAATTACTACAATAATGGTAAAATAATTGTTACCAGAGAATTCTTTTTAGCATTGTGAATTTTTTATATAATAAATTAAATTTATATATTATAAAAATGAATCTAATATAATTATTGAACCTAAATTTAATATACTCTCACTTTTAAGGGTAATTAATTTCATATAATATTTAGAAAATTTTATTGCTAAAACATGACTTTTCTATAAAAATAATTTTCTATATATTAGGTGCTTTAATTTAAAACACAATTATTTCATATTTAGAAATTAAATTTTATTAAATATAGTATAAATTCTGATTCATCACACCCATATTTTATAATAGGTTTTATATGGTATTTTTTGTAAAACACAAATTAATTATTTAAAAAACATGTTTTTAAGGTTAAAGAGAAAAAGGTAAAGTTTAAAAAACTAACTGTAAAAAACTCAAAACATGTTATAAACAAGAGTAAAAATCAACTGTTGAATATATATTGACTCAAAACCCTATAAAAATAATTGTGGACAAATTTTGCATCCAATGATTCCTAAATAGTGTCACAAAATTGTTGATATGTATTGAGAATTTACAATTTTTTATTTTCCACCAAAAAAATAAGTAGATAAATTCCACCCCATCTATTATACAATTACCCATGAAAATTTTCAGGAATATATATATATATATATATATATATCCAATTTTACTCTATTTGGTTCCCCAAAAATTTACAAAATCCCTTCATCTTAAAATTTAACACAATTCATTCATTTCCAAGAAGAGTTTCAAGATAAAGTTCTGGTTCTCCATGTGAGTAATACTTATACCTTAATATTTTCTTGTAAACCATAATCATAAAAATGTAATATAGAAATGAAATTTTAGAAAAATAAGAATTTATAATATTATGAAATTTTATTATACTATTTCTATATCAATATTCTATCATCCTCAAAATCTAGTTAAGAAATGATGACATCATTATACGTGTGTGCGGGCTACCACCTTGAGGAATGACTAGTTCTATTTTTCTTAAAATATTTAAATAAATTATTTAAAAAGAGTTATCTAATGTAAAACTGAAATATTTTTAACATTAATAAGATTATAAAATGATAAATTATATTATTTCTACCTTCCATTCGTTCAATGAAAAACAAGAGTGTCCCTTGTGCGTACATGGAGACTACCTCCACCAAAAAACATCATATTAAAATTTCCCACTAACACATAACATAAGTTACTTCAAATAAATATTTAATGTGTAAAAATTATATTCATGAAATTATTAATATTATATAAAGTTACTATAGGTCATTTTAAAAGTTATATTAATAATAAATTCTTATAGTAATCTTAAATTCCATAAATGAACATATCAATGTACTTTTCTTAATATGAGTACATTTTGAAAAATACTTTTAAAATATATAATTATGGTAAAAATATTATAATATGATATATAAAAATCTATATATTATATATTATAATTTTATTTTATATTATTTTATCCCATGATCGATATATAGAATAAGTTTCAGATAAATTGATTTAACCACCTCAAGTAACTGACATAAAAGAAAAGTAATTAATAAATGAATAAAACATGATAATAAATAGTCTATATAAAATGAAATATATATAAAATAAATAACTAATAAATGTTTTAATAAACTAAAATTAATTTTTAATGATTTTAGGAACACAATCATAATGAATCCAGACCCAAGGAAATGATTTTTGGATCTCAATTTTGTTTCTTTGAGATAAAATTCATATTCATCACTTTATTCTTTTGGTAGTGTATGTATTTGAAATAGATTTATTTTTTTCATAAAATTCGCGAAATATATGACACTTTTAAATCCATATCTTTTTCAACCATTCATCTATTTTAAATTCAAAATATTAAAATAATGTAAGGGTTTTTTTCAACTCAAAACCCATTCTATTGATTTTTTATATTTCATCACAAAATTCGTAATTCTATTACTATTTTTATCCACACTATGATTTTATTTCAGGTTAAATGATATTCTTATCTAGGTTAAAATAATTTTTAAATATAAATATATGTAATTCATGAATCTATTACTTATAATGTATATAAATATTGAGAATTTTCCCCAATTATATTTAATGAAGATTTCTCAATGAAAAGATCTCTTATGAAAGATCAAGGAAGAAGACAACACAATGGACTTAATCAAATGGCTGATAAAATTTCATCAGGGAGGTTCCAAAAGGTATTGAGAGTTGTCGGTAAACATTTTATGGACTTCTCTCAGTGCATCTTGTATAATAAAGGAGTGGTAAACTTGTTGGTGTTTTGATTTGGGATCTAAATATGTAGTAAACTATTCATCATCTTTAAAATATACAAGAATAATTCTGATCGTCTGATGAATTTTTCTCAACTATCAAATTGACTGCAATGTATTTTTTCTTCCGTGATTCATCAAAGAAGATTTGTGCATCAGGAACTCAAAATGAAACATCATTTGGGAGATTGAACTAAGATTCTGATCACCATTTTATCATAGTAAAGATTTTAAGATGATTGAAATATCAAACAATGATGTTTTAATGATTTAAATAAGGACAAAATGAAGAAATATAGTGTGGTGAAAATATTATTTCCATTGATGGTTATACTTCACATTATGTAACATGATATATAAGGAACCTAATTAGGTAAAATTAATAGCCCTCTATATTTTTTAGAACCCTCATTCAGTGGTGAACTCTCTATTGAAACCTAGAAGAAACCCATTTACATGTGTGGTTTTATCATTCTCCCGAGAGAGTATATTAATCCATAAATAGATAAGGTGAAGAGAAATATATATTCATAGGTAGGTTCTATGTTTTTTATTCATTATTTTTAAATTCTACCTATTTTCATGAAGGCTCAAAGTAATATCATCACGAACTAGCACTCTTGTGAACTTTTCTAGTAACAAATTTTATTTTTGTTTTATGAGTAAGAGTTCTATAATGTCTTGTATTATATAATATATACATAGTTACCATGAAACTATTTTACGAAGGATATAGAAGAACCATAAACTATTCTGGTTCATGAAGAAGAAAGATACACCCACATAATATTTTTTAAAGAACTATGAATTGTGTTTGATTTACATAGGTGATGTATTGTTAAATGAATAAGATCATATTTCTCATGATATTTCATGAATTTTCAATTATTTATTGTGTGTGAGAATAATTCATGAAATTATATCCATTCATTATGGTTCAGTCATTTTAAGATCATTAGGGTTCTAATATGAGTTTCACAAAGATACAGTGGTTTAATTCATGGTGTGCGATGAAATAGTGGAGAGGAGCAGTTTCATTTCTGTTCTTTCATACCGAGACTTTCACAAAGAATAAGCTATACTCATTCAATTTTTTTGAATGAATCATAGAGGTGGTGATGGATTAAATTCATGCTCTTGCACATGTAAGCGAAGTATAAAAATACCTTGTGTGTTTGTGCGAAAATGTATAGTGTGTTATATGTGTGCATGAAGTTAGTGAAATGTATATGTACATAGGAAATATAAAATTTTAGTGGAAGTGAAGGAGAAAATTTAATGTTGTTTATGTGTAAATTCATTATGAAACATATGAATTCAAATGGTACTTGCATAAAGAAGAGTGATGTATATGAAATTTATTTTGCATGAATGCAATGTAGTGATTTTAGACTGAAGCCAATGTATTATTTTAGAATATTTTTTATATGAGTTTTCAGTGATTAGTGAGGTTGAGTCTCTATTAGAAGAAATAATTCTTGCCTGAATAGTGTTTCACTAAGGTATATTATTAAATAAAGGGTTCATATATTATTTGAGTAATTTTAGCATAAGAGAAAAGTTACTTGAAGTTTTACACAAGGTATTGTGATCCAAAAATATTTTTGAGGATGATCTTCAATTGATATTTCTACAGTGGATCAAGCAATTTCAATTTCATGGCTACAACTGGGGCTATAAATAGTTGTTTAATATTGTGATTTGAAGGTCTAAACAATCATTGTGAAGAAGTTATAGTTGGAGGATCAAACCAACATCTGAAGGCTTCCTAAAACTAGGGGTATTACCATATTTTAATTGGGGGGGTCTAATAAGTTACTATTGCAATCACCTTCTGATTTTGTGGATAATCCATGTAGGGGGATCTAACCCACATAGAAAAGATTTGTTTTTTTTACCAAACCTTGAAAATCCCTAGTTGATGTGATTTATTTGTTTTTATTGCTTTTAGAGTGAGGACAATTATTAAAGATATTGGATTGAAACTTTAATTATCCAAATAGTTTGAATCAAAATTAAAAGAATTTGTTAAAACGGTTTACCATTGATTCACCCCCAGTGGTTTCATCAATCTGTTATATTCATACCTATAATTAAGATAGTTAAAAACTCAGGATATAAATTAAGGATTAGAATAATGATCAATATTGTACCTCTATTAACTTTGATTAAGACTAACATGGTGATTCCCCACCCACCTTTGAGGATGTTATTAGGTCGTAATAATACAAAGATTCATAAGACAGGGGTGAATTTTGTATTTTTTATAATCTTGACATATTATTTTTTTATTTAATTGTGATATATGTAGATACGTAGCATTCTCTTCTATAAGTGATTTTAGTAGTGAATAAATAATAAATAATAACACATAAATTTTTATAGTTTTTTGGGACACAAAGATCCCCATTTCAACTCCACCAATGATCTCTCTATGAGCTACATGATTTTTCACTACACACGGTCCTATTATCATAGGACCATCACAACTGAGTGAAGGCAGTTGAAACCTTTACAACAAGGCTAAATAAATCCTTCATGTTATTTTATAGGGAATCGGTTTCTCCACAAATTATTTTGGGAAGTTGATACTCTTCCATGACAGATTCCAAGCGGTTAAGACTCAAAGAAATCAAAATATTTGAATTTTTATTATTATGATAGGTTCAATATCATAGTTGTAACAGAAAATAAAAAAAAGATATTCTTATTCAAAAATTGAAGTCTTCAACTAAGAGTATCTTTAATGATATCCTCGTTATCAAATACATTCAATAATAATATAAACAGATGAATAGAAAATGTTATATTCTAGTTTGAGGATAAAATATGTATATATTCAATGTGTAGCCTCTTTAGTAAAAATAGAATCACTTGATCATTCCAACAGTTCCATATTCAAATGATATTAAAAAATATATAGTTGAATATCATGCCCCTGTAGTGAAAATATTATGGTCATATATATAGAACCCCTAGATTTTGTTTGGATTATAAATCCATGATTATTTCCTGAAAGATTGATATTATTCAAATTTTTAATCATTTAAGAGAGTCATAGATTCTCTTATAAATAGGATTAATTTACTCCATTGAATATAAGCCTTTTAATCAATCATAAAACTGCTTTAAAATGATATTTACTTCTATCACTATTATTGCAGAAATCATGATCAATATCTTTAAATAAAAATTTTCATTGAATAGTAAAATGTAGTGTTCTATCATGTGATGAAAAAATATCAAATGTAGGGTTAATTTACCATATGTTTTTTTCCTCAAACATAGGGTTTCTTATGAATATAGGGTTCATTATACATACATTCCCTTTTCTGAAAACTACGGTTCTATCCAAACATATGGTTTTTGAACCTTAGTTTCCCAAAAACACAGGGTATATTATCCATACATGTTGATTCCAGTGTAGGGTTCATTTATTATGTTATTCTTGCAATCGTAGGGTATGAATTTTTTTCCCAATATAATCTAAACATATTCAGAATACATATAAAAATTTCATTACCCATAAATAAGATAATTTTCTAATATTCTCTAGAAATAAATTTATAAAAATAATTTAAGTAATTTTATTTGTAAAAAAACAATGGTATTTCTGAGAATCAAAATCAATAATATTTATAGATTATTGTTGAGGCAATATATTCACATCAATATCCTCCTTTTTGGTGATCACAAAACCCAAAACATAACTTATAGAAAATATAGGAATTGTAAACAAAAAAAATAAATTTTTTGGAAAAAATATTTTTTTTTTTTTTGAAAATTATTTTTTCACTTTTTTATTTCAATGTATTATTTAAATGAACTGAGTGTAAATATAATCATGGATGTTTTGTTTACCCCATTTTCTCCCCCTTTTTTGGGGATCCGAAAAAGTATATGTAAATGGATTAAAACACATATTATGTTGTACATAACCATAAATCAATGTTAGATTATACATAATATAAATAGATATGTGTTCTGGTAGACAAAACTAGAAGAAATAATATAAAATCAAATATTATATGAAAAATAAATTTATAAATAGATGTTTTTGATTTTAAAAATAATAATGTTGATGAGAAATGTTTAAATAGAATAGATGGATGAAGTTGAAAAAGTAGGTTTAGAATAAGGGTATGATTTAGTTAAATCTTCAATTGACTAAATAACTTATTTCAATTATACCATATTTTCACTTAAATTATCAGTTATATTTTCATCTGACAACCTCATCAAAAGCTTCGAATCATGACAAATCTATACACTTTCAACCAAATTTACTTTAATAAATTCATAAATTGTTTTTTCTATATGAATAATTTGAGAGATCATTAATACCAATAGGTTGAAAAGATTCCTTATAGTAAGTTCTCCTGAAGTTATATTCTCAATAAGATATCATTAATTTAAAACAAAACATTGATAGGGTCATTATCACATTTAAGAGTATGAATTCTTTAATTGAAACTACACGTGATGGGAGTAATAACTTAAAACCTTCTGATTAAGTTTGGATAAGTTTGAGGTGATGATATAGAAACTATGGATTTGCTAGAACTACTTCTGACAAATTAAAATTGGATCCCTAAATACCTTTTCAAATTAGTGAAATATATTTTATAATTTGATTATTCTTTGATCTTAACAAATTGATCATTCATATCTCTTCTAAAGGCATCAAAATATCTACTTATAACATAACATTCTCGAAGATAATGCAGTTGGACCAGAACATTTTATAATTCCACTATGGGAACTGTTGAACCTCGTAAATATTTCAAATATTTTCTTATAACCTCCAAATTTACTTAAAAACATGAATTTTATTATATTATATTGTTTTATTGAACAAAAATTCCTTCAAATATATTGTTCAAATAATTCAAAGATTCTGTATTTTGAATAATAGATTGTTTACCACTATTAACCATGGAAATATATTTTCCCTTACTTGTCTCACTATAGATAGAATGTTCAAATTCAAGTATCTCGGTGGTCTTATAAGGTTGAAAAGTCTCCTTGTCCAGTGAATCATCTATATTTGAAATTGACTGATTATGTACTAACATTGATGTTTCATCCACCAATTTCTGAGCTCTCTCATCTCCTTAGTCATTTAATTAGACTTATTCTATAGAAAGACTTTGTATAATATGATTTTCATCTTGATTTAAAGCCTATTTATATTATTTGTTTACTGGTTGATTTACTAGTGGGGGCTCCTCACCAGCTATAAATACCTCTAATTCTAGTTCTTGAATTGTGGTTTCTCAAATTGTAGTTTTATCTCTATTTCTTATTTAGATGAAAATGTCCTAAACATTTATTTCTTCAAAATTTTATTTAAGAGATTGAGGTTTATCTATTGAAGCATCTGGTTCAGAGATATTGCATATTATTTGGCATCTCCTTTGTGGAGTTTCATCAGCAATTATTTATTCTATAACTTATTGACCTTCAATTTGGTTTAGAGTAACATATCCCAAATTTCTTTACTCTCCCTGAGTAACATAACCAGTTCTTTATTCATCTTCCCCACCAATAGGTAATAGATTTCCATTGACTGTGATTCAGAAGAAACCTATCTTCCTTTGAGTTTCATCATTGATAATGTTGTTGTGATGACATATACAGTTTATCTTTACCTCTCTAATAATCCTTTTTTATGGAACAATATTGAAATTATCCATTTATACGGATAAAAGGAATATTTGCCTCCTCCTGGATATAGTGATCCATGTACCATAACATTTACCTTGGAAAATTAAAATTCACATCACTCATCATCAAAAATATTATATACAGATCTGGATAAAGAGTAATTTCAAGTCTAGAAATTATTGGAATAATATATGATTGGATAAACATAACCATCCCCCTCTGGTTAGCGTCATGATCCTTTAACAAACATTTTATTTATTTTTCTAGTGCTGAAGAGAAAATACATGATATCGTTTGATTTATGTTGTTGGTTTCCCATTGACCATATATCAAAATGAAAACCCCCATCACGGGGATACTTAAAAATATTGGATATATCCACTAAAGATATGGGAAAATCCATATGATATATCTCAGATACTATGATATCCTCTATATCACTGAAAATGAACTGAAATTTTTTGAAGTACTCTTTTACTTTAATATAAAAAATAAAATCATACTTTTCTTAACTAAAAATAGTTTTGAGACCTTGAAAATTTTGATCATTCATTATAATAAGATTTTTATGATCGATCCATTTGAAGTCTATTACCTTTCCTTGAAGAATATTCTTGAAGGTAACACATTTCTCTATTTCCCTTTGCTCACTTTCTTCTACCATCAACATTTATGATAATATGAAAGTTTATGGTTTTGGGATTATAGGGTTTCACATGATAAATGAGATATCTATAGGTATGATTTGTTGAAATATTAGGGAAAGGGATTCGACAAAGAGAGGAAGGGTTTTTTGACAGTTTTGGTGATTGATTCTGGTTTCCAGAGCAGATAATGTTGTGTAATCATTAATTTTTTTGGAAAATTCTATCTTTTTCAAAAAAAAATATTTTTTCATTTAAATGAATAAATAAACAACCAAATAAAAAATTAAATATTGAAATTAACAAAATAAATTAATACATATTTACTAAAAAAATAAATATCTCTAAATCCCCCTTAATAAAATCAAAACATTCAGTGGGAAGTGGTTTAGTAAAAATTTCATCAAGTTGATATTTAATATTTACCATTTATAAAGATATATCATTTTTAAAAAATGATCTCTTAGAAAATGATGTCTTATATCAATATGATTGGTTCTAGAATGAATTATAGGATTTTTGGAAATATTAATTGTAATAGTATTATCACATAAAATAGGTATATTATTAAAATCAAGTCCAAATTATAGTCAGGTGTGTTTCATGAACAACACTTTTGCACAAAAATGACTAGGAGATATATATTATTCATCAATTTTTGAAAGTGAAACTGAATGTTTTTCCTTACTCGACCCTGAAACTAAATATTTTTTAGAAAAAGTGATAGGTTTTTTATGTTATTTTTATATCTAACCTAAATCCTAAAAATCAACATATGAATATGAAATTGAATAAAAATTAGAAGTGTTTGGGTAAATTGATATTGAAAAATGGTTCCTTTTAAATATCTAAAAAACTTTTGACTGCAATAATATGGGATTCTTTTGGGATTGACTAAAATCTAACACATAAACTAACATAATACCTTATTTTTAATTTTCTAGTATAAATATATAAAAACAATCCAATAAAATCTCCATATATATGTTTTCTACTAGTTTTCCTGCTTCATCCAAATCAAGTTTTATATTAATACACATTGGTGTTGTATAAGTCTTACTATTTTCTAGTCCAAAATTTTTCAGAAAATAAATAATATATTTAATTTTATTTAAAAAATTTCCATAATCTTTTGGATAAATTGAAATTCCTAAAAAGATATTCAATTCTCTCATCATTATAACTTCATATTCATTTTTCATAAGATTTGAATAATGATTATAAATCTTTTTATTTTTTTTGTTGAAAAATTATATTATCAGCTTGAATTTTCACTAATAATATATTTGAAAAAATTGATTTTCATAAAAGTATTATAAAATTTTAATCCCACATAAAATAAATTTTCATATAAATGTGATCTTAATCTTTCATACCAATCCCTAGGTGCCTGTTTATGGCCACAGAGTGCTTTGTTATGTCTAAAAACTTAATCTGGTTTATGAGTTTTTTCAAAACCTTGTGGTTGTTCAATAAAAAACTTACCCTATTAAATATCTATTTAAAAAATAATATTTCACATCCAATGTATATAATTTAAAATTCATATGAATTTTATAAGCTAGAAGTATTATAATTTTTTCTAGTCTAGAAACATGTGAAAATATTTCACCATAATTTATCCCATATTCATAGTTGAAACCTTTGTATATTAATTTAGATTTATTTCTGGTAATGATACCTTGATCATATTTTTTGTTTCTAAAAACCCACTTGGGGCCTATTACTGGATAATTGGTTGGTCTATTCACTAATTACCAAACATTATTTCTACTAAATTGGTTAATATCTTATTTTATGGCCATTAACCAATTTTCATTATTCAAATATTCTTCAATAGATATAGGTTATAATTGTGATAGAAAAGAATAAAATTTAGTTAATTTTCTGACATATATTCTAGTTCTTACCCATATGTATAGTTTTTTATAACATTTTATAAAGGATGAATTTTAGGGTTCCAGACTGCATACTTAAGACCCTTTTAGGTTCTTCTACCTCATGTTCTTCTGGACTTGACTGAATTCTATTAATTTTATTTTAAAAATTATTCTTAGGTGATTCAAACCCATGTTATCTAATGTGTCATCTATTTCATGTGTTTGATATTTCCTTTAATTGAAAGGGTCACATTCATTAAAATTCAGATGAATTCATAATTCAACAATCCATGAATTTTTATTATAGACTCTCTAAGATTTTGATGTATAATAATATCCTACAAATATTCCTTCATCAAGCTTTGGATCAAATTTATCGTAGTTTTCCTTAGGTTTCAAGATATATAACATGCATCCAAACACTTAAAAGTAATTTTAGTTTTTTGTTATTCCAATGTTTATACTATGTATTTTAAATAATATGTCTTAAAAAAACTCTATTTATGATATAGAAAGTTGTGTTTACACATTTTTCCCAAAATATGTAGGAATGCTATATTCATTCAACATAGAATTTATCATTTCTGGAATAGTTTTATTTATTCCTTCAATAATTCCATTTTTTGAGGTGTTATTAATGTAGATAAGTTGTGTTTAATTCCTAAATTTGAGAAAAAATAATTAAATTATTGATTCCCTAATTCAACACCATGATCACTTCTTAATGAAATTATTTTAAAATATTTTTCATTTTGAACAATTTTACTCAATCTTTGAAAATTTGTGTCTACCTTACTTATGAGTTTTATAAAATAAACCAAGTAAATATTTAAAATTTGTAAACTAATACATTAAAATACAATTTTCCATCCAAAAATTCTACCCTTTATGGTCTAAACAACTCAATGTGGAAATTTGTTTAGTGGTATAGATGTAGAAACTTTGGCAATTGATTTTAAATATCTTTTGTGTAGACTTCCAATTTTACATGCACCACAGAATCTATCATTATCAAATTTAAGACTGGAGAAATAAAAAATGACGTTTTTCATTGACAATTTCTATAAATAAAATATATTTAAATGTCTATGTCTTCTATCATAGATCCGTGAATTTCTTTTCTTAGTCGTTAAACAATTCACTTTTTTTTACACAAGGAATCAAGATCAAAGCTAAAAACATTTTCATTTCATGGTGCTCTAAATTTAAGCAATTTATAATTGAAAAAAATAAGTAATTATTAGATAAATAAACATAAATATCATCATCATAAATTTTAGAAATATTTATCAGATTATTCTTTAGGCCTTGTAAATAAAAAACTTTATTGATTGAGATTGACTTTGGATCTCCAACTGATCGAAATCCAAATATCATTCCTTTTTCATTATCTCCAAATTTGACTAGTTCTCCATCCATTTTCTTAATTGTCTAAAAATGTGATGAGTCGCCACACATATATATTAAGAATAAATTGTCAATATACCATACAACATTTCTTTTCCTATGAATTTTTTCCTACAAACTTTTTTAAATAAGAGTTTGTTTTGGTAACCATATTTTGTTGGGTATAAATTTATCAGCACAAAATGATCTTGGAATTCATATTTGACTTATTTTTCAAAAATTCTTTTTATTGGCTTCATACGCACTCTTAGAAAAAAAACTTTTATAACTCTATAGTATTAGCAGGTAGAGTTTTTAGAACTAGTTATAAAATATTTTTTTATATCTTTTATTTTTCTTCCTTTTATCCAATTCCATATGTTCCTATTTTAATAACATATTTGTGAATAATCTCATTTAGATTTTTTCCTCTTTAGTTAAAATACTAGAATCAATTTTAAATTATTCCACACTATCCAATAAATTTTTTGTTCTATTTTAATCAATATTAAAATTCTATGTACATGTATTAAATTTTTCTATCAATTATTGATGTTGTTTAGCACTAAATATCTTTCACATAAAACAATATTGTGGATATTTTTTAATGACATGTAGTTTTTTAGAAGATAATCATATTTTTATTCTATTATCATGTAGTAGAAAAATTGTTTTATATTTGTGAAACTTTTAGAATAAAAATCACAAGAGTAATAGGTTTTTATCTTGTTTAATTCATTATCCATAAAGAACATGTTTTTTTTAGATTTTGTGGCTCTTTTTCTAATTCAGATTTGGAAGACCTGCTAGATTCTTCAGACACACTACAAGTAGATTTCATAGATCATTTTCTTCAATGATAATAATAAGTTATCTTCTTATTTTTCTTTTATATCCTAATTCTTTCTTCATTTAGGTAGAGAAATTAGGTCTGATATGACTCACTGTATTTCATTCATAGAATATTACTTCTATGGATCATTTCTCATATTTCTTGAAGGATTTTATGAAGACTCTCTTCTTCATATATAATTTTCTAATCTTTCCAGCTAATTTAGACTGTTCCATTTCTGAATATGAGCAGTCTGGATCTTTTAAGATTTTAACATCATATGTTGATTATATTTCAAGCTTATGTGATGTAACTTTAAGGATAGTGATTTCCATTTTCATTATCTTATGATATCCATCCTTGGCATGAATTGATGATCATACATCATTATTATTCTAATAAATTCTTTCATTTTTCATATTTTAAAGATGTGATGATTGTCGAAATGCAGCAGACATGCCATTCCATTTTGAGGGTATTACTCTGCGTACTTTTAGCGCTTGAACTGATTGAGTAATTGGATCTCCCAAAGCAGAAATATCATTGAATATTTCTATTAATTTTCCATTCATTTGAGTGATTCATTAACCATCATACATTTAGAAGGTGTCAAATTTATATTTGTAACATAATACCATATCTTTCTGAAATTTTGAGTCCCTTTATAAGAAACAAGAATTTTCTTCCAAATTTCATAAGTAGTATTGTATTGAGATACCCGATTGAATTCATGAGGACCAAGTCCACAAATTATGACATTCATTTCTTTTTATTTTTTTTCCTACTCAACTTCATCTATAACATCCCATGATTCTAGTTTATTAGGATTTATTTAGGGAGTGATGATCTTCATATAAACTTTACATCAAGATTCATTAAATAGTTGATCAGATGTTATTTCCAGCATCCATAGTTATCACCATTGACATATAGATCATGTATTATAGATATACATTCTTTGGGATCAACCATTGAAATATTTCATTGGTATTTACCTAGTACATTTTATATTCCTAGATATTTATCAAAAAAAATTACCTATTATAGCAATTGTTAGTTTTGAGTAATAAAAATATATACAAAAGGGGGTGAATTGTATATTTTCATTAATCTTGACAGATTCTTGCTTTTGGATTTCTTTGCAATTTATGTAGATATAAAGCATTATATTATATTAGTGATTTGAGAATCAGATAAATAATAAATAATAACATAGTAATTATTATAGTGGTTTGGAGAAAAAATATACCATAGTCCACACCACAAACTCCCTCTTAACGAGCTTTGTGATTTTAATTAGGAAAGTTCCAATTATCATAAGGCCTTTAAAATTGAGTGCAGGTAGTTAACAAATTTACAACAGGGATAAATAAATCATTTTGGTTCTTTTATATGCAATCGATTTCTCCACAGCTTAGTCCAATAAGATGATACTCTTCTATGAAAATTTTGGAGTTGTCGATACTCTTATAAGTCAAAAGATTTTGATTTGATTGTTATGATAGGTTCTAGATCACAGTTTCAGCATCAATTAGAAAAAAGTGGATCTTCATGTTCAAAGATTAAATTATTCATGTAAGAGTAGCTTTTAATAGATCATGGTTGTAAAAGATATTCAATAATATTTGAAACATATGAATAGAATACGTTAAATAGATGTTCAAGGTTAAAATATGTATATCGTAAAAGTATATCCTCTTTAGTAATAATAGACTCTCAAATTCATTATAGAAGTTTTTATTAAAAATATATTCAAAAATTTGTAGTTTAATAACATTTCTCTATAGTGAAAATATTCTGGCTATATAAATAGAACACAAAACTTTTTTTAGTTGAGAATATCCATGAATATCGCCTGACAGATTGCAACCATTCCAATTTAAAATCATTCAAGAGATTCATAACTTCCCTTAGAAATATGAATGATGTACTCCACTGAATAGAAGCTATTGAATCATTCAAAAAACCACTTTAAATTTATATTTTCATCTATCGAGGCCATTATAGAAGTCACTGTTAATATCCTTAAGTAACATTTTATCGTTGAATAGTAAGACATAGGGTTCCATCATTTGATGAAAAAACATCAAATGTAAGGTGGGAAAATAGAGGGTTTATGTACTATACATTTTTTCCACAATCATAGGGTGGATTTCGAATGTAGGGTTCATTATACATACTTTCCCTGTTCTAAAATGTAAGGTTCTATACAAATGTAAGGTTCTTGAACCATGCTTTCCCAAAAACATAGGTAATATGATCCATACATGTTAATTCAAACATAGGGTTCATTTATTGTATTATGCTTGAAAATGTAGGGTATGAACATTTTTTCTAGAAAAAATTCTAAATATATTCAGAATACTTATACAAATATTATAACCAGAAAATATGATAATCTTCTAATCTCTTCAAGAAATATATTCCTAAATTAATTAAATTAATTTGATTTTTAAAACACACAATGGTATTTTTGAGTATTGAAATAAATAAGATTTATATAATATTTTAGAGGCAATACATGCCTTATAGATGTTTTCCAAATGATAGTTGATGATCTCAAGTTATTCAATTTGGGAATCATATAATATTCAAATCTAATGATAATTATCACAGTATTACCCCAAGATGAACATGTAAAATATATCACATTACTCAAGTAAAATTAAGATGTATTCACATGGTGTTATATAGATATTATAGGGTTGAATGATTAGGTATCTATTTACCATATAGTACTCACAACTAACAAAAAAATTACAAATAGGGTATGAGAATGATTCCCCCATCCCATAGTTTCATGGTGGAATTTGAAGTACACAAACTGATTAATAAATGATTCATCGACTATTTTTTATACCCGAAGTGTTTCTTTAAAATTATTTCCTTCCAAAACAAGAATTAATATATCATAATTATTATCAACTATCATTTTATTATCTAAAATTACCAAAGTATTCCTTTATTATTGAAATTAAAAAAAATATAATTGATACAATAATAGGATTTTACATCAAATCCACCAAGGATGGGTATTTAGGAAACAATCAAATATGAAAACCACTACAAAATGAATAGAACACAATATTTAGGGAACCTCAAGGAGTATATTGTTATTGGGTAATATCTTTTCAATTTTAAAATATTAATTATATATATTAATTAGTGATATACATTATTTTCAAGATCATTTTGTAGAAAATATTGGAGTGTTAAAAGGATGAAAAATTGAACAAATTTCAAAAGTTTATTGAATAAATTGTTGTTCTTGAGGTGGATTTTCCAAGGCTTTGATAATACATCCTGATAATATACACATTGAAATATGTGTTTACTAACCTTAATGAAGTTTAAAACTCCACGAAGACTCTCAATAAGCATGGTTGGGATGGGTTAATACTAATGTGAATTGAAAGAGGATAAAACCATAAAGTTATGAAATATGTCTATGGAAATACATGTGGAACCCATCAAACATGAACCATGTTCTCCCATCAGATTAAGATAATTTGGTACTTTTACCCCTTTATAATGAATGACTACATAGATTTTATAATAAATTTACAAATATTCCTTGTGAAACCTAGGATTGTTTAAAGACCCACAAAATTTAAATATTCTATATAATAATCATGGATATTTTTAATATAGGGGATAAGAATCATGGTTCTATACAATCTAATGACTATTCGGTGTTTCAAGTCTATTGTCACAATCATTGATTTATTCAACAAAATAGGTTATTATAGTGGGCCCAATGGATATCAAAATAAAATCCATTACCACTTTCTTGGAATCCTGATTCAATATTCCTCATATTACCCTCATATATTTTTGAATTAAATTTTGTTCATATAAGTACAAAAATCAAAATTAAAATATAAAATCTATTTTATCTTCTCTTTTAACTATCATTTTTCATCAATAGATTGATTGAGGCCTTAAACATGACCCTATAAAATATTAAAAAAATATAAATGATAATAATTTTAATAAGTATCATACAATTATCTCTAATTAATTATGGTCCTATAAAACTACCACACACCCTTTACCTTGGAGGCTCTATAATTCTTAGTGTGGGAAAAAAATCACTATAAATGTATTGATACATTCATTATTAATTGTTATTTATAAATAGTTTAATGTGATTAAACAATCATATGATTGGTGATATTAATTAGAGGATATTGTTGAAATAATAATAGGGTCCTTGGGTGACCTTGACATTCACCAAATTTTGGTTACCCAGTCATTTATCAAGAATATTAATCTTTGATCATTTTTCTACGATAATTGGTGATGGATTTGAAGATATAAATGATTTATGGGAAGAAGCCCCCAAAATTAGAGCCCAAATGGGAGGGGCCTTTCATATTTCACATCTTCTACTCTAATGTAGAAAATTAATTGATCAATAAGATGATGAGCACATAACACCTCCCACAAATGTGATGTTTCATAAGAAATACATCTCATTATGATTCAATTAAATATCACTGGTCATTAACATATAAACATGAACTATATGGTATATATATCCCCTTAAAATATCCTAAAATATATAAAATTCCAAGCATCTAATTTTATGTTAAACAACATGGAGTTATACTCATCACATTAATGTAAAATAAATAATATATTGTCTACGTCACTTGACTATAAACTAGAAAACCAAATTCTGTCTATATATGAATGAACTCTATGGAAATGAACTTTCCAAACATAATAATCACATGATTATCATATTAATAATAAAATTTTGGTTTCACCCCTATTATGCAAATATGGGATAATATTCAACCTGTAGTTTATTTATATTAGTTTATCCAAGAAAATGTTTCTCCATTATTCCTCTCATATATTTGATTCCACAGTCATTTTTTATTGGTTTATATTTACATATGCATCACCAAGGAGAGCCTCTTATATAAAACAATTTCTATCTTGATTTTTATTCTAATATGTTACAAAATAGTAATAAAATTTACTATCCTTGTTCCAAATAAAAATTAGTCTTCTGTTATATCTTTTAATATACTATATAACATGAAGTGATTATTGATTCTTATATTGTAATACATTGTTCCCATATTCCACCTATATAATATCTTTTCTATTTTTCCTTAAAATATCACAAAAGAATTATTTTTCCATACAACATGACCTAAATTTACATGATATATAATATTCATTTCAAAACCATAAACTATATAAAATTCAATCCTTGTTACAAAAAGTTAAACTATAGGGAGTGTCCCTTGTCAAAATAACCTAAAATAATGATAAATTATCTCCCATCATATGATTATAAACATTGAAACCCTAATCATATTGTGCATGAACCAGATAAACACTGTTATCTTTCAAAATCCTTCATTAATTCCCCCATGATACATTAGGTTTTATCGCACTTCTTAGTAAAGTTATTTTTTCCCTGACAAGATTTTATATCCCACAAAACCTGGGTGTTTATATTTATATCTATTTATAGTTTGGTTTAATTAACACCTCCTACAGTATACAATTTCATCATCTTCTATTGAACTGTGAATGGATTGATCTATATTCCCACATGGTATATAGTGATTCCAAGATCTATTATCCTGGTTTAATTCAAAAATTTATATTTCCCTTTATATCTATACTTAATACCTATGTTATATCCTTTATTCCTTCATAGAAACACTTGAATCACTCCTCATTCACATAGGGTAATTTTCAGCACATAATAAATGAACAACCTACTCATTAGGAGTTAATCTATGTAATGAGAGTATAAGATACATTATTCATCATTCCATCATCATTTCATCATATATTTATTCAAGGAAGAAGTAAGAAAGGAAAAAATAGAGGGAATAAAATGATGATCTACAATTGAGACAACCAGCATAGTATACCGTGATTTATCAGTCTAGGATCTATGAACTTAAACTGTGTAAAATCACATATTACATGTATTATGAACATAAACTTCCTAACACCCATATTTATCTAATACCACTATTTTTAAAAGCAATGAAAAAGGCATGAAAGGTTTTTGGTTGAAACACTATAATGATAGACCTAATTAATATTCAAATAATTAATCGCTACACCTTAAATACCATAGAATTAGAAAAAAGATGGATCATAATATGGAATATACACAATGACCATGGTTATTGATATTTAGTCCACTAAAATATGATCAATTCTCTCTGGGTATATTGATCAAGTAAACAAATAGGAAATCTAGTACAATATTCATTTCACATTGTGGTCAACTCAACCATGCCTTGTGAAATTAAACAACATGTAATGGTATTTTTTATAAAGAAATGAATTGAATGTCTATCCCAACATAAGAAAATAATATATAAATAATTATCTTTGAATGATGATGATCAGCACATTAATACCCAACCTCTCTCTCACAGATGTTATGTTTTTCCCAACTAATGGTAAAAATATCTTATTTCCTAAACCTAAATGTAAATTTATTCCTATTACCAGATTATATATAGAAACATGTAGATCTTCAATCCTATATATTATTACAACTTCCATCCATTTCATATCAAATAAAACTGTATCATAAAATACCATTCATTTACATATACTTATTTACATCCAAATCTTACGAGATATAACATATTTAATTATATGTTTTTATAAGTAAACTTCTTGACACATAAGTGTTTAGATCTATAATATTCTACAATTTTTTTTGGATAATTATTTTTAAAATCTGTCCTAATTCATATTCTAAATTTGGGAGTCATCGTGAATCCCCCATGGAAATTGATATGGAGTTAACCTTATTCTTAGGGTCCCCATTTAACACGATGAAGGAGTAACTATATATAAACAACAAACACCCAAACAAGGGAATAGATTAAACCCCAATAAAGATACCCCTTAAGTATATATAACATTCAAAAAAGTAAATTTAAATTCATGCTTTAAACATAGTCAAAATTTACAATTATTATTACATTATAGTATTATGGCTACTATTTCTTCTTTTTAATATGTCAAATAATCACAATATACTATCCAATATCACCTAATCATTCTTGAGTAATTCGTATGATATCATGATTTACTCTCTCTCTCTAACATTGTTATTCTCATACATATATAAATACCTTTAAAATTTAATGAAAATTTTAATTATGCACACTAATGAATAGAAAGAGAACTTGACTAATATTAAAATTCACTTCCCACTAATGAACTCTTATTGGGGGTTTACCTTACATCCTCCTCTCCCTATTAGGAATATTATTTTTCACTAGCTCTTATGAAACTCTACATTAACTTTTGGTGACCTAAATCAATTTATGGGTGAAAAACCTTCCAATATAGAATTTTTAGAAATATCTATAGTATAAAATACTTGAAATTTTGGCCTAGGAAAATTATCCTTAAAATAATTGACATCAGCTAGTAAAAACTATACCGAATAAAATACTAATCCCCAATTTTGTTTCATGTTATATAACCATAAATTGTATGAAAAAAATTGTCAAAAAAAATAATATCCTAAACTAAAATAAAGTATATGTAAAACTTCTTATAAAAAACATGGAATGTGAGGTTAGAGAAAAATAAATTTCTTCACCCATTAAGATTTAGCCATTAAATGATTATGAAAATGATTAAATAAAAAAAGGATAATAATATCATGGGTAATAATATACATGCCCATCAAAATTCAAGATTCACTCACTAGATCTTTTAATATAGTAAATAATTATATAGATTATAGGGTTTGGATCCACTCCATGGTCTCTCTCCCAAAAGTTATACATGTTACATCATTCATGTTGGGTTTATTTCAATCATGTATGGTAAATTACCACATATATATAATAATATTATGAAAAATAGAATAAATTGAATGGAATTTTAGACCACGCTAGAAAACCATAAATTTTAGTGGTTTATTTTGGTTAAATATATATAACATTAAACTTCTTGTACTATTTTTTAGTTTGATTTCAAGGTATTCAAACATAGAGTATCCTTTTTTCTATGATGAATGAAATTAAATAAAAATAAATGTTTTACCCTATACATAAATCAAGGTTCCTTTAATTTAATTTTAGTTAGTTATTTATGTTATATTTTTTTACTTACATTGGGAAAGTGACTTCATTTTTATTTAATCTATATAATTTTCAAATAAGAGAAACCATTTTAGCCCGAGTTAAACAACTAAAAACATTAAGAACATTTAGTCAATTTCATATGAAATTAAACATCATGAACATAATTTCTGTATAATATACATAACCTTAAACTAAAAATAATTATTTCAATTCAAATTGAAATACCTAAGTTGAATATAAAGAGACATAGTAGTTGTTAGGTGAAAAACCCATAAAGTTAAACCGGAGTAAAATTGGAGACGTTTTTTGCAATAGAGATCCTAATAACGATTAAGAAATTGTTATAGAATATTAAAAAATGATAGAACCTAAATGACCAATATTTAGTCATATAAAAATTCAATATATTATTTCTAGTACTATGGATCGATAAAAAAAATTATAGTTCCCCATCATTTATTATTTAAATTTACTCTCAAGACATTATAAAAGTGAAATGATATAATATTTGTCCCTCTTGAATAATTATTTACATGTAATAAAACTACTTTTAAATTTCATATTTCTTGATTATCGTCATCCTTTTGCATCTAATAGAATAATTATAACCTATAATGATGGAACACACAACCTATATATATCCCTTCTATATTGTAAAGACCCGTAGATTTCAAGGAATTTTTTTTCTTAATTTTATTTGGAATTTTACATGTGCGAAGTTTCTGACGGCACCTGATTCTGAGGCCCGGTGTGACCGGAATCATTTTCCGAAGATTGGCTCGGGTATGTTCAGTGAACAGACGAGCGGGTTTTTTTAACTTTTGAACCGGTGCTCGGAATCAAATTTTGAGGGCACCGATGGAATCATAGCGACGGTACTTACTTAGAAACACCTCTTCCAGAGTTGCGTTTTCTCAGGTGTGGTTTTTAATTTTCGGGCTTAAAGTTAAGAAATAAAATAATTGTACGACAAACTTTATTTTATTTCACTTAAGCCACTTGGAAGCCACTTGAAGCCACTTAAAGCGGCTTAAGATGAGTTGATCCGGATAGGATGCTATCCAAAAATATCCTACCCTCTTGGTAGGATATTTGTGAGGTGGGGCCCGCAAGAGCCCCACCGTTTCTTTTCCGCTAAGTAACGCACCCGCGAAAACCTATCATTATGAAAGTCAACTGACGCGTTTTCTTAATTTCTTAATGCACCATTTAATTGGGCGGTTTATTTCGTTGAATTAATTGGACGGTTTATTTCGTTGAATTAATTTTACGATTTAATGGGTCGTTACTTATCTCTTTTTCGTTTGTTGGCGTAATAATAAAATAAGACCAACGCACGACATTTAGAGGATTGCATGTTGAGAGGCTTTGATAGTATTCTTTAGCCTTCATCCTCCTTCGTGAAGAACGCGAAGAACGCGAAGAACGCGAAGAATGTGAAGAACGCCGTCACCCTCGGAGTTTGACGACGCTTCATCTGAGACGTTCTTCCCCACCCCGATCTCCAATCACCAACTGCTTGAGGTAAGAGATCTCGGGTTTCTTTTTAAATTTCCTTGTGGTTTATAACAACACATTGATTTAATTATTTACAATTAAATCTGTTGTCTCTTGGTCCGTTGAGTTCGTCGACGCAACGCCGGATTCCAAGACGACGCGACGCCCTTCCGCAACGACGCGATGCCTTCCGCGACACGACGATCGCCTCCTTCTGCGGCGATCAATTTCCGCGAAGAACCCGCATGCAACGACTTGACGAGGTAGGGGTTGTTGTGAATAATTCTTTTATTCCCGTGATAGTTGCATTTTTTTAAAAGTGAAGAACTCGTACAATAAGAACAATTTTAATTCATTAAAATTGTTGTTTCATGTGTTGAATATTTCTCCAGTTGTTTCTATCTAACGTGGAGGGTGTGGGACAAACGAACACGGGCCGACAACCCTCAACCGTTCTTCGTGGTTGTGCGGATTTGGCGGGCGATGGAAAAATGTGATGCAAGGGCGATTTGATGATCTCGCAGTGAAGAACGGAACTCGGGAGGAACAATGGCGCAGACGGGAAGGAAAATGGACCACCGGAGCGACGTCGGCGGTGCCCTGGCGCACCGCCGAACAGGGCCGCCGTGGCTGAAGCCGTGGCGGCGGCGGCCAGTAGACCCGCAGCCGCGCAGGTCCATCTCGCCCACACGGGACGTGGCAGAAGCCACGTCTGCTTGTCCAGCGCGACCCCACGCGGGGGCGCGGCACCTCCAAACCGCGGGGGTGGCGCCCCGCGGCAGTCGGCCACTCGGCCGCTCGGCCGAGCCGAGCCAGGCCGGTCCGACCGGCCGGGCCGCGCCCAGGCCGGACCGGACTGGGTTCGGACCGGGTCGGGTCAGCCCAGCCCGGACCCCCCGTCTTCGGACCATTTTCAGTCTTTTGCCCGTAACATGAGCTACGGGCCTCCGAAAGACGCACCGTTAGCGGCAATGTGATCCTTGGATCAAGACGGTCGTTTCAGTTTATCGCACTCAAGGTTTCAGAATACATTGGGTTCGGCCGGGTTGGTTCGTGCACGAAACCAACCGGACCCTCGGAGCAGAAACGCTCATATCTTGAGCTACGGACGTCTGATTGACGTGACGTCAGCTTTGGTGGATTCCTCTAAGCGAGACGGATCTTTTGGCTCACTCCGCCCGAGGTTTGGACGCAGGTGGAGTATGGTCGGGTTGGTTTTGCCTTAAAAACCAACCGGGCCCCTGGGACGAAAAAGCCAATAACTCTCAGACCGGGCGTCCGATTGACGCGCCGTCTGCGACGTTGAGTTCCTGTTTACGATACGGAACTTTTGGATACATCAACTTCGGACTTTGTGTCAGTTGATGTATCAGCCTCTCGGCTCGTAGAGCGGACCCTCCCGAACGAGCTTGTTGTGTGTGAGAACCCTAGTGCTGGCTGCGACTGTTACTTCGACAGCGACGACTGTGCAGAGATGCTCAGTGGACTGCGATGACGACTGTGCAGTGATCCTCAGTGGACTGCGACGACGACTGTGCAGAGATCCTCAATGGACTGCGACGACTACATCACTCAACGATCCTTTGCGGATCAGTGTTACAGGTCCTGTGTGGGCCCGATCCTTTGTGGGTCAGCGCTCAGCGGTTCTGTGTGAGCCAGCGCCTATAGTTCATGTGTGGGCCCAATCCTGTGTGGGTCTTTGCGGGGGTTAGTACCTTTCGATCCTTTGTGGGTCCGACGACTTAGATGGATCAGTGATCATCTTTATCGTCATCCGAAGAAGTATACCTGTGTGAGCTGAATCTTGTGTTACTCTCCTTTGTGGATTGTGTTAAACTATCCTGTGTAGATTTACATTACTCTCCTTTGTGGATTGTGTTGTGCTATCCTGTGTGGATTTACGTTTTGCTTTCCTATGTGGACTGGGTTGTGCTTGGGCTCGGATGTTGGATTAGAATGGGAATTGATGGCTTAGGTATATGTATGGGCATATACCTAAGAAGTGTTGGTTGTTGCTTTGTGATTGCATCTTTCCTTTGTGGTTTATACTTTGTGGATTTCGGGAGAACTTCGGGAGTCTCGGTGTCTCTACTGAGTAGCTTATACTCACCCCTGCACGGGCTATGCCCGCACTACGTTGTGTTGGTTGCAGACGACGGACAGCGCTGATCGTGGTGGAGGCGTACAGAGCAGGATGGTACCTGGAGGTGGACCACTGGGCGGACTTGCTCGGAGCGGACGGCGGGACCCGAGGAGTAGTGGAGCTATCTGTACCCACCCTTCATGTGGGATTTCCAGTGGACAGCTCGGTGTAGTGGCTTTTACTTTTCAGTTTCTGTTTTTTTCTTTCAGTTGTACTTTACAGTTGGGCTTGTATTTCCAACCCCTTTTACTTTCAGCACATCTTGTTACAGTTTTTACTTAGTGTTTACTTTTCTGCTTGCTTACTCTCTGGTGCTTGTTTACTTTTCAAAAGCAATCCTTTCCCTTTTTTGTTGAGATTTATGCCTTGGTGCTAGTCGCCAGCCCCTGGCCTATGGAAGGCAGGCTTGGGGTAGTCACAGCATGGGCCCTGAGGACGGGTCGTGACAAATTGGTATCAGAGGTGGTCGGTTCTACCGCAGACTCTGATCTTTCTTCTGCGTGAAGAAATAGTGTTTAGCGTATTGAGTGTGGTTATCAGTCCAGGGAGTCCAGTGTTCGTGCGGAGGCCAACGTATCTGTACACCAGGACCTTGACTTCTGATTTCCGACATAATGCACGAAAACATTGATTGCATGTGTGTTTCATGTTTTCTTTGTGATTACATGTGTCAGCTCACCAGGTATACTGTTCTGACCGTGGCGCACTTGTTTCCTTTTCAGGATGGTCCCATGAAGGCATCCAGCTAGGGTTCTGAGAGTAGAGCATGACGACAGCCCACCGAGCGACGAGGTCGTGGTACAGGGCCCGTTGACAGCAGAGGCACCGGCAGTACCTTTACCCGCCGAGCCCCCGATGCTTCCAGCACCGACCGCTGACGATGCACGACGCCTCGGAGCTCTGCACGAGTTCCAGCGCCAACGACCACCCAGGTTTCGTGGGGAGAAAGACCCCCAGGCAGCCGAGGACTGGCTGGAGGCGGTCGTTCGAGTTTTCAGGCTAGTGAGGACACCAGCAGACCTCATGGTGATCCTCGCGGCGAGCCTACTGCACGCAGCAGCAGGACGATGGTGGAGATTGATGCTCCAAGTGCATGATGAGGCCTCTCTCATCTGGACGGAATTTGAGAGCCTCTTCCACTCAGAGTTTGTCCCGGCCACCCTCCGTGCGGTGTGAATTCAGGAGCTTCTTCAGCTGCGGCAGGGCAGCTTGACGGTCGCTCAGTACCCGGCGAGGTTCACCGATCTTTCTCGCTACTCGACTGACATGGTACGGGACCCCTTCTTCTGGGCCCGGACCTTAGAGTAGGGATTGAGACATGAGATCAGGGCATCGCTGATCTCCCTCAGCATCTCGACCCAGGCAGGAGTACTGGAGCGAGCTCTTCTGATCGAGAGCTTTCTGGCTGAGTCCACAGTGAGACCTACCGCAGGGAGGCAGGAAGAGGAGTCTTCGGTAGCAGGTAGCCGACGGATGACTCAGGGTTCCAGGCAGACCATACCCTCTTGTAGACGACCTCAGGACACTGGCTCAGCAGTGCGGGGCACTCAGCGCGAAGCCAGTCTTCCGAGAGGCAGGCAGTGCTACGCCTGCGGCGGGCAGGGCCACCTGGCTCGTGACTGCCTGACCCGACGTACTGAGGAGAAGCAGACGGTGGAGGGGCCACCCAGGCAGAGGCAGAGGGTTGACCGTTGCGGTCCGTAAGGAGTAGGCGGGCGAGGCAGAGGAGCTGGCCAAGCAGCAGGTGGTGGGCGACGCTTTGAGGCTCTGCCACCACCACCACCAGGAGGTCCGCCCCAACCATAGGGAGCTGGCGGGCAGAGACAGGCACAGCTCCAGGCAGTGGAGGCCTACGACCACGGCGTGCCAGAGATGATTCGAGGTACGATATGTGTGTATTCCACCCTTGTTGTAGTTCTTATATACATAGGAGCGAGTCACTCTTTCATAGCCACTTCCCTTGTTCGGAGCTCGGAGATTCCGACAGAGCCGTTGGCTCGATCCTTACGGCTAGAGACCCCTATGGGAGTAGACTCGACGATTACGCACTGGTGCCGGCAGTGTGAGCTTAATCTAGGAGGCGAGAGCTTCGGCTGGGATCTTCTTGTAGCGGCGTCGAGGCCTTACGACGTCATCTTGGCCATGGATTGGTTATCTACAGTCCATGCTCAGATTGACTGTTTTAGGCGCAAGGTGCGATGTGTGCGCACTGACAGGAGCAGGTTCACCTTCACCGGCAAGAAGGGAGCCTTAGCAGCACAGGATGGACTCACGCAGAGGAGAGGACAGCCCATCTCTCATCAGTTGGATAGCCTTATCCTAGGAGCAGTGGATGTGAGGAGTCCTAGTTTTTCGGTAGTGGTGGATCAGTACGCGGATGTCTTTCCCAACGACGTTCCAGGGCTACCTCCTCGCAGAGAGGTAGACTTTTATATTGACATATACCCCGGGATAGCCCCGATATCCACTCCAGCATATCGGATGGCCCCCGCTGAGCTTCGAGAGCTGCGGGTACAGTTGGAGGACTTGCAGGGCAAGGGGTTCATCCGACCCAGTGTTTCACCCTGGGCTTCCCCGATATTGTTTGCCAAGAAGGCAGACGGGAGCTTGCGACTGTGTGTCGACTATCGTCGCCTGAACCAGGTGACAGTGAGGAACAAGTATCTGCTACCGAGGATTGATGACCTCTTCGATCATCTCAAGGGAGCACGGTGGTTCTCGAAGATAGACCTCAGGTCTGGCTATCATCAGCTCAGAGTTCGAGACTAGGACCTACAGAAGACGGCCTTTAGGTGTCGGTATGGCCACTATGAGTTCTTGGTTATGACTTTCGGCATAAACAACACTCCAGCAGTGTTCATGAGCCTCATGAATAGGATCTTCCAGCCATACCTCGATCGATTTGTCGTGGTTTTCATCGACGACATTTTGGTGTACTCAACCACGGAGGAGGAGCACGCCTACCACTTGTGGGTTATACTAGACACAGTCCGAGAGCACCAACTTTATGGCAAGCTCTCAAAGTGCTAGTTCTGGTTACGTGAGGTCCACTTCTTGGGGCACGTCATTTTTGAGGCTGGAGTTGCTGTGGATCCCTCAAAGATCGAGTCAGTGCTAGCTTGGGAGCCACCCAGGAGCATGACGGAGGTGCGGAGTTTCTTGGGTCTATCCGGATACTATCGGAGATTTGTGCCGAACTTCTACAGAGTTACGGCGCCACTCTCAGCTTTAACAAAGAAGGGGAAACCCTTTTGTGGTCAGACAGATGTCAACAGAGCTTTCAGAAGCTGAGACAGAGATTGACCAGCGCACTTATCTTGAGGTTGCCTGAGGACGGAGTTGGATACGTAGTCTACTGCGATGCATCAGGGACCGGACATGGATGTGTCCTGATACAGGAGAGGGGCGTGATTTCCTATGGATCATGTCAGCTAAGGCCGCAAGAGCAGAACTACGCTACCCATGACCTGGATTTAGTAGCAGTAGACTTCGCACTAAAGACATGGCGGCACTACCTGATGGGCGAGTGCTTTACAGTCTTTTCTGACCACCAGAGTCTCAGGTACATCTTCTCTCAGAAGGACCTAAACCTGAGACAGCGGCGATGGCTCGAGTTCCTCCAGGACTATGACTTTGAGATAGTCTATACTCTTTGGAAGGAGAATGTAGTAGCCGATGCCCTCAGCAGGAGGACGGGCATTCAGCTACTTGAGGAGGCGACAGAGCAGTTAGCTGCCTTACAGATATCCTTCGTGGATAGAGATAGAGCAGCCTTCCTTCAGTCTCTCACAGCCACCCCTCCACTACTGCAGCGGGTCAGAGAGGCACAACATGAGGATGCTAACTGTGAGATGCGGCATGCACAGTTATCCTCAAGACAGGCACCTGATGGTTTCTGCCTTGGAGCAGAGCACGACATCCTTTTTAGAGGACGTACCTTGGTACCAGTCGCTTTACGAGAGGAGTTTCTAAGAGATTTTCACACTTCTCCTTTGGAGGTACATCCTGGAGTGGAGAAGATGTACCAGGACCTCAGACGACAGCACTGGTGGCCAGGCATGAAGAAGGTTGTGGCAGAGTTCGTTTCTCGATGCCTCACCTGCCAGCAGGTGAAGGCTGAGAACCAGGTACCAACAGGCTTGGTACAGCCCTTGGAGGTCCTGGAGTGGAAGTGGGACGACATATTTATGGACTTCGTGACTGGTCTTCCACGCACTTCCAGAGGTCACGACTCCATTTGGGTGATTGTTGACCGACTCACCAAGTCGGCACACTTCTTAACCATCCGAGAGCAGGGCTCAGTGGAGAGCTTGGGGAGTCTATATGTTCAGGAGATTGTATGGCTTCACGGTGTTCCATCATCTATCGTCTCTGATCAAGATGCTTGTTTTACTTCCCGGCTTTGGAAGGGGTTTCAGGAGGCGTCCGGGATGCGGCTACGTCTGAGCGCCGCCTTTCACCCTTAGACAGATGGTCAGACAGAGAGGACCATTCAGACTCTCGAGGACATGCTCCACACATGTTTCCTCAACTTTGGTCCCAGCTGGGAGGACCACCTACCCTTGGTGGAGTTCGCGTACAACAACAGCTACCACTCCACCATCGGGATGGAACCATATGAGGCGTTGTACGGCAGACCTTGCAGATCTCTTTTGTGCTGGAGAGACCCTGGAGAGTCAGCAATTGTGGGACCAGAGATGGTCTGGGCCACGACAGAGAACGTCCAGGTCATCCAGGAGTGGATGAGGACAGCTTAGAGCCAGTAGAAGTCTTATGTTGACAGGAGGCGAAGGCCACTAGAGTTCGAGGATGGCGACCACGTCTTCTTGCGTGTCTCACCTCGGTGTGGATTACGGAGATTTGGCCGAGGCGGCAAGTTATCTCCACGCTTCATCGGACCTTTCCAAGTACTCAGCATTATTGGCGAGGTGGCTTATCGCCTGGCTCTACCACCTCAATTGCACCGGGTGCAAGACTTCTTCCACGTATCTCAGCTGAGGAGATACGTGCACGACCCAGCGCATATTATTGACTATGGGGAGCTAGACATGGATGATGGGGCGACTTTTGCGGAGGTCCCAATGGAGATCAAGGATCAACAGGAGCGGGTCCTACGTGGACGATCAATTCCTCTTGTGCGCATCAGATGGCAGTACGGGAACCTCCAGGAGAGCACATGGGAGCGGGAGGCTCAGATGCGTGTTCAGTACCCACATTTGTTACCCAGTTTGTGAGGTATCTTTACGGGGACGTAAAGCCCTGAGATGGGAGTAATGTAAAGACCCGTAAATTTCAAGGAAATTTTTTTTTTCTTAATTTTCTTTGGAATTTTACAAGAGCGCAGTTTCTGACGGCACCTGATTCCGAGGCCCGGTGTGCCCGGAATCATTTTCCGAAATTTGGCTCGGGTACGTTCAGTGAACGGACGAGTGGGTTTTTCTAACTTTTGAATCGGTGCTCGGAATCAAATTATGAGGGCACCGATGGAATCGTAGCACCGGTACTTGCTTAGAAACGCCTCTTCCGGAGTTGCGTTTGCTCAGGTGTGGTTTTTAATTTTCGGGGTTAAAGTTAAGAAATAAAATAATTGTATGAAAAACTTTATTTTATTTCACTTAAGCCACTTGGAAGCAACTTGAAGCCACTTAAAGTGGCTTAAGCTGAGTTGATCCGGATAGGATGCTATCCAAAAATATCCTACCCTCTTGGTAGGATATTTGTGAGGTGGGGCCTACACGAGCCCCACCGTTTCTTTTCCGCTAAGTAACGCACTCGCGAAAACCCGTCATTATGAAAGTCAACTGATGCATTTTCTTAATTTCTTAACGCACCATTTAATTGGGTGGTTTATTTCGTTGAATTAATTGGACGATTTATTTTGTTGAATTAATTCTACGATTTAATGGGTCGTTACTTATCTCTTTTTCGTTTGTTGGCGTAATAATAAAATAAGACCAACACACGACATCTGAAGGATTGCACGTTGAGAGGCTTTGACAGTATTCTTGTGCCTTCATCCTCCTTCGTGAAGAATGCGAAGAACGCGAAGAACGTGAAGAACACGAAGAACGCCGTCACCCTCAGAGTTTGACGACGCTTCATCCGAGACGTTATTCCCCGCCCCGATCTCCAATCACCAACTGCTTGAGGTAAGAGATCTCGGGATTCTTTTTAAATTTCCTTGTGGTTTATAACAACACACGGATTTAATTATTTACAATTAAATCTGTTGTCTCTTGGTCCGTTGAGTTCGTCGACGTAATGTCGGATTCCGCGATGACGCAACGCCCTTCAGTGACAACGTGACGCCTTCCGCGACACGACGATCGCCTCCTTCCGCGGCGATCAATTTCCACGAAGAACCCGCGTGCAACGACTTGACAAGGTAGGGGTTGTTGTGAATAATTCTTTTATTCCCGTGATCGTTGCATTTTTTTAAAAGTGAAGAACCCGGACAATAAGAACAATTTTAATTCATTAAAATTGTTGTTTCATGTGTTGAATATTTCTCTCGTTGTTTTTATCTAACGCGGAGGGTGCAGGCCAAACGAACAATGCCCGACAACCCTCCGCCGTTCTTCGTGGTTGTGCGGATTTGGAGGGCGATCGAAAAACGTGACGCAAGGGATATTTGATGATCTCGCAGTGAAGAACGGAAACCGGGAGGAACAACGGCGCAGACGGGAAGGAAAACGGACCACCGGAGCGACGCCGGTGGCCCGCGGAAGCTGCCGGCGGCGCGGCGGCGCCGGCGGCTGGAGGCGGCGGCGCCCCGGTGCGCCGCAAGACAGGGCCACCACAGCTGAAGCCACGGCAGCGGCGGCCAGCATACCCGCGGCCGTGCGGGTCCATCTCGCCCGCACGGGACGCGGCAGAAGCCGCGTCCGCTTGTCCAGCGCGGCCCCACGCGGGGCCGCAGCGCCTCCAAACCGCGGGGGCGGCGCCCCGCGGCAGTCGGCCGCTCGGCCGCTCGGCCGAGCCAAGCCAGGCCGGTCCGACCGGTCGGGCCGTGCCCAGGACGGACCGGACCGGGTGTGGACCGGGTCGGGTCGACCTGGTTCGGTCGACCCAGGGGGGGTCGGGCCAGGTCGGCCCAGGCCCGGACCCCCCGTCTTCGGACCATTTTCGGTCTTTTTCCCGTAACTTGAGCTACAGGCCTCCAAAAGACGCGCCGTCAGCGGCAATGCAATCCACGGATCGAGATGGTCGTTTCGGTTTATCACACTCAAGGTTTTGGAATACTTTGGGTTCAGCCGGGTTGGTTCGTGCACGAAACCAACTGGGCCCTCGGAGCGGAAACGCTCATATCATGAGCTACGGGCGTCCGATTGACGTGACGTCATCTTTGGTGGATTCCTCTAAGTGAGAAGGATCTTTTGGCTCACTCCGCCCGAGGTTTGGATGCATGTGGAGTACGGTCGGGTTGGTTTTGCCTTAAAAACCAATCGGGCCCCTAGGACGAAAAAGCCAATAACTCTCAGACCGGGCGTCTGATTGACGCGCCGTCTGCGACATTGAGTTCCTGTTGACGATACGGAACTTTTGGATACATCAACTTCGGACTTTGTGTCAGTTGATGTATCAGCCTCTCAGCTCGTAGAGCGGACCCTCCCGAATGAGCTTGATGTGTGCGGGAACCCTAGTGCTGGCTGCGACTGCTACTTCGACAGCGACGACTGTGCAGAGATCCTCAATGGACTGCGACGACTACAGCACTAAGTGATCCTTTGCGGATCAGTGCTACAGGTCATGTGTGGGCCCGATCCTATGTGGGTCCGATCCTGTGTGGGTCAGCGCTCAGCGGTTCTGTGTGAGCCAGCACCTACAGGTCCTGTGTGGGCCCGGTCCTGTGTGGGTATTTGCGGGGATTAGCACCTTTCGATCCATTATGGGTCCGACGACTTAGATGGATCAGTGATCATCTTTATCGTCATCCGAAGAAGTATACCTGTGTGAGCTGAATCTTGTGTTACTCTCCTTTGTGGATTGTGTTAAACTATCCTGTGTGGATTTACTTTACTCTCCTTTGTCGATTGTGTTGTGCTATCCTGTGTGGATTTACGTTTTTCTTTCCTGTGTGGACTGGGTTGTGCTTGGGCTCGGATGTTGGAGCCGAACGGGAATTGATGACTAAGGTATATGTATGGGCATATACCTAAGCAGTGTCGGTTGTTGCTTCGTGATTGAATCTTTCCATTGGGGTTTATCCTTTATGGATTTCGGGAGACCTTCGGGGGTCTCGGGGTCCCTACTGAGTAGCTTATACTCACCCCTGCACGGGCTATGCCCGCACTACGTTGTGTTGGTTGCAGACGACGGACAGCGCTGATCGTGGTGGAGGCGTACGGAGTAGGATGGTACCTAGAGGTGGACCATTGGGCGGACGTGCTCGGAGCGGACGGCGGGACCCGAGGAGTAGTGGAGCTATATGTACCCACCCTTCAGTTCGGATTTCCAGTGGACAGCTCGGTGTAGCGTTTTTTACTTTTAAGTTGTTGTTTTTCCCATTCAGTTGTAATTTACAGTTGGGCTTGTATTTCCGGCCCCTTTTACTTTCAGCACAGCTTGTTACATTTTCTACTTAGTGTTTACTTTTCCGCTTGCTTACTTTGTGGTGCTTGATTACTTTTCAAAGGCAATGCCTTCCCTTTTTTGTTGGGATTTACACCTTGGTGCTAGTCGCCAGCCCCTGGCCTATGGAAGGTGGGCTTGGGGTAGTCACGGCACGGGCCCCGAGGACGGGTCGTGACATATATTTATCAAAAATAAAAAACATGGAGGAAATCATCCATTTACATATCATTTTATAATAGACTAATCATGGTTTATGGTAAGGGTGTAAGGGTATGTGACCATCCAGTACCCTTTCAAGTACACTTTTTTTAATCAAAATTTATATTCATCTATTTTAAAATATACTGGATATACCATACAGTTATTAAACATGCACCAAATATACAACTCCATTATACTTAACTTTGAATATATTTTGAGTGTTAATCAGTCATCAAACCCTCTAAATCATTAAATCTAGAGTGTAAAATAATGATTTAAGAAAAAACTACCATCATGTTCTTGTTATTTTAGATACTTTTTGTATCATTCCATGTGTATTTTTATAATCCACATAGGTAATTTCATTTATAAAAAAAATTCCCGATTTTTGTAATAAATTAGATGGATGATGCATTATTTTAGCTCAAACATTATAATACCTTGCACTCATATCCTTTTATGGAATTCATGGACTTGTTTGACTATGTATTAAGACAAAATATATTTTAAAAATTATGGTTTCTTTATTTAGAAAAATTAATGGAGGGACATAAATAAGTTGTGGTGTCTCTTAAGGTCACATATATATTGATAAATAGAAGATATAATTTGATAGGTTCAGGATAAAAATTATTCCATTAATCCATAAAAATAAATTATCTTCTAGAATAAATAATATGCCAACTATTAAAACTATGATAAAAATTAATTATTCTAATATACCAAGGTAAAAAATAAAGGATTATTTCACCAAGCATAGCTATATCCTCCTAAAACTCCATATATTTAAATTGGACTTTTATATAGAAAGTTTGCAAACATTTAAATTTATTTTAATCTAATATATGGTTTTCATCATTTTAAAAATATTAATATTAATGTAAAAACTATTTTTTATCATCATGTACAATCACTTAAATAATATATTCTATATAATTAATAAATTGGGATTTATTTAAAATTTCATTATGGTATAACTTTCTGGATTCCCTCTATTCTGGTATACCTATATTTTTTTTAGGAAGACTCATTGAATGTGTGATAATCATACCCTCCGACTCCCATGATTGAAAAATAATTGTAGTGGAACCACATTTTATAACACATATCATCTATTGGATTTAGAGCAATCATGGTTCTGATATAACACTATGATCTTCATCTATTCAACCAATATATAGATATTTATTCAATATCCAACTCATATTCAAACCCAGAAACCAACTTGAACTCCAGTACCAAGAGTTAGAGGGATTTAAGTACCTCTAATTTTCTGACATACCCCTAGTTTTATTGACGATAGAAGATTATATGATAATCAAGGGGTCTCCATAGATGGTATCTATGTTAACATATACCAAGTAGTTTTTCATTATTTAGAAAAATGGGCCCCATCATCTAACTTTTACTTTGATAATCAGGTTCTCAATACCAACTAATCTTTATCATCTTATCCCACTAGATGTGTTCTTTATTTAGCTTAGTGGTTTTAATGATATATAATTTAACATATTGATTCCCCCATTAATGATCTATAAAGTCAGTGGACATATCTATATTGATGACAATTGAATAAATGACTAGTTTTGAGACCAGTGGTGAAATATCACTTACATTGATTCCCAATTTTATTTACTAAAGATTTCATTGGTTTTCACAAAGATCCTTGAGAAGGTTCAAACTTGTGATATGAAAATACATATGTACACAGTTAGTATGATGAAAATATGAGTACTAAATGATTTGAGTACTCATTTAATAAGTAACCAACCAGTGCTATGATGTGTAATAATAAACTCTATCTTCCAAAAAGGGAAGGAACTCCATGGGTATAGGGGGTCCTATTAAAAGATGTTCATACTCTTATAATATTTTTAAATTAGATAAGATCATGGCCCCCTTATATTAATATAATTAATAAATATTAATTTGAAACTCACTTAGAATATCATCACATAAGATTGTGTAAAGTTATTCACCCTAATCACAATAATGTATTTCCATTACAAATGTGGGTTAATCTAATCTTATCTAGGTAAGTGTCAAAAAACCAAGTGGTTGTTCATTAATTTTTTTGACATTAACATTTTAATAAGATATAAATAAATGTTTACAATCTCTAAAATGTCAACATCAACTCAATTAGGCTTCTAATTTGTGTTGTATTCAAGGGATTGAAATAATGATAATATGTAAAGAATAAATTGTCATCCTAAGATTATTAATTAATGATTTTTGATGAAAAGTAATTATTTTTTTAAAAAATATGACATCGCCTGTTAAGGTTGTGTACTATAGGATTAATTTCACATGAGCTGGTTGATTCCTATAGAAGAATAAGAAAAAAATCCCATCTATTCCTTATCACCCACATACCACTCCACAATATTCATCTCTAACTCATAAGACTAGAATTAAAAATTATTTTCATAAAGGCCAATACAAGTAGGTTCTATAAAAACTCTAATCCTATGGATTCCCACTCTTAAATTAAGAGAAAAAAATAGTTTTGGGGGGACTTATTTCCCTCCATGTGTTCTACCTTATATATGTATCGTGATTAAAGGATTTTTAAATGATGCAATATATTTTTCTATATCTCTAAAGGTTTAACATGCCTCAAGATGTCAGATATTATTATAAAACATTTCCCCTTCAATTTCTGTTCACCAAAAAAAATGTCTTTATTTTTTTCTTTCTTCATTATCATCCCTCCATGAGACCTCAACCCTCTATCTTTTATCAAAATATCTAACTCTATATGTGTGATACCATTCTCACTAAGGTACCAAGTTCTTTGATATTATATATTTTTTGGAATGAATCTATTCCTATACATATTCATGGTATATATCAAATTTAAAGTCTAAAAAAGGCATAGAGACTCATATCCAGTTGTCTTCATGCATAAAAATTATTCATAGTTGATTCTTTATAGTTTGATACATTTTTATTTGAAAGTAATGAGGTATCATTGTGATTAATGGTATCATTCAACAAAATATTTAAGAAGACATATTTGGTATATATTGTTCAAAAATATCGTCACAATAAATATAGGGAACCAATATAATGTTTTGGATGGAAATAGGTTATGACTTCTCTTTATAAGTGCCCTTGGAAATTATTAGGGATATCCATAGTAGGAAAATTACTCTACATGAGTAAAGTTAATTGTGAGGGATTCAAAGCTCGGTTCACTATCTTCCTACTTCCCATAGATTATGAATAGAATCTAGTCCCACATTTAAGATATTATATGAAATAGAATTACAGAATGAATTTTGGGTAATATAACTCATATTTTTTTATGTGCATTCAAGGACATCACTAGATTATTATGAATTTATGTTTGATTTGAAATGGATATTTATCCTACTAAAAAATCCAAGCTATGATGTAAATTTCCACAAGAACTAACACATCTAGATTAATGGTTTTACTTTGAGGTAGATTTTTATACATGTTAAAGATATTTTTCCCAGCTCTATAGTGTAAATCATGAACTAGTAGTACAAACCAGATTAATCACATCATAAGGAATATAGTTGGGTAAAATTTTATATTCACACTATCCATTCATTTCCATACTAATAATTCATAGTACTATTTCTCTAAGGTGGCATAATATATCCCATGAAGCACTGATAATAATAGTTTGGTAGTCCTATTAGTTTTATGACCTCTATCATGTTGATAAATAATTAAATAAAAATATCCACCCTCATTCCAAATTGTATATAAATTTGTGGTATGGGTTCTCTCCCAATGATAGATTCTGAAACATTTAATAATTTGTTTTCAATAGTAGGGATATTTCTTTTATCATTATATGTATAATTTTGATGAAAAAACTATTTATAAATATAAAAAATGATAGATGTTACTTTGTTTTTTTACATTTGATATGTTGATGTAAACAATTACTTATAATAAGTAGAACATATTTTTTCATCGGATATAGCTTTAGGGTAGATCCAGAATGATTCCAATATGACTATATATGAAAAAACAATTAGACCTTTAAATCATCATAAATTTACCTAAAATTCAATTGTATCTTGAATATTATGTATCTTATGTAAACATGGAATGATGGGGCTAAACTGTATCAAAATACAGCATCTGAGAAGTGGTTGCATCATTATTTCCATTCAAATTAAGGGTAAGAAATGTAATATCAAAAAATGGATTCATAACTATAAAATTTTACCACATTGAATTGAAATAATCTATATATTATATTTGATTAGTACCACAACATGTATCTTGGGTTATTTATATATTATTATATTTCATATCCAATGAAGGTAATTTTTTTTTCTCTTAATGTTTCTTATAGTTATGAACTAATGATTTAGTATGTTGTGATTGAATCCTTGAAAATTATCATTACAATGGAAAAAATAAATACTGGGATAGGTAGATAGATGAGGTTTATTTTCTCATACTCGATGCCAAGGTAGTCAATAGATAATTGCAATATAGTTTGACAAAAAATTATTTCTTGATAAATAGTACCAACTAATGATTTCATATGGGTATTCATAAATTTTAAAGAGATTTTAGAAGAACTATATTTTATTTTCATATAAAAAAGGAAACAAACCATGTTTGGGATGAAATTTTTAAAATTATGTAAATGATATATAAGTCACATAAAAACTATGTTAAACTGTTTCTATTAAAATATAATTAAATAGAAACATCCCTTACCCCTTAAGAGAAAATAGATAAAATTTACCTACATAAAAAAGCAAGGAGAATAAAAATGTTACTTGCATAAATCTTGGATATTATAAAGTTAGAGAAAATTACATATTCACCATAATACCCCAAGTCCCCATTTTTTAGCGTGGCAAAAAACCATTCCATATGTGTGTAATTATCACCCTAAATTCTTATTTCAGGAAATTGGATGAAATTATAAAAGTTTATTTATTTTACTCATAATTTGATCACCTTCATATTGAATATATCCAATTCTATGCGGTTATTTTTATACAATAAACATATGGATGATCAATGACATAGATTCCAAGAAAATTTTATGTGAATTTATCAATAATAGTGAAATATTTGGATGAGGCCTACATGTTTGAATCATGTATCATTTGGTAGAGATACATGATAATGTATACCTAATGTGATCTCATTTCCACATGAGGATTACAAAATGGTTATTTTCTATAAAGACACTAATCAATTTCACATTTGGGAGTATGAAAAATTGGTTATAGAATCAAATGAATTTCGTTCACTATGTGATTCATGTTCACCGTTGGAATATTTTCCTTAATCTCATTGGTGAATCCATGGGATGAAAATTCATAATGGTAGAGAGCCATATAGATTTAATCTTACTTCATAGATCCATCGAATAAACTCATATTTTATTCCACTCTAAAATAATTCTTGACTCATGGTGTAAAATTACAATGTAACCCCTTTCAGATAAGTATCATTTTTAAGGTATTCTATCTACACTAAAGAAATACATGACCATATATACTAACTTTCATGAATTTCCTGTTAATTTTTGGATTTTGATCACATGTGTTATTTCCCAGGTCTATTTCATTCATAAAAAATAACATAACCACTTTATAAAGAAGAATTGTCATCTTATATAATATTCCCTCGTGATGATCCTCTTCTATTGTCGGGTGTTCAGATGAAGGTCAATCACATAACCCCTTTTTAAATACTATTATTTTTCTTGAAGGGCCTAGAACAATACTTACTACCCTGTATTATAGCATGGATAATGAGGTATCTACTTCTAGTCTACAGAATAATTTATGGTGTACATCCCACACCTTCCCTAATATTCTATGTGGGATCCTTTAATAGATCCTTTTAAATATGTCCCATTATCCAAAATTCAGTATTGATTTCTTGGTAATTTTTTAAAAATATATTCATAGGATTTTTTCCCACACTCATTCTATTTCATAGTATATTTTACTTATTTCCCCTTGTTTTATAACCATAACGTGATGAACCACATCATCACGAGGTGTAAAAATCAGTGAAAATATGATATTTTTTATTCCGATTAATTTTCAAAAGAAAAATTGTAATTTATACTATTATATTATCTCAGATAATTTTTCTAAACACTTATTTGGTCCTGAAATATGTTTTTCATCCTAGGAAAAGATTATGGTTGAAATCTGAGTCATTCAGGTTTTTAGAGAATATTTCATATTTAATAAATTAATTATTAATTTATTTTTGGGTGTTTTTAGTCATTATTAAATGGAGTGTTAGTTTAAGATTTTTTCTCTATAGGGGGTCTAGAATGGGGGGTTTTCTTAGGGAGTTAAAAACCATGTGTCGTGCATCGGCCAAGAACCGGTCCCCCTTTTATTTTCTGTTATTTTTATTTTTCTTTTTATTTTTCTTTTTTATTTATTCTTTTTTCTCCTGGATTTTCACATACTCCCATGGGGGATTCCTTAAAGTTCATTTATAGATGGATATAGAGAGACGAGAGGCATATAGAAATGAGTAAGTGTCTCTTGGAGTTCATCCAATGGACGGATCAGAGTACGGTGGATGCAGGAGGTGAATTCAGCAAGAAGCATCAACGGTTTCTACCCAGAGGCACAAAAGTTTACATTTTATGTAATAAATCTAAAATATTAGTTTTTTAATTTTTTATGTCCTTTTATGTGTTTTCCGGTACCCCTTGTGGGTATAAATATATATTTTAGGGATAAAACTGCGGTATCAGGGAATTTAGGGGGTTTTCTAATTGGGAAAACAAATGTACATGGAGTGTGATTTTATGAACACATATTGTTTGTTCTTCATGTTTAGGGAGGATGATGTTTTTTGACTAAAGTACATGTACATGGGAGTACACATCGTGAAGTGGGATTGGGGTGTGTCTGAGTACTTGGCTAAACACCCTATGTGGTGGTTCTTGGCCATGTAGGGTAAATGACCAGAACCTGAGTGGGATACATGACATGTATGAGTGCATAACCATGTGTGGTACATGGTTAAGTACATATGTAGCGACCCCATGAAGGGTTACACATCATGTACCAAAATTACACACCATGTAATCGGTCATTTTACATGCTGAGTGGGGCTAGGTACATAGGTTGGTACACATGTAGTGGTACACACCATGTACTAAGAGGCACATTTTATGTACTTTGGAAAAGTACACTCTGAGTGTACTTTTCATGAACAAAGATGGGTTTCCATCCAACCGGGTCTGTGGAAAGGCCCGAGGGGTATTCTCGATCCCCATGGGCTGGAACAAGTTCCTGGGTATCAATACATGAAAATGAGAATGATTTCACTTGAAGATACAAGGACAACACAACTAACAATATAAAAATAAATAAAGCTAGAAAACAAAACCAAACAAGCCCTTTCATGGTGTCAAATTTAATTTTACCAGTTTTTATACAATATCCAAAAAGAGGGATACTAGAAAAAAACAAAACCCAATATCCAAAGACCACCACAATCAAGGGTATCATCTCCCTCAAGCCATCTCCACAACACCACCCAAGAAGCTCAATAGTATCTCGATCCACCTTCACCAAAGACTTTGCCCTTAGCTGTATCAAACATAACCAAGTCTATTTACACAAAAATATGTAATAAGGGTGTGAGTGATTGCCGAGTATGATGCCACCCAAAAGAGACTCCATGTTCTAAATGATAGAATGGATAATACATTTGAAAGCTTAGATAAATTAAAATAAATCACTAGAACAATTTAATGGAAACCAATTTTAAAGGAACTTATTTTAAAGAAATTTGATTTCAAATACAATAACTTTTTCCATTGATGTATCTCAAGTTCGCCACCATATCTCGATGGTGAGTGTACATTGGTCAAAGATCACGAATCATTGGAGAATCCCTACGGGTATTAACTAGACATAGGGACCCCAGAACCTCACTTCTTGGTGTAAGGTAGTATAGGAACAACACAAATTCATGTTCTCATGCACGATCCACTAGATAGGAGAAGCATCCAATATTCTAGCGGTCTACATTCATCAATATGTTCAATTACTATTGTCAATGTTAACAATTATAAGTGAAATTGGTTCATATACACTTCTGAATTATTAGACCACTAGTCCTAGTCATCCATCCTAGCTACCCAGGCTTCTCGTTGAGTTATCATACAAGTTTAACACAAAACACACACCACCACATTTATATTTTATAATTAAAACAAGTCCCAACACACACCAAATTCACCATTTAACACAAAATTACTCCTTAATAATTCAATACACACAAAATAAATTTAAAAATATAGTTCTCACCTCATACATAATTTTTTAAAACATTTAATCAATATTTAAATCATTTCAAATGCACCCAAGATAGATACAATTCAATAATTTAACAATTTATCATATAAAACCCAATAGAAAATCAATTTCACAACCAAAATCTTTAAAAAATACATTATCACCCCAATTATAATTTATAAAACATGACAATAAACTCAAGAAATCCAAATAAATTCATCAAGAAATGTTTAAGCATAGAACAACCTACTGTTTGTGGTGAAACCCTAAAATCAAATATGAAACCATCACTAAACCTTAATCTCCCCATAAAGGATCAATATAGAACCCTAAATCAAGATTTTGACACATCATTGTTAAGGAAGAACCCTAAAATCAAAACCCAAGGGCTGGAGAAGAAGAAAACCCTAAATATACGACAATAAACCCTAGATTAAGAGATGAAAAGAAGGGAGAAGACACTTAACTGAAGATTTATGGAAGAACCGCAGAAAATCTAGAACATAAATTGAGTCATAAGGGAGTTGGAATGAGGTATACACATGCCTAGGGTGAGGGATTTCAAGTGGGGTTCCAAATAAAGGGAAAGGGGTTAAACCTGAGAGGATAGAGAAAATCCGGGAAATTTTTAATGTGATGGAAGGTCTTCATGGTTAGTATGGATTGTTTTGGAAACTGTATGGTAATTGTGTGTACCATTCTATCCAAATAGAATAACTCACATGGTTACCTGAGATATAAATCAAGACCATGTGGAAGTCTTACGGTTGGTACTGTCTCCTACAACACAGTTTCCTAGGCTAGTGCACAGTTACTACCAATCATGTGAAAACTGTGTGTAGTGCTTTTCCCTCCCCAAAACATCCATTTTCCTCCAAAATATAAAATTTATACCCATATAAGAAGATAGTCTGAAATAAAATAGAAAAATACTTGAAAAAAATATCACAAATGTGACAATTCTCCCCAATGTGGAAATATTACGCCCTCAAAAAGTCAACTCAAAACGTGATCAGAAAACAAAAATGTATACTCTTGCTTGACCCAAAAATTACATTACCAAGTCTCATGTGTATCATTAACTTGCTGCCAACAGACACAGGCCAATGGAATAGATTTCCCATGAAGCACCTTCTCTTGGGAGTCCATTATCTACACTGATTGTTCAAACACTGAAAAGTTGGTCTCCAACTCTAATTATTCCCAATTAAACATATGATACAGGTCTGGGTTGTACTTATTTAGTTAGGAAACATGAAACACATTGTGAATCAATGTCAACTAAGATTTTAAGGACAACTGGTATTCCACCATTCTTATCCACTCAAAGATTTCAAAATGTTCGACATACCTCAATGTTAGGTTACCCTGCTTCCCCAAGCGACGATGACCCAAATGAGGTGCCACCTTCAAGAACACTCAATCGCACACAAAAAATATAGATCCTGACATCTATTATCAGAATAATACCATTCGTGACTATAATCTCTCAACAACCACTACATGATCAACTTGACCTTCTTAGATATCTCCTGCACAAGGCTCGGTCCCAAAAGTGAGGCCTCGCCTAGCTCATCCCAATATAATGGAGAACGACAAGGCTGACCATAAATTTCCTCAAAGGTATCCATTCCAATAGAAGATTGGTAACTATTATTATAATCAAATACAACCAATCCCAAATGGTTCTCCCCTGAACCTCTGAAGTCCAACACACAAAATAAATCATTGTATTCAAAGATCTGATTTTCCCACTCCTTTTGGAAATCATATTTAGGATGGTATTCCATGATCATTTTAATCTGTGACCCCAAATCCCTATGAAGGCCTTCCCAAAACTGATTGTTGAAGTTTGAGTACCTATCAAAAACTATTCTAAATGTCACACTATGATTCCTAGTCACTTCCTGAACATATAATAATTCTATCTCATCCACCTTTTCTGTATCTCAAATTGGAATTAAATGAGATGGTTTATTCAAGTGGTCGATCACTACCCAAATAGTGTTCCATATTCAAGGTTTATGAGATAGTCTAATAATTAATTCCATGGAAACCTCATACCACTTACATTTTGGAATTGGTAATTTCTAGTGCAATATAGAGGGTCTTTGATGCTCCAAATTCACTTACTGAAAGGAATAGAATCTCTGAAATGAATTCTGTTATGTCTCATCTCATACCGGACCACCAGAACTACCCCCCACATATCATAAAAAATATTATTTATACCAACATGAAAAACTCACTGAGACTGGTGGCTATTCTGCATCACCACCTTCTTTAGAGCTAATGACACCACAAACCGGCCTTGGAAACATATAATTCCCTAGGGAGGTAATGACCAGTCAAAGTACATCTCCCCACAATTAAGGAAATACATATATCACTGGAACATCTTTTCACCAGGCTTCTCCTACTGTACAATCTCCATATAAGATGGATCACCCTACACAACTTCTAGAAAAGTACCTCCACTGCTCTCACTGATCTCTATGTGCATCTAGTGTAAGATCCCTATAAATGTCCACCCATCGTTAGACTTCCTAAAAGCTGGAACTGTAACTTTTATACTTATAAAATCTTCGACCACATTACCTATACCTGGTTTATAGAAAATATCAATGTTAAAACCCAAAAGATATTTGATCTAGCGATGTTTCCTCAAATTGAGATCCTTCAGTGAGAATATGTAGGCCATGCTCATATAATCCAAAAAGACCAAAAACTTTTCCCCAAAGAAGTAACAATGTAATTTCTTCAAATCATGAATCACCTATTCTAACTCTAAGTCATTTTTTATGTAATTCATCTCATATGTTCAGAGTTAGGGTGATCTATACACCACCACGTGATTATCCTGTATAGGTACACACCCAATAACCATACCTGAACCGTCGCAGTAAACCACATACCCCTTTCCTAACTCTATATAGATCAACATGGGTGTGATATTAAATCTCTTATTCATCTCCTAAAATTATTATTTACATTCTAGTAACTATTCACACTTTTCCCCCATCTAGGTGAGTGTGTTAATAGATTAGAATATTGGTGAGAAATCCTGAATAAACCACCTGTAATACACTATCAAGCTGAAAAAGATCATAATATTGGACATGTTCTTCAGCTATTCTCATGATATAACCACATTGATTTTCTTAGGGTCCACTAAAACCCATTTCTCTGAGATGACATGGCCTAGAAAAATCACTTCATTTATCCAGAAAGTGCATTTTGAGATCTTAGCATAAAGACGATGGTCCTGCAGGGTTACTGACACAATCCAATGATGATTTTCATGTTCATACTTAGACCTAGATTATATCAATATGTCAACCACAAATACCATGATGAAGGTGTCAAGATATGGGTGGAAAACCTTGTTTATGGGTTCCATAATGATTTATGGAGTGCTCGTCAATCCGAAGGGCATGACAAAGTACTCGAAGTAGTCATACCTACATAGAAACGTTGTCTTTGAGATGTTTTCCACATTCACCTTAAAATAGTGGTAACCAAAACACATCTTTATTTTTGAAAACCACGTATCCCCTTCATCTAGTTGTAAAAATCATCAATCTATGTAAATTTGAATTTTTTTTATTGTTTACCTTATTAAGCTTTTGGTATTCAACACACAACCAAAGAGATCTGTAGGCCTTCTTTAAAAAAAACTTGTTCCACTCATGGAGAGATGCTTGTGTGAATGAATCCTTTTGATTCCAAATCTTTCAATTGTATATTTAATTCCCTAAATTTGGTAGGGTCTATGCGATATTAGGCAAGAGATATTTGTTGTGTTCCTAGTTCCAAATCAATTGAGAACTCCACATCCCGCTAAAGGGCTATCCCCAAAAATCATCTCAAAACACCTTTAGGAACTCCTCCACCACATGTGGTAACCCAACCCTAGGATAAATATCATCATCATTGAGCACGAGCAATGATAAATGAAAAGACGTACTACCAAACTACATGTGTGGAGGTCTTGCTCTACCTGACCGAGGATCCCATTCTCCATGGAAAACCTAAGCACTTCCATCAGGTTCCATGAAACAAACCCACTACCAATGACAATAAATATGGGCTTGGAAATTAACCATCCATTCCATTCCATGGATCATGTCAAAAAATTCCATATCCAAGTCAAAGAAATCAAAATCCATTTCCACCCATAACATGGAAAGAGTGAAAAATGGAAACCTAAGGTCTTAATCCTTCCTCTTACCAAATAATTTCACTCAACCCATTGTAAATAATAAAATCTCAATTGGAAGATTCAAAAGGTTCACAAGAAGAGTGTATATAAAATAGGAAAATGCACCAGTATAAAAAATAATGACATATATAGAGTATGCAATCAGGATGGTACCTAGAACAATTGAGGGCCCCACATCCCACCCCCCAGGTTTCTTCTCCACAACATGAAGGTTTCTGGTATCAGTCTGTACCTAACCATGGCCACTGGACTATGACATTTATCTGATCTAACTATGACCCGAAGAATATCTGGTTATTCTACCTTGACCTCCAAACAGAGATCCCACTATCCTGTATGGTTACGACTGAGCTGACATTCCCTTGGAAGCCACTGGCCCTTCACCTCCCTGACATGAGCATGTAGCTCAGCAGAATCAGTGCATGTTCCCCAACGCTCCACACTGATGATAGGTCTTTGGTGGGGACATACAAACAGGTTGGGTGTGTCCCACCTTCTCACATTGGTGGAACACAATAGATCCAAAATTAGAATCCAAGATTGGACTGAGTCTCCACCTCCCTTCTTCCTTTCCTCCTCACACTTATTTTTCTTTCCTAAAGATCTGCAACTTCCCAATGCTGACATAGCTACAAATCTACATGACCTACTATTGTGGTCAATAACCACCATGAAATCCTGGTCAACCACTTCAGAATTAGTCTTCAGTTTAAATAAGAAGACCTAAGAATATATCTCTATATGTAAGCCTTTCTTGAACATTTGAGCCTTTATATTCTTATTAGAAACTATCTCAGTATCATACCATACTAGCTTAGAAAAAATGTTTGGAATACGCCATCACCATCAGGTCCCCCTGTACAAGGTCCATGAGCTCTCGAGACATTGAATATTCCAAGACCTCATGGCAGTATTGATCATTGAAGACCACCTTGAAGTCCTTCCATGTCATTTTTTTGTGGTTCCCAATCTGAACCATTGAGTCCCACCACCTCCGATTGGGACCCTCCATCAAAAAATAATCTCACTTCCCCCTGACCTTATTAGGAGTATATAGGAACTTGAACATGATGTTTATCATATCGATCCATTCATCCACATCTTATGGTTCCAAGATACCTCTAGAAGTAGGAGGCTTATTATTCAATAATTCACAGGCCTTATCCTCTCGCAATCTAGGATCAGCTTCTCTGATTGGATTAGGAGTAGGACCCTCCCCCTATACCAGAGCCGAAATAGATTTAAATACCACTTATGCTAACCTATAAAAAATGGAGAGGTAGAACTCTATCTCGCTCTTTCCCTCAGTTTTGGGGGAAATTTTCGGGGAGGCATGTTTCTAAAATAATAAAAGGTCACATTATAAAATCATCATTGTATCAAGTCTAATAAAATTTCAAAAACATTATATAGAAAATAACTCAAACATTCAATGACAACACAAAGACCAAACCACTTCAACCCCATCCATTGTCTGCGTACATTATGAAACCCGTACGTCCCACCTAGAGAAGATTCCAAACAAGCATCCCAATTTCCCATGGAGACTAGAGGATTGCCACAAGTTGTGTGGTCCAGGCACCGCACTCACAACCTGAACTTTGAGCCCCAATAGTCCTAGCTCTTGGATATCTAGACTCATACCAAATAAGAAGACCCAAAGAGCTAAAATCTTCCTATGATGCCATTTTTTCATGAACCAATTCTAGTAACCATCCAACCCGATGCCCAACCCAGTCTGTGTCAATGCCCAAGGGGCATTCCCGATCCCCATAGGTTGGCAGAAGTTCCTAGGAATACATACAATCAAGTGGGAACGATTTCACCCAATGTTACTAGCATATCATAAACTACAATATAAAAATAAACAAAGTTAGAAAATAAAACCAAACAAGCCCTCACATGGTTTCGAATTTAAGTTTACAAGTTTTTATACAATATCCAAACAGAGGGATACTACAAAAAGGAACCAAAACCCATAAACCAAAAACCAGCACAAGCAAAGGGAACCTCTCCCTTAATCTATCTCCACAACACTGCCCAAGAAGCTCACTAGCATCCTAATCCACCATCACCAAAGACTTTACCCTTACCAATATCAAATATAAACATGTATTATTACAACCAAAGGTATAAGTAGGGTGTGAGTGATTTCCCAGTAGAATGCCACCAAAAAGATATTCCAAGATCTAAATGTTATAATGAAAAATACATTTAAAATATTATATATAAGAAAATAAATATCCAGAATAATTTAAAGGAAAATATCTTTAAAGGAACAACTTTAATCGAAACATGACTTCAAATCCAACACCTTTTCCCTTTGAAGTACCTCAAGAGAACCATTGTATACCGACAGTGAGTGAATTTTAGTCAAAGAGTGACTATCATGGGAGAGGTCCATTGGATGTTAACTATCTAGAGGGATCATAAAACATCATGTATCGGTGTAAGGTGGAATTGAAACCACAACAATCTACTTTCTCATGCATAATCCAACAGAGAGGAGAAGCATATAATATTATTGTGGTATCCATTCGTCAATATGTTTAGTTATTTTTGTCAGCATCAATACCACTAAGGGAAATTGGGCTGCAGAAACTTCTGAATCACTTTCCCTCTAGTCTTATTCCATCCTCTTAACTACCTAGGGTTCTCATTAAGTTCTCATAAAATTTTCACACATCACCAAATTTATATTTCACAAGCCAAACAAGGACCAACACACACTAAATCCATCATTTCACACAAAATTCCTCTTTCATAATTCAACTCAAACTAAATCCTTTTTAAAATATAGTTCCCACCTCATAAACAATTTGGTAAAACATTTACTCAATTTATAATTCATTTAAAATGCACACAATAAATCCACGCTTCATGGATTTGCCAATTTAGCATATACAACCCATTTGAAAATCAAATTCACAAAAATGATCTTTAAAAACTAGATTCTCACCCTAATTATAACTTATAAAACATTATATGAAACTCATGAAATATACATACATTCATCAATAACATGTTTAAGCACAGAACGATATGCCATTTTTGGAAAAACCCTAAAAACTGGTGTGAAACCCTCACTGCACATTAATCGCACCAAGAAGAAGCAAGATAAAACCCTAAATAAATATATTGACCCATCGATGTCATGGATAAACCTAAGATAACAACCCTTGGGCTGAAGAAGAGGAAAACACAAAATTTAATGGAAGAAACCCTAGATTAATGGAAGAAACGAGGGTAAAAGACACTCACCTAAAGATTTGTAGAATAACCACACTAAATTTGGAATAAATATTGAGTCACAAGGGAGTTGGAAAAAGGGAGAGGCGCACCTAGGGTAAGGGATCCCATGTGGGGTTCCAAAATGGGGGAAAAGGGGGATAAACCCGAGAGGGGAGAGAAAAAGAGTGAAATATTCAATGTGTTGGCAGGTCTGCATAGTTACCACACGGTATTGTTCTGTGAAAACGGAAGAACTCAAGTGGTTACCTAGGCCATGAAGCATGAATTTGTTGAATCCATGTGGTAGGTACTGTCTCCTACTACATAGTTTCATGGGCCTGCACATGGTTACTAATAACCATGTGTAGTGATTTTTCCTCCCTAAAACATCAGTTTTCTTCCAAAATTTCAAATGGAAACCCTAGAGAAAATATAGAACAAAATAAAATAGAAAAATAATTGATAAAGAGATCATATATGTGACAATACTAAGTGACATTGCTAGGGGACCTCCATTGTTTCACATCGTGTACCTACATTGCACTCCATTAACTTCAACTTCCCTGGGTTTTTTTCCTATTTTTCACCTTATTGTCAAAATTTGACTTATGAGTTGTCCATTATAAGAATTTTTTCATGTAGATCAAAATGATGGTATAATGGTTTCATTAAGAGGCCATTTTTATGGTGTTTTGGATAGTGATAGTTCTGTTTGAGGATTTATTATGGTGGTTCCAATTTCCTCTTATGAGTTGGATGGTGAGTAGTGAGGCTCATGTGACGGTCTGAGCTTGTTAGTTAGTCATGTATTGTAGATATAGGCCGGTGTTTTTGGAGGTTCTTTTAGATGGGATTGGGTATTTGTGATCAAGTAGTATCTCTAAGGAGATCTTGGTTTGCCCCAGTTTTTTTGTGATCGATTGCTTGAGGTTAGATCTATTGAGGTTTAGATATTAGGTTTGGGAACCAGAGATACTGGAGCATTTAGAATATTTTGATGCTTTTGGTTGGTAGTTACATAAAGGTGTCATTTTTTTCGGAGAAGAGTATGAGGGACTCTTTAGGATGACCTTTTGAAATATATTCTAATCATGTGATCATTGGTTTCATTAGTCAGTTTTTGAGAATGCCTTCATGGAATGTTTTGTCTTGTATTATGTCGAGGAGCCTTGGTGGGGTGTCCTATTTTTGTGGTGGTTATAAGGACCATTTTGAATGACCTATTGGTGTAATTTTCCTTTTGGAGGTTTTTTGATTGAGAATTAGTTGGAGACCACTAAGGACCATTTGGGATGCTTTAAAAATAGGCATGCTCTATCCTTTTAGTTGATCTAGAAGAACCCATCATAGTGTGTCCTTATCTTATTGCGACATTTAAGTAGGTTGAGGATTTTTTTCATGAGTGTCATATGATATTGGGTGTAGTAGGAGAGTACCATGTAAGATGTCACTTTATTTTATATCCCTATGTATTGTATGATCCATGAGTTTGTTTGACCCTGAGATGGGCTATAGAGAGCTTTTGGTCTCTACTTTTTTGTATGCTAAGGTACATGGTGTTGAGAGAGGCCATGCGATTTGTTGTACACGGTTTGATCGACATTACTAGTCTATCTATTTGGATGGTGGGTCCAAGGATAGATCATACCATGTTTTTTGGCCATTGGTTGTAATGTTTGAGACAATTTATGCTCTAGACTATGGTTTTAGGAGGAGACTCTTTGGATATCATGGATTGGGAATTATCCCAATGTTTTTATTTAGTTATCTCCTCCACTGGATGGTTAGAAAATATTATATAGATAATATAATATTTAGATGATTACAACCCCCATCTTGTTTTGTGTTATCCTATACTAGTGTGGATTTGGGATCATGAGTTTTTGAGGCACTAACGAAGTGAGGTTTAGGTATCGAGGATGATTTGTGATCTTGCGGCCATGGATATATTGATCTTCCAGTTTTTATGGTGCCCATGGAAAAAAAATTGTCCATATTCTAGTATCCATATGAAATTTTTTAGGGTCCATAGCTGGTTCCTGATTTTTTTCAACAGGACCTTCAGGACTGACATGATCTTTAGTGGTTAGTATATACGTTCCTGTTGTCAGTTCAAATCATGTCGTTGGAGTCCTAGTTCCTGGTATATGTGTGATGTTCATATAGATGCCTATAGTTACACCATAGTGTCTATATTCATACCTATTTCATTTATACATGAAGTATATCCTTTATAGATATTATAGATGTGTCAGTTTTTGTGTGGATGGGTGATCCATTTGCTATAAATTCTCTAGAAGGGGAAAGAGTAGGGACAGATTTACCAAGGGCGTCTCGATATAACCCACTAGTTGGGTATTTTCCTTGTGTTTTTTACCCCTATATTTTATGTATTTGTTTATTTTATTCTAGATGATGTTACTTTTCATTTAGGTTGGGCATATCAAGTGTGCATTCACATATTATGAAATAATATTATAGGGACACCATTGGGGGTGGCCTACTGATATTTATTTCTCACCAATTTCATGTTCACCTAAGTGTGCATTTAGACCTGATGTATACTTTCAAATTGGAGAATTGGATGGGTAGTGGATAGGTCTAAGGCGTAGTGTTTCTTGATCAAGTGAAACTATTCATTGGGATTTTTAGATCAGGTTGGTGCAACTCGAGTTTCGGGTATACCCCATATGTGGTGTAGATTGACATTGGTGGTAGAGTGGGTTGTATTTGTTTTCAGTTTGTTTAATTTTTCATTTCTTTTCATCCTAGTGGGTGGATGGCTAATGTATGTTTAAATTATTTGAGTCTATATGTTGCATTTTATTTATTATAGCATACTTCTATTTCAGTTATTTATTTTGTGTACTTTGTTGTTCATCATTATGTATGATATTTGTTATTTTTCACAATTATTTCACTCTGATCAGAGGTTGTAGTCTCCTCATAGAATCTTGAAGACCCTCACTACTTTTCAATATCCTCTAACATGCAAGGAGTTGAACATGAGATACTTTTTTGGGTTAGATCATGTGAAGTGTTAGGTAAATCCAAGATAGTTCTTAACACAACGGTATTATAGATGTTTAGTTTTATTATTTGGGGAGTTTTCTAGACTGGTGGTCAAGGAATGTCCCAGATATTTTGATGTCTATCATAAAGATGTGTCATGAACACCTTTTTTGATTGGAATTAAATGTTTCTAGGGAATTTTATTGATATTATTGGTATTCATTTTTATAATTGAATTATTTCACCTAGCAAGATGCATTTGATATTATAGATTTATGGTTTATTGTCGTTTATAGATCTTTGCACGTGTAAAAGTGGTTAGTGTTCATGTATGAATCTAGGAACATTGGAATCACATGAAATCATCCTTAATATGGTATTTTACTCTATATTTTCTTCTTATGATAGGTCATGAGGATAATGTGGAGAGATATTATATAGTGGTGAATATGTAGTCCCTTTATTGAGGGATACATGGAATCCCATGCGGGTTGATAGTGGGATCCGAGTGCCCTTTTGGGGGCTCAGTGAGGGAAAGGGTGCCTTAGGGATATCTAGTTTGGGATCAATTTTCATTTATATAGTGGTTCCCCTAAAGGCCAAATTTAATTATGCTTGGTAGGGATTTGTTCTTTCCACATGTTGTATTCTAGGTCATACAATGGGGGTTGTGTTCCTTCTATCACAGATGACTTGGGTGGGTGTGGTGGTTCTTCCTTATGTGGTTGTTCAAGTATTCTATAACCATGAGGTGGTTATGAATGAGGTTTCCCGGTGTTTGATATTTTTTTGGGGAGTTCTCTCTGTCTCATGGAGGGATTGATATGGAAATTTTGGTTAGACCCCGACCCTACTAGTTTTAGTTGCGACATGGGTAGTGTGGTGAAAGAATGGTTATATACTATTGGTTTTGGATGGACACCCGTATAGAGGGTGGTTGGTGATTTTAGGGGTGTTATCCTAGTTTCATTAGGGCCTTTCTAGTGTGACTGTGAGTCATATTGTGATCTTTAGGAGATGATTAGGGAAATCATTGAGGTGGGGAGTGAACCATAGGCTGTTAGAGATTGTGAGCCTCATTTAAGTGGTTTTTTAGTGTGGTTGTTTTGAGTATTCATGTTGCTTATTAGGTGTGTGTGGTTCAGACATGTATATCCATTTCATTTGGTAATGGAAATTATGTAGGCCATGTGGTTTGTTGTTGGGCATAGGGGCGATGATAAAGATACTCCTATGGTGGGAAACATCAGATTGGTCACTGTAAAATGTCTCTCATGTGGGGAGAGAGTTTTGGATTTTGTGTGACTAGTCATTAGATGGTCTAGATAGCATATAGTTTTCTAGTTTTTTGAGGAGATTGTGGTTTCTATATTTGTAACATTCGCGAATCAGAAACTATCTCACGTGGCCAAAACGGGATAGTTGTGTTACCTCAAGCGTGCCTCCCCATATGCCAAAGGCTTCTAAATATCAACGGGGGTGAGATATTTATAGTGGGGAGACTATACCCATTGGTATAGAGTAAATAATAGTGGAAATAAATTGGTAATAACAAATATCAGAGTAATAAAAATTGAGGAAATAATATATCATACAATTGGGAAATAAAGATGAGAGTAATAAATCAATAAGGATGAATCATTTGATTACAAGTTGAGATGTATCTAATTTTTTTACTAGAAACGATAAAAATAAAAGATTTTGATTTTAGAAAAGAATCTCAAATGACCCCAATCATAAAACCCCTGTCAAAACCATCACCAAACTTTAGACATTCTATAAAATAACAAAAGAATCATAAACAAGGCCTATTTCCCTTATCTAAACTTACGTTTATGTAATCTCTTTATATACCAAATGGCGGCCTGGATAGTATGCGAGTAAAACTAAATAGTTCAAAACCACCATGTCTAAAAAATCTTTTATAATAATAAGTGTATGATATAATGAAATAAATAGGTGTACTAATTAATAAAATAATATAATACATCAATCAACTTGCTTTAGAACCATGATGGAATCTCTCTGATCATGTATCACAACCATGAAAAACATAGCCATATACCATGGTAAAATAAAACCACCAAGAACATCCCTCTATATAATAATTTCAGACTCTAGGAATAGGCATATATATTATTATTTCCACAAGGGATTAGGTATATCTAGCTTAATATAATCATTACAGCATCAAGCTGGGCCAAACCTGCTATATAAGCATTTCATCATGGGACTGTGTAGATCCCGCTCAAAATAATCATCACAACATCAAAATGGACCAAGCCAACTATATGATCATTTTATCATGGTACTGGGTATATCCCACTCAATATAAGTATTAAAAATCAAACTAGGACAATTCCATATATAGGCATTAGAGAAAGGATATCACAATATCACATTATAAATATCAAAGGTTAATTATGATAATTACAATTTTTATTTTTATTACACATCCATTTAAATATCAAATAATCAAAAATAATACAATATATAATAATCCATTACCAAGGGATTCTATATCAATAAATCACCTAAGTTATCATTTCATGCTAAACACACTTTAAACCATTATTTGAGTTCTTATTATTCAAGGGTTTCCTCACCTAATGAGAAGCCATAATCCATGTCACATAAACAGTTGAATCCAAGGGATACAACCAGTATTTCATTCCAAGATTCAACATAAACAAATTGATAATTTAATTAGAGATCCTGTTATGTTGGTGCAATCACATTATTTCATATAATTCAAAATTAAATTTGTCATAGGGTTAGGTTTGGACACTCTACCTTCAACTAAAAATTAATGTAGCACATCCAATAGTAAACACCAACAAGGATGAAGGCACAAAAGATCAAAATAAGAATGTAGATCATCTTAGGTAAAGATAAAAATCCAAAAAAAAACATGATCAACAGATTTAAACTACAACAAATAAGGAATGATGAGGGAGAAGGGAAACTTAATAAAAAACACTCAACATGGATCATATGTCTAACAGGGATGTCCAGAATTTAAGAGGGGACTCAAAAATCACTTGTAAATTGTCCAAGGATTGATAGAAGAGGTATTTAAAAAACAAAATAAAATATATCATACAGTCGTCTCACTTAAAACCACTGGGTTTGAGTTGTACACATTGTGTAATCCTTTCACCTCAGGTATTTACTCATTTTTAAGTTAAACCGAAAAACATGTTTCCTTGGGTTAAAATTTATCCCAAATGACATTTTAACAATGAAAATTAGTATGAAGATGTTTAACCACTTCATTTCATGAAATAGTTCACAAAATTTTTCTAGTAGCCGTAACACATCACGTAACTTATACATGGTGTGTAATTTTCCATTGAATAGTTTTCATCCAAACTTCTATATTAGTGCCCGAACAACCTCTAAAGCCTTCCCAACACACAGAAAACCCCCATAAGCATATTTAACATGTTTATAACCATAATAAATTAATTAAAATAAATATAAATCTCTTAAATTTTGTCATTTTCCCCAACCAAGGCTCTCCATCTATGAACAAGACTCATCCACAAAGGTTCCAATGAAAAACTCAAAGAGAGACGTTCCTAAAAAAATAAAGGATCTTACAACCTCATATTATATAGTAGATCATTACCAAGATGATCCATGAATCATTTTGGGGTCTCAATGAACAATTATATCCACTGGGATCATATATTATACTTACTATCTTGGTTCTCCTTATGAACATGCTCATTCAACAAATTCACTCAAAAAAGAGATATAGTCCTACCTCGAAGATACATCTCACTATAATCCATAATGTGAATTGGATTATCCTCAAAGGATGAATCAACAAAAATCTATATATCCTCAATTTATATCACTTAGAAAGTGTGGGGATAATATCTCTAAAGCTTCTACACTTGAAACACATCGTGAATAGAACTCTAGAATTGTAGAAGGGTTAATCGGTATGCCACTTGAATGACCCTATCCACTATCTCAAAAGGCATGAAATGCCTAAGAATTAGAATTCCTTTTTTTCCTGTTATAGTGTTGCCCCAAACTAGGTGACCCTTGAAGGAAAACAAGATGTCCAACCTCAAACTCTAGATTTCATATCTTATGATCAGCGTATAATTTCTCTGTGCACTACATGGTCACCAATCGTATCCTGATCAGATAAACCAACCCAAAAGGATGTTTCACTAGACTATGTCCAAAATACGTTGTCTCACTAACTTCCAACCAAAAAATAGGCAAATGACATGTACTTCCATACAAATCCTCAAAATTTTCCATCTGGATTGGTTCTTGAATGATATTATTATATGAAAACTCCTTGAGTTCCATATGATGATCCCATGAACCACCAAAATCCAAAACATAGGCTCATAAAATATCCTCCAAAACCAAAATAGTATGCATATATTAACTATTAGTCTAAGGATGATAGGTTGTTCTCAAAAGAACCTGTGATCCCAGACCCATTGGAAGACCCTATAAGTACCATGACATGAAACGAAGATCTCTATCTGAAACGATACTCCTTATAACATTGTACAGCTAAACTATATTTTTCACATAGAGGCTAATCAAATAATAAATGGTAAAATTACACCTAATAGGTAATAATTTTTCTATATTCTTCATTCAATCCCTTGTCACCCATAATGTATCGTTCTTATGGGTTGTCCAGTGCAATTATATCACAAAATCCATAGTAACTTCAACCTATTTACACTTATGAATGGGAAGAGGTTACAATAGCCCAGATAGACTCTAATGCTCTAATTTCACCTACTGACTGATGAAACATCTCACCTCAAAAAATGATATATCCTTCATTATTATTTACCACCAATACTATCTATGGAGATCACAACACATCTTTGTAAAACTAGGATGTACCTCTCATCTCGAAGCACAAAACACTCCTATCAGCTCCTCGCACAAGTCTGTAGGAACACATACACATCCAAATAAAATAATATATTTACCACCATCAATATACCATCCTAATGGGGTCTCCCCATCATATAAGATATCTCTCAAAACTAAGCCTTCTAGATTACATAACTACTCTACCTTGATTCTGTACCAAATAACAAGTATAACAAATGACGAAGTTAGTGTTACTCATTCTTAGAACTCTTGAACATCCTTCTGCATGAATGAAAAGAGTTCTACAATCTTCCAATCAAATTAAGACTCTTTCACTACCTCTATATGTGTCTTTTGGATCTAGTAATTGGAATTGACATTTCCCTTTTCCATTGTATAATCCAACTTGATGTTAATGGAATATAAATAATCAACCTACCTCCTCTACCAAAGGTTCATATCCCACAGAGTAAAGATTTACTAGTGTCTATTTGGGTATGTATATATCACAAAACTCTCACCCATAAGTTAATGTCTCCAAAAACTTAGGGCATTTACTACCGTAGCTAACTCCAAATCATGAGTAGGGTAATTCTTCGCATTTTGTCTCATTCATCTAGATCAATAAAAAACCACATATTCCACCTGCATCAGAACTTCTTTGGTTCCAACTCAAGATTCATCACAGTACTTGGTATATGATTTATCAATTATAGGTAAAGTGAGGATAGGTGTTGAGGTCAAAATGCCTTTCAGATCCTAAAAATCTCAATCAAAAGCATCCAACCAAACAAACTTCCCCCTTTTCATGGTCAAAAGTAACATCAATACATCCAAATAGAATAAGTCCATGATTAACCACCGGTAATAACACGTTAAACCTAGAAAACTATGAATCTTGAATACATTCTTGTATTGATCCCAAGATACCATGGTTGAAAATTTCTCCTCGTCCACCGACACTCTTTCCAATGAAATGACACGAAACATAAAAGCTCACTTTATCAGTGTACTCAGAATGATGTCAATATGTTTGACATGATCATCTACTGAAAATGAGTAAACTAAGATGTCATCGAAAAAAACCACTACAACTGGTCTAGAAAAGGATGAAAGATTTGATTCATCACGTACCTAGATATCTTCAGTGCATTGGTCAAACCAAACATCATCTCTACAAACTCATATAATTAATACCTACTCCTAAAAGTATTATGAGGTATGTTTGATGGTATCACCCTCAAATGTTGGGGTATTGATCACAAATTGATCTTGTATAAGATCATAGCACCTCTTAGATGAATAAATATATTGTTGATACGTGGAAGTGGATACCAATTCTTGACAATCATTTGGTTGAATCTCTGGTAATCCATACACAATCTCAAAGTACTGTCATCCTTCTTGGTGCAATGAATGAGAGAAACCCATGGAAATATAACAGGCTATGTGAAACCTTTATCTTCTAGATATTCCAATTAAACCTTAAACTCCCAAATCTCTACTGGTTCAAATCATTATGGTGGGATATAAATTGTTTCTTCTACTGGTGATAATTTGATCATGAACTTGATCTCCCACTAAGGTAGTAAGTTTTATAACTCATCAGGAAAGACATTCTAGAAATATTATACTATTGGAGGAAAATAATAATGATATATTCCACCATCATCTATAGAAATTCTAGTTATCTACACCATGAGACAATCCAATCTGTACCTGATTGGTCTTACAAGACTAGCCTGAAGATCCCACTCACCCTGGTAAGAATAGATGCATCCTTCTAGAGATAGAAAGATAAATATCCTTAAATAATATTGAATATGATCCTATTATAGGATTAACCAATACATACCAAGATTAAAATTGGAACCTATCTATTCCAACATAAATGGTTCCCACAAGAAACAATAACTACCAATATCTAGGGAACATACCTTTTAATGTTTGATGTTCTCCAATCACACTCCCAATAGTGTGTTGATGGTTAAAGCACCATCCAAGATTTCCACAACCAATCCCAAAAAACATTCAAATAGAGAAGATAAAAAAGTAAAGGAATTATATTATATCAAATAAAAGGAAACAAAGGGTAGATGATATAAGAATCATACCTATGAAAGTATAATTTCATGCATCCATAATAGCTAGAGTAGTCTACATAGTGTCAAGCTAACTATACCCATTACCCTAGACTCTATCATGACTCCCCTAAAAAATTCCCCCTATTTGGTGCTTCCATTAATACATTGGGGTACCATCCCCTTAATTTAACCAGAGAATCCTCTAGAAATCAATCTACATAACTATTGAGGATTAGATAAGTCCTTCACAAACCCTGATACTTATCTGGATCCCCTACCACTGCTCTACTATGATAAGTTCAACCAAAACTTTGTAATATGGCTCATCCTTCCAAATGCATGGCACTCCAAATTGTGGTATGGACACTGAGTCCACTTGTGGACCAACTTTCCACACTGATAACACTACATTAGAACATGTTCTTAAGATGGATTCCCACTACCCTAACTACTCTGCCTATTATTTCCATAGTGAACACTATCATAACAGTGCTTCTTGTCACAAGAGGAAGATATCTCAGTTTACACTACTAAAACTTCATGGTTGATCCTCATGGACTCTATCATATTCTCTTTTGTGATGAGTTCCTAATTCATCACATATGAAAATATACTCAATAGGAAAATTTTCACTTTTAACCTAGTCTCATAGTGATGCTCATCATGAAAACATATCACCCTAGATAGCTTATTAACATCTAAATATAAAATATAGTTTTTCAAGTCAATGAAAAGTTTGACATAGTCCATCATTGTCTTTCCATCATAAGTCATATGAATGAACTAGTAATCCATCTCATCCCTAAATGTCTTTAGATAGAAGAAGATAAATAAATTTTCATCAAATTAATTCCATGATAACTCCTCCTATCTGGCATACTCTAGAATGTACCTCCAATTCTTGTAAAGTCCATAGATCATATATGCAACAATATTCACCCACTCATCTGCTTGTTTCTCAGGATTCTTTAAGATCACTTGGACTTACTCAATCAAGAACTCTTCTACCTATGAGAATCCATCCCTAATAAACATAGGTGGATGTTTCATCTAGAACTCTCTCCTCAACCCATACATCAAATGCATAGTATGAACAGTCTCCCTTCCCATTGAAAACATGACCCTTAGGAAGCTGTAGTGAAGTTGAATATCTCTCAGAACATAAAGAGCCACATGAAACTTCAGTTCAGCTATGTTTGGAGAATTTTAATTTCCTCTCTCCTAAAACTCAACATGAATATTATGAGGAGGCATTTTATCTACATGTCAAACAAACTCTATAGAATATTGTCTATAACAGTAAGGTCAACCCCAATGGGTGACAATAACAGATAAACACTACTCCCAGTCCCTCTAAACATGGATTATAAGTTTTTTAGAAAGGAAGAAAAGTTTTTTCATTTCATTTACAGATATAATAGACATATTAGTTCAAGGTTTATTTAGGAAAGTATATATCAGGTCCAATAAATATGCCCCTATCATGAATAATGCATGTCAATATATATCCCTATATTCCTATCATGATGCATGCATACTCATATTGCTTCATACCAGGCCATGAGTATAAATATCAAGAAAAAATAACCTCATAAATTAATAACATTACACAACATGTGAATCACTCTAGGTAAAATAACATCAACTCTAAAATGCTTACATCATGAACTAGAATCATATCCTTGGGCACTCAGATTTTTTCCCATACATGGGTTAGCTACTCTCATGCATAATATTATTACCAAGTCTCTAAATGTCATAGTATCCTTTATACTTTTACCAAATATTAAATCAATAAAAAAAATAAAAACCCCCTCCATTGATACCACTATTTAATGTCTCATGATCTGTCAATCTCTCATGTAGTAAAAATGGGTTTGTTATATGACCTCATGCATGAATCCTTGTATTCCATAGGCTGCAGACTAGTATCGTGGTTGTTATATGTCTAGTGGTGAGACTATAATCCCTATTATAGAGTAAATATGCTAGAAATAAAAAGGTAATGAAAAATATCAGAGTAATGGGAAACAGAAGAAATGATATATCATAAAATTAGGAAATAATGGAGAGGTTAATAAATCAATATCGAAGAATCTAGTAATGACAATTATATATGTATCTAAATATCAAAATAAAAATAAAAATAATATAATAATAATCTATCACAAAATAATACCAAAAGACTCATGTCATTTACCCCTTGATGGAACCATCTCTAAAATCCATCCCCTCCAGAAAACAACCAAAGAATCAGTAATATGGTCCATTTCCCTTTTCCAAACATGAATCCATGTAATCTTCTCAGGTACCAAATAGTGCCTCGAAAAGGGTTTGAGTAAAACTCAATAGGTCAACACCATCGTGTCTAAATAAAACATGTATAATAATAAGTGTATGAAATAAAGTGATAAATGGGTGTATTAATTAATCAATTAATATAATACATCAATCAATATACCCATGAGAAAGTAGAACAACCATGCCATCCATAACCATATACCATGTTAAAATCAAACGACTAAATAGAGGCCTCTATATAATCATTTCAACCACCATGAATAGTAAAATATATAATCATTTCAGCATGGGATTGGTCAGATATCACTCAGTATAATAATTACAACACCAATTGTTCTAAGCCCATTATATAATAATTTCAGTATGGGACTGGGAGGAGCCTTCTCATTATAAGTATTACATCATCAAATTGGGTCAGTCCCACTACATAATCATTTCAGCATGGGATTGGGAAGATCCCACTCAATTTAAGCATTAAATAATAAAAGTATTCCAATTCACTATATTAGCATTACATTAAGGACATCATGATATGACATCATAAATTTCAATGGTTAATTATGCGAATGACCATTTGTCTTTCAATTACTCTTTAATTTACTTATCAAATGATCAATAGTAAAATCAATATATAATAATCCATTAACTAGGGATTATATATCAACAAATCACCTAGGTTCTAATGTAATTATAAACACACTTTAATACATTATCCAAGTTCTTATTAATCAAAGAGTTTCTCACCCAACTGGTAGCCATAATCCAGGTCACATCAACAGTTAAATACAATGGATCCTAAAATTATTCCAATCCATGATTTACCATAAACCAATGAATAATTTAATTACAACTCATGTTATATTGGATTAATTATATAATTTCATATGCTTCTCAATTAAATAGACTATAGGGTTAGGTTTAGACTTCCTACCTTTAATTAGTGATTAACGCAAAACATCCAATAGAAAATGCCAATAAGGATGAAGGAATATAAGATTTAAAGAATAAAATATATTAAACTAGGTCAATATCAAAACCCAAAAAATTATTTTTTCAATATATTTAAACTGAAACAAACTAGGAATGATGAGATATAAGAGAAACCTATAAGAAACACTCACCAGGGATCAGATGTGTAATCAGGATATCCGTTACAGAAGAGTAGTCTCTAAAATCATCTACAAATCTTCCTAGGGTTGAGAATAAAGGTATTTTTCTAATGGAATGAAATTTTTCATGCATTTTTTCCACTAAAAACTACTGGTTTCAAGGAATAAATGGTTTCTAATCCTTTCACATCATGTATTTCCTCATTTTTATGTTATTCTAAAAGAACACATCACCTCAGGTTAATATTTATCACAATCAACATTTCATCAATGTGATCTAGGTTCATCATGTGTAACAACTTCATGTAATGAAGAATTTCAAAACATGTTTCTAACATCCATTAAATTTCACGTAACTTATTCACATATTGTTTTTGTCCACGGAATTGTTTTAGTCCCATCTTCAAAGTAAGTGCTCGAACTTCCTCTAAATAATTCTAAACTCCCAGAAAACCCCCATAATCCAATTTAACAAGTTTATACCTAGACTTAATTAATTTAAATAAACATACATCAATGAAATTAATTCCATTTTACACAAAAAAGTCTCCCAATCTCGAAACAAGACTCACCCACCATGTCTCCAATGAAAAACTCAAAGTGATACATACCTGAAAAAATATGGGATCTTACTAGTTATCTAATGAGAATTATTGGTGGGGGGGTGAGAAGTATTTTTAGTGGAGAGTATTTGATGACCTGCAACATCAAAGGTCAACATCAAAGGTTGTAAAAATCAGGGGAAATCTAAACCATTTTGTTCCTAGGATAATTTAGGAGAAAAAGGTAATTTATCCTCTTAGATGATCTCAAATAGGTTTTTAACCACTATGTTGATCCTAGAATAGATTGTTCACCCTAATATAGTATTTTAGTAGAAATTGGAGCCGGTAAAATTTTCACAAAATATTTAATTTTTAATTAATTGAATATGAATTCATGCATGCATGTTTAGTCAGACTTATCTTCTAAATGGATCACCAGATTGAGATTTAGCCTCTATGGCTGAGTCTCAAATAAGGGGTTTTATTGTGCAGGGAATAACCCTACATTAAGCACTAGGGTTGGGCCCTGACCCCCTTTCTTTTCATTTCATTTCCATTTTTACTTTTGTTTTCTTTTTTTTTCTTTTTTTCCTTTGGTTTTTCATTACGCCCATGGGATCTTCCTTCATTAAGGATTGAAAGAGGGATATGGAGGGAATAAATAGAGAGATAAAAAATTAGGTGTTTCTATGATTTCTTTCAAGGGCCAGATCAAAGTGTGGCGTCTATGGGAGGAATATTCGGTGTGAAGCGTTGGTAGTTTCTGCCCAGAGGTAGTCCAATTTCTTTTTAATGATTAAAACTCCAATATATTAGTTTTATATGTTTTTAAATCCTTTTATGGGTTGTTTTTCACCCCTTGTGAGTTGATCTACAACTTCTGTGAAGAAAAAATGGGTTTTAGGGTGTTTCAAAGGTTTTTCATTTGGGAAAACTGGTGTATACATCATGCGGCTTAATAAACCCATGTTTTGTGTTCTTATTATTCAAGGAAGTTGAATTTTTTGGGACTAAACTTCATGTAATTGGGATTAAATTCGATAGTGGACTAGGGAATGTGATCGAGTGCTTGACCAGACACCCCATATGGGGGTATATGATTGAGTAATGTATAGATCCAACCCTTGGTGGGGCACATGATGTCACCACCCGTCCCTTGGGGCCCTTGCTGTGACTACCCCAAGCCCACATTTCATAGGCCAGGGGCGGGCGAGTAGAACCAAAGGAGTAAATCCCTAACCTAGGAAGGCATTTCCTTTAATACTGAAAACACACACAATAGATTACACAGATGAATACAAAACTCTGAGAAAAACTATATAACAAGATAGAGTTAAAAAGTGAAGGGACCGGAAATACAAGCCCAAATATAAAGTACATGTACAACTAAAAAGGAAAAAAAGAAGAAAGGTGAAAAGCAGCTCCTGCATCATCCACCACGGATCCTAACTGAAGGGTAGGTATAGATAGACTCCTCAGCACTTCACGTCCATCAGTCTCTACCGGGTACCGACTCATCGTGAGGTCCACCTCCAGGTATTGTCTGGTCCTCGTATGCTCAGCCCCGGTTAGCACTGTCCATCGTCTGCATCCAACACAACGATGTGTGGGCATAGCCCGTGCATGGGTGAGTATAACGATACTCAGTAGGGACCCTGAGACCCTAAAGGTCTCATAAAATCCAACAAGGATAAACCCCAAGGTATAAAATCCACATATAACCCCGCTTAGGGATACTCCCATACATATACCTAAGTTATTTATTAATCCTTCCCAATCACGAGGAAAACACAAAGTTACTTACTCAGCTCACACAGGTTTATAACTTCTGTAGAGACATAGAGACGCTCAGATATAGCCACAGACTCATCTAAGCTGTCGGACCCACACCGGATCCAGGACCATCAGATAGAACTTTCGGACCCACACAGGATCCAAGAATAGTAGTAGGAGTTGTCAGACCCACATAGTATCCATGAACAGCTATTAGAAATATCGGACCCACACAGGATCCATGAACCGTAGTCGGAGCTGTCTGTAACGTCCAAACCTGGATGCCACTAACCGGGGCTCCGAGCCGGTTCACCATAAGGCCTCAAGCACATTTCCCCAAATTCTAGAGGATGCCGACTAGAAGCAAGGGCCTTGGGTGTGATAGTGGGGAAACTATGTCATCATTAACAGAGTACACAGCGCAATAAAAATATACATGCAATAGAGGAAGCATTAATAACCAACAATATAAACAGTGAAAAACTAAATCAACAAACTAGAGCACATATGTATATATATGAAATGATGCATGATACATATCTATGAATACAACCAAACATGTCACAATTCTAGAAAACACTACAGTACCAAAACAAGTACAAAAGAAAATAAAATAGCTCCTCAGCATCGCATGCCAAAGCTTGGTCCCATGCTCTCCTGTTCTATGGAATCATGTACTGGAAGTTGAAGGGCGCTTGCCCTTGTCTATACCTGCAACAACATAGTCTGTTTGGGCCCAAAAGCATGACCCAAATAGTGTGTGAGACTAAATCTCAGTAGGCATTCTCCCAAATATCTATTACTAACAGTCATTGAGTATATGGAACGTAAAAGTAAAATAAGCAGTAAACAGCAATAGCAAAGTAGAAGGCAGTAAACAGTATGCAGTAAAGAAGGATGATACATAACAGTAATCAATACACAACCAACAACATCAGTGAAGCAAATGGCTAACAAGAAGGAAACCCTCTGGGAATTACTTGCAGCAATCCCCTCAGGTTCTATCCATGAAGTACCACAACCCTCTGGGTAGTGCACTGAGCCTAACCCCTTTGGCTTGGTCATACGAATTTATGAGACTCTCTGGGGAAGCTCACTCGGTCAATTCCCCTCATAGTCTAGGGTAGTCTGAGACTCTCCGAGGAAGATCACACGGTCTAACCCTCTTAGACCCAAGGTCTAGAGACTCTCTGAGAAAGCTATCTCGTTCAATTCCTCATATAGCCTCAGGTATACCACAGACTCTCTAAGGAAGCTCAATCGGTCAATTCCTCTTCTAGCCTGGGAAGGTTCATAAGGAGAAATAAAACAAAGTAAGACTCTTTGAGGATGGTCACTCAGTCTACCCTCTTGTAGTCTATAATATCTGAAGGCACTCTGGGAAGCTCACTTGGTCTATCCCCTGTGGCCTATAATGTATAAGACTCACTGAGGAAGCTCACTCGGTCTACCCTCCTATAGTCTATAATGAAAATACTCTCTGAGAATTTCACTCGGTCTATCCCTTATAGTCTATAGCACCGGGTTCCCTCAGCCCCGTGCCATTCAGTGCATAATAATGATATAAGGCCAAAGTACACCTATAAAGCTACTTGGATAATAGTCTACAAGGAAACAAGAATTTAATGCAAAACACTCCATCCTATAGACACAAGGCATGGAAACAGTCATAACGGCCAAAGTCTAACAAGACCCAAAGGTCTTAAGTAGAGAAAAGCATGGGAAAAAAATCCAAGAACAACAATTTATCCTCTAAAATTATTAAGTTACCTCTACACAAGCATACAAGCAAGGTAGGAAAAACAACAAGGGAAAAAGGTAAACACGCAATACCCCGTTCACGGGTATTGGTGGAATTTACACATAAAACTCAAAGACTTTGAAGGGTAAGGAACAAAACACCTACCACGATCCTAGGAGATCAATATACTTTATCCAAGATGACTGATTCTCCTTAGAACGTCGAAGATCTGAGAAAACGCCAACAATGCTCAACCCACGATATCCTGAGAAGGAGGAGGAATTGGAAAACAAGGCTCAAGCAGAAGGCAGAAATCACCACTGCGGTTCCAACACAATTGACGGTGGTCGAATTGGCCAACAGATGGAGGCTCGAGAAACCAGAGAAGTTTCTCCACCGTACGACATCTCTCGGTCGAACCAGACCTAGAAGAAGACATTTATGGTGATCAGGTGCGACCCCGGTCTGATTAATGATAAAAAGAAAGTACACAACGTGTACTTTTAGAGTACACGGCGTGTAGTGGGTTTTTCCTTACTCCCCCAAAATCAACCTCCACGTCACCCCTACCCACCGTGTGTGTGTCCTAGACATGGCCATCACACTGCTTCGAGCGGAAAAAGAATACACAACGTGTACTCAGAAAGTACACTGTGTGTACTTCAAAAATTTCCAAAAAGTCCATTTTTCACAAAAACTCCAGACAAAGGAAAAACATACTTGAAATGAAGATCTGAGTTCTTACAAACTTCCCCCCTTATAGAAATTCATCCCCAAATTTCCCTAGAAAGGCGTAGAAGAAGAAACCCCAAACAGCTTCGGCCCCTGTGATCGAACGTCGGGATCCCTCTCCAAAGTCACGTCTTGTACTCGCCCGTGCTACCATAACACCCATACCAGAGGAACTGACCAGCCTTAGAGAACCTTTGTACTGTGATCGACAATCTGGATAGAATGCTCCTCAAATGACGCATCCGCTTCAAGCTCAACCTCCTCGGGTTGGAAGACATGAGACGAGTCTAAAAAGTAACGTCGGAGCTAAGAGACATGGACGATGTCGTGTATAGCCCAATACATCTGAGGTAGATGAAACCGATAGGCGACCGGTCCAAATCTCTCCAAAACCCCAAACAGCCAGATGTACCGCGATGAAAGCTTACCCTACCTCCAAATCCTCTTGTGTCCCAACCTCGGTGCGACACGTAGGAAAACCCGATCCCCGACCTCGAACTCCAAAGGTCGTCTCTGCTGATCAACATAAGACATCTGCCGAGACTGTGCTATAGCCATCCTCTTCCAATTCAACTCTATTTTCTTTGAGGTTTCCTGAACAAGATGAGGTCCCAGCAGAGCTACCTCTCCTGCCTCCAGCTAGTATAAGGGTGATTGACATGGCCTACCATACAAAGCCTCATATGATACCATCTAAATAGTTGCCTAAAAACTATTTCTGTAGGCGAACACCACCAGAGGGATGTGATTCTCCCAAGAACCACCAATGTCTATAATGCAAGCTCAGAGCATATCCTCAAGCACCTGGATCTTGTGCTCGGACTGGCCATCAGTATGGGGATGGTATACTATACTCAAAAGTACCTATGTTCCCAAATCCTTCTGAAGACCCTACTAGAACCAAGAGGTAAAGCGCACATCCCTATCTGAAATAATGGAGTGTGGAACTCCATGTATACGTACGATATCTTATATGTGTAGTCGTCCCGGATCATCAACACTAAAGTTCTCCTTGATCGGCAAGAAGTGTTCAACCTTCATAAGCCTGTCGATGACAACCCAAACAACATCACTCACCCGAGGTGACATCGATAACCCTATCATGAAGTCTATCGTGACATAATTTCACTTCCACTCAGGAATGGGTAACTGCTGAAAAAGCCGCACTGGTCACTGGTGCTCTGCTTTCAACTTCTAACAAGTAGAACATCTCATGAAAAAATCAGAAACATCTCTCTTCATACCTGTCCACTAGTACTAGCGGTGTAGGTCACGATACATCTTGGTGATGCCAGGATGAACTGCCCAAAATGAGGAATGAAAATCTTGCATCAGCTCCTCGCATATGTCTGCTAGCACCCATACATGTCCCTGGAAATGTAAGATATCATTCTCACTCACTGCCTATCCAGGAAAGGGGTCCCCTCCTGACACACTCTCCCGCATGACTAAGGCCTCTGAATCTGATAGGTGCCTCATCCGCAGCTGATCAAGAAGTGTAGAGGTAACAGCTACAGAAGATATAATAGTTTGTCCCTGCCTGTCATGCACTTCCAAGTGTATCTCAGAGAACATAGCCATAAGCTGCTAATCACTACTGGCCTCTTGAACTGCTTGAATATGAGTTATCCTACTCAACGCATCTTCCACTGCGTTTCCCTTTCTCGGCGTATAGGCGAGCTCTAAATAAAAGGACTGAAGATACTCGACCCACCTGCACTATCTCAGATTCAGATCACACTGAGTGAAGATATACTTGAGACTCTTGTGGTCGGTGAAAACCAAAAAGTGAACTCCTAGAAGGTAGTGTCTCCAATAGTGCAAGGAATAAACAACTACTACCAACTCCAGATCATGTGTCGGGTAGTTCCTCTTGTGTGGCCTCAACTACCGGGACCCATAAGAAATGACCCCATCTCCCTGCATAAGCATAGCTCCTAGACAGATTCCTAAAGCATCACAATAAACAATATAGCCCTTTCCCGGCTCTCCAATGACTAGTATCAGTGCTGACGTCAACCTCCCCTTCCACTCTTGAAAGGATGACTCACATGAATCTGACAATAAAAACTTCGCCCCCTTCTTAGTCAGACATGTTAACGGTGCTTCTAGGCGTGAAAAGTCTTGTATGAAATGCTTGTAGAATCCATCCAGCCCTAGAAAACTCTGCACCTCAAAGACGTTCATCGGCTACTCCCAGGAAACTATAGCTCTCACTTTCTCTGGGTCCACTGAGACTCCTATCTCTGAGATAAAATGACCTAAGAAGTGAATCTGATCCATCCAAAAGTGGAATTTTGAGAGCTTAGCATATAACTGATGCTCTCTTAGTGTAATTAGAATGATCTCAAGATGTGTGGCATGGTTGTGTCATGTGTGAGAGTACACCAAGATATCATCCACGAAGACCACGATGAAGGAGTCCATGTATGGATAGAACACTCGGTTCATTAGTTCCATGAAAACTGTAGGCGCGTTTGTGAGACCGAACGGCATGAATGTATACTCGTATAGACCATACCTGCTTTTGAAGGCTGTAAGAGGTTTATAAAATGGTATAATGTGCAACTGATGATAACCGGGCCTCAAGTCGATCATCGAGAACACCAGATCTCTTTGAAGATGATCAAAGAGGACATCAATCCTTGGCAAGGAATATCGATTCTTGACTGTCAACTGGTTCAGCTTCTGATAATCCACACAAAGCCGAATGGTACAATCTGCCTTTTTCAAAAATAGGACTGGAGAACCCTAATGAGAAGTACTGGGTTAGATGAAACCCTTTTCCTGCAACTCCTCCAACTGCTTCTTGAGCTCCTGAAATTCAGGTGTATCCATCCAATAAGGAGGAATGGACACCGGTGCTGCTCCTGGCATGAGCTCAATCGATAAGTCGACCTCACGCTCCGGAGGCAAGCCTAAAAAGCCCTCTGGAAAGACATCACTAAAACAATCCACCATTGGGGGAAATTATGTCTGTGAAGTCCCCTGGTCATCCAGATAAAGACTGGAAATCTGGGTAGTAACTTCCCCTAGCCCATGATGCTCTAGTCCAGCTCTACCCGCCTAGACATCCCACTCGCCTCTTTGAAGGAAAGATCCACCCTTTGCTTATATGAATCTCACCCTGCAGTGATAGCAATTGATGACTACCTAGAAGGAAACCAACCAGTACATCCCGAGAATGACGTCATAGCCCGACATCTATAGGACATAGAGGTCCCATAAGAAGTGACACCCCAAAACCTCAATAGGGCACTCTCTACACTAAAGTATGCTAGATGTCCTTGTTCCCAATAGCCTGTCAAGAGTCAACAAGTTGGCAGATGAAAAGATACAGAGCCCAAGGCTCTCCACAACCGCAACAGAGATAAAGCTATGGGAAGCACCAATATCAAAAAGAGCTGAAGATAAAACTGAGGTTACTAAGACTGTACCTCAAACTATAGAAGGGTCGGGATCCTGCTCCTGATAGGTCTGCACCATGGCAAAATATTGGCCTGCACCATGGCCCTGCTCCCCTGGCTGACCGCTCTGAGCTGATCCACTCTATTGTCGCTGATGACCTGGTGACTGACCACCATGGCCGTGACCTCCACCTCAGCCCGAACGGCCGGAATAACTCCAGTTTCCGGATTGGTTGGAAACTGGTGAGCATCTCCAGAATGCGGGGTCATAGAGGAACCCCTACCACCAGCTGAATTTGAGTAGATCTGACAAAAACACTGAAGATGGCCCATCTTACCGCAAGATCTGCACTCCATCAGATCCCTCTGGCACTGAGGCCTAGTATGCCCACTTCTACCACACTGGTATCATACAACCTGGCTTCCAGAAGATGCACCTCGCGTACCCCGAACTCCTCGAGAAGACTCTCTGCGACGCTTCCTACTATTCGTAGGAGGAACACCGTCTCCGGATGTCCAACTTCCCTGGATCACTGCTCCAGAATCCCTCAGATTGTTCTCGGTAATCAGCACCTAGTAGACGATGGAGGATATCAAAGTCAACTGGAAGATATTCACCTGGGAACAAATCTCTTGCTAGAGACCATCCTCGAACATCCTAGCAAGAAACAACCCATCACCTGTTGAGATTGGTGTGAAACGCTTCAGATTAGTGAAGCGAGATGAATACTCCATAATAGAAAGAGTACCCTGCTGTAGACTCCTAAACTCCCAGGCTCGACCGGCCCTCAGGGCCTCCGGATAGAAGTAGTCATAGAAGGTGCATCGAAACTTGTCCCGAGACATACCCTGCTGACGCCCTGACTATGAGATCACCTCCCACGACCTCTTGGTGGTGTCTCAGATCATATAGGTGGCCAGATTTACCCTCTTCTCTAGGGGTATCTCCAGATTCTCAATGATAGTCAGGGTGGCCTCGAACAACGACTCTGTAGCCGGGGGTCCTCCATCCCCTGAGAAAGTCGGAGGATGCTACTGCTGAAAAAACCTCATCAACTCACCCATTGACGGGGCAGGAGGCGGTGCTCCCTAAATGGTCTGCATCATCCTTTGGAAGTCCTCCCTAAACTACACATCGGCACCTACGATGGGTACAACTGCAGGTGCCATGGATGGAACTACATGAGGATCTACAGGAGGTCCCTGATAGGCCATATCCGGTGTCTGATCACCGTCTGGTAACTGACGTATGACCGGAGGACGTCTCAAAATAATAGATCTAAAAGATCAAAAACACACCTTAGATCAGGATTTAACAAAGACTGAAAACACAGGAGTACAAAATAGGAATAGGGGAAAGAAACTATCATGTTTTACAAAACACGACTACACAACGTGTATACAAACTACAGGACATGTCTTCTTTATCCATTAACATGGGTGTGTACCCCTTCCACAACTGGTCGTGTAACACCCCAAACTACACAGCATGTTGTTCCCACACACGGCGTGTACTTGAACTCTAATCCCATGCCTGCGTCTCCTTATACGGCTAACCCACACGTTCTAACTAACCCCCGGCTGCACGGCGTGTTCCCTAGGGACACGACGTGTACTAGACACGGTCTCGACGGCCTGTGTTGTTAGTTACACGGTCGTCTACACAGCTACCCTTACACAACGTGTTCCGAACAAACACATCGTATATAGGAGAATATAACACTGACCCGTGTTGTTCGAGACACGGCTGGGTACCTAGGAAAAAACTAAACGGCATTTTCTTTACACACACGATGTGTATGGAGAAGGTAACACCAACCCATGTTGTTCGTGACACGGCCGGGTACCTGGGATAAAACTACACGACGTGTTCATTACCCACATGGCGTGTTCTACTCGAGCTTCCCCATCCTGTGTTGTTAGTGACACAACTGGATACACAGATCTAAACTACACGGTGTGTTCCTACCGTACACGAAGTGTTCCTGAAGTTATTTTCATGACACTGTGTTTCTGCTCACACAGTCAGTGACATGGCCTGAAAACTACACAGTGTGTATCCAGAAAGTACATGCCGTGTATTCTGGATTTTTCTAGGCAGTAGCTCAGAAACTGCACAGAAGGCCAGAAACGCTGAAAACGAGGCAAAGAGGTGCCAAATTCCGATCCATGAGGGCCCATACTCCCCCGCGAATAAAAGCTTGGCATCTCCTACAGTCATAGACAATATAAAATAGGATCATGATCCACCAATTTCCAATTAAAGAGGGCCCATAACACCTCAAGAATAAAAATTTGGCATTCATTTAAGCAAAGTACCATACAAACAATCCTCTAACAAAGCAGCAGAGATTCTATCCAGTATCTATCACAACAACATGCATAATCTACACAAAGTCTATCACAACAGCATGCAATCGCTGATGCACCCTAGATGGCATGGTAAGAATGCATGGCATGTGGTTTGTACAAGTGCTTATATGATGAATGAGATGGAATACCCTCATCTCATCGAGTTGCAATAGAAATAGAACCGTAATATCAAAACAATAACAGTACAAATCATGTGAATCACTCTTGGTGAAATCATATCAACAATAAAATCTCAAAACCAGAAGACTTCAATAAACAAGGTAGTATGGATTTTCCCTGTACACGGGTTAGCTACTCCCAGGAACAACTTATTTCCAATTATCGAATCCTTCCTATCCCTGGATAAAGGTTCCAAAATGTAAATCAAGAGAAAAGAATTGCTCTGATACCATTTTGTAACGTATTGACCCAGATGCCACTAATCGGGGCTCCGATCCAGTTCGCCACAAGGCCTCATGTGCATTTCCCCAAACTCCAGAGGCTACCGACTAGGAGAGAGGGACTTGGGTGTGACAGTGGGGAAACTATTCCCACATTGGTAGAGTACACAGTGGAAGAAAAATATATATGCAATAGCGGAAGCAGTAATAACCAAAAATATGAACAGCGGAAGACTAAATCAAAAAACTGGAGCAGATATGTATATATATGAAATGATGCATGATACATATCTAGGAAAACATCCAAACAGGTCACAATGCTCTAAAACACTAAAGTACCAAAACAAGTACAAAAGAAAATAAAACACCTCCTCAGCATTTCAAGCCAAATCTTGGTCCCATGCTCTCCTTCTCCAAGCAATCAAGTACCGAAAGTCGAAGGGCGCTTTCCCTTGTCTATACCTGCAACAAAATAGTCTGTTTGGGAAAAAAACATGACCCAAACATGGTAGGAGACTAAATCCCAGTAGGCATTCACCCGAAGATATGTGCCTAATAGTTAGTGAGTATATGGAAGGTAAAAGTACAATAAGGAGTAAACAACAATAGCAAAGCATAAGGTAGTAAATAGTAAGCAGTAAAGTCGGATGATACACAACAGTAATCAATCCAAAACCAACAACATTAGTGAATAAAACGACTAACAAGCAGGAAACCCTCTGGTAAGTACTCGCAGCTATCCCCTCTGGTCTATCCAAGAAGTAACACAACCCTCTGGGCAGTGAACTCAGCCTAACTCATCTGTCTTGGTCATAAAAATTTATGAGACTCTTTGGGGATGCTCAATCAGTCAATTCCCCTTATAGTCTAGGGTAGTCTGGGACTCTCTGAGGAAGATCACACAGTCTAACCCTTTTATCCCCAAGGTCTAGAGACTCTATGAGGAAGTTATCTCGGTCAATTCCTCCTATAGCCTCAGGTATACCAGAGACTCTCTGAGGAAGCTCACTCGGTCAACTCCTCCTCTAGCCTGGGGAGGTTCTTAAAGAGAAATAAAACAAGGTAAGACTCTCTGAGGAAGCTAACTCTTTCTACCCTCCTATAGTCTATAATATCTGAAGGAACTCTGGGAAAGTCACTCGGTCTATCCCCCGTGGCCTATAATGTCTATGAATCATAGGGGAAGCTAAATCGGTCTACCCTCCTGTAGTCTATAATGTCAAAGACTCTCTAGGAAGTTCACTCAGTCTATCCCTTATAGTCTATAGCACCAGGTTCTCTCAACCTCATACCAATGAGCGCATAATAATTCTATAAGGCAAAAGTACTCCTAGAGAGCTACTTGGCTAACAGTCTACAAGGCGAAAAGCATTTAATGCAAAACACTCCATCCTATAGACACAAGGCATGTAAACAGTCATAACGGCCAAAGGCTAACAAGACCCAATATTTATAAGCAGAGAAAAGCCTGGGAAAAACATCCAAGCACAAAAAATTATCCCCTAACATGATTAATTTACCTCTACACAAGCATACAAGCAAGGAAGGAAAAACAACAAGGGAAAAACGTAAGCACACAATACCCCGTTCACGGGTATTGGAGGAATTTGCGCATAAAACTCAAAGACATTGAACGGTAAGTCACAAACCACCTACCTCGATCCTAGGAGATCGATATACTTGAACCACAATGACTGATTCTCCTTAGAACGTCAAAGATCTGAGAAAATTACCAAAACACTCAACCCACGATATCCTAAGAAGGTGGAGGAATTGGAAAACAAGGCTCAAGCAGAAGGGGGAACTCACTGCCACGGTTCCAACGTAATCGACGATGGTCGAATCGGCCAACAGATGGAGGCTCGAAAAACTGGAGAAGTTTCATGGTCGTACGATGTCTCTTGGTCTAACCAGAATTAGAAGAAGACGTTTATGGTGATCAGGCACGACCCCGGTCCGTTTAATGAAAAAAAGAAAGTACACGACATGTACTTTTAGAGTACACAGCGTGTAGTGGTTTTTTTCGTACTCTGCCAAAATCGGCCTCCACGTCCCCCCTACACAGCATATGTGTGGTCCGGACATGGCCAGCACACGGCTTCGAGCAGAAAAAGAGTTCACGGCGTGTACTCAGAAAGTACACGATGTGTACTTCACAAATTTCATGAAACTCCATTTTTCTCAAAAACACCAGAAAAAGGAAAAACATACCTGAATCGAAGATCCGGGTTCTTACACTGTCAGACCCACATAGGATCCAGGACAAACAATTAGAACTGTCGTACCCACACAGGATCCAGGAATAGTAGTTTGAGATATCAGACCCACACATTATCCAGGACCAACTATTAGAACTGTCAGACCCGCACATGATCTAGGAACAGTAGTCGGAGCTGTCGGACCCACACATGATCTGGGACCAGCTATTAGAACTTTCAGACCCACAAAGGATCCAGGAAAAGTAGACAGAGCTGTTGGACCCTCACAGGATCCAGGACTAGCTATTAGAATTGTCGGACCCACACAAGATCTAGGAACAGTCATTAGTGCATAGCTATCCTCAAGGTTTCGTACAAAGTATTCTTGATTCCAGGAGGGTCTGATCCTCAAGCCAAGTGTTGATACATAAACTACCACGAAGTTCCATGTTGATGTATTGAAAAGGTACTCCATGTCATAGGGGGGTAACCAAAACAAATGTGTCCAAGATACTGAGGACAAGATGACCAAGCCATTTCCCAAAAAGTACAGGGTGTGTAAGAATGAGGCACACACCATGTCTTCAGACCTTGGGTACTACCCATGTACAATGGCCTATGTCGTAAGGCTGGTCATGTAGAAAATAAAGTACATGGTGTGTGGTATGGTTACACACTGTGTCTAAGCATCTGGGTTCGACTCCGTGTACGCTTTCCATGTGCCCGTACACGGCCTCAAACTGTGTTCTCCAACCTGTGTAACTGGTACACAGGGTAGCCCGTGCCACTGTCCATTTCTAACTATTTGGTGGAGTACATGCCCGTGTAATCCACCCCGTGTATGTGTATCCCTAGGATACACACCGAGTCTCGTGAAGAAACTTCTTCCATTCTGTGTAGACGGTACACATCGTGCCTCTTGGCCATGTAATTCTACCCATGTCCGTGTATTTCCCAGAATACATGCCATGTCTTATGAATCCGCTTTAGCCATTATGCGCAGAGAATACACGCCATGTGACTGAGGTCACCCACCATATGTTAATTGTCTAACATCCGAAACTCAAGGCGCAGAATGCCCGTACTACACAGCGTGTTCGTCAGAAGTACACACTGTGTATTTTGGAATTTTCATGAAATGGCGCATCCAGCCAACGCGCTTCCCGTGAAGTCCATTCTTGGTTATGATGGTCTGTTCTTCACAAAACGTTAGACAATAGTTCACCAGGATGTGCTGTAGTCATCTAAAGTGTTTTCGAGCCTTTGATCATCTCCAAAAACACCATTTGATTCACCCTCTCGAAGAACGGTTGAGGAAGGGTCCTTCCATTTCAGGTTCGATCCATCGCCCCCTATCATGGTCGCACCTCCACTAGGTCATTGTGATTATGGGTCTTCAATTTGGGATCGTTGCATCATACAACAGACTCTCAACTATCCATTGTTTGTCACCCATGTAGAACACGAAGAACACAGTAAACATTTACTAGAAGGATGGAGGGATCAGGCCGTGTTCGTTTGGCCCAGTACTTCCACGTTAGTCTGGTAGCAAGAGGGTCAAGAGAAACAATCATCTAAGGAAGAATCAACGTTACTCAAATCAAAACACACCCATACCTTGGATTCTTTGTTTGTTGACAGAGTTGTGGGAAAGAGGACATCATTTCGTTGTAGACGAATGCATCCCATGTTGAGGAGGTTCTGATGAAACATGTCTAAGTCAGGATCGAGGTCGACGTTCTTCTCCGGTTGGAGCGTTCTTCGTCGGTGGAACAAGTTCTTCACTGGAAGACTTCTCCTAAGTTCTCCCTTCCTTGAAGCTCCACCAAAAAAAAGTGAGTCCCTCTCCCCAACAAAATAATAGATTTATCTATTATTTAGTTATTGGTACATTCAAATTAGTGGGAGGATTATCACCATAAATGATGTGCATTTGCTCCATTAGGATGGTGAGGTGGTGGCACCCTTATGTGGGGAGCTCAAGAGGTTTTTCCCCACTTAATGTGGAGTTCAATGGGTTTCATCCTCTGGTAGTCCCCACCACATTAATCCTCACATGGGAGGTTGTGTTTGGGTGGGCCCCACCACCATAACCTCTCATGGGAGGTTAAGGTGTGGTTGTCCCACCTACAACTCTCATGAAGAGTATTTAACAAAAAAACCCACATGGCGGCTCAAATAAATTAAATTAAGACATGCACTTAAATTATTTAATTATTCACTCGTAAAACCCAAAAAAAACCAAATTTCATTCCCGACCATCTACCGTTGTGGTAAAAGTCTTCTTAATCGAATACAGGCTCTATGAGATCAATGGTGCCATTGTATTTCAATTCAGATCACTAGTTAAAATGTTATAAAATCCCGCTCATATGTTTACTGAATGTACTGGAACCAAACTTCGGAAATTGATTTCGGGCACACCAGGCCTCAGAATCATACGCCGTCAGTTTTCATGGACTCGTAAAATTCCCATATATTTAAGAAAAAAATATCCACGAAAGTTCTAGGTCTTTAAATTCTCCCCACCTTAGGAATTTACGTCCTAGTAAGATACAACTCTAATTAAGGGAATAAATTGGGGTACTTAGCACGCATATGATCCTCCCGCTCCCATGTGCTCTCCTGGAGGTCCCCATGCTACCAATGAATGCACATCATAGGTATTTACCATCCACAAAAGAACTACTCCTGTGCATCCTCAATCTCCACTGTAACCTCCGTAGAAGTCTCCCCATCATTGACGTCCAGCTCCCCATGGTCGATGATGTGAGAAGTGTCATGCACGTATCTCTACAGTTGAGATACGTGGAAGATTTTTTGCATCTGGTGAAACTGAGGTGGAATAACCTAGCATTAATCCACCTCACCAACACTGCTGAGGACCTGAAAAGGTCTTATGACCCTCAGAGATAACATAACACCTTGGAAAAATCTCTGTTAACCTCTTCGGGGTGAGACCTATATAAATATGTGGTTGCCATCCTCGAACTCAAGAGGTCTTAATACTCTATCGGCATAAGACTTCTGCCTGCTCTGTGCAGTCTTCATCTTCTCCTGGATGATATGCACCTTCTTTGTGGTAGCTCGTAACATCTCTGGTCCCACCAGTGCTGACTCCCTTTTGTCTTTCCAACATAAGGGTGATCTACAAGGTCTCCCATATAACTCCTAAAAAGGTGTCATCCCTATCATGGAGTGATATCTGCTATTTTATGAAAACTCCACTAAAGGTAAGTGATCCTCTTAGCTACGATTGAAGTCAAGGACACAAGAACGTAGCATGTCCTTGTGGGTCAAAATGGTCTGCTCGGTCTGACCATCTGTCTGAGGATGAAAGGCGGTGCTCAGACAAAGCTGCGTCCTAAATGCTTCCTTCAAACCCTTCCATATCCAGGAAGTAAATATTGCATCACAATTAGAGACAATTGTAAAAATCACTCCATGAATCAACTCAATTTCTTGTATAGAGAGGTGTCCCAAGCTCTCTATTGAACACCGCTCTCTGATCGGTAGGAAGTGGGCCGACTTTGTGAGTTGACCAACGATCACCCAAATCAAGTCATGTCCCCTAGACGTACTTGGAAGACCCATCAAGAAGTCCATGGATATCCCATCCAACTTCCACTCTGGGACCTCTGATGGCTGAACCAAGCCTTCTGGTACCTGATGCTCCACCTTCACTTGCTGACAAGTGAGGCATCGAGAGACAAACTATGCTACTGCCTTCTTCATACTTATCCACCACTGCTATCATCGAAGGTCCTGGTACATCTTCGCCACTCCTGGATGTACTGCTAGAGGGGATGTGTGGAACTCCCTTAACACTTCCTCCTGAAGTGACTTTGGCACCATAGTACATCCTCTGACGAGGATGAAATTCTCCCCACCTTCAAAAAAATCCATCTGGTTCCAATCCTGTGGATATCTGAGCATGTCGTGTCTCGCAGTCAGTATCTCCACGCTGCGCCTCCCTGACCCACTGAATAAGCGAAGGGGAGACTGTAAGTGATTGAAATAAAAAACTACTCCATCTCAGTACACATAGGATATTTCTAATGTAGCCAGCTGATCTATCACCTCGCCTAACAGCTATATACCATATCTTCTACTGAGTCCTTCTACTACAACATTCCCCTTCCCATGAGTATAGATTATCTCGAAGTCATAGTCCTAGAGGAACTCAAGACATCACCATTGTCTTAGGTTCGGGTCCTTCTGGGAGAAGATATACCTGAGACTCTAGTGGTCCGAGTAGACTGTGAAACGCTCGCCCATCAGATAGTGATGCCACATATTCAAAGTGAAGACCACTGCTGCTAACTCCAGGTGATGCGTAGAATAGTTTTGCTCATGTTGTCTTAGCTGATGAGAACCATATGCCACCACTGCTCGCTCCTGTATCAGAACACACCCAAGACTAGTCCCTGGTGCATTGCAGTAGACTATGTACTCTACGCCCTCCTCTGGAATCCTCAAGATGGGGGTATAATACAACCTCTACCTCATCTCCTAGAAGCTCTGCTAGATTCTCTCTGACCACACGAAGGGTTCCCCCTTCCTTTTCAAAGAAGAAAGTGGTGCTGCAGCACTGGAGAAGTTTTCCATGAACATCATGTAATATCTTTCCAATCCCAGGAAACTCTGAACCTCCATCACATTCCTGGGTGGATCCCAAGAAAGTATTGCCTCAATCTTCACTGGATCCAGTACAACTCTAGCCTCTGAGATGACATGTCCCAAAAAGGGTACATCTCTGATACAAAACTGGCACTTCAAGAGCTTACCATAGAGTTGGTTCCCTCAAAGTGTGTCCAATACTACCATCAAATGGTAGGCATGCTCCTCCTCAGTAGTCGAGTAGATCAGAATGTCGTCGATGAATACTACGACAAAGTTATAGAGTTATGGATGGAAGATCCTATTCATGAGTCCCACGAACACTGCTAGAGTATTGGATATGCTGAAAGGCATAACCAAGAACATGTAGTGGCTATTCCGACATCTAAAGGCCATCATCATCACATCCTTGTCTCGAAATCTGGGCTGGGGAAAGCCTGATCTAAGGTCTATCTTCAAGAACCACTGTTCTCCCTTCAGCTGATCAAATAGGTCGCCAATCCTTGGGAGTGGGTACTTGTTCTTCAGGGTCAACTAGTTCAGGTGATGGTAGTCAACACAAAGCATAAAGATCCCATCCACCTTCATGGTGAACAGAATCAGGGCTACCTAGGGAGAAACAATGGTCTGATTGAATCCCTTATCTTGCAAGTCCTCTAGCTGTACTCGCAGCTCGCGAAGATCTGCGGGATCCATCCAATACGCTGGTATAGATATCAGTTCCATCCCAGGGTACATGTCAATGTAAAATTTCACCTCTCTGTGAGGAGGTAGTCCAGGAACATCGCAAGGAAAAACATCTGTGTACTAGTCCACCACTACAGGATAAATCATAATCTTTACATCAACTACTCCGAGGGTAATTTAGGCCAACTGATGGGTGATCGGTTGTACCCTCTTCTGAGTAAGTCCATCCTGCACTGCAATGGATCCCTTCTCACTGGTGAAGGTGAACTTGGTCCCATATGTGTGGACACACCACACTTTGCTCCTAATACAGTAGATCTGAGCATGGACTATAGATAACCAATACATACCCAAGATGACGTCGTAAGGCCTCGACACTGCTACGAGGAGATCCCAGTCGAAGCTCTCACCTCCTAGAGTAAGCTCTCACCGCCGGCACTGGTGCATAATTGTCGAGTCTTCTCTTGTAGGAGTCTCTAGCCCAAGGATTGATCCAATGGCTCCATCAGAATCTCAGATTTCTGAATGAGGGTAGTGGAAATGAAAGAGTGACTGGAACCTGTGTCTATAAATACTAGAGTTAATGTGGAGTAGACACATATCATACCTCAAATCATCTCTGGAGCACCGTGATCATAATACTCGGCTGCATGGAGCTGAGATCTCTCCTGTCCACCTACTCCCTGTGGTCGGGCTGGACCTCCTTGTGGTGGTGGCAGTAACACCTCCAAACGTCACCCACCACTAGCTGCTCAACCAGCCCCTCACCATGTCTGTATGTGCCCTGCAGACTGCCTCGATCGAATCTATGTCTCTGCCTGGGCAGTCCTTAGACCATCTGTTGATCGTCATTATGATGGGTCGGAAAGTCATGAGCTACGTGACCCTGCCCGCCGCAAGAGTAACATTTCATGCTCCTGGAATGACTGGCTCTATCTCGTGTGCCTCACACAACTGAACCTGTATCCTGAGGTCGTCCACCATATGGCCTGGTCCGCTAGGACCTCTGTTTCATATATCTAGTACCAGCTTCAAAAGACTCCTCTGTATGTCAACTAGTGATGGGTCTCACTACTGGTGACTGCTCAGCAAGAAAACTCTACACTAGGAGGTCTCTCTCTAACACCCCCGCCTACGTCGGGATATTGTGTGATATCATCGATGCTCTGATCTCCTGCTTGAGTCCCTACATAAAGGTCCGGGCCCTGATGAAAGGGTCTCGCACCCTATTGATGGAGTAGTGTGAGAGTTCGGTGAACATCGCAGAGTTTTGTGCCACCATCATGCTACCCTACTGTAGATGCAGTCACTCTTGTATCCGCGCCACACGTAGGGTGACAGGGACAAACGCTGCCCGAAACAGGCTCTCGATGTCTGCCCAGAGAAGTGTCGCCTCATTGTCCACCTGGAGAATTAGGCTCCACCAGCTTCCTACTGCTACCTAAAGAATATTTGGGAAAAGGATCACCATAATATCATATAGTTTCCCTACTAGTTTGAAGACTCTCCTCATAGCCTCCAACCAATCCTCAGATACATGCAGGTCCATCTCCCCCCTGAACCTGGGCAGCCTCTGGCATTGGAACATGTGCAATGTGCTCAAGCGGAGTTCACTATCTACTACTTGGACTGGTGGTATAGTTGGGCCAATGGGTAGGGGTACCGCTGGTTCCTCCACTGTGATAGGGCCCTACACCAAGGCCTCATCGCTCGGTGGACTGTCATCTCATACAACTCTCGGAACCCTAGCTGGCTATCTGCGTGGGGTCATCCTGAAAAGATAAAGGTGGCCACAGTCAATATGTTATACCTGGTGATCTGACTCAAAGAAATCACAAATAATTCTCTTGAAACACAAATACAATTTGTGTTTTCGTGCATTGAGTCAGAAATCAGAAGTCAGGGTCCTGGTGTATAGATACGTTGGCCGACACACCAATACTAGACTCCCTAGACTAAAAACCACACTGAGTACTCTTAACACTATTGCTTCATAGAAATGAATGATCAGAGTCCTATGTTATACGGTATAACTAACTCCTTTGATACCAATTTGTCACGACCCGTCCCCCGGGGCCCATGCCGTGACTACCCCAAGCCCGCCTTTCATAGGACAGGGGCTGTCGACTAGCACTAAAGGCGTAAATCCTTAATCTGGGAAGGAATTAACTTAATAATTGAAAACACACACAACAGAGTAAATCGATGAATACAAAACACTAAGCAAAACTGTATAACAAGAGAGTGTTAAAAAGTAAAGGGGTCTAAAATACAAGCCCAACTATAAAGTACAAGTACAAATGAAAAGGAAAAAATAGAAGAAAGATGAAAATTAGCTCCTGGATCTTCCACTATGGATCCTACCAGAATGGTAGGTACAGATAGCCTCCTCATCACTCCACATCTGTCAGTCTCCACTGGGTACCAACTCATCATGAGGTCCACCTCCGGGTACCGTCTAGTCCTCGTATGCTCAGCCTTAGTCAGCGTTATCCATCTTCTGCATCCAACACAACGAGGTGCGGGCATAGACCATGTAGGTGTGAGTATAACGATACTCAGTAGGGACCTCGAGACCCTCATGGTCTCACAAAATCCAACAAAGATAAACACCAAGGTATGAAGGAAACAAATAACCCCACATAGGTATATGCCCATACCTATACCTAAGTTAACTAGTAATCCTTCTCAATCATGAGGAAAACACAAAGTTACTGACTTAGATCACATAGGTATACAAATTATGTAGAGAGATAGAGATGATCAGATGTAGCCAATGAATCATCTAAGCTGTCGTACCCACACAGGATCCAAGACCATTAGTTAGAACTGTCTGACCAACACAGGATCCTGGAACAATAGTCGGAGCTGTCGGACCCACACAGGATTCCGGACCAGAAATTAGAACTATCGAACACAAATAAGATCCAGGAACAATAGTCGGAGTTGTCAGACCCACACATGATCCAGGAATAATAGTCAGAGCTGTCATACCCACACAGGATCTAGGACCAGCTATTAGAACTGTCAGACCCACACAGGATCCAGGACCAGCTATTACAACTGTTGGACCCACACGGGATCCAGGAACAGTAGTCAGATCTGTTATACCCTCATAGGATTTAGGACCAACTATTAGAACTAAGTCCCAAGTTGATGTATCCAAAGTTCCACCACGTCATAGGGGGATAACTAAAACAAACGAGTCCAAGATACTTAGGACAAGATGGATAAACCATTTCCAAAAAAGTACACAACATGTAGGAATGAGGCACACGATGTGTCTTCAGACCTCGGGTACTACCCTTATACAATGACCCATGTCGTAAGGCTAGTCATGTAGAAAAGAAAGTACACAACATTTGTTATGGTTAACATCCATGTCGAAGCATCTATGGTTCGCTCCGTGTACGCTTGCCATGTTCCCATACACAGGCTCAACCCGGGTTTGTAAACACATTTTACTGGTACACGGGGTAGCCCGTGCCACTAGCCATGTTTGGCCGTGTGGTGGAGTACATTCCCATGTACTCTACCCTATTTCCGTGTATCCCCAGGATACACTCTGAGTCTCACGAAGCCACTTCTTCCTTTTTGTGTAGACAATACACGTTGTTCCTCTTAGCCGTGTAATTATGCAAGTGTCTGTGTATTTATTAGAATAAACTCCATGTCATGTGAAACCTCTTCTTCAATGTGCAGAGAATATACGCCATGTGACTGGGATCACATGTCGTGTGTTACTTTTCTAGCGTTCGAAACTCAATCCATAGAATGCTCTTACTACACGACGTGTTTGTCATATGTACACACATTATATTGTGTAATTTTCAAGAAACGGCGCCTCCAGCCAGTGTGCCTCCCGTGAAGTCTGTTCTTAGTTCTTACGACCTGTTCATCACGAAACTTCATACACTAGGTCACCCCCGATGTCCCGTAGTCCTCTCTAGTTTTTTCAGGACTCTGATCGGCTCCAAGAACATGATTTGATTCTCCCTCTCAAAGAACGGTCGAGGAATGATCCATCCAGTTGCGGTGAAATCCGTCACCCACTATAGCCGTCACACCGTCACTAGGTCATTGAGATGTTGGGTCTTCAATTTGGGATCATTGCATTATACAACGGGCTCGCAACGATCCATTGTTCTTCACCCATGAAGAACAAAAAGAACACATCAAACATTCACAAGAATGGCAGAGGGATCATGCTGTGTTCATTTGGCCTGGTCCTTCCGTGTTAGTTTGGTAGCAAGAGGTTCAAGAGAAATAATCATGGAATGAAGAATCAACATTTCTCAAATCAAAACACACCCCTACATCAGATTCGTTGTTCATTGATGGATTCGAGGGAAATAAGACGTCATTTTGTTGTAGACGAATGCATCCCACATCAAGGATGTTCTGAGGAAAGAAGTCGAATTTGGGATCGAGGTCGACGTTCTTCGTCAGTGGTACACATGCTTCGCTAGAAGCCTTATCCCAAGTTCTCACTTCCTCCAAGCCCCACCAAAAAGAAAGTGATCCCCCCAACAAAATAATATATTTATCTATTATCTAGTTGTTGGGACATTAAAATTAATGGGAGGATTGGCACCATAAATGATGTGTGTTAGGCCAATTAAGGTGGTGGGGTGGTGGAACCCTTAAGTTGGGAGCTCAAGAGGTTTCCCCCAACTTAATGGGGAGTTCAAGGGGCTTCATCCTTGGGTGGTTGCCACCACACTAATCCTCACATGGGAGGTTGTGTTTGGGTGGGCCCCATAACCATAGCCTCTCATGGGAAGTTAAGGTGTGGTGGTCCCACCTCCAACTCTTATGAGGAGTATTTAACCAATAAACACCCACATGGCGGCTAAAATAAAATAAATTAAGACATGCACTTAAATTATTTTATTATTCCCTCATAAAACAAAAAAAAATAGCTTTTATTCCCAAGAATCTGTGGTCGAGGTGAAAGTATTCTTAAGAAAATATCAGCGCTGTGAGTTCAATGGTGCCCATGGATTTCAATTCCGACCACCAGTTCAAAATTATAAAATCATGCTCGTATGTTTACTGAACGTACCCGAAAAAATATTCAGAAATTGATTTTAGGCACAATGGGCCTTGGAACCATATGCCGTCAGTTTTCACGGACTCATAAATTTCCATGTATTTAAGAAAAAAATTTCCATAGAAATTCTAGGTCTTTACACATTCTATGTAGGAGTACACATACAATAGGTTTATATGTAAAGGTACATGGGTGGGGACACCATTTGGGTTTACACGATATGTACTAGTGGTGCATGATGTGTAATTAGGTGTTTAACATGTTGAGTGGGGCTGGGTACAGGAGATGGTGCCCATATAGAGGTACACATTGTGTACTAAAAGGTTCACACCATTTTCTTTGTAAAATTGCACATTGAGTGGAATGAGGCACATGTACCGGGGGACATATATGGTTAAATTTCGTGTACCCAAAGTTCATGTCATGTACTTTCCCAACCCTAGGTTGTTTTTCATATTTTTCACCTAGTTTTCAGAATTGGACTTTTCTATAGTCCATTCGGAGAAATTTTTCATATAGATCCTGATGGTGGTGTCATTTAAGAATTTATAGGTTGTTCATATGGTGATTTGGAATATGAGAGTTTAGTATCATGATTTTTGTGGTGGTTATAGTTTCCTCTTGGGGGTTTGGTTGTGAACTATGAGGCCCATGAGAGGGTGTGAGATCATTAGTGTTTCATGACCTATGGATGAATTAAAACATTGTTTGAGGTTATTTAGGATAAATTCTGATAGATGAGATCTATTAGTATCTCTGATGAGATCCTAGTTCTATCTTGTTTGTCGATGTAGGATTCTCGAGGTTAGAGCTGTTGGGGTTTAGCTATTAGGTTTGAGGACTGGATCAGGTGAAGCCTTTGTGTTGCGTTAGTGCCTTTAGTTAAGGATTTTGGTTGTGTTCTATTCTACATATGGAAGGATTCTAAGGGAATCATGAGGATTCCCTTGTGGGATAGTTTTTAATCAAGTGATCAGTGGTTTCCATATTCAGATGTTGAGAATTCTAGTATAGAATGATTTGTTTTGGCTTATTCAAAGGATCCCTAGTAGAGGGTATCCTCTTTTTTAGATGTTCATAAGGAAAATTGAGAATTACCCTGTTAATGAGTTTGGGTTTTTGGATACCTTTTTACTTGGGTTGTTGATTGAGGATCGATTGGAGGCCACTTATGGCCTTTTGGGGTGTTTTATCACTATGTATGTCTTTCACTTTTGGTTGAGCTACCGAAACCCATCATATGGTTTCATGCTATTGCTTTAGATTCTAGGCTAGTTGAAGCTATTTTTTGACATTTCCTATGAAATTGTGTGTAGTAGGGGAGTCTTGTGGAGGATATCACGTTATGTTGTGGCTCCGAGGACTATGTGAGCCCTGAGATTGGTTTGACTATGTGGCAGGTCGTGGAGAACCTATAATGGCTACTTTATTAGATACTGAGATCTAGGGTGCTAATAGAGACCTCATTATTTACTGGCCAAGAGGTTATCATGACTATTAATTCATCTATTTGGATGGTGATGTGAGGTTGGATCATCCCACATTCTATTGTCCATTTCCCATGATGTTTGAGATGATTTCTTTTTAGGACTATGGTTTGAGAAGTAGACCCTTAGGATATCATGGATCATGTGTGGGCCCAGAGTTTTGAATTGTTTCTCTTTTCCAAAAGCTATTTATATGAGACCAGCAAGGTAATTAATGATTTTAATGAGTGAAACCCCTATCAAGTTTTTTTATCCCAAAATAGCGTGGATTTGGGCTCGTGAGGTGTTGAGGTACTCATAGAGTGGGTTTTGTGTGTCGTTGATGTTTTTTTCTCCTGTGGACGTGGATGAATTTCTCTCCTGGTTGTTATGGTGACCATGGTATTTTTTGGGGTCCATTCTTGTATTTATGGTATATTTTTTTCAAGTCCAAATCCGGTTCCTGATTCATTCTACTGGACCTTTAGGACTGTCAAGTTCTCTAGTGGCCAGTATAGATGTGGCTATTAGAAGTTCATATCATATCATTGGATTCCAAGGGCCTAGTATATGTACACTATTTGTAATGATTCTTATATTTACACCTTGGGGTCTAGATTCATAACTCTTGTATTTAGATATCTTGGGTTTCTTATGTAGATTTGGGGTATGTGTTGTTTATCATCTGCCTAAGTGAGAAACATGTTGTAAATCCTCTGGCAGGGGCCATAGTGGGGGTTGATTTACCATTGTTGTTAGAAAATAATCCAATGGTTAGATATTTTCCTTAAGTTTGTTTCCCCCCTTTTTATAAATTTTTTTCCCAGATGATATTAGTTTTTTCCAGGAAGGGAATACCAAATGTGCATGAAATTGTTATGAAAATGGATTATAGGTCCACTATTTGGGTGGCCTACTAATATTTATTTCTCACCCCCTACATTGGAACATCAGTTTTCATATGTACCAAATGTATTCATTCGTTTTGGAATATATATTCTATAGTTGATGGGGCCAACGACCGGTGTTTATTTATCTTTTTGTGTGAGTTTGGTTATTTCCCAATATTATTTCACTTTTTCTTGAGGGTATAATAGCGTCACTACATCTTGAAGACCTTAAAGACTTGTTAGTAGACGGTGGCATATGAGGAGGCTTGCTTGAGGTCTTGTGGCGGGCCAGATTGGGTGATTTGTTGGGTCAACCCAAGATGGTTCATTATAAAATGTTGTCAGAGGTGTTTGGTTTTATGATTTGGCGAGTCAGTTAGAAATATGGTCTAGGAATGCATCGAACTTGTGATGGATATTAGAAGAGCTTGTTATGAATTCCTTTTCCAATAGGAAGTCAAAGTTATCAGGGCATGTGATTTCTGTTCTTGGTATTTTTTATGATTTTGTGATTTCAACTAGTGTAATTCACTTGAGCTTGTGAATTTATGGTCTATTTTTTTTTTGATCTTGGATCATGGTAAAGAGGCCAATGTTCATGAATCTTGTTAGGAATGTAGGATTTACAAATAATATTCTAATCTGTTGTGTTTTACTATTTATAATTTTTTCTTCTAATGACAGGTAATGTGGATCATATAGAAGGTTGTTCATCGATGGTGTAGATGTATTCCCTTGAATTAATGATACATGGAAACCCTTGTGGGTTGGTAGTGGGAACTGAGTGCCCTATTAGTGGCTCGATGTGGGTAACGATGCTTGATAGATCTTTGGTTTGGGATTGATTTTACCTAAGGTTGTGGTTCCTCTAAAGTTCCAGTTTTTTGCTTTATGGTAGGGAGCTATTCTTTCCATGTGTTTTTAGTTAGGTCAATTGGTGGGGCCCATGTTCCTACTATCACCAATGCCTTAAATGTTCTAGGTGCAGTAGAAGCATGAGATTGGATATTCCCAACTCAACTTTTTCCAAGATCTATTATTAATCTAGGATTTACATGATTATAAATGTTGTGATCAGTGGAATTAAATAAAATAATATAGACAATTGATAAACATCAGAATTAAATTACACGAGCATGACATATTATTTATTATTAATTAAATCAATTAAAGAATTACCTTTTAATAAATTATTTCTTTATTTATGGATATGATAGTGTTTATATGTTATACCATTATTGCATTATAGAAATAAATTATAGATTCCCTATAGTGGCGATCCCCATGTGTTCCATGAACCTGTGAATGTTGTTATAGGAATATTTGAGTGCTAGCATGGAAGACCCAAACACTAACATTTTTTTCCTTTGATCTCCCTAAGAACCACAATATAGAAGGGTTCTCTTCAATCTTTTTAGGATTGATATTGGTGGAAGATGAGGATTTCTCTCCTTTCTTCAGATAATTATTAGAGAAGGATCTCTATATTTATTTGAAATTATTTTATCTAGATCTCATTGTGAACAACACAAATTAATCATATCAATTAAATGAAATAATTTTGTTTATATATTGCTAGGGTAAGAAAATAATAATAGCACATGTTCTCTTTATTAATTCTATATTCACTCCAACACCCCATGTATATATTAATAATATTATAATTATTTATTAAAATGCGATAAACTCACAAATTAAATTAAATAATTTTTATTCAAATAATATTAAATTGATTTTATTTCTTAATACACCATTTATTTTGGTCTGTCATTCATCCACAATATTTATTGATCTTTTAATAATGAATATTTATTTATAAAATATTATATTTACTAAATAGTAAATGAATATTTTTTTTAAAAAAATTCTCACATAATATTCCCACAAATAACTTGGGAAGGAATATATGCATTCAAGAAAACATGAATAATTATTAAACCATGTGCATGAATAATATATATTCACCTTGTTAAATAATAAATAATAATATATATTATGTAACTAATATTTTGGATACATTTTGTGTGTGACCATATAGGAATATTTCTTAGTGGAATTCAGAAAATTGTCCTAATGTAAAAGTCTAGTGTACATCAACATACCAAGGCACCCATAGAGAAATAAGTGAATTAAATAACAACATAATACCTCATACTGATGATTAAAGTGAAATATAATCCTTTATTATGATATCTATAATCAAGAAGGTATCATGTTAGTTCCATCAACCTATATGCTTGATGTCTCTTTCATTTATTTTACAGAAATTGAACTTTCCAGTAGAATACCATAGTGATGGATTTATTTAGGCTATATAATTTCTATTAAAGAGACTAGGATATCATCTTTTGTTAATGATAATAAGGGATATATACTTTCTAGCATTATTCATTAATGAAATAATACTCATGAAACATCCAACATATCTTACCTCACCATGAACATATATCATCAAGGTTTTTGTCAATACATAAAAGTACACAACTTATAATACTCAATAATATTATCATTAAATTTTAATGATCAATAGACACGTATGCATATAGAAACATCCAATAAGATTTATAAATGTAGATTTCCTACATGGTATTTTAGTTCTTATAATATCATACACTAGATATTACCAAGGGAGTAAACCATGAGAATGTTTCTCAAATTACAATGAGTCTGCACCCAGGATATCCTATATCATTTTATCCCTCAAATGATTTCATCCAACTACATAACATATATTTAAGAATAGTATCGTTGAACTTCTAGGTTCTAATCCTAGAGGGGAACTATTATGACCTTTCAATAAGAAAGTTACTCTAAATAAATTATCACATACTATATCATGATGAAAAAAAATCATGACATGATAAGGAGTTTATTAATATTCAATACAATGAATACTTGTTATCATAACATATATAAAATTTGGTTCTAGGGAACCAACTCCAAAATACTCCCACTTTAACTAGAAGTAACTGCTAACAACCTTCATTCTTCTGGATCTCACATGATACTCATGATTCTACTGAAATAGAAAATTTGTCATGGGGTCTTCCACATTTTCTTCTATAAGAACTCTTCTTACTAAAAATCCCCCCCATTGAAAAAAATCCCTCAATAGGAGATTCTTATGAAGTATGTGATTTCATTATTGGTGTCACCTTGGCTCTTTTGTAAGATCCACCATTGTAGTATAATCATAATACACTGTGATTGAGTCTTAAATTATATGTTCCACATAAAGATCCTAGATAATGTTTTGTATCCAAATGGATTCCATGAAAGTAATTAAAGCCTCTATATACTTGGACTATGTTGTAGAATCAACAACAACTAGCTTCATTGAACTCTTCCTTCTCACAGCTCCTCCATTGAGATAGAAAATAAATCTTGACTGTGACTTTATATCATTATAATATATATGAAAAATAGAATCATTATAAACCATGATGACTTTCTACTTCTCTCATAAATACACCAAAAACATATCCTTAGTGCATCTCATAAACTTAAAGACATCCTTAATAGTATACCAATGTTATTTTCATAGATCAGCTTCATATCATCCTTTCATGATCAATTCATAGGCACTGTCAAGTCTATTACATAACATGGAACACATGATTGATTCTATCACTGAAGCTTATGGGGCCTAAATCATTCTTTTTTATACCTATTGTGTTTGAGAACACATATTCATAGAAAATTTATACCATGTGAAACTGTAACCAATACCTTCATAGACTATTATATACTAAATATATTTAGTATCTATTCAATGTAGGTAGTTTGACGTAGTCCAAGAATCCTCTTGGATCAATCATGAATGATCTTGATCCCTATAATATAGACCTCTTCACCTATTTCATTCACAGAGAAACACTTGTTTAACCTATCCTTAACAGACTATAAGACTGGTATGTCAATTCCAATAAGTAAAATTTCAACAGCCTATACTAATAGGATAATGATCTCATTCCCACTAAACCTCAGGTAAAAACATGGATTATATACATTCTTAATGAAACCAAATACTTATATATATTCAATGAATCAATTGTTCCATGAAATATATAATTTCCTCAATCCATAAATGGATATTTTCTACATGCATATCCTTTTTGACTAACCTAGATTCATAAACCTTTTTGGTTGTGTAATGTAGACATCTTCCTAAAGGTTCAAATAAAGGAATGTTTTTTTGACATCTATCTTCCAAATTTCATAGTCATGGTAAGCTACTATATCAAATAGACTTGTAATGGATTTAAACATTTAATCTGGTGAAAATTTTCACCATAGTAATTTCCATGATGATTTTAAACCATTTATCTAATATCCTTTCATTATATGTATTAAAATTACCTTTCATGTCCCGTTTTATCTTGAACACCAATTTTAACCCTATGTGATTTACATCAAATGAATCTTTGACCCCAGCCCAAACCTGGATCTGATACATGGAATCCATTTCAAAATTGATTGTTTCTTCCCATATTTTAGTTTATGATATCTCTACTTCTAATTTGTAGGATTGAGATTCATCATTGTCAACCCACAGTTAGTCCCCATATTTAGAGAATAATATACCACATCTCTCTGGTTTTCTTACATATCTAGTGATCGTATGCAGTACGTGTGTTTCTGTAACAACTTATTCCATGGGGACCTTTGGAATCGATTTCTATACCAAATCTTGTGTATCATGATCATCAACTTCATTAATTTCAATCTTTCTCCAGCTATCATTTTTTAGGATGGGCTCCCCCTCAAGAAATATGGATTGTTTGGTGAAAGATATTTTCTTGTATGAGGGTTGTATATATATTATCTCTCTGTTTCGTTAAGATTCTCTATAAAGATACAATTAATGCCACTAGGTTCTAGTTTTTTTTCCTAAAATCCCTTAAAACACCTTGTAACCCCATACATGTGTATGTGACAAAATAGGTTCCTTTACATTCCATTAATCGAATGGAATTTTGTTTTCCAATTTATTTGGTACTCGATTTAGTGTGTATATTTAAATTTTTTTATGCATATGCTCATAAGAATAACAGAATAACTACATGACTCATTATCAACCTTACCATGTTTAACAAGAGATGGTTTATGTTTTCACTAAAACCATTCCACTATAGTGTTTAAAGTGGAGTGAGTTGAGAAAGAATCCCAAACACTAATAAAAGGTTGATAAACTCTTGGTTAAGTTATTCACTACCAAGATCTTGTTGAATATTTTTATCTTCATTCCAAGTTGACTCTCTACTTCATTCTTAAATTATTTTAATTTACCAAAGGGCTCAAATTTTTACCTCAATAACTAGACATAGCCAGATCTGCTCAAGTCACCAGTAAAAGTTATGAACTAGGAATACCCACTTATAACTTCTACTAAAAATGGTACACACGTCAATGTGTACCAATCCTAGAAGATTTTTGCCACTTTCACCCTGCCCAGAAAATGTAGTTTTAGTTATTTTTCCCTGTAAATAAGCATGAACTCTTCCAAGTGGTTTTAGTTTAAATGATTCTAAATAACCATCATGATGGATATTTTTCAAACACTTCTTGCTTACAAGACCAAGATGGTGATTTCATAGCTTGGTGTTATATTATTCATGTTAATATGATTCGTTATCAATTTCCAATACATGGTTTTTTAAATTTAATAGGTATTGATCATTGGTTAAATGTTCCATACCATAACATATATTTTATTTATAAAAGAAAAAACTTTTGTTTTGAAATTTTAAAATAAAATCATCATATAATCATGATATAAAAATTATATTTTTTGTAATAGTTGGTACATAGTGAAAATATCGTAAAACCAAAATCATTCATTTTGGAAATGAAAGATGGTAGTCACCAATGGCTAGAGAATCCATCATCAAACCATTATAAGCTCACAAATCTAGCTATCCTCTAGAAATATTTCATAATCTACTTGGTTCCAACATTTAGATAAACATTTGTGCACAAAAATATGCATCTAATAACCAATGTGTAGATATTGAATGATTACACTCAATAAGGAATACACCTTTAGCTTCCCCATGATTTTGAGTGTAGTTCCTCTTACATTATCCTTTTTTCCACATGAAAATCGTACTAGCCTCCTTTTGCTTACCATACCTCTAGATCTTTCTCTTCTTAGAATGATGATTCTCTAGAAATTTATACTTTTTAAGATTATTGGGACCCTTCTCCGCATTCTTCCTTTTCTTATTAATCATTAGTACCAAGGGTATTTCATTCCATATGAAAAAATTTACTTGGTGAATTAGCGTAAGATGTTTGAAAAACTCTTCTCATTATTTTTCATATTATAATTAATAATAAAAATATGTAAGGACTTGAGTAGTCAGGAAAGTATCATATATGCTAAAAAATAATCTGTTAATTTAATCCCTAAGATTTCTCTTAGTGATTAATATAGCCAATAATCATGAATATATCAGGACTTGTTGGAACTGACTCTCTATGCTTAATTGTAAACAAGGCATTAGAAATCTTATATCACTCTTGTCTCGCCTTCTCTTGATAGAGATACCAAAGATGACACATCATGTTATACACATTCATGTCCTCATGTTTATTTAGGAGATCATTGGTCATGGATGATAGCATGAGACACTAAAAATATGTGGAATCATTCAAGTATTTCTCATAATGAGATTGCTCTTTCATTCTAGCCTCATTAATATGAATATCTAGAATAAGGTCTTCTAGAAAATAAAATTTCCTTCCATGGTTTAGTATAACCTGAAAGCACCTTTCCCATTCATGAAAATGTGTTCCCTTAGGAAGTTTATCCCTATCATATATGGATGTCATTGATATGTTTGATGTAATTATTATAGTTTTCCCTAAAAATAATATGAGAAATGTTTTCGTACTTTATTTGATAAAATTTATACAAATAAATTAATATTATATTTATTAATCTCCCAATATTTTATTAAAACCTAATATCCCTCACCATTGGCATTGGAATATCCTGTTACTTGGACATTCGAGTTTAAAGAATACATATTTCACTTATCATCACACCAACTTTGTCCAATCAAGCAATTTAAATGGTTTTATATAGGCATTCAAAATTAAAACTTCTTTAACTCACATTTCCACGATCTGTTGAGTGGAAACTCCAATCCTAAAAACCTTAAATTGAATTTTCTCAACCTTTTCCCCTTTATCACAACATTTCTATCTTTGGAAATCAACCCTTGAGGAGAATTAACTAAATTCAACCCAACAAATCAAGATAGAATTCCCCAATAATTGAGATCACCCCAACTTTGGGTGGTTAATCAATTTGAACTATGGTTTTATTTTAACTAAATTAGTTGAAGGCTATAAAAAATTAAAATATATAATTGAGGGATTTTATCTTTTATGAATAAATTTCCAATTACTATCATTTTTACATTATTCTTGATATAAATTTTATTTACATAAGTTATTAACCGTGTCTTAGATAATTTTTAAACATAAGTCAATTTATTTTAATTCTATAATTCATGCATGTTAATTCATTAATTTTCATTATTGAGACAATGTTGAAATAGTGGGTGCCCTAGATCCAATTATGTCATAATTTTGATTATCACATCATGTGTATAGTTAGTTATACATTATGTTATCTTACCATTATAGTGTACATTTTTATTCCTCCACTATTATAATGGTAATGTCCAAAGATTAATTGTCATGTTGGGAGGTTATATCATAAACTAGGATATAATGGGAACGTTGAGATACCATGAAATTAATCTTAAATATATGTTCTATAGTCTAGATACATATTATGTACTAGACACAATAGATGTTTGACTATCAGGTGATGGGGAACCATAAGCATTGAGACTTCTTCTCTGAAAGTTCGCACTTGGTGATCTCTTGTACTGATATAATGAGGACAGACCCACCAATAGGAACACCACATGCTTTGGATGTCATTAGTCTTTCCTATCTATAGTCATGTGTATTAGTCTCCGAACTTGAGACCATTACCAACGTGTACCATTTCATTGTGTACATTGATGCAAGGAAAAAACCATAGTATTGAAATCGTGGTGAGGTATCTTATGTTTGTGTATCATTGGTGGTATGACAGTGGTTTGATGGTCAAGAAAAATTTTATCTCTTCCATGTTTAAGAAGTTTTATATCTCAGTCCTGGTTGATCAGAATGGTACCACCTTCATAAGTATTTGGCCAAAGCAGTACATAGATAAATCCATCTCGAAAGCGAAAAAAATAATAAATTAAGAAATGTACGACGACACACATGTTCATCATACATTATGAGATATTTAATGAAAAATAGATTATAGTACACAGTCAGTGTTCGTAGGTTGGATGTCATTACTATGACAATCCTTATCTCTTTAAGAGCCATGATAGTTTACTAAACTCCACTCTTGGTTCTTGGATTTTATTCACTCATATCAAGATATGATCCTAAAGGGTCACACAGAATAGCGTATTCAACTATCTTCCCTATTCAGTTGAATAGGAATATGAAAATAGTAGGCCCTGCCATGGGGTTCGAGTGTTGTCCAAGTTATCGATCACCAAAAAATTTAAATAAATTCATTAATATTCACGTTAGGAATATTAGGGATTTAATTTATTTAATGTATTTACCTGTTTATTAAATACATGATAATATTAATTGAACAAATATTATTTCAATATTGATGGTTCATTTAATATAAAGAGGGAAAATGAGTCCCATTAAATGGATCCAGTTTTATCACATAATTTTTTTCATATACATTACATTTATGTGGTAAAATAATAAATAATATTAATGCATTTTAGTCTGTCGATATTATTTATTTATTGGACATTGAAATAAACGTGGGCCGAGGAACCCAAAATGGTATTTATCTACTCAACTATAAATATTAGAGGAGGCTCCCTCACATGTGTTGCCATTCTCACTATTCATTCACATTCATGGAATGAAGTTGAGAGCCTCTCTCTCCTCCTGCTTCCTAGAGGGAGAAGATCTCGATACAAGAAGCTCGGATCAAGATCTCTCTTGTGCATCAAAGCATTCTTGTTGCGGTGATCATTATGGCGTCGAAAGCATCCTTAGATCACCATCCTAGATCCCATAATTCCACAATCGACACTCCCAATATTTTTTTGAAACACCTGAGGACGATCTAAAGGGTTCTTTCTTTTGATCCTTCTAGTGATGATTGCCATCGATGAGTTATAGTCAACCGCTACTTTGAATTTAAAATGTGTATGTTTTTAATTTTTATTTTGTGATCCTAATATTTTACGCAAGATCATCAAACCTATCTAGGGCTCGAATTGTCAACGTCGACAAGTCTCGTCGATCCACTGACAAAAACTTTAAAATCCGCAGCCCATTGGCTTCCGCTGCGGGCCCCAGAACCTATCAGTGGTATCAGAGGGTTCACATAGACTTTCCGATCCAATTAAAATTATTTTCCATAAAATTAAGTAGAGGGTTCCAAATGGTTCCATTTGTTCAAACTGTGCTTTAGTCCAATCTCGAACGACCAAGTTATGATCATTTTAAATTTTTGGATTAGATCAAATTCATCGATTGATATTGAGTATTAAGATTTATTCATTCTGAAGAACCGATCAAATTTAGATCGGTACATCAGATATAATTAAAATTGTGCAAATTATACATTTTACCATTTTTCAAATTTTCATAATCATTTTATTGTTATAATATTATTTATTTTATTATTATAATAATATCATAATAATAAATTATTTTTTTATTATAATAAATTTATGATTATTAAATTGAAAGGATATTACGTTGCCTTTAGAAATATGGGTGTGGAATATGTTGGGGAGGGAAGTTTTCCAAGGAATATTTTAAAAAGGTGAATGGGGTGGAATAGACTTCAAAGAGAAGTCATCAAAAATTAAATATAAAAAAGGGAAATCGGTGGAGTGGCTTGCTGGGAAAAAAAGGCAAAAAAGGAAAACAAAAAAAGGGGGGTCAGTGAGACCCCAGGGCTGTCTTTATCCACACGTCGCCTCGCATGGGCCTCCATATCCTGCCTTGCTCGGCATATCGTAGGACAGGACCTCCCAGCCGCCGCCCTCCACACCGTCGGCTCTCCCAGCGCCTCGCTTTCCGGCCTGTAACAATGTCCCCGACTGGCTCTCAGACAGCCCCGCCGTCCCGCTCCTCGCGCTGGACCAGGCAACCACCAACCCACCTCGCTCAAGGCAACCTCCCACCTAAGACACCATTTCAGGTGCTACCCAAGCAACAAGCCACCTCCCATGTGCCACCAGATCCCGTCCGCGATCTCCCCAAGCCACAACACGCAGCATCTTCTTTGAGATGCTGCACACCCGGAGCTGCCTAGACCCTCCCTTGGCAAGCTTCCTGCCCTACTCCTCTTCTTAGCTTTCAACATGCATTAATCACCTCCAAGTCAGCCTCCCTATCTTGGCCGCCCCACGACCTTACTGCCGCCGACTTCCAACAACCCAGCCGCCTCACCGGATGACCAACAGCAAGCCACGATGTCTAGACTTCCCTAAGCAGCCACATTCTTCCCGCGCGCCGCCGCATCCCAGATGACACACCGGCCTCCGGACTTCCCTACTGGATCGACTAAATTCTGTTCAATGCCATGGACTAACCTTAGGTGCAGGTTCTCCACACGCCACTATGCCTCTGGTCTCCATCGAGGAGGTACAATTATTTTGTCTGGAGGATTTTTTTTGGCTGAGTTACAATTGTTTTGGGAGGATTAGCCCAGCCCAGATTTTCCCAGAACAACTTGGCATGGCCCTACGCGTGTTTGGCCCAACCCACACACGCCATGCAATAGTGTTTCAGGGGACCGAGAAATTAAATTAATCAAAAATAATTAATTTAAACAATTTATTTTAGTATATAAATTAAATTAATTAAAATTAATTTTGGTTAATTATTTTATTACCCTGGGTATAAATTAATTTAATTTTTAAATGAAATGAAATTAATTAAATAATTTAATTTTAGCATAGAAAATTAAATTAATAGTAGACCGATAATTGATTAAATTATTTGAATTATTTAATTTATTTAATTTAATTTAGATAACCCTCATACTTATTTAATGCATATTAATTTTACTACACTTTATTTTACCTGACTATTGGTCTTGAGCACTGACCTGTGTTTGTTTACATTTAATTATTTAACTACATGTGATGATTGTAATTAATTAAATAGATGGTATGCACATTGTTTTTCTTTTTTCGGTTAAAATGTCTAAGGGATTGCACATCCATTTTTAGTTGATGTTTATTTAAACCTGAGTCCCACTATCCTTTGATTGAGTATTTTTGTACCTCAGATGAAGATGATGTAAGACGAGGCAGTACTCCAAGACGACAAATGGATTGGGCCAAGATGAGAAGGTATTCCATGTTGTGACGCGGACCCCACCAAGACGATGTGATACTCCAGATTACAAGAGAACATACAAGACAGGGGCTAACTGCATCAAGAGTTATGCTTCGACTCAGGTACGATGCCCTTAGGTCGTTTAGTTGATCAAGACCAGTTGGGTAGTAGTTTAACTTTATGCATTTAAATTTATTATTTTATGCATTTTTGAACAGTGTGAAAATATATAAAATAATAGTTAATAAAATTTTTAAAGATGTGGAGTATAGTTTTCGATTGAAGTTCTGTTCTGAACAAGACAACATAGATAAACAAGTTTAATAGAGATGGATTACATTTATCGAGAGAAAATCACAAAACCATAAGAGAAATATTAAGTCATCACAGCCTTCCATCATTAAAGTTTTAAGGAAATCGGGTGTTTGGGGTGCCGGTCCTGCCATAGCTGAGGGTGCCTCTTACTAACAGAGAGTTCTTATTACGGTGGGGGGTCGAATTAACTTAAATTGCAACAAAGAAATAGCCATAGCTAGCTTGTTATAATTTTAGAGGCAAACATTGAGTAAATCAAGAAATGATTTTTGAAGATGGGACTTCACTCAACAGATCAAGGAATCATGAGTTAATGTGGTTGGCTTGTAACACCCCAAGATTTCATAGTGTGTTATTTCTTCAAAATAATTCAATAACTTGCACTACACGCAACACCGAGTTCAATCATACCATGACTTACAAAAAAAAAGCCATTCCAAAGAGGTTATGAATAGTATTATCTAAATTTTAAACTTTATATAATCCTTATAATTTTAGAATCCATATTATGAGTTTCTTAGATATAATGTAAGAACAAATTCATTTTCAGTATTGCACTTTTATCAACTTTTAATAGTGAAACTTTTTTAAATACGATATTTTAAACTTTTTGACTAAATGGGGACATCAAAAATTTAAAATGAAACATCCCAAGATTCCACGGTACGTTTTCTTTGAATAATACAGTAGCGTGTGTTGTACGCAACCTTGAGTTTTAACACACACCACAACCAATCAAACTAGCCGTTATGAATAGTAATTTTTGAAATTATATATATTTTATATTTCAAAATGGACTTCATTTTTGGATTCGGAATATCGAATTTAGCCTAAGGTGAAATTTTGGTACATTTCGGATAACTTTCATATTTTGATGAATAGTGAAAATTACTAAATTTTAAATAAAAACAACTTTTTTAATCAAAATAATTAATAGTGATAAATTATTAATTTTAGTAGTTTTAAAGTATATTTAGAATATATTTTTACCATTTAATATAATGTTGGTCATTGAACATAATTTTACAATTTTACCGAACATAAACAAGTGTCAATCTTTTGATAGTTATTATCTCTTAAAAACACGCTTTTTTGTTTTGACAGCGGGAATTAATTTTAAATTAATTTCTGCCACTTCTGTGTTTTGAATTTAGGAAAATGGATTCCATATTTGGAATCAGGATGTTCAAATTGTGTAAATAGGTAACTTTTATTTTTAGACATTTTGAATAATTACTGCGGTAAATATTTTATTTACCATGGTTAAGGGTAAATCCGGTAAATAAGGGTTAAAAAAATAATATTATAATAATACTAAATTACCCTAAAACGTGTCTTAACCCTATTGGTTGATACATGGTCGTCCATGGGCATCTTTGGGTCGATTTTGGGACCCCATGGATCCACTTGTAAGTGATAATGACACTTTATTTTAATTAAGTTAAAATGAATACAAAAATGACACAAGCATATATCTTTTAGCAAAACAATTGTTACATAGGGTTATATATGTTGGAATTTAGATTATAAATATTAATTAGAAAGATAAAAAGATTTCCTACATAATGATATTTTATTTATAATTTTTAGACATTAAATAATTTATTTTATTTATGACACAATGATGATGCAGTAATTACTAAAATAGTGAAAAATTAAAATAATTGATATTATAAATACCCAAATAATTATAATATGAAACTTTTAATGAATTAAACTAATTTTCTATGATAATATGATATATTAGGATTGATTTAATTGACTTTGTTTGAAGTAATCAATCTGTTATGAGTTTCACAAAAATCAACTATTGAATAGTGTCAAAATTGACATAAAAGAGTTCTTAAAACAAATTTTATATTATTAATTGATATTAAATTCCTAAAAGTCTAAGGTTCGGCCAAGAGACTTATATCATGATAGGTTCATCATTAATGGACCACTTGGGGGTCGCTTGGATGTATATAGTAAGTTTATTAACCATATTATATAAAAATACAAAGAGACATTGTAAAAGTGAAACTAATTAACTTAGAGTTAATACTTAAAGATAAGGTTAATATAAGTACCCAAACCTGTCTAAATTCTATTGGTTGAGTTGTTTTCGACCAATACCCACCTTAACCTTTGAATAGTCAACTTTGGAGCCATTAGAAACCGAATATGAATTTATTATAAATTAATATTTCTAGCTTTTCCAAAGGTGCCCCTCACCCCTCTTATAAAAGGGAACTCCTCCTTCTCATTTCTTCACACCTTCAAAGCCTTTTTGTTCGGCCAAACTCTGCCCAAATACTCTCCCAACATCCCTCACTACAACCTAGAGACCTTAGTTTGATCAGAAATCTAACCTAAGGAGCCCTTTTGATCAAATCAAAAGGAAGAACCCGAGGAAGAGGTAATGTTTTCACCACCCGTTTTCAAGTTCCTTTCTTCTTCCACTTCTTCTTTCTTTGTTCTTACCATTCTAAAATAATAACTCCAGTATCTTACATATACTGTGATGTTATTATAAATATGGTACAACCATATTCAGTATTCTATCCACCCTTTGAATAACATGTCACCATACGTGCGTACGTACGGCTTACCGTCTCCATGTCGTGGTGTAATTGTTATTCAATATATTATTATTTGGATGGGTATAATAATGATGTGTAACTCATGTAAATAATAAATATAACATGTTAATGATTCTGTATATATGATATACCATCCATTTATATATTATTTTAATATCAAAATAATGATATTTTCGCTCGTGCGTACGTACGGACTACCGTCTCCACGAACGCGATGAGATTCATTCTCCATCGTATCCATTCAAGTATAATTATCATTTGATGATTTAAAAATGATGTTTAAGGACTTGATATCATTCTGGATATGAATAATATACAACCTATCCATTACAAACATGTCTTATATAACAAAACATATAAAAGAAAACGAGTACGTTGACACCCGAAACGACGATAATACTAAGATGTTATTATCAAATCAATATTAAAAGATCATATATGATATCATATTAATGTATATGATTATTGTATAATTTAATAACAATTATTTCACCATTATACAGGAGGTTAACCTACCCCATCCAAGGAAAAGTACAAGGTAAGGGATTTTCTTATCTCACATTCAATTCCGTGAGATTTCCATTGTTCGCCACTAAATTATTGAAAGTGGTGTATTGTGTACTGCCATTTGATATATATTATCATGATTCTCTTTATATTCATGTTATTCTGTAAATAATTTGATGGTTATTAACTTTTGGCCATACGACTCAGTTGATTAACGTGGTAAGGGGTTTTCATCTCACTCCTTATTCCCGTGAGATTCATGCCATATTGCCACCATTACCTTTTGTGTGGTGTATGTACTGCCCATAATTATATTCTTTGTGTAATACACTCTAATTTATGTGTATTTACATATTCATTGTATGATACCTATTTCATGGGTTGTATGTTTCATAAGTTACCAAATTGGTAAGGATTTATTTCGCAATCTCTTCATTATCCGAGATTGTTTATACATAATTATCTATTGGGACCTTGTTATCATCCACGTCCATGTTTCTTCAAAATGTATTTCAAAACATTTGTAATATTTAAAATAATATGGGTTAAAGTCATTTATACCCTTATTTGACTTTTTATAAGAGGTTTATAAGGGAATCTTTCCGTCGTTTTCCAAACAAGGTGCTTTTTAACCTTTTCGACAGAATTAAGATAAGAATGTTTTTAACTTATACGGCGGGTGTGGTTATTTTCCGCCGTTATAAAATCGTCAAAGCTTCCCTTACAAGCTTATAAGAACATTTTCAAGAAAATGTTTTATATTATATGGATCTTAAATGATTTCAAAAATAGAAAGAGATATTTCTCTAAAAAAGTGTTTTGATTTCATCTATGTCAACATCCTTTGACAGATTTTACGCTTATTTGAAGTTGATTTATTATGATACAAAACTTACATATTGTAATAAAGTTTTGTGATATGTTTGACTGTGGATGTGCCATTTATATAGCATTCATGGTTTATGAGTAAAGTATTGACATTTCGTATGCTAGTTCCAATAAGAATGTTTATGTTATATTTCAACCTTTACTTCATATGAATGTGTTGGACAAGTATGTTCCAGGTTGAGGACTGGTTAAAGTAAGCCCTCCAGGTTGGGGACTGGTAAAAGTAAGCCCTCCAGGTTAGGGACTGGTAAAAGTAAGCCCTCCGGTTTGGTCTCCGGTTATTAGGACTCCGGGTTGGTGTCCGGTTATTAGAGGCACTCCGGGTTGGTGTCCGGTTATTAGAGGCACTCCGGGTTGGGTTCCGGTTACAGTTAGCCCCAAGGTCTTGGGATGAGTCCTTGACAAAGAAATTAAAGTTCAGCATTATTCATTCCAACATTATGAAAGTGGTTATTTATTTTTGCATGTGATTATTCGATTAGTAGAATATCCATGTGAATAAGTAAATGGAATTATTTCATTTTATTTATGCCATAGCATGTTGAAAGTTCATGTTTGAAAGGCTTTTGTTTTAGTTATACATTGCCTTAAATGTTTATTCTTATTTATGAATATTTCCGCTATATTGTTATCCTTACTGGGCATTTGAGCTCACCCATTTTCTATGTTTTATTTTTCCCAGGAAGTGAAGAAGTAAGTTATGAATGACCTGCAGAGATATTATGTGGGGATATGAGTGTGATTATGGATACATTATGTTGTTGTAGTAGTTTTTCATTTTATGATGTAATGTAAAAATTATGAATATATCTAGTGTTTCCAAGGCTACTAAACCAATCGGTCTTTCGAGATTTGATCTTTCTTGTGATCATGCCAATGTTATGTAATAATGCACCGACTCTTGGTAACTAGGGTCGGGGCGTTACAGTTGGTATCAGAGGAAGTTTAGTACAAACCTTGGAAGCTAGATTTAGATAAACTCTGATTAGAGCACGTAGACCTAAGATGAACTTTTAGGATTAGTGTAGAAGAACTTCCTAGAATTTTGGTATTGTAGAGATTTTGTGAGTTTTCCAAGCAATACATCCCTTTCTGGATACGAGCAGGTAGAGGCGGCTCTGGCACAGATGTACCTAGGGGTAAAACCCGAAAACACCGCTTTGAGCTAGACTCGAACGAGAACTGGTGCATGACAACAGGCCTTGCTGCACTCTTGGTTACGACACTCCCGGGGGATATGCTTAGGATAATTCTCATTTTCATTACAAACCATTATGAAGGGTTTATAAGTATATACATCCTCAAAGGAGACATTTTTATGATTATGGATTATATCCATAAATAGTTCAATTTATGTTAAGTGTTTTATAAGTATGGGATTATGTATTTTGATTCATAAACTGATCTAGTATATGCCATTGTTTAGAAATGGCGCCCAGTAGAAAGAATGAGAACTCCAGAAATGCACATGATCCAAAGAGAAGGAAGGATCATATCTTTCATGGTCTTAAGCTAGAATTTATAAGAGAAATAGTCTCCCATGTATTATCATCATATGAAGAAATAATATCATGTGTTTATAAGATAAGTAAAGAGTTTACTGAGTCCTATGGCTTTGAAGGGAAGTAAGAGAAGAAAAGGATGGAAGAGAGAAAGATGGATAAAGGGAAGAGGGAGAAGAAGAATTTTCCCATATGTGGTAACTGTGGAAAGAAACACCCTGGAACTTGCCTGAAAGGAATGAGAGTTTGTTATAAGTGTGGAGGAAAAGGGCACAAAGTACGTGACTGCAAGGGTAAGAAAATGGTTTCAAATGTACAATGCTTCATTTGCAAGGAGTTTGGACACTACGCGAACCTATGTCCCAGTCATCGGACTATGCCGCAAATGATGTTATTGGATAATAATCAAGTTATGATACTACCACAGATGAAGAGGAATGATTAGAGTTCTTATGTTGATTATGTCAATTGAGTGTTGTATCAACAATGTACTTGTTATAATAATTATGAAGTATATAAGGATTGTACTGCAGTACTATTTCATTAAGGACTTGAGATTGTGTGGAACAAAGAAAAGTGACTCAATAGCAGGATAAATTTCTGGAAAATATATGGTTGAGGGAATGATAAACCATAATATAGTTCTGATACCGATGTAGTGATTTTCGAATAATACATGATTATTTTGGAAAAATTATATTGGATATTCTTGACAACCTTGGAACTGATTAATGATTTGTATATTCCATCATTGTTGGGGTTTAAAACATTTTTAGATTGATGAAGTATATCCAGCATTCTATATGGAATAAGGGAGAATGGATGTAATCAATAAGGAATATGGTAATTCAGGATGTTTCAGTGTATTAAAAGAATACATGATGAAGGTATTTATATGCTATTACGGGGTAAAAAGGATCTACATTATGTTTACCTTCCTTATAAATGTTGGACTATGAGTTTGGACATAAGTATTTTGGATAGTTCTAGTTTGGATTATTTTGGTTTGCCATAAAAGGACAACCCGGAGGTCAGGCGGCAACCCGTCGCGTCCGGCAAGGCTGCGAGACTTGAACCCGCAACCGAAGGGCGACAAGGGTGTATCACCTACCACTGTCCCACGAGATGTCCTGAATTAAATAATGTAGTTTTTTTTAAAATATCTGGTAGATGAATTATAAATTCATTTATTTTGGAACCCTGTACGAATAGTATAAATAGAAAAAAAAAATTTACATTCTATTATCTTTTAGAGTGAAAGATGAGTTTGTGGTAGAAATTTATTAATGGATAAAACTCTAATTATAAAGTAAGTATATCTCCTTATGATCTTATCCAATCTCATAAATAAATTCCCCAACATTAATAAAAGAAACATAGAACAAAAATGTTGTCCTAGATGGTACCTTAAATCATCACAAATTTATGGCTTTGAGATTTTTGGCCTTTTCATAGCCATGTTCTCTACCACTCTCAATCAGATAATTGATGGTTAGATTTCTCTTCCATATCCATATTTTCCTACATGGAACCCTAGTATGTGTTATTTTCGGTAATCTTCATAATTTCCACTCTTTATTTTAAATAGAGGCCTCATTAATTCATTTTTCGATGTGGGATTTCAACTAAGATATTTTGAAACGTCAAAAATGTGTTATCCTAATACCCTATGTTTTGTTGAACCGATGGTATTTCAAATCATCATAGATTGATGAGTTTAAGGACCTCAATTTTATACTTGTTTGTGATTGATTACCTCAATCACTACCTATAAATATTTACGTTTTTCCTCCAATTATATGTCTCTAATTGCCACCAATGTTCTCCTAATCGAGATCATAATTTGGTGGTGATCCTTTCATTTCTCTTTTCCCCATATTAAGACTAAATTTTAGTAACCCAATTTCCGATGTGGGTTTTCCCACAAATATATTTTCTATTTTCAATTTTTTATTTTCGAAGAACAATTTCAAATTGCGAGGACGCAATTTATTGAAGGATGGGAGAATGTAACACCCCAAGATTTCATAGTGTGTTATTTATTCAAAATAATTCAATAACTTGCACTACACGCAACACCGAGTTCAATCATACCATGACTTACAAAAAAAAGCCATTCAAAAGAGGTTATCAATATTATTATCTAAATTTTAAACTTTATATAATCCTTATAATTTTAGAATCCATATTATGAGTTTCTTAGATATAATGCAAGAACAAATTCATTTTCAGTATTGCACTTTTATCAACTTTTAATAGTGAAACTTTTTTAAATACAATATTTTAAACTTTTTGACTAAATGGGGACATCAAAAATTTAAAATGAAATATCCCAAGCTTCCACGGTACGTTTTCTTTGAATAATACAGTAGCGTGTGTTGTACGCAACCTTGAGTTTTAACACACACCACAACCAATCAAACTAGCCGTTATGAATAGTAATTTTTGAAATTATATATATTTTATATTTCAAAATGGACTTCATTTTTGGATTCGGAATATCGAATTTAGCCTAAGGTGAAATTTTGGTACATTTCGGATAACTTTCATATTTTGATGAATAGTGAAAATTACTAAATTTTAAATAAAAACAACTTTTTTAATCAAAATAATTAATAGTGATAAATTATGAATTTTAGTAGTTTTAAAGTATATTTAGAATATATTTTTACCATTTAATATAATGTTGGTCATTGAACATAATTTTACAATTTTACCGAACATAAACAAGTGTCAATCTTTTGATAGTTATTATCTCTTAAAAACACGCTTTTTGTTTTGACAGCGGGAATTAATTTTAAATTAATTTCTGCCAATTCTATGTTTTGAATTTAGGAAAATGGATTCCATATTTGGAATCAGGATTTTCAAATTGTGTAAATAGGTAACTTTTATTTTTAGACATTTTGAATAATTACTGCGGTAAATATTTTATTTACCATGGTTAAGGGTAAATCCGGTAAATAAGGGTTAAAAAAATAATATTATAATAATACTAAATTACCCTAAAACGTGTCTTAACCCTATTGGTTGATACATGGTCGTCCATGGGCATCTTTGGGTCGATTTTGGGACCCCATGGATCCACTTGTATGTGATAATGACACTTTATTTTAATTAAGTTAAAATGAATACAAAAATGACACAAGCATATATCTTTTAGCAAAACAATTGTTACATAGGGTTATATATGTTGGAATTTAGATTATAAATATTAATTAGAAAGCTAAAAAGATTTCCTACATAATGATATTTTATTTATAATTTTTAGACATTAAATAATTTATTTTATTTATGACACAATGATGATGCAGTAATTACTAAAATAGTGAAAAATTAAAATAATTGATATTATAAATACCCAAATAATTATAATATGAAACTTTTAATGAATTAAACTAATTTTCTATGATAATATGATATATTATGATTGATTTAATTGACTTTGTTCGAAGTAATCAATCTGTTATGAGTTTCACAAAAATCAACTATTGAATAGTGTCAAAATTGACATAAAAGAGTTCTTAAAAAAATTTTTATATTATTAATTAATATTAAATTCATAAAAGTCTAAGGTTCGGCCAAGAGACTTATATCATGATAGTTTCATCATTAATGGACCACTTGGGGGTCGCTTGGATGTATATAGTAAGTTTATTAACCATATTATATAAAAATACAAAGAGACATTGTAAAAGTGAAACTAATTAACTTAGAGTTAATACTTAAAGATAAGGTTAATATAAGTATTCAAACCTGTCTAAATTCTATTGGTTGAGTTGTTTTCGACACATACCCACCTTAACCTTTGAATAGTCAACTTTGGAGCCATTATAAACCGAATATGAATTTATTATAAATTAATATTTCTAACTTTTCCAAAGGTGCCCCTCACCCCTCTTATAAAAGGGCACTCCTCCTTCTCTTTTCTTCACACCTTCAAAGCCTTTTAGTTCGGCCAAACTCTGCCCAAATACTCTCCCAACATCCCTCAATACAACCTAGAGACCTTAGTTTTATCCGAAAGCTAACCTAAGGAGCCCTTTTGATCAAATCAAAAGGAAGAACCCGAGGAAGAGGTAATGTTTTCACCACCCCTTTTCAAGTTCCTTTCTTCTTCCACTTCTTCTTTCTTTGTTCTTACCATTATAAAATAATAACTCCAGTATCTTACATATAATGTGATGTTATTATAAATATGGTACAACCATATTCAGTATTCTATCCACCCTTTGAATAACATGTCACCATACGTGCGTACGTACGGCTTACCGTCTCCATGTCGTGGTGTAATTGTTATTCAATATATTATTATTTGGATGGGTATAATAATGATGTGTAACTCATATAAATAATAAATATAACATGTTAATGATTCTGTATATATGATATACCATCCATTTATATATTATTTTAATATCAAAATAATGATATTGTCGCTCGTGCGTACGTACGGACTACCGTCTCCACGAACACGATGAGATTCATTCTCCATCGTATCCATTCAAGTATAATTATCATTTGATGATTTAAAAATGATGTTTAAGGACTTGATATCATTCTGGATATGAATAATATACAACCTATCCATTACAAACATGTCTTATATAACAAAACATATAAAAGAAAACGAGTACGTTAACACCCGAAACGACGATAATACTAAGATGTTATTATCAAATCAATATTAAAAGATCATATATGATATCATATTAATGTATATGATTATTGTATAATTTAATAACAATTATTTCACCATTATACAGGAGGTTAACCTACCTCATCCAAGGAAAAGTACAAGGTAAGGGATTTTATTATCTCACATTCAATTCCGTGAGATTTCCATTGTTCGCCACTAAATTATTGAAAGTGGTGTATTGTGTACTGCCATTTGATATATATTATCATGATTCTCTTTATATTCATGTTATTCTGTAAATCATTTGGTGGTTATTAACTTTTGGCCATACGACTCAGTTGATTAACGTGGTAAGGGGTTTTCATCTCACTCCTTATTCCCGTGAGATTCATGCCATATTGCCACCATTACCTTTTGTGTGGTGTATGTACTGCCCATAATTATATTCTTTGTGTAATACACTATAATTTATGTGTATTTACATATTCATTGTATGATACCTATTTCATGGGTTGTATGTTTCATAAGTTACCAAATTGGTAAGGATTTATTTCGCAATCTCTTCATTATCCGAGATTGTTTATACATAATTATCTACTGGGACATTGTTATCATCCACGTCCATGTTTCTTCAAAATGTATTTCAAAACATTTCTAATATTTAAAATAATATGGGTTAAAGTCATTTATACCCTTGTTTGACTTTTTATAAGAGGTTTATAAGGGAATCTTTCCGTCTTTTTCCAAACAAGGTGCTTTTTAACCTTTTCGACAGAATTAAGATAAGAATGTTTTTAACTTATACGGAGGGTGTGGTTATTTTCCACCATTATAAAATCATCAAAGATTCCCTTACAAGCTTATAAGAAAATTTTCAAGAAAATGTTTTATTTTATATGTCTCTTAAATGATTTCAAAAATAGAAAGAGATATTTCTCTAAAAAAGTGTTTTGATTTCATCTATGTCAACATCCTTTGACGGATTTTACGCTTATTTGAAGTTGATTTATTATGATACAAAACTTCCATATTGTAATAAAGTTTTGTGATATGTTTGACTGTGGATGTGCCATTTATATAGCATTCATGGTTTATGAGTAAAGTATTGACATTTCGTATGCTAGTTCCAATAAGAATGTTTATGTTATATTTCAACCTTTACTTCATATGAATGTGTTGGACAAGTATGTTCCAGGTTGGGGACTGGTTAAAGTAAGCCCTCCAGGTTGGGGACTGGTAAAAGTAATCCCTCCAGGTTAGGGACTGGTAAAAGTAAGCCCTCCGGTTTGGTCTCCGGTTATTAGAAGGACTCCGGGTTGGTGTCCGGTTATTAGAGGCACTCCGGGTTGGTGTCCGGTTATTAGAGGCACTCCGGGTTGGGTTCCGGTTACAGTTAGCCCCAAGGTCTTGGGATGAGGCCTTGACAAAGAAATTAAAGTTCAGCATTATGCATTCCAACATTATGAAAGTGGTTATTGATTTTTTCATGTGATTATTCGATTAGTAGAATATCCATGTGAATAAGTAAATGGAATTATTTCATTTTATTTATGCCATAGCATGTTGAAAGTTCATGTTTGAAAGGCTTTTGTTTTAGTTATACATTGCCTTAAATGTTTATTCTTATTTATGAATGTTTCCGCTATATTGTTATCCTTACTGGGCATTTGAGATCACCCCTTTTCTATGTTTTATTTTTCCCAGGAAGTGAAGAAGTAAGTTATGAATGACCTGCAGGGATATTATGTGGGGATATGAGTGTGATTATGGATACATTATGTTGTTGTAGTAGTTTTTCATTTTATGATGTAATGTAAAACTTATGAATATATCTAGTGTTTCCAAGGCTACTAAACCAATCGGTCTTTCGAGATTTGATCTTTCTTGTGATCATGCCAATGTTATGTAATAATGCACCGACTCTGGGTAACTAGGGTCGGGGCGTTACATGGCTAGCCAAAATCCCACCTTCTACCCTTCGAGTAGTGGTGTTGTAACGACCCAAACTATCATTCATGAAAATTTCTCTTAATCTATTTAAATGTCTTATTATGGTTATATAAAATTTGATCTTCATTGGTTTTATGTTTCTGGATTTTAAAATACCGTTATTAATTTTGACTGTTGCTAATATATCCATTGAACAGTGATCACATGATTATTATAAATATATGGCTTTAACAAATCCAATTTACTCACACAAAGGAAACAATGGCCTCATCAAGTATACATTCCTCATACGAAGCCCATTTTTCGGGGCTCGGAAAGTAGGTGGCATTATTGGGCTTCACTCTTGACCAAGCCCATGCTTAGATTTAAAAAGTTAAACATGATGGGAATCAACTACGGGAGAAGTGGAAGTTAATAGAGATTGCCACCCGAGCGATGTTATCCGAGCCACCCCAATAGTCTGTCACCATCACACGTCTTACCCTTCAGTCTTATGCGGGTGTTATAAGAGGATATTTAACAAGACCCTAGCACTATAACAATGTAAATTATTTTTGTATAAATAATGTGCATTCATTTTATTATTGTAACTATGTAAATAGTTTTTAAAGAATAAATAGTATTTTTAGTTAATATTCAACTAATAAACATATTTTGATGAATTAATGGATTATTGAATTAATTAATATTTTAATAAAATATTATTATTAAATATAAATTATCATATAATTTTATGAATGCAATTGTAATTTTTATTAAGGTCTAAAAATTGTTTTTTTTTCAAACCCATGAATTTTTGGAAAATGTAGTTTTTTATATTAAAAGTAAACATTCAAATATTTACAAAATTATTTAGATAAAATGAATATTATTTCTGGAATCAAGATGTCAAATTTATCCAATGGTGAATTTTTCATAATTTTCAGAGACAGTCGAATTTTTGGGTAAAAATTAAATACCGTTTAAATATATAATTTGTTTTATAACATCATAATGACCCAATAGTAAGGTAATAAAATACATTAAACATCATATTCTGCCAATATATTTTTTATAAATAAAATAATGTGATTTTATATTTGTTTTATTTATTTTACAAATCTTCTGTGAACCCTCCAAGACTTATAAAACATGTTGTCTTTTTAAATTGTTTTCCTCCAGAGTGTGACTCACCTCCACATAAGAATCCCTATTAATTTAAGAAGTTATTTCATTGGCCATATAAAATAATTTTTTCCAATCCCCTTTGAAAAAAACCATAGGCAAAAATCACGGACTGTTTTTTGGTATTGATTATTATAACATGATGTGTCTTAACATAAATAATAAAGAATTCCCTTTCCTTTCCTATATAAACGCACCCAAGCTCCCACTTCCTCTTCACTCAAAGCCATTGTAGTTAGACCAAACCCTTTCACACTCTCTCTATAATACTCCCAAGGTTCCCCAATCTCCCATGAATCCTCTCTCAAGCCTCTCCCAAGCCTTTGGGATCACACTTCCAAGTAAGGGATTTCTTCCTTTCTCATTTTTGTCTAATTTTTTTAAGTCGTTATGCCCTTTTTTCAATTACAAATATTGGGGTATGATTTCTAAATTCCCCTATACTTTCCTCTTTATTTTTTAATGATGGGTGACCCCTTTATCTCTCATTAAATTCTCCCATGTACAACCGTTACCATGCCGAAATTTCGTGAGGGATTTCTCTCTCCTCTTTTACATCCAAGTAATTCTTTTTTATTATGCCTCTTAAATCCATTATGTTTGTTGGTACATGTATCCATATGAAACCCTTACCTTACATTTAATGTACATATTATGATAAACCTATTTCTATCTCATCAACTATTTTCATGAATCCTTATATCACACCGTTTTGCTGCCAAAATCGCACCACGTATTTCCAAGCCAAGATCATTGTGTAGTGAATACCATACCCATGTATCTATCAAGGGTATTCAACTTTATGAACATATACCTATTGAATGGTAAATTCATGTATTTATTACACATTAATTAATCATGGAATAACTTATGATGTTGATTGATTCTATGTTATATGATCCATGTGGCACACTTGTTTAAGAAGGGTGTGCCCTGATAACGCTCCAATGAATTGGGTAAAATATAGTATCTTGATACGTCATGTGCAATGGGGGTTGAATCATTCTAATTCAAGTGCAATGAGGTTTTACACATGCTTCACATGCAATGAGGGTTTACTCATGGTCCATGTACAATGATCCTTGGCTCATGCTAATTCCATGTTAAGTGTTGCTGCCACATTTCAATGTTATGATTATCATGATTTATCATGCCTCTATGTTCATGTTTCCATTATGATCCATTGATTTTCCTATTTTATAACATGTATTGTATTACTCATGTTATTCCATGTTTATTCCCTTACTGGGGTTTATAGCTCACCCTTTTCTTATACATTTTTTCCGGTTATCCCAGGAAATTCTAAGTATGAGGGAATGCAATGGTCATGTAAAGGAAGTTTTCAATAGAGATATTGTGTGTTTTATTTTCTAAGATGTTATGTAATGTTCCTAATCCCCAAATACTCTATACCTCTCAATTGTCTATGTTGTATCAAGTGAAGATTTTATGTAATAAATCAGGTTTAAGTGTGTAATAAAAAGCAGGGTTGTTATAGTTGGTATTAGAGGATTGGTTTAGTTATATTTTGGATTATGATTAGAAAACCCAAGTGAAGACTTATAGACAAGAATAAGTATAATAAAAACATTCCTATGTATTGGTGAGTATTGAGAAATTGTTTTATCAAACAAATACATCTCTGTTTGGATACGAGTAGGTAGATGCGGCTCTGGCACAAATATATTCTAGGGGTAAAACCTAAAAACACCGATTCGAGCTAGACTCGAACATGAACTGGGGTACAAAAATGGGCCTTGCTACACTCTTGTTTTTGACACTCCTAGGGGATATGCTTTGGTAAATTCATAATCTTAGTATGAACCCTTATTAAGGGAATTATAAAAAATGCCCCTAAGAATATATGTTAGAAAGATGATCATGGATAACATAGATTGAAGCCTATGGATTCATAAGTTATGAAAATAAAAGTTATTGATAAGTCATTAATTTTTTCCATGTATTACCCTTTATGTTTTACCCCTAACATACCTTTTATTTGAGGTAATTTCCGGTAATTGGAGGACTCGGGCTAATAACCGATGTGATGATCAATGTGATGACTGTGCAAATGAGATGCTCAATCTGATGGGAGCGGGAATCACGAACATTGTCATGCTTCTCTCTCAGTTAACTCAAGATTTGAATAGAAACATGGATCAATAGAAATGTTAAACACCCCCAAAGAAAGAATAAGTCGCTATTGAGAGCTTCATGAGATAAAGGCCTCCTAATTTTAATGGATCCACTGATCCCTTAATCGCCAAAAAATGGATTAACTCTATTGAAAAGATATTCTCCATCCTTAAATGTTCCAAAAAATAGATGGTTCTTCTGGATTCTTATCTTATAGAAGGTGAATCCGATCAATGGTGGGCGTTGATCAAAAATATGAAGCCTGAGGAAGAGATCGAGGCATTGGAATGGAAGTGTTTTGAGAAGATGTTTTTCGATAAATACATTCCACGCACCCTCTGACTTAATATGGAATGGTAATTCCTTACCATCATGAAAAAGGCGACAAATCTATCAGAGAATATGAGGAAAACTTCACGAGGATTGCATGATACGCCTCCGTATTTGTCGTTACCCCTGAATGCAAGGTTTACGACTTCTTTGGTGGGCTGAAACCTAGCCTATGCAAAGTGCTGGTGATCCGTGACTTCGACAGCTATGAAGAAATTATCTGATGTTCACTCAAGGTCGAAATGGAAATCAAAGAATCTCAGGGTATCATGGAGATATGAAGTGTATGGTCGAATTCAATAATGGCAGTCTGATGGATAAATTCAATGGTGCTAAGAAGATCCAGCACCCCACTTGCCAAAGGTGTGGAAAGAAGCACCCCAGAAATTTCCTGAAAAGGATGAAGAAATGCTTTAGGTGTGGAAGATAAGGGCACTATAACAGCAAGAAATTTTGAATAAATTTTGTTTCCTATCATGGTGTGTTATTTTATTTTATACTCAACAAAACTATTTCATTTAATAAAATGAGTATAATAAAAATAATAGCATTGGGTTTCGACTATTATATGACTGTTGGTCAATATGACCATTGGAAACAAAATGTTGCGATTACTGTCTATAAATACAAGTGATCTAGGTTAATTAATAAAGAAAAGTGATTTGATGGCCCCATCCTGTAGTTTCGGGCCAATCGAAGAACATCTGATGAAACTCGGGAAGGTGGTAGCACCTTTGGGCTTTTCCCGGGACCAAACCCAATCCGAACATAATCATGTGAAGCTATAATGGAATCACCTTCGTGAGAAGTTAAAGCTGATAAAAATCACTACTCAGGAAATCTTGGCCCAGCTGCCCAGAGATTCTATCACCCTAGAACACCTTACTCTTCCGTCCTATGCTGCTGTTATAAGGGGCTATGTAATGAGACCGTAACTGCCCTGTGTAATCCTTTGATTTAAATAAAAATTGTGATTTCTTCTTATGGTGAAGTTTGTGAATTTTCAAATGTTCGAATAAATATAGTATTCATATTATTGATGAATTTTAGAAAAAAGATAATTTAAAAACATTTATGTAAACCTTAAATAATTAATAATGTGTAATGATTTTCAAAAAATGGTCTTCTACAGTTATGTTCAGTAAAAAATTTAGAGTCTAATAGGATCAACATAATTTTTTATGAATAGTAAATTATGAATAGTGATTTTACGCTTATGATTAGTAATGTGATAAAATGGATTAAGTAACCTCACTTAAGAAATTATTAATATATTCTAGGCACCTTGATTAAGTAATGTGATTCAATAAAATAATTAAATAACTGTTCCAGAAAGTACTGGTTAAGTATTAGTTTTTTCGGGTGAATAATGTTTTTTATTTTAAAAATTAAATTAAAAATTATTAGATAAATTATTTTCATAAAATAGAGTTCATTTTTTAAATCAGAGCATCAATATTTTGTTAAGGTGAATTTTTGGGATTTTTCTGAGAAAGTTGAATTTTCGGTGAATAGTGAAAAACAGTTTTTGAGTTTCTGGTGTTTAATGACATCATTAAGGATGTAATAAATATGAAATAATTCTGTTCGACTTATGAATAGAAATATAAGGTATGAGTTTCCCCAATTGACCAATACCATGGGCAAATACCATGGGCAATCCCATGGTTTTGCCAATACCACTAATGAGGTGTCCCTTGGCCATTAATGCCGTGTCCCCTCACTTCCCCTATAAATACCAATCCTTTCCCCCATTCATTTCATTTAAAAATCCTATCCAATGAATTTCTGGTCTCTGCACCTCCCAAGGAGTCCTCCCAAGGTTCCCTCAAGCCTCCCAAGGTCCCGACCTTCAAACTTTTAATGTTACGCTTCAAGGTAAGGGATCATACCTCTCTCTTTCTTTTCAAGTACTCTTTTGTAGGTCATTTCATTTAAGCCCCATTTTCTTATGTTTAGGGATGATCATTTATATTTCTATTACTTAAATTTTCATGACCATATGATGAGATATCACCTCTTACTCTCATCATTTTGTTTTATGAATGTTTAAGTAGTGTCGTTTGGCTGCCAAATTTTTGTAAGGGATTCTTCCACCCGTCTCATTTCCAATTTTCTACATTCATGTCAAGTATTTCAAGTTCCTTTTTTCCAATTTGGGTTATTATATCTATATTAATCATACATTACTTTTAGGTTCACATGATGAGATACCCTATTTAATCTCATCAATTCATAATTTTGATGATTTAAGTGACGCCTTTAGGATGCGAATTTTTCATAAGAGAAATCTTATTTTTGTCTTCCTTTCAAGTTTATCATTTCATATGGTATGTCCTTAAAATTTCATTACCATGTTCTTATACCATTTATATTCTGTCCCTATACTATTTTATTGATCATTTATAAGTCGGTGGCCCATGTCCCCTCTCTTTTCAATGTTTTCTAAAACCCTGGAACACAACCGTTATGCTGGTGAATTTTCGTCTCAAATTGTATCTCAACTTTTCTCAAATTCTTTTATTTTATTAAGTGAATACTCAAAACTATTTATTCTACATGTGTATTCACATATATATCAATATTTTATATTTTAAATTCAGGTATTTACATACCTGAGACCCGATTTCCTTATCCGTGGGTTTAAAGTGACATAAAGATCACGTCTTTACAACAGTTTTTAAAATGTTATAACTATGAAATGAAACCCATTTCTTTTATTCTATATGGGTTATTGATGAAATGATTGATGAAGATATATGTGGATCACATTATAATAAATACTAATTAAGGGTTCACCCTGATAGTGCTCCATTTCATTGGGTAAAGACTTAATCTCTATAGATGACCATTTTAACGATACCTTGGTGAATAACCTTAATAATTTTTTTAATGACACCTTGTGGATGGAACTTGGTGATAAAGAAATGATTTTATAGGTTAAATGTTGTAGACACATATTAATGTTAGGAAACACATTATTTTTATTATGATATGCCTCATGATCTCTTTTTCATGCCTTAAAGTTATTTATCATGACTTTATTGATGTATGTGAAGTTCACAGGTAAAATATTTCTCTTGTTTCCCTTACTGGGCCTTCTGCTCACCCTTTTCTTTGATGCATGCTCCCAGGTTATGAGATGCTGTAATGAACTTAGGATGAACAATGAAGAAGCCTTACATGTCTTTTAGCAGAATGTTTATGTTGTTTTCATGTATTATGATCCTGATTACCAAGACACTAGACTTTAAAGATCCTCTGTTTGTACAATGTAATGAAAAGTTATCTATTAAATAGGAAGGTGGTTATAGTTGTTATCAAAGGATAGTTTAGTTATTTATGGAAATTAGGATATGAAAACTTTATTAATAACCCTATAGAAAAGTTTAAATATAAAAAATCTTCTTGGTATTTCTGTGAGTATTGAGTAAGTGGTTTATCAAGAAAATACATCTCTGTCTAGATACAAGTAGGTAGAGGTGGCTCTGGCACAGATTTACATAGGGGTAAACCCAAAAACACCTCTTTTAGATAGACTCGAACATGAACTGGTACAGGACAATGGGCCTTACTGTACTCTTGGTTACGAAACTCCTAGGGGATATGTTTGGTTAATCGCAATATTTTTATGAATAATTTTGAAGGAATTATAGAAAAATGTAATTTTCTAAGCATGAAGTTTTAATACATAAAATTATTTTTAGTTAAATGATTCGTAAATGAAATAAGTTTCTCACGAAGGATTTATTCTTTTAGAAAATGTCCCCATAATTTAGGAATATGTTGATGTATTTGCTGAGGATTTATCCATACCTCCCCAAAAAGAGAGGTAGAGTTCTTCATTGAACTCATACTTGGATCTCATCCAATGTCAAAGGCCCCCTATAAGATGGAAAATGTGGAGCTTCACAAATTAAAGAAACAACTCCAAGATCTATTGGAGAATGGGCTTATCCGACCAAGTGTGTCTCTTTGGGGAGCACCAGTTATCTTTGTGAATAATAAGGATGGAACGATGCAGCTATGAATTGATTATAGAAAACTGAATGGGATCGTAGTGAAGAAAAAATATTCTCTTCCATGAAGTGATGAATTATTTTACCAACTTCATAGGACTCAATTCTTCTCTATGATTGATATTCATTATGGTTATAATAAATTGAGGGTGAAGAATGATGATATTCAAAAAACTACCTTCCAATTAAGATATGGGCATTATGAGTTTGCTGATATTCCCTTTGGACTGACTAATGCACCTTCTATTTTTATCGATCAAGAATAAGTTGATTTTGGAAACTTATGTTTTATCAAATGGATATCCTTTTTATAAGAAAATTATTTGGTGATTAAATGATAAAGGTTATTTTGGACGATGTTTTCTCTTTTGGGGTACTGTATGCGTAAGGGAAATAAAATACTACAGGATTTAAATTGTGGAGGAATGGTTGATTTTCTTTAGAATTTATGTAATTATTGTGGACATATGGTGATTTGGATTATTTCTGGAAAATGATGAACCTAGCATAGATAATATTTGAATAGGTTAATTACACTTTTTTATGAGACTTTAATAGTAGTCGAAGTTATTTGGAGATAAATGTTAAGATTTATTGGGGAAGACTATGGGATGAAATCCTTCTGAGTTTTGGGTTCCAATATTAGTTTGGATTATTCAGATGAATTTTAACGATGATTGTGTATTGAATGTTCTTTCTTGAAATTTGGGTACTTTTTGTTGAATTTTGGAGATTAATAGTCATATTTCTTTTTATAAAGGATTATCCTTTTTGGGTATTATATGATCTCCTACTAACCTTTTTATTTTTAGTTGATGAATAATGACCAGGGAAAAATATAGTTATTCTTTTGTGGATTATGTGATTCTCTAGAAGATGATTCGTGTGCTTTTGATGAGACCAAGTCCTTTTGAATTCTCATTGTTTTGAGAAAAGATTAGTCTTGGTGGAAACTTATTAAGGGATGCAACTCTACTTGGAGGTAAGTATATTTCCTTATGTTTTTATTCTATGTAGTATATGAATTCCTCAAAATTATGCAAAGGAATGTAAAACAAAAACGTTGCTGGTTTACATTTGCTACTGGGTAATCAAAGACCATTTAACACATCTTAAGTTTGTGATCTTCTTGGGGTTAATTTTCTCCTAATCATGTTTTCTATCACTCTCCATAATAACTTGACCCTTTGTTTTCTCTTCTATATCCACATTTTCCTACATTTAATACTAGAATGGGTTAACTCGAGTGACCTTTTTACATCCCTTTCTTTCTTTTAAAGTAATAGTTTTACTAGCTCTTTTTCCGATGTGGGACTTTAAATGAAATTTCCAAGCCCAATTTTAAAATTATGAGAACGTAATTTCTTAAGGGGGGAAGATTGTAACAACCCGAAACTTTGAATAAATTTTGTTTCCTAACTTGGTGTGTTATTTTATTTTATACTCAACAAAACTATTTCATTTAAAAAAATGAGTATAATTAAAATAAGACCGTTGGGTTTCAACTATTATATGACCGTTGGAAACTAAATGTTACAATTATTGTCTATAAATAAAAGAGATATTGGTTAATTAATAAGGAAAGGAGATTCGATGTCCCCATCCAGTAGTCTCGGGCTAATCGATGCCCATTTGATGGAACTCGGGAAGGAGGTAGCACCTTTGGGCTTTGCCCTGGACCAAGACCAAGCCGAACTTCATCATGTGACGCTGGAACGGAATCTCCTTCACGAGAAGTTCAAGCTGATAGAAATCACTACTCGGGAAATGTTGGCCGAGCCGCCCAAAGATTCTATCACCCTACCACACCTTACTCTTATGCCCTATGTTGGTGTTATAAGGGGCTATGTAATGTGACTGTAACTGCCTTGTGTAATCCTTTGATTTAAATAAAAATTGTGATTTCTTCTTATAGTGAATTTTGTGAATTTTTAAATGTCCGAATAAATATAGAATTCTTATTATTGATGAATTTTAGAAAATTTTTATTTTAAAAATATTTATTTAATCCAAAAATAATTAATAATGTGTAATTATTTTCAAAAAATGGTCTTCTACAGTTATGTTCAGCAAGAAATTTAGAGTCTAATAAGATCAACATAATTTTTGATGAGTAGAAAATTATGAATAGTGATTTTATGCTTATGATTAGTAATTTGATCAAATAGATTAAGTAATATAACTTAATAAAGTATTAATATAATCTAGGAACCATGATTAAGTAATGTGACTCAATAAAATAGGTAAATAACTGTTCCATAATGTACTGGTTAAGCACTAGTTTTTTTTGGTGAATATTATTTATTTATTTTAAAAATTAAATCAAAAATATTTAGAAAATTATTTTCATAAAATGGAGTTTATTTTTTAAATCAGAGCATCAATATTTGGTTAAGTTGAATTTTTCGTATTTTTCTGAGAAAGATGAATTTTCAGTGAATAGTGAAAATACGGTTTTTGAGTTTCGTGTGTTTAATGACATCACTAAGGATGTAATAATTTTTCAATAATTCTAGTAGACTTAATAATATAAATATAAGGTATGAGGTGTTCCAAGTGGCCAATACCATGGGAAAATACCATGGGCATGCCCATGGTTTTCCCAATACCACCAACGAGGTGTCCCTTGGCCATTAATGCCTTGTCCCCTCACTTCACCTATAAATACCAAGCCTTTCCCTCATTCATTTCATTTAAAAATCCTACCCAACGATGTTATGTTCTCTTTACCTCCCAACTAATCCTCCCAAGGTTCCCTCAATCCTCCCAAGGTCCCAACCATCATGCTTTCGAAGTTACTTTTTAATGTAAGGGATCATACCTCTTTTTTTTCAAGTACTCTTTTGTATGTCATTTCATTTAAGCCCCATGTTATTATGTTGGGGTATGTTATTTTATATTCCTATTAAATCCCTTTTCATGATCATATAATGATATATCCCCTCTTACTCTCATCATTTTGTTTTATGAATGTTTAAGTGGCGTCGTTAGGCTATAGAATTTTTGTAAGGGATTCTTCCACCTTTCTCATTTTCCAAGTTCTACTTTCATGTCAAGTATTTCAAGTTCCTTTTTTCCATCTTGGGGTATGATATCTATATAAATAATACTTTACTTTTATGTTCACATGATTAGATACCCTATTTAATCTCATCAATTCATTTTTTTTGAAGTTTTAAGTGACGCCGTTAGGCTACCGAATTTTTCATAAGAGAAATCTTATTTTTATCTTCCTTTCATGTTTTTAATTTCATATGGTATGTCCTTAAAATTTCAATACCATGTTGTTATATTATTTATATTCTATCCCTATATTATTTTATGGATCACTTATTAGTGGGTGAACAATGTCCCCTCTCTTTTCAATGTTTTCTAAAACCCTACAACATAGCTGTTATGCTGCCGAATTTTCGTCTCAAAATGTATCTCTCTTTTTCTAAAATTATTTTATTTTATTAAGTGAATACTAAAAGATATTTATTCTACAGGCGTATTAACATATATATATATATATATATACATATCAAAATTTTCAATTTAAAATTATGGGATTTACATACATGATACTCGCTATCCTTTTCCGTGGGTTTAAAGTGACATAAAGATCATGTCTTTAACGCAGTTTTTAAAATGTTATAACTTTGAAATGAAACCCATTTATTTTATGCTATATGGGTTATTTATGAAATGATTTATGATTATATATGTGGCTCACATGATAATAAATAAAAATTAATGGTGAAACCTGATATCACTCCAATGCGTTGGGTAAAGACTTAATCTCTAGAGATGACCATTTTAACGATACCTTGGTGAATAACCTTGGTAATGTTTTTAATGAAAACTTGGGGATGGTCCTTGGTGATACAGATATGATTTTCCATGATAAATTTTGTAGCCTCATCTTCAAGTTATGAAACACATTATTTTTATTATGATATGCCTCATGAAATCTTTCTCATGCCTTAATGTTATTTATCATGACTTTATTGATGTATCTCAAGCTCACATGTAAAATGTTTCTCTTGTTTCCCTTACTGGGACTTCTGCCCACCCTTTCCTTTGATGCACGCTCTCAGGTTATGAGATGTTGTAATGAAAATAGGATGAACAATGAAGAAGCCTTAAAAGTGGTTTAGAAGAATGTTTATGTTTTTTTTCATGTATTATGATTCTGATTTCCATGACACTAGAATTTAATGATCCTATGTTTGTAAAATGTAATGAAAAGTTATGTATTAAAAAGTAAGGATGTTATAGGAACCTAGATATTAACTGCCGACTAGAAAAACACACTACTGCAACCGAGGAGAGGAACACTCCATTCAAACTTGAACATGTTGTTCATTGCTACATCTGCAAAGAACTAGGGCATCTTGCAAATCAGTTCCCTAAGCCAAGGAATTTCAGAGGCAACAAAAAACCTCTAAGGCACCATGGGAGAGATTTTTTCTATCACTACTTCTGAAGTGAATCCCAACAACGAAGTGGTGAAAAGTACTCTAGTTATTCATTCAATAATAGAGAACATACATTTTGATTCAGGTTTTATGCATTCTTTTATATCCCAAAATATTAGTAGAACAATTACAACACCACCACAAATCCTGGATGTAAAGATGTCAGTGAGTACGGAAAATGGGGCAATCATGTCATACCATGAATATAACTCCTCCCCTATCATAATATGTGGATTGAATTTCCTGGTGAACATATTCATACTCCCTCTAGTGTAATTTGATGCAATTTTTGGTGAGGATTGGATTTCCTTATATAGAGCCAACATAAATTGCTGTGAGAGGGAAATCACTCTCTATGTGGAGAATCGACCCCCGATTCTATACAAGTGCACAGAGTAAGATGAATCTTCATTAGGAACATCATCTCAAACGTGGATATTACTGCCCTATGAGCACACATATTTGCCTTAGATGATTGTGTCTAAGGAGGCAACCATCCTTGAAGACATGCCTATTGTGAGGGAATTTGCTGAAGTGTTTACTGTGGAATTGCCTGGTTTTCCTCCTAGAAGGGATGTTGAATTCTCAATTGATATTATACCTAGGAAATTTTGAATATCCAAGAATCCGTATAGAATAGTAGTTGTTGGTATTGAATAGCTGAAGAAATAACTATAAGAGAATCTGGATAAAGGGTTTATATGACCAAGTTCTTCACCATGAGATGCACAAGTCCTATTCGCCAAGAAGAAGGATGGTTCAATGCGCCTTAGCATCGATTATCATGAGATTTACAAAATCACGATAAAGAACAAGTATCCTCTCCCATGAATTTATGACTTGTTCGGTCAGTTGCGTGGAGCACAATACCTCTCCAAGATGGATTTTCGGTCAGGATATTATCAAGTAAGGGTGAAGAAGGAAGATATCCCCAAGGCCACTTTTCGTACAAGATACGAGCACTATGAATTCATAGTAATGCCTTTAGGACTCACTAATGCTCCATCAATCTTCATGGACATGATGAATATAGTCGTTAGGGTTTCTCTCGAAACATTTGTGGTAGTAATTATAGATGATATTCTGATATACTCCAAAATCGAGGAGGATCATGAGGAGAATCTAAGAACTATACTAGAGACCTTGCGGAAGGAAAATCTCTATGAAAATTATAGTAAATGTGAGTTCTGGTTGAAGGAGGTGTCATTCTTGGGCCATATCATCCCATGAAATGGGATATCTATAGATCCCTCCAAAACAGATGCAATTGAGGGAGCGCCAAGGGCAACATTGGTAATAGATATTTGTAGCTTCTTGGGGTTATCTATATATTATCGACGATTTGTGAGAAATTTCCGACGATTTTCCAACCCTTTTTTCAAGCTAACTCAGAGGGGATTAATGTTTGCTAGAAGTGATGAATGTGAAGAAATCTTCATTGAGTTAAAAAGGAGGGTTACCACTATGCCTGTTCTCACTTTACAAACAAGTGGATAATGTTTTTCAGTATTCAATTATGCTTCAATGAGGGGCCTGGGGTGCGTGTTGATGAAAAATGACCAAGTCATTGACTATGATTTATGTCAATTGAATGTTCATGAGTAGAATTATCCAACACTTGATATGGAGTTAGCTGTGGTGATATTTGATTTAAAAATTTGGTGGAATTATCTCTTTGGGTAGATGTGTGAAATATATATGGACCACAAAAGCCTTAAGTATATATTCACATAGAAAGAGTTGAACATGCACCAATGAATATGGTTAGAGCTGATCAAAGACTATGATTGCTTAATCCATTACCACCTTGGGAAAGTGAACAAGGTGGCATATGCTTTATGTAGAAAGGACCCTGCAATTCTATCATTGTTGAGAATTGAGAAGGACCCAATATTCATAGATTTAATGAAGATGGACATGAAAATCATAAATAAGGGAACATCATCAATCCTTTCACAAATTATTGCTCAACCATCTCATTTGGAATGGTTAAAGGATGCTAAAAAGGATGATGTGGGAATTTAAAAGAGAGTGGAAGCTATCAGAAAAGGGAAATCCTCTGAGGTCAATGTTAATTAAGAAGGAATTGTGAGATTTGAAAAAAATACTATATGTTCAATCCAGTCCAGAGCTGAAGAAGAATCTCTTGGATGATACACATAGTTCAAATTTCTCTATTCACCCAGGAAACTCAAAGATGTATCGAAATATATGAGAGAAATATTGGTGGGATAATAAGAAGAAGGAGAATATGGATTATACATCAAAGTGAATTGTGTGTCAAAAATTGAAGGCTGATTGGCATAAGTATAAGGGGATGATGCAACCATTTCCCATACTAGCATGGAAATGGGAGAGCATCACCATGGAATTTTTCACCGAACTTCTGAAGATATCCAAAGGAAATAATGCAATCTGGGTTATTGTGGATCGTCTTACAAAGTCATCACACTTCATTTCAATTCATGAGGATTTCTCAAGGGATCAGCTGGCATGGATATATATTAGGACAATGGTAAGTCTGCATGGAGTACCACTATCTATTGTATCCGATTGAGGTCCAAGATTCACCTATAAGTTTTGGAAGAGTCTTCAACATGCTGTAGATACTAAGATAAAGTTCAGTACGACTTATCATTCTCAAAATTATGTCCAATCCGAATGGACTTTCCAAACACTTGAGAAAATGTTGAGAGTGTGTTCTATGGACTTCAAAGGATGGTGCGACCCACATCTTCCACTGGTTGAATTATCTTAAAATAATAGTTCCAACTCGAGCATCTGAATGGAACCTTATGAAGCCATGTATGGGAAGAGGTGAAGAACACCTACATGTTGGGATGAAGTCGGTGAACGTAAGCTGTTAGGACCAGAAATGGTCGAAGAAATAGTGGAGAAGGTGAAAACCATTCAACCGTATATCAAGGTAGCCCAGTGTCAACAGAATAGTTATGTAGATAACCGTCAATGTGACCTTGAGTTTAAAGTTGGAGAGATGTTATTTCTATGCATATCTCCATGGAAGAAGGTCATGAGGTTTGGAAAGAAAGGGATGTTATGTCCTAGGTACATTTTCCCCTTCAAGTTTATTGATTGTGATGGGGCTATGGCATATCGACTAGCACTTCCACCTACCATGGCCAAGGTACATGATTTCGTTCATGTATCCCTCTTAAGGAATTACATACTAGACCCTTCACATGCACTCTCTTCAGAGGTAGTACCGCTAGAGGATGATCTTTCTTAGGAGGAGAAACCAGTGAAGATCTTAGATCATAGAGAAAAAGTTATACAAAATAATACAATGCCCCTCATCATGTTGTTGTGGAGAAACAACAAGTTTGAAGAAGCGACATGGGAATCGGAGGAAGTGATGAAGCAAAGCCACCCACATCTGTTTTAGTGTGGGAAAATGAAATTTCGAGGGAGATATTTCTTAAGGGGGGAAGATTGTAACGACCCAAACATTCATTAATAAAAATTCATCTAGATCTAATTAAATTACTTATTATGGTTATATAAAATGTGAACATAATTGATTTTATGTTTTTGGATTTTAAAATACCATTATGAATTGTGACTGTTGCTAATATAGTCATTGAATAGTGATCACATGATTAGTATAAATATAGGGAATTAACAAATCCAATTTACTCAGAGAAAGGAAGTGATGGACTCATCCCGTAGACTTTCCCCAAATGAAGCCCATTTGTTGGTGCTCAGAAAAGAGGTGGTGTCATTGGGCTTCACTCTTGACCAATCCCAATCCAAGCTTGAACACATTAAGCTTGAGTGGAACTGACTATGGGTGAAGTGGATGTTAATAGAGATTACCACCCGAGAGATGTTATCGGAGCCACCCCAAGAGTCTTTCACCATCGCACACCATACCCTTTGGCCTTATGCGGTTGTTATAAGGGGTTATGCAACAAGACTCTAGCACTATGACATTGTACATTATTTTGATATAAATAATGTGCATTCATTTTATTATTGTTACTTTGTAAATTCTTTTTAAAGAAAAAATAGTATTTATAATTAATATTCAACTAAGAAATCTATTTTGATGAATTAATAAATTATTTAATTAAATAATATTTTAATAAAATATTATTATTAAATTACTTTTTATTAAATATAAATGATCATATATTTTATGAATGCAATTGTAATTTTTATTTAGGTTTGAATACTATTTTTGTCAAAACCCCTGAATTTTCAGTAAATATTGGTTTTTATTTTAATAGTAAAATTTCACATATTTATAAAATTATTTTGATAAAATTAATAATATTTTTGGAATCAGTATGTTGAAATTATCCAATGGTGAATTTTTTATAATTTTCTAAGATAGTCGAATTTTTGGGTAAAAATTAAATACCATTTAAATATATAATGTGTTTTATGACAACCTAATGAAAAAATAGTAAGGTAATAAAATACTATTAACATTATGTTCAGACAATATATGTTTTATCATTAAAATAATGAAATTTTATATTTGTTTGATATATTTTACAAAGCTTTTTTGAACCCTCCAAGACTTATAAAACATTTTGTCTTTATAATTTGTTTTCCTTGACAGTGTGACTCAGCTCCACATAAGAAACCCTATTATTTTACGATGTTCGGCAATTGGACTAATAAAATATTGTTTTACATTCCTCTTTGGAAAAATCCATCGGCAAAAACCGTGGGCTGGTTTATTGTATTGATTAGTTTAATGTGAGATGTCCCAAATCTAAATAATATAGAATTCCCTCTCATTTCCAATATAAACCCACCCAAGATCCCTTTTAATCTTCACTCAAAGCCTTTGGAGTTTGAAAAATCCCTGCCCTACTCTTTCTATAATCCTCCCATGTTTTACCAGGATCCTAAGAAGCCTCTCTCAAGCCTCTCCCTAGCCTTTGGGTTCACACTTCCAAGTAAGGGATTTCTTCCTTTCTTATTTTTTTTCTTCTAATTTTCATTAAGTTGATATAACATTTTGTTTTCAATTACAAATGTTAGGGTATGATTTCGAACTTCCCCCATAATTTTCTATTTATGTTTGGATGATGGGAGACTCCTTTATCTTTCATTAAATCCTCCCACGTACACCCGTTACCATGCCGAAATTCCGTGAGCGATTTCTCTCTTCTCTTTTACATCCAAGTAATTCTTTGGTATTATGCATCTAAATTCCATTACATTTGATGGTACATATATCAATATTCCCCCCCTTACCATCCATTTAATTAATATATGATGAGACACCCTTTTCTATCTCACCATTATTTTCATGAATCATTATGTCATGCCGTTATGCTGCCGAAATTGCACCATGTTTTTCCAATCCATGTTCATTGTGTAGTGATAACCATACCCATGTCTCTGTCAAGGGTATTCACCTTTAACACATATACCTATTGAATGGTACTTTCATGTATTTATTCAACACTACTTAATCATGGAATAACTTATGATGTCGATTTATTCTATGTTATATGATCCATGAGGCACACTTAGGCATGAAATGAAATATTTATGAAGGGTAAGCCCTGATAGCACTCCAATGCATTGGGTAAAGTATGGTATAATGATACGTCATGTTAAATGGATTTTTACTCATGCTATTTCAAGTGCAATGAGGTTTTACTCATGATTCTTGTGCAATGTGGGTTTACTCCTGATCCATGTGCAATGAGCCTTGGCTCATGCTAATTCCATGTTAGGTTTTTCTACCACAGTTCAATGTTATGATTATCATGCTTTATCATGAATTTATGTTCATGTTTCTATTTTTCTCCATTGATATGTCTATTTTATTACATTTATTGTATTACTCATGTTATTCCACGTTTATTCCCTTAATGGGCCTTATATCTCACCCATTTCTTATGCATGTCCTCAGGTTATCTTATGCAATGCTAAGTACAAGGGAATGTAGTGGTCATGTAAATGAATTTTTCAATAAAGATGTGGTGTGTTTTATGTTCTAAGACATTATGTAGTTTTCCTAATCCCCAAAGACACTAGACCACTCTATCTTCTATGTTGTATGAAGTGAATATTTTATGTAATAAATCAGTTTTAAATGTGTAATAAAAATTAGGGTTGTTATAGGCGTAGCCATCGCTTGTAGACTATAAGGGAGGTTCAGGGATATTTTCTAATAAAATACTCAAGAGTATTCCAATTCATGTACAGAGGGTTCCTAGAATTCAAAAAATTAGTGGGTGACATTAAATGATTAAATTAATTTGTAATGTCACTTTTGGAAATAAACATAAAAGGTACTAATCTTACAAGGTTTATTTGTAAAGAATAGAAAGCTATACCACAAGTAAATTTGCGATAAATATTGGAAAAATTTAATGTCCAAAAAAGCACAAAATTACATGTGTAGTATAGGTGCTTTCCAACATTACTATTATAATAGAAATTCAAGGTGTCTGTGTCCCATCCTATTAAGCCACCTCATGAAGCGATGGTGTTAAAATGATTATATGTGAATTTTGAATCATGAATATGATGGTTCTATATTAATGTTATCATCGATGTCTGATTTTAGTTGTGGTATCTACATAATGACTTGAATGATGACTAAGTTTAGTCTTATCTCCAAGAAGTTTGCAAGGATAAAGTGAAGAATGATTTTAATGTGACGATTTCACTCAATTTGTGTAAAGTGAATGATAGTTCAAAATCTTTCATGTCATCCCATTATTATTCCTTATACACCCAATTACACTATCAACGTTTAAGGATAAGAACGAACTATATATATTAAGATCTTCATTACCTTTAAGGTAACATTCTCCAAGTAATAAGAATATTAATGATAACACTATCTTTTGTTCTTATGGAGAATATATTGAAAGACAAGGTGAAAAGGCCTATGAAAAGTTACTTCAAAGGAACTTCCATCATTTAATTAAATGAAAAGTTGTTGTTTATTTAAAAGGAGGTTATTTTCATCAAATATTGAAATAAATTTATAGAAGTTTAAAAACACAATGAACTAAAATACAAGAACCGGGTACCTGCATCTCTATCTATTTATATTCATCAAATAAAAGTATTATTTTTTCACATACTTCATGGTTATTAAATAAAATATTCCTTTCACATATATGTATTGAAATATAGTAACTAAGTAAGTATAGAAACATTATTAGGAGTAAGGTGTCTTCTCCAAGTATCTGAGAAAGGGTGATTCCTATGTTCGCGGTGAGAAACAAGTAGCTTCTAATTTCCAAGTGATTGATTCAAATAGAAAAAGTTGTTGAGTATATCAAAAGAATTTATCCTACACTTCCTTTAGACATAATGAGATAATATTACATGTTTTGTAATGAATGTTTTTATGGTGTCTCATACTCAACAAATAGATTAGATATACTTGAATCCAAGGCAATAAGTGATGAATATATAAATGTAAAACTTATCCAGTTGTGGCAATATAATTCATTTTTAATTAAAACTAAAAGTGGATGTAAAGTATAAACCAAGTATGGTATTTATTCTTGGGATAGCTAACCACATTTGGTATTATTGAAATCATTAGTTTATACAAGTAAAGATTTAGAAATAAAGGTATGCCACGATGCTTCTGAGGTTAGTTCAACAAGACAATGTGAAATATTCCAAATGAAATCTAGAGTTAATGATACTTCATAAGATTCCTTTAAGTTATTCAGGAATGAAATAGTGAACTATATGCATGGTTTGAAAATATGAGTTTCTTTAGATCGACATTCCGAATAATATCTTGACTATGCAATCATCGATCATGATAATGTTGCATGGAGTAATTCTTAAACGCATGTTACCTTATTTACATCACGATATTGATGTTCATGAGGAGGATCGATGATATGTCTTACATTTTATCATTGATCAAAAAAATATAGCATTGAATAATTCTTAAATGAACATTTTTTACATCAATGTTGTGATGTATAGAGTATCAATGTTACAACCTGCAATAACATCCATTATATTTCTTGATGTGCATTGCAAATAACAACCCAAATCCCATAACCAATATGCCAACTGAAATGACAAGTGGATATCATACGAGTCATAGTATAATAAAAATCTTTTATGTTATAGGAAATGTGTTATAGATACAAAGTGTTTGTTAAGATATAAATGAACATGTATCAAGATAAACACATGGTGAATCTAAGTAAATATCCTAAAAGTTGCATAGGATATTATAGCATCCCGTATTTTATAACATAAACTTTCATTTCATTACACGGAACTGAGGATCTTTAAGGTTTAGTGTCTTGGAAACAAGGAACATAATACATGAAAATAACATAAAAAATTCTTCTTAAACACTTGAAGGCTTCTCCTTAAGTTCATCCTAGGTTCATTACTGCATCTCATAACCTGGGGACATACATCAAAAGAAAGGGTGAGCAGAAGTCCTAGTAAGGGAAACAAGAGAAAAATTTTACATGTGAACATGAGATACTTCAATAAGGACATGAAAAGAACTTTAAGGCATGAAAAAGAAATCATGAGATACATCATAATAAAAATAACATTTTTCATAACTTGAAGATGTTGCTGCAACATTTAATATTGACAATCGTTTCGTTTCACCAAGGTCCATCCCAAGGTGTCGTTAAAAATTACCAAGGTTATTCACCAAGGCGTCGTTAAAAATTACCAAGGTTATTCACCAAGGCGTCGTTAAAATGGTCATCTCTAGAGATTAAGTCTTTACCCAATGCATTAGAGCGCTATTAGGGCACACCCTTAAATTTGTCTTTATTATCATGTGATCCACATATATCATCATCAATCATTTCATAAACAACCCATATAGCATAAAAGAAATGGGTTTCATTTCATAATCATAACGTTTTAAAAACTGCTTTAATGACATGATCTTTATGTCACTTTAAACCCACAGAAAGGGAAAGCAGGTTTCATGTATGTAAATCCCAGAATTTAAAATAGAACCTTTTGATATATATGTGAATACCCCTATAGAAATAAGAGCTTTGAGTATTCACTTAATAACATAAAATAATTTTGAGAAAAAGAGAGAGGCATTTTGAGACGAAAATTCTGCAGCATAACGGCTACGTTACAGGGTTTTAGAAAACATTGAAAAGAGAGGGGACATGAGTCACCCACTCAAAAATGATACATAAACAGTATAGGGACATAATAATAAGGATATATGAACATGGTAATGAAATTTTAAGGACATAACATTTTAAATGAAAAACATTTAAGGAAGACAAAAATTAGATTTCTCTTATGAAAATTCGGCAGCCTAACAGCGTCACTTCAAATTCGACAAAAATGAATTGAAAAGTTCAAATAGGGTCACTCATCATATGAAAATAAGAGTTCAGTATGATAGATATAGAGATCATACCCCAACATAATTAAAAAATAATTTGAAAGACTTGACATGAAAATAGAACTTGAAAAATGAGAAGGGTGAAAGAATCCCTTAAAAATTCGGCAGCCTAACGACGTCACTTAAACTTTAATAAAACGAAATTATGAGAGTAAGAGGGGATCTATAATCATATAAACATGAAAAGGTAAGTAAGAGTAATATTAAAGAACATCCTCTCACATAAGAACATGGAGCATAAAAGGAATGACATAAAAGAGATTACATGAAAAGAAAGAGAGAGGTCAGATCCCTTACCTTAAAATGTGACTCTTGAAACTCAAAGTTTTGGACCTTGAGGGCTTGGGGGCACCTTGGGAGGACTCCTTGGGAGGTAAGGAGACCAGAACTTCGTTGGGGGAGAGTTGGGAGTGAAAACTAAAGGAGGAAAGGGTGGGTATTTATAGGGAAAGTGAGGGGACAAGGCATTAATGGCCAAGGGACACCTCATTAGTGGTTTTGGAAAAACCATGGGCTTGCCCATGGTATTTGCCCATGGTATTGTCCACTTGGGACACATCATACCTTATATTACTATTCATAAGTCTACCATATTGATTACATACTTAATACATCATTTAATGATGTCATTAAACACCCGTAACTTAAAAACTATACTTTCATTATTCATCGAAAATTCAACTTTCTCAGAAAATCCCAAAATTTCACCTTAACCAAATAGCGATGCTCTAATTACATTTATGAACTCCATTTTATAAAAATAATTTTCTAAATAATTTTAATTTAATTTTTAAATAAAAACACAATTTATCGAGAATTCATTTTTTCCAGAAAAAACCCCAAAAATTACCATAACATAATATCGATGCTCTGAGTTCAAAAATAAAGTCCTTTTTATAAAAATAATTTTCTAATAATTTGTAATTAAATTTTTAATTAAAAAACACTATTCATCCAAAAAAATAATACTTGGATAATAATTTATGAAACCGTTATTTACCCATTTTATTGAATCACATTACTTAATCTAGGTGTCTAAATTATATTAAAACTTTCTTTGAGTGAAATTACTAATCCATTTGGTCACATTACTAATCCTAAGCGTAAAATCACTATTCATAATTTACTATTCATCAAAAATTAAGTTGATCTTATTAGACTCCAAATTCCTTACTGAACACTTTTGTAGAAGACCATTTTTTGAAAATCATTACACATCATTAATTATTTAGGGTTTAAATAAATGTTTTAAAATATCCCTTTTTCAAAAATTCATCAATAAAATATATCCTAAAATTATCCGGACAAAAGAAATTCCACAAAAATCACTAAAGGAAGAGATCTCAATTTATTCACCCGAAAGGATTACACAAGGAAGCTAGGGTCTCATCACATAGCCCCTTATAACACTGGCATAAGACCTAAGTGTAAGGTGTGCTATGGTGAGAGAATCTGAGGGAGGCTTAGATAACATTGCCCTAGTAGTAATCTCTACTAACTCGAACTTCTCCCGTAGGCGTTTCCGTTCAAGCTTGACACGCTGGAGTTCGGCTTTGGCTTGGTCCAAAGCGAAGCCCATAGATGCTACCTCCTTCCCAAGCTCTGATAAGTGGGCTTCATAAGGGTCGAGTCTACTGGATGAAGCCATCGACTCCTCTTTCTGCATTAACCATTAACATCTTATTAAATCATTAAGAGTAAGTTAATATACTACTCAAAAATATTGGGTCGTTACAGATATTACGTAAATCCCTAAGATAGAAAAGTTAAATTCATGTATTAGACTACATTTCTATATAAGGGTGCACATCTCTTTTAGAGATAGTAGGGGACTAATTTACTTGAACATAGACAATGCTAGATATGTAAAAATGGTTGGCATAGGAACAAGTTCCACAAATACATATGGAATAGGCATGTTACAACGACACATACTTCGTAAGAAGAATGAAACCATGATGATGGTTTTATATTCACCAATATCAGTGATATATTATTCATTAAGAATAATAATTTATACAAGTAAGAAGTATATTGAAATAAAATAAGATTTACAAGATCAATTAATATTCAATAATTAATTTTATGTATCAAATTGAAAAGGGGATTATAAATTGAATACTGTGGTGGGTTTCAAATGAAATAATACATGGATGGTACAATCCTGGTACAAATAAGGCTCGATTGGTTAAACCAAGTTGGTATGCCTAAATCCATTAGAATTTTACTTTTCATAGCTAACATCTATGACCATCAAATTGGCCATTCGATGTCATAATCATCTTTTGTGGAAGTTGTCTATACGACGCAACCAGAAAGAGATGATGACACCATAAAATGCCAATGAAGCTTACAAGTTACTAAAATCTAGTTCTAGATTAAAGTAAGAAACATGATCTTAAAACAATAATTTTAAATGTATCTTTTCCTTATGTCTATAAAATATTAGTGGGTGTTCCAATATTTTCCAAGAGAAATATGTTCCATAGCATATGGAAAACATATCATGGTCATACAGTTAGATAAGACTAGAATAAAAGTAATTATCCAATGATTGACTTAAAGTAGAAACCTATGTTCTAGAGTACTGGAACTACTTAGGTAGATCTAATTGTTCTTTGGACCTAGTGAATCATTCATAAAGTGAAATTATATTGAAAAATAAAAATTGGAATAATTAAAGTTTGGAATTTTTTCCAATGTCACATGGATTAATCTCTCCATGTTAACATGTTCGGAACATGGGTGGGGATTAAATTATGAATTGAGATCCATACGCTTCAGAGATAGATCAAACACATATTCCATGTTATATACAAAAATTGATATTTTCAGGTTATGATTTATAGTAGCTAGATATCAATTATATCTAGAAGCATTGCAAGTGAAGTAGTCAGAACTATCATCTTTTACTTCAGCAATTACAAATGATATGTTCCTGGTACATGGAGAAGAAGGCACACTAGTTTTTATGGGACACAAACTAGTAATACGTAGATCAATTTAATCTAGTATCACAGTTAGGAAAATATGATAAGAGAGTCAAGCTCATAAAAGAGAGTTCTAGTCATACCTACAAATACTGAGTGCGTTATAGATTTTAAGGTATCTAAGAAGCAGTTATCAATTGCAATGATTTCTTCCAGTTCCTAGAATCACATCTACTGAGAAAAGTATTATCATAATGTAAATTATGATATTTTTACTAGACAAATATTTCATGATATGACAATGTAAAAAGTGATATACATGGGGATACCTTATATTGGGATGTTTACTCAAGGGGATGAAGTAGAATATAGAAGATATTCCATGGGGAAAAAACATGGAGGGCCCAGTAGTTAACGCCATTACTCTACAGAAGCGTGATCTTTATCATGTGAGTAGCTAAAAAGTGTGTTCAGCAAGCCGGCTCTAGTGAAAGTGGGAATGTTTAAATAGTTGGTTCCCTAGACCCAACTCTGTCGTAATTTTGATTACCATATCATGTGTACAATTAGTTATAAATGATGTTATCTTACCCTTATAGTGTATATTTTACTTGAGTCCACTTTTATAATGTTAATGTCCAAATATTAATTGTCATGTCATGAGGTTATAACAGATCCCAGGATATAATAAGAACCTTGAGATACCCTGATATTAATCTTAAATATATGTTATACAGTCTAGATACATCGTACTGAAAGGAAACAATAGATGTTTGACTATAACGTGCTGGGGGATCATAATCCTTGAGAATCCATATCATGAAGTTCGCACATGGTGATCTCTTATAGTGAGATCATAAGGAAAGACCTGCTAATAGGAACACCTCATTTTTTGGGTGTCATTGGTCATTCCTATCTACAGACATCTGTATTGATATCCTAAATGGAGTCCATTACCAACGTGCACCATTTGATTACGTACTTTGATGCAATGAAGAAACCATATTATTGAAATCATGGCAAGTTAGCTTGTGTTGGGTGCATCGTTGGTGGTATGACATTGGTTTAATGGTCAAGAAAATATTTGTCGCTTCTAAGTTTAGAAAGTTGTATATCTCAGGCATGGTTGATTGGGATGGTGCTGCCTACATAAGTCTTTGGCCGAAGTAGTACTAAGGTAAATCCATCAGGAAAGATCAAAAAATAATAAAACAAGAAAAGGACGATGACAAAAGTGTGCATCCTACTTTATGGGATATTTAATGACAAAGAGATTATAGTACACAATCAATGTTTGTAGATTTGTTGTCATTTCTTTGACAATCATTATCTCTTTAGGCGATATGATTGTTTTCCAGACTCCACTCTAGTTCAATGGATTTTATTCACTACTATCTACAAAATGTCCTAGAGGGTCACACAAAATAGCATATTCAAGAATCCACCCTATCCAGTAGAATAAGTATATGGTCATAGTAGGCCCTGCCACGAGGTCCGAGGGTTTTCCACGTTATTGAACACCAAAATAATTAAATAAATTCATTAATATTAAAGTTATGAATATTTGGGATTAAATTTATTTAAGGTATTTACAAGTTTAGAAAATACAAGATAATATTAATTTAACGAATATTATTTAAATATTCAAGGTTCAATTAATATAAGGCGGGAAATCGATTATAGTTTAATGGCACACGTTTTATCACGTAATATATTTTACATATATTATTTGTATTTGATAAAATATTAAATAACATTGATGCAGTTTAGTTTGTCAAAATTATTTATTTAGTGGACTTTGAAATAAACAAGGGTTGGGGAACCCAATCAGGTATTTATCAACCCCACTATAAATATAGGAGGAGGCTCTCTCACATGTGTGTCCATTCACACTATTCATTCACTCTCATGGAATGATGTTGAGAGCCTCTCTCTCCTCCCGCTTCCTATATAGAGAATCTCCCGATCCAAGAAGCTCAGATTAAGATATCTCTCATGCATCGAAGGCTTCTCGATAGGGTGATCATTGGGATATCGAAAGCATTGTTGGAACTCTGTACTAGGACCTTGAATTCGATGATCGATGCTCCCACAATTTTTTTGAAGCGTATTTGGAAAATCTAGAGGGTTCTTTCTTTGAATCCTTCATGAAATGATTGCCATCAATGAGTTGTAGTCGACCGAAATGATATATTTTAAATGGGTATGTTTTTCTATTTTATTTTTTGCTTATTATAATTTATGAGTGATTTTCAAAACTCTCTGGGGCTCGGATCGTCGGCGTCAACATGTCTCATCGATCCGCCGATGATTATTTTAAAATCCCCAGACCACTGGCTTCCGTTTCGGGCCCAATAACCTATCAGAAAAAACATCCCTAATGAAATATCCATGAAACTTAGAGAAATAAAATAATAAAATAGTATGATCATGAGATTTTAAAAAAATTTAGATTATCTAGAAGATTGTAAAAAACGTCGAACTAGGAACAAGTTGCTTGAACCATTTATGGGTCATGTTGTACATTTCCACCTATTGACCTGTGCATCTCGCTTGGATTGATTTAACCTCATATCCAAAATTTGAATGCCTCAACCAGCTTGGGAGATCCATCCATTACATATTCTTTTACTCACACATAGGTGAGTAGAACTAAAGGATTGGTTAAGTGGTTTATATAAAAGAAACCATGGTCTCACAGGCCCATAAATAATGAGAGTAGGGATGAAACATAGTCCAACAATTTTATTTAAAAATATATTAAAATAAACCAATCACATACAAAGTTTGGGTTTAGGCTCATTATCATCAACCTGAATTCAATAAATTATGAATTTAATAAAATTTTCATTCAATTATAATAGTTCTTATTTAAGAAATCACACTCAAAAAAATTATTTATATTATTTGATTTATCAATTAATTTATATTAATTATAATCAAAATTTTCATGAAATTATCATCCATCAAAATTTTAAACAAATAAAATAAATTTATTTAATATTAAGTATGCACAAAAAATATACATTGGAGGAAGCACTCTGAGTACGCATCTGAACTATCCAATGTGTATTATACTTCTATACTATTCACTATTATGAGATGTGGAATACAAAAATCATCACATTATTTCATGGTGTGTAATATGAAATTAATGAAAAAATAAAACACATGGTATTTATATAGTGCTTTATGATTCAATGTGCATAGAGTAATAATTGTAATACAACTTATACAAGATATTCAGATCTGAACATTACACATAAATTAATTATATATATATATATATATATATTTATAACCTATCACATTTCATGTACTATTAACTTAATGACCACACATAACACATGTTCATAGGTTTAAATAGTACAATAAATTAATTTATCAATTCGGTGTACTCTTGTAAAAGTAAACAACATGTACATTGCAGTTTTCAATGTGGGTATTATTATCACTATCTATCCATGTAAAATTCCTAGATAATAGTGTGTACCATTCCATATAAAATTTTGGATTACATGGTGTGTACATGGTATACATGTAATGTAGTTTCCAAATTATATGGCCACCATTCTAGTAGGCCTTGTAAGAGGATACGTTGACCATTAGTGGCTAAAGGATTACATGTCATGTGTGGAAGTTACACAGTGTGTATTCTGGATGATTGTACAACAAGATGGCCCAAGAAACATCTAGTCTATAATTACATTCACTTTTTATAATGAATTCAAACACCTTTAATTAATTTCAAATTAATTATTTCTGCATTAAATAGAAGTTCACAGTGTGTACCATGGCTTACACATCGTGTACTTATGTGTTAACTGTATAGTCTCCTTGAAACCTCCAAATAAGATCATTGAAATTATTATGTTCATACATTTAATTTATTTGATTATATTTACAAGAAAAAAAATGAATGAAGTGCATATAATAATTATTATTAAAGAGCGATTAAAATAGAATTTGAAACTAATGAAAATCCATAAATCAATCAATGGTATTTAAATAATTTTAAATAATTATGTTACCACTATGATAACACAAATATGTTTCGAGTGTAGAAGAATCATCATGTGGTACATTCACAACTCATATTTTTTTCACGATCGATCATTTATTTGAGATTTACATTACAATTAACATTATCCTCAATGGAATTGAATAAAAGAATATATAAAATGGATAAATTTCATAACCAAAGTGTAAGATCATCACATATCATTTGTAATTAATTTAAGAAATTAAATAATTACCGTGTGATAAATTATTTTTTTTATTGTTCTAACAACATATATACGTCATAGATTTATTTTTTAGTTGGAATAAATAATAAATTTCTTCCATTGGTGATCGACATGTATTCCAAAATCTTGTGAATTTCATCATAGGAATACATGGGTGATATCATGGTAGATACTAATGCTTAGGTTGTTCAACATTGATCTCTTTTAGAACTTCTATGAGGAAGGGTTCTCTTAGATCAATCTATGCTTGAGAGTTGTAGTATATGAGGATTTATTGTCATTCATGAGAGCATTTTTAGAGAGGTATCTCTCGAGGGATTGGAGAGGATTGTCTCCGTATCTTTTTGTGTATTACACAAACTGATGGGATCTATTAAGAAAATAATATAATTGGGATTATATAACCCTAGGGTTAGAAAATCATAATTGCACATGTTTCCTTTATTATTTTTGTAATCCCTACGAATCCCCATGTCTATAATAATATTTTTTTTTGACATGTGCTAAACTCACAAATTAAATTTAAAACTATTTATTCAAATAATATTTAATATATATTATTTCTTATTGGACCATTAAAATCTGTCCATCATTCCTCCATAATATTTATCGGATCTTGAATAATGACTATTTAGTTTATAAATAAATATTACTAAATTATTCTCTAATAAATAAATAAATATTATTTTTACCAAAATGAAAATGAATATTTATTAAATATTCTTCTCAAATAATATTTTCTTGAATAACTGGTAACAAAATATATGTGATCAATTAAACATGGATACTTATTAAACGACATGTGGGAATAATATTTATTCAACTTGTTAAATAATAAATAATAATATATAATATTTAACAGAGTTTCTGAATATACTTAACGCGTGACCCTTTACTAATATTTCTCAATGGCATTAGGTGAAGTATCCCAAATTTAAAGGATTTCATCTAGACATATTACAAGTCATCCATATAGAAATAATAAAATGTTTCAATTACATAATACCTTGTATGGATTCTTATTATGAAATTCAATCCTTTTATCAAGATATATCCAATCAATCAAGTTTCATGAAGGTTCCATCAACCTATGTTCTCTATGTATCTTTCATTGTCTTCATGAAAATTAAACATGCATATAGAACACCATGTTAATGGATTTATTTAGGCTATATCATTTCCATAAATGGGTGTGAACATATTTCATCATAGTTTTTTCCAATACCTCAATGTACACGACTTATAATACTCATTAATAATAATATTAATGTTTATGGATCAATACTCACATATATAGATAGGAACATCCAATGAAACATATAAATGTGGATTTCCTACTAGCAGGTTACATTCTCCTAATATCCTACATGAGATATTACCAAGGGAATACACCATGAGAAGGTTCCTCAATGTACTATGAGTCTCCTACCATGATTACCTATCTCATCTTTGTCCCTAAAATGATTTAATCCCACTATAAAAAATATATTTAAAAATAGTATTGTGGCACCTCTGGATTCCCATCATAGCTAGTGACTGTAATGACCTTTCAGTGCGATGGATACTCTTAGGATATTATCATATATTATGTCACACAGAAGAATAATCATGATGTGATAAGGATTACAATAATATTAAAAAAATTCATACATGTTATAAAAAATTACATATTAGTTTGTATTAGGGAACTAAATACAACATGACTTAGGTAGGTGTGGTTGTTCATATTTGGTGGGTCTGTTGAGTTTTTCTATCAACTGGGATGTGGTCATGCATGAGGATGTCTGATGTTTGAGAAGTGGGGTGTTGGGAGTGAACCATGTCTCATGGTTGTCTTGGGATGACAGTTTAGGTTGGACCCCTAGTACTATTCGTTTTGGTCGTGACTCAGGTACCATAGTGAGATGGTGGTTAGATGCTTGTGGTTTAGGTTCGAAACTCATGTGGAGGTTGATCAATGGATTTAGGTGAGTTGTAAGAGTATTTTAGGTATTTTTTCAGGTGAGTATGCGTTCAATTGTAAACTCAAGGAGCAGTGGAAGGAAATCCTTGTAGTGGGGAGTTCACCGTAGGCTGTAGGAGGTTTTGATCCCCGTTTAATTGTTTTGTTGAGTGTGGTTGTTGAGATTTTTCATGTTGGTCATAATTTATGATATGTTCTTCTATATTTACCCATTTAATTTAGTGATGGATGTATCATTAGTCATTTTGTTTTTCATTGGGTAGTGGGGTGATGATAAGGCTAATTCTATGGTTGGGAGAATCATATCAGTCACATTTGAATGTCTCTAATATGGGGAGATAGTTGTAGATATTATAAGATCCTTCATTGGAAGTTTGATATAGCATCATTCATTCTAGAGAATTTGGGAGAGCATAACTTCTTTATATCCACCTAGACTTCTCAAAGGTGATAATCATTTAGGGTCGGTAGTTTGTGATGACCCGCACTATCACGGTTTTTAAAAAGCATGGTAACTTTAATCCCCTTTGTTCAAGACAGTGTTCAGTGGAATATAGTAATTTATATTATTATATGATCTCTGATAAATTTTTTGTCCACTCTGTTAGTCCTGAAATAGGGTTTTTACATTAAGATAAGAGTTTGGTGGAAATCTGTGTCGTCTATATTTTTGAAAAATATTTAATATTTTTTTAAAAAAATATTAATTTGTTTCATTTCTATTTGGTTTTATATTTTAAATGGTGTTTATTATTGAGATTTCGTCTCTTTGTTTCATTCTACAGTGAGGGGTTTTGCTTAGGTGGGGCATAAACATGCATCGGGTGTCGGGGCCAAGGTCGGGCCCCCTTTTCTTTTCTTTTCTCCTACTTTTTATATCTCCTATTTTTACCTAATATTTCCATGTAAAATAATTATGGATTATTCTATGTGGTCAAGATAGGTATATGTAGAGAAAATAGGGAGAGTGAAAGGAGGATATGCCACTGGGAGTTCGTCTGAGGTCCTGATCAGAGTGAGGTAGCTACGGTAGGTGGATTTTTTGTGATGTTTTGGAAGTTTCTACCTAGAGGTAGTATAGTTTTATATTTTATGCTGAAAATCCTCATAGATTTGTTTTTTTTATGTTTTTAGGCATTTAATGTTTGTTTCAGATCCCCTTTGGGTTTATCTGTAGCTTTTGGGGAGAAAATGGTGGTTTCTGGAAATTTTAGGGGTTTCCCATTTAAGGAAACCAATTTATAGAGAGTTTTGTTTTATAAAGAATCACTGTGTGTTCATTCCATTTAGGGAAGATTATTTTTTTAGTATTACACATTGTGTACTTGTGAGTACACTCCATGTAGTGGGTTTAGTCATGTGGTTGAGTTAATTCCTTACACCCAATGTGGGGATACATGGCTATTTATGGTACATGGCTAGACCCTGGGTGAGATTAAGACCATGTAGGAGTACATATCCAATCGGGGTACATGATCAGGTATATAGGTAGGGTCCCCATGTGGGGTTTCACCCTATATACTATAAGTCACAACGTATATTTGACAATTTTATAGGCCATGTGGGGATGTTTACATGGGATAGTACCCATGTAGGGGTACACACCATGTACATGGAGCCACACACCATTTACATTAGAAAATTACATGCCGAGTGGCCTAAGGAACACAACTAAGAGGGACCTATTCAGGTACACTTCGTGTGTCTGAAGTGCACAATGTGTACATTTCCCCCCATATTACCATTTTTCTTATTTTTTTGCCTTGTTGTTAGAATTATACTTTGGATTATTCAATTATGATAATTTTTACACATAGATAGTAATGGTGGTACAATTTTGAAATTTAGAGGATTTTGGGATGTTTTTTTGACTATGAGAGTTTAGTAGGAGGATTTCATATGGTGGTTCAAGTTTAATATTAGGGGTTTGATTGTGTGCTATGAGTCCCATGTGAGGGTGTGATATCATATGTTGGTCATGGATTTTGTATTCTGTAAAGTTTTGTTCAAGGTTATTTTTTATGTATTCTAATAGGTAGAATCATTTAGTATCTTTGAGGCGATATTTGTTTTCCATTTTATGTTGGGACTGGTTGATCGAGGGTAGAGTTGTTGAGTTTTAGCACTTATGTTTTGGGACATGAACTGTTGTAGCCATTCAGTTGTGTTGATATCATTAATTTGTGGTTAAAATTGGATTTTATTATGCTTCTAAGATGAGTTTGAAGAACTATTAAAGATTCTATTGATGGATAGTATTTGATGAAGTTATGTTTAGTTATTATAGTTGGCTATTGAGAATTTCATTATGGAATGTTTTTCATTGGATTGTGTCGAGGATCCCTAGTGGAATGTGTCATATTTTTCAGGTTATCATGAGGACGATTCTAAATCCCCATGTTGGTGGGATAATACATTTGGATTCCCCTTTGGGTGCGTTGTTGATTGAGGACCATTTGGTAGTCACTGAGGTCCATTGGAGATGTTTTAGCACCAAGAATATCCTATGATTTTGGATGAGCTAAAGGAACCCCTCATAGAGTGTTATGCTCTTGTTGTGTCCTTTAGGATTGTTAAGGATGTTTCTGTGAGCATGGTATGAAAGATTGGGTGTAGAAAACGAGTCTTTTAGAAGATATCGCTTTATGTTCTGTCCCTAGGGAATGTGTAATCCCCATGTTTGGTTTATCCATGAGGTGGGTTTGGTGAGCCTGTGGTGGCTTCTTTGTAAGAGGCTCAGATCTAGGGAGCTTAGAGAGGCCTCATTCTTTGATGGTCAAGAGTTTATTGGCACAACGAGTTCATCTATTTGGATAGTGGTTTTGAGGTTGGATCATCCCATGTTCGGTTGGCTATTGGTCATGATGTTTGATATAATTTCTTCAAAGGACTATTTTTTAAGGAGGATACCCTTAGGATATCTTAGATTTCGAGTTTGCCCTGAGTTTTTATTTGGTTCTCTTTTCTAATGGTTGGTTAGATGGTAATAGAGAGCTACTGGATTATCATGATGAGTGCAACCCCCATATAGTTGAGTGTTATACCTGACTGGTGTGGCTTCTGGATTGTTAGGTTCTAAGGCACTCACAAAGTGAGTTTTTTGTTCTACAGATGCTTTATGATCGTGAGGTCATGGATTCTTGGTACTCCACTTTTTTGTAGTTCCCATGGGAGATTTTGTTTGTGCCCATATTGGTACCCATGGGATATTTTTTTTGATTCCACAATTGGCGCATAAGTTTTTCTATAATACCTTCAGGACTGAAAGTTTCTTTAGTGATAGGCCTAATGTTCCTTTCCCCAATTCATACCATGTCGTTAGATTTTAGTGCCCGATAGATGCACTCTGTTCATGTGGATGCATATGATTATGACATCGGGTCCATATTCATACTTGTAATATTTAGAAATCTTGTAGATCCTATGTAGATCTGGAGAACATGTTGGCTATTATGTGGATGGATGAGCCACATTCATTAAATCCTCTTGTAGTGTCCAAATTGGGTGTAGATTTACCAAGGGTTTCAGGAAAAAACCCAATGGTTTATTGTTTTCCATTTGTTTGTTTCCCCCTTTTTATATAGTTTATTCTTTTATTCCAGTTGTTATTAGTTTTCACCTAGGATGGACATATCACTTGTGCATGCACTTGTTATGATAGTAGATTATAGGTCCATTATTAGGGATAGACTATTGAGGCTTATTTCTCACCCCTATATGTGCACCTCGATGTTCATTTATTCCAGATGTTTACTTTTAGGTAGGAGCATGGGTTGTGTAATTCATGGGATCAAGTCCTAATATTTCTTGATCGAGTGAAGCCTCTCGTATGGAGTCTATGGTTTATTCTAGAGCATCTTGAGCATTGTGGAGACTGGGTATCTGGTCTGGTACAACATTGGTAGTAGATCCAATTGTATTTTTTTCAGTTTTCTTATTTTTTATCTATGATTGGCCTAGTGGACGACCATGTATTGTATGTTTTACCTGCTTTGAGTTTTTATGCTACATTTAATTTATTATATAATGCTTATGCTTCAATTATTTGTTATGTATAATCATAATTTTCCATATTTGTGATTTTGGTTATTTTTCACTATTATTTCACTCTGACCTGAGGTTATTGTCTCCTCCCAACATCTTATAGAAAATTTCATCATTTTCAAAACCTCTATCATATGATGAGGAATTAATGAGGACTTATGGTGGGCAGATTGGTTTACACTTTAGGTCAACCCATGATGGTTTGTTACACATAAACTATAAGTGAATTGCCCCCAGCCATATAACCATAAACTGTAGGATACTTGTCTTTATTTTAAGACCTGAAAAGGAAAGATGATTTTCCTCATTGTATAACCTAATAATTTATAATAAATTTCATTATCACATGACCCAAAAAATTATGATATAAACATACTTACCACTTGAACTTTTATGGACAACCAAACTCCTCTTATTATGTTAAACTACATTGTACTTTATTTTACGTTGATCCTAACTAAATGATCTATTATCAAGGATGTGTTTCATTTCTAGCTCTAGTGAATTTATAAAAAAATTTATTCCTTGATTCTAGTCCATAATTTAAAATCCTAATTCATCAAGGGTGAAGGTAATTCTAGATCCCATGGATTAAAACTTTCACTACTATAAAATAGGCCTTTAACAGCGCTAAAAATGGCATTTATCAATTCTAGAGAATTACTGACTTCCAAAAAAAGATCAAAACCACTAGGATTTTATTAGTGATAAAAAAATGTTTTAAAATGGTTTATTTATCAGTTATTTTAAGAGTCACAATAAAAACATCATTTATTAGTACATTTATTTTTCACGGATAAATTAAATTTTTAGCAGTGATTCTAAAAGCGCTGATAAAGGGTAATGATACAATGTGTTGTAACAACACAAAACAACACCAAAAACACCACAGAAAAATATAAATAGATAATAAATAAATAATTTATATTAAATAAAATTTACAACAAAAATATAATAATTAAACACAGTATTATAAAAATTTCAACAAGTGGTTTAGATAATTACATAATTACAAAATAATTACATACATTCAAAATCATCAATTTTATTTTTTCTTTTAATCCTAACCCCTGCTTGAGAAAATGACAACATCTGTATAAGAACAAAAACCATGTTAATAATTATATAATGAGATAAATTAATATAATGTATTAAATTTAAATAAAACATTGATACATACCAGGAACACTGTGTATCAGATTGAGTTATGGTTGATTCTTACATGTCACACCATTTCTTGTTCATCTTCAAGAATTATATCTATGGAGATTAAATGAGTCAGTATAAGATACAAATTATAAGTAAATTAATTAATATATAGCATATATAATGATGATAAAACAATCTAGCCTTGTTTTCTTAGTTTTAGTGATGTGATGTGTGGTTTAAACTAAAGTGACACTTATATATCGAAAAGGTGCACTTTGAGTCATACCCGTCACACAATGGATCATATTGAGATGGTTATAATTCATAAACATCCCAAATTACTTATGGATCATTTTACTAAAGTATCAAAACAATATGAATTCACTTTCTTGTTTTTGAGTACATCTCTTCTATTTTTTACTATAATTCCATTTTAAACTGGAAACACGCACTTTGAGACAAACCAGTAACATCATGTACCTGTTTTATGTGATATTGATTCCCACCCATCAAAAAAACTTATGAATAATTTTCCTATATTATCAATACAATATGAGTTAATTTTATTAGTTTTCAGTGAGTGACACTTTTTGAACTAAAATTTTAATTTTAAACTCATAATAAAAACGTTGAGTCATATCAGGCACATCATGTATTGTATTGAGGTAAGGATGATTCCAACAAGTCAAAATTGAATTATGGATAATTTTCTTAATGTATAAAAACATTCCAAATGTTCTTATCAGTTTTTTGTATGTTAGTTTCCTTTTTTGCAAAAAATAATGTCACATTTATATAAAAAAACACACATGAAGTCATATCGATCACACCATGCATCATATTTAGGTGAAGATGATTCCAAAACATCTAAAATGACTTATATTTCATTTTATTAAATTATCAAAACAATCGTAATGTGATTTATTGGTTTTGAGTATGAAAGTTTTCTTTTTTACTAAAATGTCACTTTAAACTGAAAACATGCATTTTGAGTCATACCGGTCACATAATATGTTTGATTGATGTGATATTGATTCAAAAATGTCAAAAATGAATTATGAATAATTTTAATAAAGTATAAATACCATCTAAGTTCATTTTCTCAGTTTTTAATGAGTGACACCTTTTAAACTAAAATGTCAATATCAAACTGATAATGGGAACGTTGAGTCATATTAGGCACATCATGTGCCAGATTGAGATATAGATCATTCCTACAAATCAAAAATGACATAAGGATAATTTTAATAAAGTATAAAAACAAAATGAATGTTTTTTATTAGTTTTGAGGTGTTTGGTTGTCTTTTTTTCTAAAATTAATGTCAGAATTAAATAAAAAGATATTTTTGGAGTCATTCCTATCACACCGTGTGTCAGATTGAGGTTCAGATGATTTTTATATGTCTAAAATGACATAAGGATAACTTTCCTAAAGTATCAAAACAATTTGAATGTTTTATCTTTGTTTTGAGTATGTCACATGCCTATTTTACTAAAATGAAATTTTAAACAAAAAATATGCACTTTGAGTCAAATTGGTCACATAATGTGTCAGTTTGAAATGATCCTAATTCTTACATGTCAAAAAGGACTTATGAATTTTTTTCCTGAATTATTAAGTCAATATTATTGTGTTTTCATAGTTTTTAGTTAGTGGAACTTTTTATGCTATAAAGTTAATTTTAAAATGGTAACATGAGCTGTGAATCATACTAGTAACATCGTGTTTCAGATTTAGGTGAGGCGAATTCATTTATGTTAGATATGACTTATGGAACGTTTTCCAAAAGTATAACAATAATTTAAATGTGTTTTTTTGGTTTTGAGTATTTCAGTTGTCTTTTTTACTAAAATTTATGTCAACTTAAAATTAATGGATGCACATGGATTCATATTAGTCACATTGGGCATCATATTTAGATTTGGATGATTCCTACATATCTATAATGAGTAATGGATAATTTTCCTAAAGTATCAAAATATTACGAATTTGTTTTATCAGTTTGGAGTATATCACTTGTCTTTTTTAGTAACATGTTATTTTAAATTCGAAACAAACACTTTGAGTCATAGTAGTCACACGATGTCTTATTTAAACATCATATTAATTATTACACTTCCCAAATTAATTATGAATCATTTTCATAAATTATCAAGAAAATATGATCATTTTTTATTAGTTTTTAGTAAGTGACACTTGTTAAATTTTAATGTCAATTTTAAACTAATAAAAAACACTTTAAGTCATATTAGGAACATTTTGTATCTTATTGTGGTGTGTCTAATTCACACATATCATAAATGACTTATGTATTATTGTAATAAAGTATGAAGACAAGAATAATGCATTTTATCTGTTTTGAAGATGTCAGTTGCCATTATTACAAAATTAATTTTAACTTTAAATAAAAATATGCAATTGGAGTCATACCGGTCATACTATGTAGAAGATTTAGGTGAATATGATTTCTACACATCTCAAATGTTTTATGAATTGTTTTCCTAAAGTATCAAAATAATCCAAATGTGTTTGATCAATTTTGAGTATTTCACTTGTCTTTTTTACTTAAATTCCATTTTAAAGTAAAAACACACTCCTTGAGTCATACCAATCACATTATGTGTTATTTTGATGTGAGACTGTTTCCTACACATAAAAAATTACTTATGAATAATTTTTAAAAATTAATAAGAAAATATAATCATGTTTTATTAGTTTTCAGTTGGTGATACTTTTTAAAATAAAATGGAAATTTTAAACTGATAATTGACATTTTTAGTCATACTAGACACATCGTTTAATAGATTGAGATGAAAATAATTACTACATGTCACAAATGACTTATGTATCATTTTATTAAAGTATAAAAATAAATATGAATGTTTTTTGTCTCTTTTTAGAATTACAGTTGTATTTTTTACAGAAATTAATATCAAATTTTTATAAAAAGAGACACTTGGAGTAATACTGATCACGTTGTGCATAGGATTGAGGTGCTGAATATTTATAAACATCTCAAATGACTTATTTTTTTAGTAAAGTATCAATTCAATCTAAATGTGTTTTCTTGGTATTGATTATGTCTCTTGTATATTTTACTAAAATGTTATTTTAACATAGAAACACACATTTTTATTTATATCGGTCACATCTTGTGTTAGTTTGATATGATAATAATTCCTACACCTCAAAAATGACATAGGAATCATTTTTCTAAATTATCAAGAAAATCAGAATGTGTTTTCTTTGTTTTTAATGAGTGACTTTTTTTAATTAAAATTTGAGTTTTAAACAGATAACGAACACTTTGAGTCATACCAATAAAATCGTATATTAGATTGAGGTTGGCTGATTACTACATGTTAAAAATTAATTATGTATCCTTTTCCTAATGTATCAAAATAATAAAAATGTTTTTTCTCAGTTTTGAGTATGTCAGTTGTCTTTTTTTACCAAAGTAAATGTAAATTTTATATAAAAAGAAATACTTGGAGTCAAACTGGTCATGCCATGTGTTTGATTGAGATGAGAATGGTTCTTACCCATCCCAAAGTCTTAAAACAATCTGAACTACCAATGTTATTGTTCTTTACATTGCATTTATTTTTCAAACTTCCAACACTGCATATTGAGTCCATGTTCTTAGTCAAAAAACCTTTTTTGTCTAAGAACATCGACTCAATATGTAGTTTTTAAGTTCCACAAAGAAAAAATGGAAATCATGATAATTTTTTTAGAAAGAAACATTTTATCCCTTTTGTGGCTTTTTGTAGATAGTTGAAAGAAAAATATTACTTCCCAAAAGATATTTTAAAATAACTGAATAATTATTACATAAAAATGATAAGGAAATTAACTTATAATTGATAAATAAAATTATGAATAAATAACTAAAAATTAGTTGGAATTCACCATTTTATGATGGCTGTATAAATTCTTAACCAATTACCATTTTCCATTATCTTAGTTGTAGTCTCAAAGTCCAATATATCTTGTGTATGAGAAGCCTTACACAAACCACCCCCAATCAAAGAAACGATTACACATATACATGAAAATAATTATTATGTCAGTAATACTAAAAATAAATAAATAAAACATAAATATGAAACAAAACATAAATTATATCGATAATGATTTTACTATGAAAAAATCAAGATTACCTATGTGATTGAGCAAAGTTAGTGTCACTTCTATTCCTAAAATGGAAGTGGAGAGAACATGAAGGAAAGTAATAAATTAAAACACTACAGGGGTGAAAAGGTTTTGAGGGAGAATAAGTATGCAGGAATTTTAGTGAAGAAATAAATGAAATATGGAGTGAATCTTCTATTAAATCAAACTATGAAAATATGACTTCCAAAAAGATCTGTGAAAAAAATAAATAATAATTAGATAAAAACGATAAGTAAATTATTTTACAAATAGTAAAAAAATGATGAAAAAATTAATTAAATAAATAGTAGGTATTGTTTTTTAGGGAGAATGTGCCTATGGAAGTTTTGGTGTAGCATGTCAAGAAAGATGGGAAAAAATAATCTAAAATAAACAAACTGTGAAAATATAAATTCCCAAAATATCTATGAAAAAACTAAATAAGTTTTTGGAAAAAATGATAAGGAAATAAGCTTACAAATAGTTGAAAATTTTATGAAAAAATAAATTAAATAAGTAATAAAAATTAACATTAAAAGGGAGAAAATGTGTAGGGATGTTTTTGTGCAAAAATTCTTGAAATATAGAAAGAAATATTTTTAAATAAATAACATTTGTAATGAATAATGAAAATTTAATCAAAATTTCATTATATAAATTTTCGGTAAAATAGAGAAAATATATCTTAACCTTACATTTACATCTTCCCAAAGGTTTTCCTTTGTTATTGTTTTTTATTCCATAGGATTGGCAACATCATCATGTGTAGAAGACATTATCTACCTGAGTAGTCAAACATTTAATTTATATTATGTTAATATAGTATAGATAAAATAATATTATGAGGAAAAACATAGTACATTAAAAAATATTTTTACCTTCTCATTGAACACACATTATTTTTTTAATGTTTTTAGGGATTTGGATCCTCTACCAAGAATCGAAATCCCCAATTTTTGGTCCCCTATAAAGTACTATATTTTGTTAACATTGGGACCGACATGAACTGATTTTGATCTCCTAATGAAAATGTTATATCCATTGAATTTTCATCTAAACTAAACAAAATTTGTCACCAATAAGAAAATCAACCAATTATTGTTTTCTGGATCTGAGACATAAATACTTGCATTAATCGTGATTCAATTATGATCGTCTCATCTTTCTCCCCTTCCACACCAAAATTCACTTTTATGAATACCATTTCTTCAAATTTCACTACAATCCTATTGCCAACCCATTTTTATTGAAAATGAGAACTTGAAATGTTGTATAATTAAACACATATATCTGTTGGATACTTCTAAAATATGGCATATTTTCATAAATTGAATTTTTATCATTGGAACTAGATATGTGCATCGCTTCCACCATAAGCGTAACACCATTTTTTCTCATCATATTTCATTCATCATGTTCTTTTATATAGAATTTATAACCATTGATGGCGAAAATAGTGTAAGATATAAGATTACCATATTTTCCCCTGGTTAGCCATCAAAGTCGTTCAAAAATTGAATTCGTATTTTTAGATAACTCATTATAAATTTGATCTCAAATCCATCCTATAAACTATTGATTATGTGTATCTGATATCCATCTTTTATCCCTTGAGGGATTAAAATATCTAATAATTTCTTTGTGCGACTCAATGTATGGATCAACATCTTCACTATTATGTAAAATGTAAAGGTGCACTTTATCCTTAAATTTCAAGGTAGTTGTAAAAACATATCTTCTTGAAATCTCCTCACCCATAAGTCATTTTTTTATAATGAGATATCATAGACTGATGTTCTCAACATCATAAATTTATTTCATACATAATACAATATCTTCTTTAAAAATATATCATTCTGAAATACAAACTTCTGGGCAACTTCGACTCTGGATATACACTTCAAAAATATTAATATACCATTTAATGAGGGTATATCCATTTTAATGGACATGGCCACATAGTTAAAACTCTCTAACCAAGTGAACCATCAGGTGGACCATTATATTAAATAATTATGGTGGAAAAAACATCTCTAATTCACATAATATGGCCGCAACATCCTTTTTCATAATTGGAAACCTCATCAATTCTATAACTTTACTAAATATGGATTTGAAAAAGAAGCTGTGTCTAGTTAATTTATGTCATAAATTTTTATGGATAATGTAATGGAATGAAACCAGAATCCATCTTGTATCAAAACATGAATTTCATGTGAAATTAGTCTTTATAGATTAAAATTATTCATTAACATGAAAATCAGGATATTTTTTGAGCATGGTGTTGCAGTTGTTGTCAATAAGATTTCAATAAGGTGTTAAGTTTGAATATGTGTATAGAAAAGTGGTGGTGATGATGATTGAAATGGGGAAGTTTTTCCCAAGAAAATTCCATTTATATTTTCAGAATCTTTATTTCACGTTGAATTTCATGCTTGGCCATTCTCCATATTAAATAAGATGTTGATTGAGCTGATATTCAAATTTCCAAGACATGTGTTTAAAGAAAAGTCATCCCTCACAATAGTTATTCCATGCATTATGTTGTAATGCATGAGGTGAATTAGAAAACACACATAATCCTCAATTGATTCAAATAATATTAATGAATAGGTTTGGAATTCATGATCCAAAACTTAAGGAAGAATGATGATGTTTTATGATGAAAACAAGGATGAAATAAGAATGGGTTTAGTATGGAATCTACTAAGTGCATTGCCCATGTTTGGGAATTAGAGGAAGAACTTGGCCATTCACTTTTGTACACTTGGTTTTTTAACCAATCATGGATTACATTAAAAAAATATATAGGCCAACCATGAGGGTCTTCCAAGGCCCTCAACCATAGGCACATGTGGGACCCAAGTGTCAATCGTGCTTGAGGGAATCCTCAAGCCAGTCCCACAAGAGGTATAGGATATTGGGCTATGTATAAGCACAAAGAAACATGCATGGTGATCAACGTGTGCGGTAGGGTGCATATTGTTGAAGGACCCCGGGACACCCTGAGAGGGGAGGGGTGAATCAGGGTGACAACTTTTTCTTCTAATGTGATGGATCTTGTTCCCACGTTGGTAGGAACTTGTTGAACCTGTATGATGAAAATGATCAGAAAGAAAACATGCACATGCACAGAGAAGACACAAACCTTTTTACTTGGTTCACCACTAAGGGCTACGTCCAAGGAGCATACGCCAAAAAGTTGTCGGTCATACCAAAATCCACTATGCTTCACAAGCTGGAGATTACAATTGTTCGGGCAGAGTCACTCTGTCTCAGGCTCACTACCTTTAAAAAGATTCAGGGATTGCTCACTCCGTCCCTCGGGTCACTCCTGTTGACTCCCCCTGGCTCACTACCCTTGGTGAAGTCTCACTCAATTTATAGACGTGAAGGTCTCTTCAATAGATGTGCATTGAAGTCTTTGCCTCTGCTCAGCACGAGACACTGCTTGCATCGATGTCCGGAATAGATGCACTAGAACAAAGAAAACCACTGAACCAGATAACCAGAATGTGCCGACAAACTTCACTGACAATTACGCGCAACCCCAAACCTTTGCGCGCAAAACCTTCCTATTGCACGCAAACTTTACTTTTTGCACGGAAAAATATTGTGCGCAAAACCCCCCTTTTTCGCGCATCCCAAAATTTTCCGCGCAACTCCGAATATTTCGTGCAATCCCCTTTACGCGATCCTTTTTCACGCATCAGACCTCAGATCTTCTCTAAGGCTTTAACTGTACGGAATGAAGGGGGTCACCTCATATTTATAGGCGTCAAAGACCCCCGCGCGCAAAAACCTCTGAGGCGCGTAAAACCTCTCATGTGGCATGTAATCTTTCACGTCGATTCCGTTTTTCGCGCACATCATCAGATATTTCGCGCAACCCATGACTTTGCCATTTTTTGACATTCTGATTCCGAAACACTATTTTCACGATAAAATGCGCTCCAATATCTCGCGCACCACGCTATTCTTCGTGCCCAGCTCACATATTTCACGCACAACCCTTATTTTACGCGCAGCCCATGCCTTTGTCATTTTTCACCAATCTGATTTCGAAACACTATTTGCGTGAAAAACCACGATCCATTATTTTGCGCATCCCGCTGTTTTCCGCGACCATCTTAAGTATTTCTCATAAGCCTCTTATTTTTCACGCACCACTTCCTCTTTGTGCGATCCTCCTTTTGTAGACAATCCATGTCTTCATTTTCCGATTTTGAGGCCCAAAAATTTGGCAAACACTGGGAAATAGCGCCACCTTCAATACTATTGTCTGCTTGAACTGTATGATCACTTTACTGGCAAACATTCGAAAATTCCACTGAGGATTGAAAACAAACACAAAACAAACTCCAATTCCTGCATAGAATAGCCATGGTTACAACAGTCTCCCCCTTTGGGTTTGTTGGCAATCACCAAATAAATTCAATATATCACCATCCATATGCATACCAAAAATGCAAGGATCAACTCAGCCAACACTCTAAGTCTACATGAGCATTGCTCGGTGTAGAAAACAAGAGCGGAGGCTGGAATTGGGTTCCACTAGTTTCCTTCTCCTTCTTCTTATCTCAGAACTATTTTCCTTCTACTTCTTCTCATCACAGAAGTTGCCTGAATTTATTCCTTTCTCCTTTCTCCCCCATTGACAATAAATCCAAAGACCAGTAATTGGTTTTCACATTCAGCTCAATCCATACTCCCCCAGGATAGTATCTCCCCCATAAACCTGCATCACAGCCATAAACAGATTAAAACAGTTATAACAAATGGGGAGAGGTGATTTCTGGAGCCTCCTTATGCAGTAGGAGGTGGTTGAACACCGAGGTTCAACCGATGCTTCTCAAACACAACCGCAGATAGTGGCTTGGTCAGAATATCAACCACTTTCTCATCCGTTCCAACATGGTCCATTCTGATCACGCCTTGTTCACCCTTTTCTTTAATAAAATGATACCGTATTTCAATATGTTTTGTACGAGAATTCTGAACCGGATTTTTCGTAAGATCAATTGCGCTTTTGTTGTCACAGTAAATCACCATTGGTTGCTGCACCTTATCACCAATATCTATTAGTTGCTGCTTTATCTAAACAGTTGAGTGCATGCCTTTGTGGAAGATATATACTCAGCTTCAGCAGTACTAAGAGAAGTACTTTCTTGTTTCTTTCTTAACCAGCCGACACAGTTATTTCCAATAAAGAATGCTCCACCACGGGTGGATTTTCTGTCCACAACATCGCCAGCCCAGTCAGCATCTGAAAATGCTGATAATTCACAGTCCCTGCCTGCATCAAAAAATAACCCGAAGTTATGTGTACCTTGAATGTACCTCATGATTCTTTTTACAGCTGCCATATGTTCCTCCGTTGGATTACTCTGAAAGCGGGCCACAAGGCATGTTGCAAAGACAATATCTGGCCTTGTCGCTGTCAGGTACAGTAGGCTTCCAATGATCCTCCTGTACATGGTGGGATCAACATAGTTCCCATCCTTATGCTTCCCAAGTTTAGTTCCAACTGCAATCGGAGTTGACATTGGTTTGTAGTCTTGCATATTGAACTTCTTCAGTAGCTCTCTTACATATTTTTCCTGAGAAATGAAAGTGTATTCCTTATTTTGAATCACTTGAAGCCCCAAGAAATATGTGATCTCCCCAATCATAGACATTTCAAATTCTGATTTCATGTGGTTGGAAAATTCATCCACTGATTTCTGCCTGCTGCCACCAAATATGATATCATCAACGTAGACAAGAACCATGAATTGATCTTTTGGAGAATTCTTCACATAGAGATTGTGATCAACTCCTCCTCTCTTGAATTCCAACTTCTTGAGATATGAATCCAGCCGTGAGTACCACGCCCGTGGTGCCTACTTCAAACTATATAGAGCTGTCTTCAGTTTGCAGACCTTTGTTTCATTAGTACCCAAAAAAAATCCCACTGGTTGTTCAATGTAGACTTCTTCTTTGAGTACACCATTCAAGAATGATTTCTTGACATGCATTTGATATACTTTATATCCTCTTTGGAGTGCCATGGCAAGGAAAAACCTGATTGACTCCATTCTAGCCACTGGAGAAAAAGTTTCTTCAACATCAAGGACTTCAATCTGGGAGTATCCTTTACATACCAGTCGTGCCTTGTTTCTGATGACACTTCCATGCTCATCAAACTTATTTTTGAAGATCCATTTGGTACCAATCACATTGTGACCTTCAGGACTCTAGAAAAGATCCCATGTCTGATTCTTGTCAATCTGATCTAATTCATCATTCATGGATTTCACCCAAGATTCATCTTTTGCAGCTTCTTCGAATGAGGATGGCTCTACAACTGATAGAAATGCAGATTGCGTGGTATTCCTCATCCTTCTTGTTTGAGTGGGTTCACTCCTGTCCCCAATTATGTTGGATGGATCAATATCAGCTCTTCGATTTCTCCTGTGAGGTTTAGTAGTATTCTCTTCAGCCATAGTTTCTTCTTCATATTCTTCTTCTGAGTCAACATCATGATGTGACTGCTGAGTGTTTTAAACAGATTCCTCTATTTCTGCATTTGTATTCTCTTCACGTTCACATTCTTCCTGACATTCTATCACATCAGCATATGGCGTCCTTGAAGCATTTGTGGTTTTATCTTCAATTATCGTAACAACACTACTTTCCACAATCCTTCCCAAATGCTTGTTGAAACATTTGTAGGCTTTGCTGTTCATTGAATAACCAAGGAAAATTACTTCATCTGCATTGTCGCCATATTTCCATTGATTTCATTCTTTGTTCCTGATGAAGCATTTACTTCCAAAGACACGAAAGTATTTTAGAGAAGGCTTCCGTCCATGCCACAATTCATATGGTGTCTTCGTCTCACCCATATAAAGTCCTGTTCGATTCTGAATGTACACTGTAGCTTGAACAGCCTCTTTCCAGTAATGCCGTGGAATACGACTCTCAATCAGCATAGTTCGTGCCATGTTGTTCACCTGTCGATTCCTACGTTCAACAACTCCATTTTGTTGTGGAGTTCTCACAGCAGCTACCTCATGTTGTATCCCATGCTTCTCTAGATAATTCTTAAATTCAATGGACGTGTATTCTCCTCCATTGTTAGATCGCAACACTTTGATTGTTCGTCCAGTATCATTCTCGGCGATTCTCTGATATGTTTTCATGCAGTCAAGGACTTGTCGTTTCCTGTGAATGACCATCACACATGCCATTCTACTGTAATAATCTATGAAAAGGACAAATTACCTTTCTCCATTAGTTCCGGCAACATTTATTGGCCCACAAACATCTGTATGAATCAGATCAAGAAGGTGAGACGCCCTTTTCTTCTTTGGCTGATATGAACTGCAGACCAGCTTCCCACGAATACAAGCATCACAAGATTTTTCACGCTCATGCTTCAGGTTGGGAATGTCCATGAAAATTCTAAATTTTGATATTTTCTCCATGTCTTTTTGATTGATGTGTCCCAGTCTTCGATGCCGCAAATTGTTTTCTTCTTCAACAGTCATGTAACATACATTTTCTTCACTATCAACCTGATACAAGTTGCCTTCTGTTCTGCATCCCTTCATAAGTGAATTTCCAGTCTTTCCCTTGATAGTGCAGCCTTTCTGATTAAACGTAACTATAAGTCCTGAGTCACAGAGTTGACTCACGCTGAGGAGATTATGATGTAGGCCATCTACGTAAAGGACTTCAGTCTTCTTTAGTTCCCCATTAGCTTATTCGGTACTTCCAATCCCTTTTATTTTCAGAGCCCCATCATTACCAAATCTTACTGTACCATCAACATTCCTTATGATATTCGTTAGTAGGACGACATTACCTATCATATGAGATGAACAACGGATATCCAGAATCCAGGTACTGTTGTTCTTTGTAGCTTTGAGGGCCACCTCTGCAAGGATAGATTTCTCAATCTTCTTCCTTTCCTTCCATGAGACATTAGATCGAGTATATAAAACTGATGGCCTTTAAATTATCTCTTCCGCATACCTAGGTTCTTCATAGTCAAAGTCTTCTTTGAGGGGTGAAAACCAGTTTGAAAGAGCAACACTATCTTGCTGACGAGACTTGACTTGTCTTGAACTTCGGTATGAGGTGTCCATGTCCCTTCTCTGCCTACAATTAACGGCCTTATGACCAAAGTTATAACAACAAAAACAATATCCATAGAAATTATTTCTTCTATAAGAATTAGGATATGAAGTTTTTCTCCTTTGTTGAGCATCTATATCTTCTCCATTCAGATAGCTTCTTGCATCTTCACAATAAGACATGGTATGGCCCAGATAGCCACAGAACTGACACTTCATGAGAGGAAATGTCTTCTCACTTGAATTTCTCCTCATACCTTCTTCCTTGGGAGAATAGTAAGACTGTCTGTCATTTATGAATGTTTGAGGATAATTTTCAGGTCTCCTTTTAGTTTTGATTGAAGGTTCCTTTTTCAGCACTATAGCTAACATTTCAACATGTTCAACTTTCATATTATCTTTCTTTTGGATCTTTTCACTTCCAGCAGTTGATGTCTCAGCCTCACAGCCAATTCCACTCTTTCCCATGCAAGCAAGTCTTTGATCACTCAAGATTTTTCCAACTCCATCTGAACCACACTTGTCTCTTGCTAGTAATTCTACATCTGAGAATCTTCCAAACTGTATTTTCTTCCTCGATTATTTTGGAACTGATTCAGTCTCCAGTTTACTCTTTAGAGTAACTACTTCCTCCTTAAGACCATCAGCAGTCTTGGATTTTTCATCCAGTCTGGTGGTGAGGTCATTGATGACCTTTTCCTGCTCTTCAATTCTCAGCTTCAGATCTACTACATCATCATTGCTTTCAATTATTTTAGACTGTACCTTCAAAAATTCTTCCAGCCATTCAATTTCAGCTTCAAGTTGATCAACGCATTCAGTTGATTCTTCTACAATTGATTTCCACTTATTGCAGCTCTTACATTTAATCTTAAGCTTACTAACCACATCCTTAAGTTGCATCTTAGGATCTACACATGTTCTAAGTTGTTTTTATCCCTTATTATCTTCTGAATTTTCAACCATGGCCATCATAGAAGCATGGTTCCCAGTTTTGAATTCTGGTTCTTCTTCATCACAGAATTCATTATCATCTTCTTTTTCTTCACAGACAAAAATCTTCCTTTGCATTTTCTTACCAGATTTGAAGTCTGCCTTTTTGAAGAACCTTCTCTGAGGCTTCTTGAAGTCTTCATCATCACTATCTTCATCATTGATCATTTTTAAGCACTGAGAGGCAATGTGCCCAACTTTTCCACAACAGAAACACGCGAGAGGTAACTTCCCTTTGAATTTCCCTTTCCCCTTCTGGAACTTCATTGCAATGAGAGAAAGAATTTCTTTTTCTTCTTCATCTTCACTACTACTATCCTTTGAGATTTTCAGTTTATCCATGTCCTTGAATGCCATTTCCTTGCTCACCCGAGTCGTAGCATCTTATAGTTTGACTCTCATTTCATATGCTACCAAGCTGCTCAGTAGATCATCTAGAGAAAGTTTGGAAAGATCTCTTTCCTCAAGGGATGACACCTTTGCATTATACAGATGTGGAAGTCTTCTCAATATTTTCTTTACAATATCAATGTCTTTGATTTCTTCGCCTAGACCCCGAATTGCTCCAACCACTTCAGTAATTCGATTGAAGAAAGAGTCTGCATTCTCATCTGGATGCATCTTCAGATCATCAAACCGATTATGCAGCACTTGCAGTTTTTCCTCCTTCACTTTGCTATCTCCTTCATAAATATTCTAAATTTTATCCCACATGGATTTTGCTGAGGTGCAATTCATTACCTTTAAGTAGATCTGATCAGAAAGGGCTGCAATTAGTGCATTCTGTGCTTTAGCATCTGCATCAAGAAGTTTCCTGTCTGTTTCAATCATAGCTAGACATATTGGATCAGTGACATGTATTCCTTACACAGTAGAAAAGAGAACTTCCATTACAAGAGATCTTAGATGAGATCTCATTCTGTTCTTCCAGATCTGGAAATTGCTTCCATCGAAGTGAGGGAATCCCCTAACATTGACCGCGTTTTCCATGACGAAAAAAGGTCAGATTCAACACCAGCAACCTTTACCCTCTGATACTACTTGAAGGACCCCGGGACACCCTGAGATGGGAGGGGTGAATCAGGGTGACAATTTTTTCTTCTAATGTGATGGATCTTGTTCCCACTTTGGTAGGAACTTGTTGAACCTGTATGATGAAAATGATCAGAAAGCAAACATGCACATGCATAGAGAAGACACATCCCTTTTTACTTGGTTCACCACTAAGGGCTACGTCCAAGGAGCATATGCCGACAAGTTGTCGGTCATACCAAAATCCACTATGCTTCACAAGCTGGAGATTACAATTGTTCGGGCACAGTCACTCTGTCCCAGGCTCACTGCCTTTACAAAGATTTAGGGATTGCTCACTCCGTCCCTCGGGTCACTCCCGTTGACTCCCCCTGGCTCACTGCCCTTGGTGAAGTATCACTCAGTTTATAGACGTGAAGGTATCTTCAATAGATGTGCATTGAAGTCTTTGCATCTACTAAGCATGAGACACTTCTTGCATCGAAGTCCGGAATAGATGCACTAGAATGCAGAAAACCACTGAACTGGATAACCAGAATGTGCCGACAAACTTCACTGACAATTACGCAAAACCCCAAACCTTTGCACGCAAAACCTTCCTATTGCGCCCAAACATTACTTTTTGCGTGGAAAAATATTGCGCGCAAAAACCCCCTTTTTCGCGCATCCCAAAATTTTCCGCGCAACTCCGAATATTTCGCGCAAGCCCCTTTACGCTATCCTTTTTTGTGCATCAGACCTCAAATCTTCTCTAAGGCTTTAACCGTACGGAATGAAGGGGGTCACCTCATATTTATAGGCATCAAAGACCCCCATGCGCAAAAACCTCTGTGGCGCGTAAAACCTCTCATCTGGCGCGTAATCTTTTGCGCCGATACCGTTTTTTGCGCACATCATCAGATATATCGCGCAACCCATGCCTTTGCCATTTTTTGACGTTCTGATTCCGAAACACTATTTCTGCGAAAAACTTCGCTCCAATATCTAACGCACCATGCTATTTTTTGCGCCCAGCTTAGGTATTTTGCGCACATCCCTTATTTTCCGCGCAGCCCATGCCTTTTCCATTTTTCACCAATCTGATTTCGAAACACTATTTGCGTGAAAAACCTCGATCCATTATTTGGCGCATCCCGCTATTTTCCGCGACCACCTTAAGTATTTCGCGCAAGCCTCTTATTTTTTGCGCACCACTTCCTCTTTGTGCGACCATACTTTTGAAGACAATTCATGTCTTCATTTTCTGATTTTGAGGCCCAAAAATTTGGCAAACACTGGGAAACAGCGCCACCTTCAATACTGTTGTCTGCTTGAACTGTATAATCACTTCGCTGGCACACATTCGGAACTTCCACTGAGGATTGACAACAAACACAAAACAAACTACTATTACTGCATAGAACAGCCATGGTTCCAACAATTGGGTGCTAGGATCATTCCATAGAAGTAGATAGTGGGCATAGAAGTGCTGTTGTAGGGTGAACATGGAACATGGTGATACCATGAGGAAAGGAGGAGAATTCTGATCGAAGGCTACCATAACTTGATACATAAATCCTGAGGATCCTGTGTCTCCATTTTGATGTGGGATGGAATTTTAAAAATGCAGAACTAATCCTGTCCACTCATCTCATCCCACATCTCGCTCAACCGTTTGATCAACACAGAATCTGTTCATTTAATCGTGGACATCCATCAATCACGTGAACTGTATGATTAAATCGGTATCATTGGATATCCTTCACCAAATCATCTTCAACCTCTAGCCACCCGATGATGCTATACAACTGGAGCACAACCGAACCTCCATGATTGTACTCTGACCACCATTGATGATCAAACTCATGCATTAGGATCATCTGAGCAACACAATATCATGCATACATTAAAATATTCATGCTTTCATCGAAAAAAAGAAATTCACAGATGGCCGAGGAAAATGAATTTTTTGTGGCCGCACTAGACATTAGATATTCAAGGGATGATTTAAAAACAAGATACACGCGTTCCTCTTAGCATGAGTGTGATATTTTCCCCGATAAATAAGAAGGCCCACGTTTGAAAAGGAAGCACCCATGACTTGCACCATATTACTATCCCACTTTTGAAATATTCAAATCTAATGTTTAAGGGATTTAAAAGAATTGAATTACATATATTTGAACATGGAGATATAAGTTGTTACATGCCTATAAAATGAGAGGCATTGATAAAAAAAGTGTGCTTCCATTCTTATAAAAAGGAGCTCTCGTTTATCTGATGAAACATAGTCACCGCAAACCCCTCTGGTTTTCAAAAGGAAAAAGGTTTTCCAGAAATATTTTCTATGCTAAACAAAAGAATTCCCACATGAGTTCATTAGCTCATACACACTCCTGGACTATCATTGTGAAGAAATAATTCATCTGTACCCTCTATGAAAAGGGAAATCACAAACAAGAGACATGTTTCTCAAACCCTCACCTCTGTTTTGTGAATAAGATTTTTTGGACACACAATCGGTGCCTATGCACCCTTTTAGTGGTCTGGGACAATAGACCCACAAACTTCAGGTTCTGTGAAGGAGGTCTGCACCCTTTTGTGGAGAAGACTTGTGCACTTCTTACACGATGAGGGAGAAGTTGTGCTCCATAGTTTTCACAAAGAAGAACATCTGTGATATCTATTTGTCAAGATGAATAAAAGGTGAGAACTCCCACCTAATTTCATGATTCATATGAGTTGTGTGTTCTAGATTTAGATAAACCCTAGGGTTTGGGAGTTTTCATAAAATGGTGAACCATGTACATACATGTGTTGATCACATGCACCCATGTGCATGATTTTAAGGATAAGAGAAGAACAGTGAACATATACACTTCCATCTTGAGGATAAAATCTCACACACCCATTCTCGTTTGAATAATAATACATATAAAACCCAAATTAACCCTAACCAAGTGTATACAAATAGAATGAAATATAAAAAGATAAATAAGAGACATTTGGTGTGCATTTGAGAAGAATAAGAACAGTATGGGAATTTGGGTTGCATAACATCCTATAAAAAACTCCCATGAATGCCCATGAACACATAAAAAAGGAAGTGAATGCACATAATTAATATTCACTAAACCTAAATCAAAAGAATAAGTATGTGCACAAAAGATCAAAAGAAAAGTGTATGTGTGCATTTTGAGAAAGAAGACAGTGCATGAGACTAATCCTAAATTGTAGATACGACAAAACTGGGAGTGTTTGGGTTCACAAGAAACATATTATATGTGCATGAAAACATGAACAATCACATGCACATGTGAGAAGTATTTGAAATACTCATTCAATCCGCTCAAGAAGTAAATGAGTATTGAGACTGAATCTAGACTGAGTTAATGAAGATATTCTATCTGAATTTACAGTAATTGAGAATCCAAGAAGAGAGATAGTGATGATATTGTGCAATATCATTATTGCATATTATATTCTAGAAGAGGTTGTGTGAACCATTGGAACACATCCTAGTGAGGCCAGGTCTTCTTTAGAAGAAGATATAATTGCATGAGAATTTTTACACATAGGACTAATCAGATAAGTGATCAGATTTATTGAGAAAGGAAAGCATACCTTATCAATGGTTGTTGAGGATTCTTGAAGATATTCATGTGAAATTTTGATTTAGAATGATCATGAAGGAAGATTAGAAGATCCATCCACATTGAATAAAGAATCATATCTTGTGAAATCTAGGAGGGAGAAGTCTTTAGTGGGACTCTGGTAACAGTGTGGGAAGTAGTATAAATAACCTCTGGTAGGACTCAAGAGAGATACATAAGGAATCTATATCAACCATTGTAATTGATAATAATATTATAGTGGAGAACAGCTGTTGGGGAGAATAAAAAATATATAAAGGAGTGATTCTTTGATCTGAATCTTGTAAATCCTTGTGTTCAATAGCTTTACATTTACTGCATCATTTGAGGTAAGCCTGATAGATACAAAAAGAGTGGTTTGAGTATTTAACTAACCATATAGGTTTTATTGAAAAAAAATCAATTAGTAAAAATATTTATAGGGATCACTGATTTACCCCTCCCCCTCTCAGTGATTCACACTGATCTGGTCACTTCAATTCGTATCAGAGGTAAAGTCACCTCTAAATGATCAAAGGAAGTCTTTTTGAATTGAAAATTTTAGGAGAAGAGTGAACAACCACAAATAGGGATATATTCCAAGAATCATAAGAACAAAAAGAAGAAACATGCAAGGGATATCAAGAATATGCTTACTACTACTAGAATGACACCTTCTACTGAAGGTAATCAGAAAGGTAAAACATGTGATAATTCCATTTATTATTATGACTCTTATAATGATGTATGCTCAAGATGTGATAATGATAGATCAACTAGTGATCTCCAGACTGCACTCAAAGACCATATGACGAAATTCCCAAGATATGTGGAAAGAAATATTGTCGCAAGCATTATTTCTCTTCAAGATGACAAAATTATAGCAGGAAGAAGAAGAAGATTCCATGGAAGAGGAATTATCTAAAAGAGTTGGTCTATCCAACACTCTCACAATACTTATGAAAAAACGGAAGAAACAATTATTCATTTTAATGAAAGATATGATGATGTCACTAAAAATTGTAGGAAAGTATTTGTGAGAAATAATTCATTGAAATGTAATTTTTCTAAGCTTTCCATGAATTTACAACGTTACACAAACTCCCTATGGTTTCACAAGCTGCTCAACTAGAAGATAGATCTTACAAGGTAAAGGAGATTGAAATATCTTTGCAAAAATTAAAAAATATGTATAAAGAACAAATGATAAAGCTGAAGGATAATTGGGAAAGAAAGATGAGATCAGTTGAGGATGAGAAGAACCCCCTCAACATGAAGTGTTTGGAGATAGAGGTGAAATTGGAGAATTAGCAAATCAGTCAAAGCTGAAACTTCCCAAATAGATGAAAGAAGATATGTTGCCACTCAAGTTTTCACTGAGGAATATGATTCATAAAGGAACATCAAATCATCCTCCAATCCAATAGAAACATTATCCAAGAAGGAGGTATCCCATAACCCAGTAATTTCTATTTCTACTAATGTAGTTGCATCTGAAAGTACAAATTCAAAGCTAAAATCTAGGAATACGTGCATTGATAAAAATTTTAATACATAAATAAAAATTTCAAGGATGGATACTAGGATTATTTTGAATAGAAAATCCAAAAATGTTTCTCTAAAGAAAGAAATACAATTTTAGAAATAACAAAGCAATGAATCTAGCCAAACAAATACTACAAGAAAAAGAGGATGATTTGTTGGTTAATGTAGTTGTTGCTGAAAGTCTGGTCATCTGGCCAATGATTTCTAAAATAATACATCAACATATGAAAATTATGAAAGACCTACATTCAGGTAATGTAGATGTGAAGAAATAAAGCATCCTACAAATAAAAGGCAGAAAACACAGATGAAGAAGAATCTGTCTATCGAGAACATATTTGAGTATCTTGAAGACTTATGTGAAAATTTAAATAGAAGTGGTCACATTTATGATGATTATTGGTTTAGTCCTATAATGCCTCATGAATATATTGATATGAATCGTACACCATATAAAAGTCCAGAGAAAGCACAAATATTTTATAATTATTCCATTGGGAATATGCAATACAATGAAGTTAAGAAAAAATTGAATGAAATTATTCCCAAAAGAAGTTCAAGCCAGATTCAAATAATTTCATCCTAAAAAAGAAAATATTCCTATATTTTGGAAATAAAGGGAGCACCATGTATCACTGAAAATAATCCATGGAAATTAATGGAAGCAATCTGAAACTAAAAGGAGAATCAATCTAGAAGATGATGGGATTGACTGAAGACATATCTGAAGATAATTTTAATAAGTTTCCTAAGAAAGGTAACATGAAGAAAAAGAAGAATCCATGTGAAATATCTAAATTAGAAAATTCTAATAAGGAGTGTTTAGTAATATATCATAATCAATTGGAAATTTCTAGATAATTTCAAAGAGTAGAAGATGAAGTACTAGATTAATCAATGAAAAAAGGGAAACAAGTCATTCCACCTGAAGGAAAATTCTAATTTCATGAAAGGTTGTCCGCACATGAAAACCCTAGTGTCTCAAAAATACTATGTGGAATGTGAAGGAAGTATGGACATCGTGCAAAAAAATGTATAGCTATTTTATCAGGTAAAATAGATATACTGAAAATTGATGAACATGAACCAGTGGAAGCTACTTCAATACTGGCATAAGTTAAGACATATATTCCACACAAGTTAAAGTTGAATGGAAATAAAGGGTACATGATGACAATAAATGATCAATGAATCAAATAGAGATGATACACTAGCTTTAAAAGTACCAGAAACAATAGAGCTATAAGGAAAAATGTTCTTGGGTTGGGAGAAACTTCTTCTGCCTTGTTGCTCCCCTTAAGAAGATCACATGTTATCCATATTATCCCCTTATATTTTTTTATATATGTGTACTTAAATTGGAGGGAATTGAATATGAAGGTCATTCTTAAGAATACAGTTGAACGATCAAATTGGAGAACACCAAGTTGGAATCATTATTCATTATTTGATATTAACTTGAAGTGTTCATAGTTGAATATGTTCAACATGAATATCTAGGAGATTATTTGATGTTATTTTCCACCTGGTTAAATCAAATGGATTTCACCCCTTGATGGGGATAAAACATGAAGGAGATGATATCAAGGATTATGTCATAAAAAATCCTGAAATTCATATCATCTCAAGAAGTTGAAACAAAGGTATTCCAATCACAGTTTTATACCTTGTTCTTAATTGTATTTATCATATCAATACGAGGGGGGGGATTGATTGATGAAAATATGGGATGAAAGGGGAATATTTATCTTTACAGCTAATTTTTTTACTATTTTATTGATGTATTTGTAGGATTTATGATTTCAATGATAAATTAGACTATCTGCAACCCCATGGCCATGAATTGAACCATCTTGAGCATGATATTACATGTATGGTTTTTTATGAACAAAATTGAAAACCATGGTCATATCTCTCTTGTTTTCTACACCGGGTTCGCCCAAGTATACTTAGAGTTTATTAACTAAATGATAATTGCTAATTGAACCATGTGACATCAGCCCTCTCTCATAAAAAATCAAGAAGATATTATTTATAGGGAGGAGAACATGATTTTGAAAATACACCACTAAACCTTTTCATTTGATTGCCAATAGGGAAGAGAAAATATTGAAACACATATTGACCCATACAAAGTGTGCTTAAGTGATAATGAAAACAAAATAAAAAGGTGGAGATTTTTTAGCATGGTGTTTCATTGATTTTCAATAAGATGTCAATAAGGTGTCAAGTGTCAATATGTGTATGAAAAAATGGAGGTGATGATGATTGAAGAGGGGATGTTGTTCCAAAGAAAATGCCACATATATTTAGAGAATAACTATTTGATGTTGGATATCATGCTTGCACATTATCCATATTAAATTAGATGACATATTGAACTGGTCTTGAAAGCTTCAAGACATGTGTTTTAAGAAAACACATCCCTCACAACATTGATTCCATGAATTATGTTGTAATGCATTTGGGGAAGTAGAACCCAGACATCATCCTTGATTGATTCAAATAATCATAATGAATTGGTTTGAAATTCATGATCCAAACCTTAAGGAAGAAGGACGATGTTTGATAATGAAATACAAGAAAGAAACCATGCATGGTCTTCGTATGTATTCTACTAAGCGCGTTACCCATGCATGGGCTTCGTAGGAAGAAGGTGAACATGATTTTTTGTATACTTGGTTTTTTAACCATGTAGGTCTTACATTAAAAAATATATATGCTAACCATTATCGCCATATGAGGTCCTCTACCACTGGCACATGAGGGATCCGAGGTTTAACTATGCCTGAGGGAAGCCTCATGCCAGCCCTACAAGAGGCGCAGGAGTGCGAGTCATGTATAATCCCGCAACAACACACACAATGGTAAAACCTTGTGGCAGGGTGCATAGAGGGATCTAGGAGTAGAGAGTGGGCACAGAAGTGTGAATACAGGTTGAAAATGGTACGGGGAGGTACTGTGAGGGAAGGATGATAATTTTGATCAAAGGTTATTGTGACTTGATACTTAAACAACGAGGATCACATGTCTTTGTTTCGATGTGGTATGAAATTGTAAAAATGTGGAACTAATGATAGCCACTCATGTCGTCCAGTGTCTCTCTCAACTATTTGATCAGTGTGGAATATAATCATTTAATCATGGACGTCCATCAATCTCGCGTGATTCATGATTAAACCGGGACTATCTGATCTCCTTCACCACATCATCTTCAAACTTTGGCCACCCGACGCCATGTTACAACTGGAACATTGCCAAAGGTCCATGATCGTACACTGACCACCATTGATGATCAAACTCTTGCATTAGGATCATATGAGCAACACGATATCCTGCATACATTAAACGTAGCATGAATGCCTAAAAAAAAATAAATTCGGAGAAGGCTGAGGGAAAAAAGTTGTCAAGGCCACACTGAACATTCAATATTCAAGGGAGAATTAAAAAACAAGATCCCCATATTATTATTCACATGAATGTGATATTATCACTGAGAAAAAATAAGGCCCACTTTTGGAATGGAAACACCCATGACGTGCGCCATATCTCTATCCCACGTTTGAAATATTCAAACCCAAAGATCATGGGATTTAAAAGAATTGACTTCATTGTATTTGAAAATGAATATACATGTTTTTACTTGCCTATAAAAGTAGAGGAACCAAGTGAAAAAATTTCATTTCCATTCTCAAAAAAAGATACCTTCATTTCTATGAAGAAACAGAGGCACCACAAACCCCTCTGGTTCGCGAAATGTAGAAGGTTTTCTATGAAGCTTATCTACGTGAAGGAGAAGACGTCCCGCAGGAGTTCAACAAGTGATACACACTCTTGAACTATTATTTTGAAGAATAAATTCATCCACACCCTCTGTGCGAAGAAAAATCATGAACATGAGATAGGTTTCTCAAACCCTCACCTCTGTTTTGTGAAGAATATTCTACAGACACACAATCAGTGCCTACACACCCTTGTAGTGCATTGCGACGACAGTCCCACAAACCTCAACTTCTGTGAAGTAGGAATAAACCTCTGTGTGTAGAAGACCCATGCACTGACTGCAGGATGAGGGTGAACTCATGCTCCCTAGTTTGTTTTAAGAAGAACATATGTGATTCCTGTTTTGCATGTAGAAGAAGAGATGGTAACTCCCATCTGATTGCACGATTTATCCGAGCTGTGTGTACTTTATTTGAATAAAACTGAGGGTTCGGTTGTTTTCATAAAACGGTGAAGCATGTACATACATGCATTGAGCACATTCACCCATGCGCATGATTTGAAGGAGGATTGAAGGACAATGCACATATACACTACCCTCTTGAGGATAAAATCCCACACACCCATTCAGGTTTGAAGAAGAATACATATAAAACCTAATGTAACCCGAACAAAGTGCATACAAATAGAAATTATTATAAAAAGATAAATAAGATATATTGTGTGTGAAATTTTTAGAAGTAGAACCTGAGGGGCATTCAGATTGCATAACATCTTATCTAAAACACCCTTTCATGCCCATAAACTCATAACAATGGAAATGTATGCACATAATTAATATTCACTGAACCGAAATCAAAAGAATATGTGTGTTTGATAAAGATCAAAAGAAAATTTAATGTGTGCATGTTGAGAAAGAATACAGTGCATGAGACCAAACTAAAAATGTTAATACAAGAAACATTGGAGTGTTTGGGTTTAAAAGCTACATATTATATGTAAATGAAAAAATGAAAAATCACATGCACATGTGAGAAGTATTTGAGATACCCATGAAATCCATGCATGAAGTGAATGAGTATTATGACTGGAGCCGGACATAGTTAAATAATATCTTCTATCTGAGTTTACAGTAATTGAGAATCCAAAAAGAGAGACAGTTCAGATATTTTGCAAGATAATTCTTGAATATTATATTCATGAAGAGGGTGTGTGAACCATTGGAACACATCTTTGTGAGGCTAGGTCTTCATCAGAAGAGGAATGAATTTCATGAGCATCTTTTCACTGAGGAATGGTCATAAAAGTGATCATAGTTTTTGAGAAAGTCCAATAGACCTTGTAAAAATCTGTTGAAGATTTTTGAAGAGATTATTGAGCATGTGTGATTTATAAAGTTTATGAGGGAAGATCAGAAGATCCATCTACAGTGAATCAATAATAATCTCTTGTGAAATCAAGGAGGAAGAAGTCTTCAGTGGGACTCTAAAGAAGGCATGTGGGACTCTACTAAAACTATGGGAAGTAGTATAAAAGACTTCATGTGGGACTCCAGAGAGATACAGTGGGAATCTATATCGACCATTATAATTGATAATCATATTATAGTGGAAAATTTGTGTTGGGGAGAATAACCAACACAAGAAAGTGTAGGTCTTTGAACTGAACCATGTAAATCCTTGTGATCAGTGGCTTTACATTTACAGTATCATTTGATGTAATGCTGAGAGACACAATATGAGTGGATTGAGGCTTCAACCAGCCATAGAGGTCTAATTGAAAAGAATCAATTAATAATTTTTTTAAATGGATCACTGATTCACCCCCTTCCCCTCTCAGTGATTCACACTGATCTGGGCACTTCAATATTTATTAAATACCCCTAATGAAATTTGACACTATTAAGGAAAGGAAAAAATTGCAATTTTTTTATTTGGATATATTGTAAACTATAGGCTGAAGACAATTCTAACCTTTACCCTTCATTGGTTCTCACTCTTCCCTTATCCCCATGTTAATCATTTGAACCTATCATTTATGCCATATTTTTTTCTAGGAACATTTATTAGTGTTTCAATAACACTATAAAATACATTTTTTCTATGTGCATGACATCAAGAAAATTTCTAACATACAAAAAATTCAAATAAAAAAATTCAATGAAAATTTATTTCATCTTCCAACATGATTTTGAATGGTTTTTTGAAAATGGTTTAATAAAAAAAAGTTTTAATGTATTTTACTTTATTAAACAGTTGATCACCAGTTAGTGGATATGGCGTTGTAACATGTTTGATATTCCTATCGAATTTTTCTATTTAGGATTGGTATTTATGCCGTCATGGTAATAATTTATGTTTTATTTAAATACGGTCTTTGACAAATGTTTGAACAAAACTGAGTGTGTACATTATTCCCAAATGGGACACCCAAACATTCCTTTGTTGATATAGCTTGATAAATTTTCATATGAAGTATAATCATCTATCATCCTATACAACATGGTCCTTAATGTGAATTCTTGACATCTATGAGAATCATACTTTGAAACACTTGTATCCCACATTAATTTTAGATCTTTGATCAATATATCCAAATTGAAATCAATATCATTACCATATTTCTTTGGTAAATATATAATAGTAGACAATATAATGTATTTGTACTTCATGGAAAACCACGGTGATAAGTTATAATTTACCAATATGAAAGGCCATGAGCTCTGAGTACTACTATATACAACCAAAGTATTTATTATATATAGAGATAATGCAAGATGAATGTTTCTCAGCTCGTATCCAAATATAGTATACTCAAATTAATTTTCTTCTACTAAGGAGTTTATGATGGATAATGTAGGTTCACATCTTTAATTGTTGTATATTCATGAAATGTAAATTTTCTTGTAGTTTCTTAACAACCATATAGTCTTTTAAACAATGGAATGATAATAAATTATCATACATCTTTCATTGTACTTGATTCATTTTTCTTTTATTGATCCACTCCACACTTAGAAAATTTTACGAGTGATTCATGGTCCTTGCGAAAAAATATAAAATCATTTGGACAAGCATGTATTTTTTTAGAGATATTTCCCACTGAACATTGAATTATATTATAATCATATGTTCGACATGTTAGTTCATTTTATTCTGGTAGCATACCATTCAGGAGACCAAGTAGTTCTATAAAGATGGTTTCACTTCATCCGCTGTCATCTTTCAAATTATATAACTTCAATACAGTTTACAATGTTATGTATTTAGTACAACCGATATACAATGGTCTCTTAGAGAAACTATTTAACTTATAAAAGAACTTTTTACAATTAAAAAGGTCATATTCAATATCATTTTTCATTTATTCCATAAAATATCCATCATCATTTACATTATTCATATTAAATGATCTTTAAACCAAAGAATCATCCTAATTGGTTTTCACACTCATTTTTTCCAGGTGTTTAGTTCAACATTTATAGCTATGGTCTATACTGTGAAAAATAAAATTCTCTTCTAGTTATTATATACTAGTTTTTTTTGGAATAATAATAATGTAAACACAGTAAAATGATTTGAGAAGGGTCATATTCATGCTCTATTGCAATCATGATGAACTATTTAACTCCTTTATATTATTTTTTCAAACTACTATCTTACTTTCACATTCTATTAATATCCATCCTATTGGGTTTAAAAAATATTCATTATGTACAATAAATAAATAAATACACATTAGTTATTCATTATCAAAGGTGATAGTAATAAATAATTCTAATAAGGGAAACCCAATATTTTATTATTTTAAATAATTTGTGTATGTTTTGAAGAAAATGTGTAATTAAATTTAACAAAATAATTACTCCAATATGGTAGGTGTTATCCTTTGAATTCATTCAATGGTTAAAGTTATATACAAATTTCATCCTCATTAGCTTATCTCCTAAAAATTTATCATTAAATTTTGTTTTTTGACGCTCATCCTACATCACTTTTGGACATGAACCTATGTTTTTTGAAATACTCTAAGCATTAATCATACATGGGATGATTACATATTAGATAAGTACAAAGAACAAAAAAGAGATGAGGAATGAGTCTCAAGTACCAAATTTAAATAATAACTATTCAGGATATGAAGTTGATGAGAATGAAAGTTATACTCCATTGTGTTCTCTAAAATGGGTAATGTATCACATTTTTGTTAATTCCACCATTTTTGTAAGGACATTGAACCTAGTAGCCCAAAACCGGTACCATACATTATTAAATTGGAATTTAAACAAGTAATATGAATTCCAAAGGACTGAATTGTTGAGTAGATTAAGAAAACATGATACATACATAAGTTTAATATTACAAATTGAAATAAAATTCATAAGAGAAAATACTTTTGAAACACTCTTATTCATCTAGATTATATTTTAATGTCATTAAAAAAATTAATCTTCATATCATGGAGTAAATAAAAATAAGAAACGAGTGATATCAGATTCTCAGTAAGGGTATGTAATAAAGAATAAGATAATAATAAACCATAAATTAATGTGAATAACTAAAAACACTTACTATTAAAACAAAAACTAGAGCATAATACAGTAGGAATAAAAACTGATTAAATAAATCCATAGAAATAATCCTAATATAATTAAACTTAAACATAGATATTATAATAGTCTAATAATCACATTTAATATAAAATACTAATCACATAATGAGGGAATTCATAAGGTGGGATATCATAAACTAATCATCAATGCATCATCCAAGACACCATACATAATCAGGTAAGACATTATCTCATACCCAAACTAGTTTATCTCACGAGACCAATTGATGCACTAAGGGGATATAGAGGGCCCCACCTAATACTTACTACGTCCAATTCATTCCTCATATTAAATGGGTAAAACATAATCAACATATAAATTCATATTGAAACTAACATATGAAATGAAAATAACTTTCCCCAATTAGTAAACATAATCATTAACCATTCAATGTAATATGGTTAATGGTATCAAGATAACCCATCCATAGTAAAACTAGTCATAAACCATTAAATAACAAAAATAAGATGTTTTAATAAATTATTAATTCCAATTAAAAATAAAAATCAATAGGGGTGTTGAAAAGTATGAAAATGGTCTTATAGAATCATCGAGGACTTCTATAGAAAAATTACCTTTTTACTTTGAAAAGATGATTTATTTTGGAGAAATCATTGTATAAAAACTGAAGTGAAATAAGATATTTTTTAATGACAAAATTATTGATTTTATAAAAATAATGGTTTGTTAAAACAGATTATATATGGTACTTGAAAATGGGTAAAAATTTGAGATGTTCCCGTTAACCGGGTTTGTGTATCAGGAAGGATTGAGAAGGGATCATTTGTAAAACATTTAATTGTAATAAACAAAAAAATAACCTAGATATATGAGTTCGTAATTTATTAAAATAATATATATGGTTTATATAAAAATAATAAATAATCACATTGATGTATAGATGAATAAATCATTACCTGAATGAAAATGAAGGTTCCAGAAGAAAACTCTTACCTTATGTCTAAATGTGTTCTACACTTGACCTTAATGTCTTGGATAATCAAATTAAATCAAATAATTAATTAATTAATAACCTTATATACAATTATTTGTTTCATTATTGTTTTATTCAGATCATTAATGGCCTTATTGATGAGTTATAGAGTTTAATTTCATTGTTTGGGAGAATTCTTTTTCGTGGGTTTCATGATCGGTTCTCTTGTTTATAACTAATGAAGTTTATGTAAAATGGGTATAATAATTCCAGAATTGGGTTTAAATGTTATTAATGAAAATAAATAAGTTTTATTAGTATCATATATTTTTTTTCCTATATATGAGGATGAATCATTATATAACATGTTAATGATATTCATTTAGATTAATTTAAGCAGTTTTAGATCACAACGAACTCATTTTGTTTTACCATTTGAAATTATGTAAATATGTAACATACAGAAAATAAAAATGGTTTTATTATAAATTCAATAATTAAAATTGGTTCATGAAATTATTTTAGAACTGTGAATGAAAAAGAAGACTTTTCTTTCTTAATAGCGACAAAACAACACCTTACAGCCGACGTTTCCATTTTTAGAATAACATGGAGAGGGGAGGGTGATTTATGATGGATAATTACATTAGCATAATAATATTATAGTATATGTATGTTACTAGAGTTATCAATACGTTTTTATGAGTGGTGGTGAGGAATGAATAATAAAATACAATAACTTGATATGAAATTAAGAGGGAAAAGGAAGATGATTTTTCCTCTTGAATACTCTTCCATGAGAACCTCCTTAAGTGGATTGGTTTTGGTATTTTTTTAGACCAAGATATCCTGAAATTTTTGGAGGGACTTGGGAAGAGGATTGGGTAAAAATTTTACAAGGATCAAGGCTTTTAAGATAAGATGAGAAGAGGTGGTGAGGGGTGGTATTTATAGTGGATGAGAGGGGTGATTTTTGAATATTTAATTCATTTGTTTATTATTTTGTTTCAAGACTATGAATATTTTGAGCATTATCATAAAATATATTAAAAAATTGAATAATTTTTTATAATATGATGCTTACATCATTCATGACTCAAGTAATACTGTATTAAACTTATAATGTATGTATACAGTAAATTATCGTATTTTAATGTTCACCAAAAATTCTAGTATTTTAGAAAAATACCAACAAAATCTCTATAAATTGTTTTCAATATATAGAATTCTAAAATGGACTCCATTTTATAAAAATAAATTTTTAAATATAAAAAATTTAATTTTTAATTAAAACCATCATTTACTAAAAAAATACAGATTTTGAATTTATAACTGATTATATAACACTTTAAAACATTGACTAATGTCTCATAAAATTATCCTAAAATCATAAGACATAAAAATTTTAAATTATGAATACATTTTATGAAAATAAATTTTCTTTCAAATTATTTTATTAATTATAAAATTTTAATAATATAATAATGGCTTAAAAAATGCCAGCACTTAATTAATAATTTTTAAAATATTCATTTACTTATAATATGATATAATTATTTCATAATTTAATTTATAAGATTCCTAAATTTTATTTATACTTTCAAGGGTGATATTACTATTCATTAATCTGATTTAATATTTATAAGGGTCGTGTTATTATTCCTAAGGTCAAGTTACTTTTTAATCGATATAGGTTTCTTATCTTCTAGAAATACCTATTATTTGATTCATTATTTATGTATGATGTTTTTATTATGTTCTCTATGTGGTTTTACGTGATATATACTATATGAAGAAACATAAGAATGAAAATTTCATTGATTGAGTTATGGGTCATTACAATTTTCACCAGTTATTAACTTGTGGCCAATTGAAGGTGAGATTTGGGGGGCATACACGTTCTTGTTTATGATTAAATGGGTATTAATTGGGATATGTTATGATATATGAATCCTTGGGGACAATATGAATTATATATTTTTATGAAAAATCATATTTTAATACTTTCAATCCAATAACTAAGACTATTCCTACCACTACTAAAATGAGCCATAAATTATTTCTTAAATCCCTTAAACAAATGAAAATATAATATATGCAATTAAAGAGTAATAAAAAACCAGAATATGATAAACAATAATAATAAAATCTCATTAAATCAACTAGAGTATATAAAAATGAATTGATAAAATATTTTAATAAATAAAGATTTATTTGATATATATAGACGATAATCATAGATTACTATGGGTAGAACCAATATATCTAGTTCTAAAAAAATGAATTCCAAAAAATAATTTCTAATAATTATTCCAATATGTATATAATTATATAACCTCAATTATATTTTTTTGGAAAAGTGATGTAACAACCTAAGGAATAATGACATTTAATATTAATGTTATATCATATATTTTAAAACATCTCAAAATTAAAATTTCAATTAAAAATCAATAAGGAATGGAGAAAAAATTTAAGAAAATAATATAACTGATAATTATAATGGTTTTAAACATATCAAAATTAGTAGTTCAAAAATGGATTCTAAAATCATGTCCAGACATGTTGAAAACAAGAATTATTTTCTAAAAGACTAAGATTAAGCTTGATAAGAAAATTTCATTTTCATGGAAATTATGGGTTCTATGGTGATTTTGGAAACATAGTTTAAAATTTTATTTATAATGAGATAAATAATAGTAATTATGGATGATATGGGGGTTTTATGTTAAGTAGGAGATGACCCACTCTTACAAAAAAAGTTTCAAAGTGAGATGAATCTTTAATAAGTAAAATTGGATGAAAAATTTTAACCATTGAGGGAACTCTATTTAACATGTGACAAATTAAATGGTTGTATGAAGGATTGTAAAAATTTTATAAAAAATATATGAATGTGAACAACGAATAATAAATTCATTATATGAAAAATAATGGAAAATAAGATGAATTTATTATGGATGTCACACTGAATGATTTACAAAAGAAACATAATTTCATATTAGATATTGGTTGTTCATATCACATGATAGGTAAAGTGATTTAATTAAATATTTTTTAAAAGTTCAAAGGGTAATTATTATTTTATAAATGGGGGATTTCTTAAGATATTTTTTTCACATAAAAGATAATGTAAATAAAAGGCAATGTTAAAGAGTGATCTATTTTTAGATGGATTAAAGTAAAACATGCATAGTGTTTGTTAGATGTGTGATGAAAAAAATAAAGTTATTTTTAAGAAGTATAAATGATTGGGTTATAATTTCATAAAAGGTTATATTTTTAAAAAGGTATAGAAAAATAGTAGAACCATATTATAATATGGGGTCAGTGAAAATTTATGGTAATTATGTTTAATAGAGTAAATTGATTTGTGGTAGTGAAAAATTGATCATATTAGATAATGAGACATTTAAATACTAACTTAAAAATGATGGGTTGAGATGTTTTTATGATGAAAAGATAAAATTGATATATATTTTTTACTAATTAGAATTGGGATAATGTTAATAATTAAAATAATAAATTAGATATTTAAATTAAATAACCCTTAGAGTTTATTCACAATGATATATATGGACTCTGAAAGTATAAATAAATACATTTTGATAAGTATTTAATTTCACACATTTATAATTATACTCCTATCATATGTATTATGTTTTAGTTGTATAAATATATAATTCTCTAAAGGGGTTACAATTTTAAGAAGAAGTATTACGAATGAGTTACTTTATGTGGTAAAGAATTTTGTATTATATTATGTGGTTGAGTATCTGACTTGCCTGCAATGGGGTGGTAAAAAATAATATTTATATACCTTATTAGTATAGTACAATTGATGGCCATTATCATTTCCTTAACGATTTTCTTTTGGATCACTCACTATTCCCTATATTGTCACCAATATATATCATATTCAAGATAAATTTGGAAGAGGAAGCATTTATCAAAATATATTGTCAGAATAAATATTTATGTAATGAATAGTAGCTAGTAACAATATTTTATAGAGGTCCCTTCAAGTGTATCTTCCTACATATTTTGATGGTGAGTCAGTAAATTCTTGATCCATCATTGAATGGTAATTTTGGGCCACAAGAACACTAGATTTTAGAAGGTCTAGGATATGGGAATGCTCTTGTACTTTGGGCTACACCTAGTGAGACTTATTCTTGGATATGCTCTATTATATGGTTATGGAGATTGTATGCAAGTAACTGTCTTCAAATGTGAGCTCTCTCTTAAATTAATCAATATTTTTAATTGGAATATATGGACGAGATATTGTAAGGTTTGAAGGAATAGGGTCCATCCCTAAATTGGTTGTTTAAATGGGAAAATGATCACCTTTCCGAATGGGGATATAAACATGATCTTTTTTTAAATATTTATCAAAACATTCCAATAATCCTCTTAAATGGCATTTTCAATATATTCATGCTTCTAAGTAGCGCTTAAATGATGCTATTGAGCTACTCTTGTGGCGAGGGCTCAAATATATGAGTTTCCACTATTGACAATAGGGATATGCTGATAGTAAATAGATAATGATGATAAAATATTCAAATAGATATCTCCAAACAAGAAATAATTGAGTGGGGAGGAGAAGATAACAGAACTTGGATTGAGTCTCTGAATCATTGGAGTGAAAGTTGAGATACCACTAATCCTAGAGTTCATTTGAGCCTTGGATTCGTTCGACCCTTGAATAATTTGAGCCTAGGATCCACTCCTTGGAATTTTTTGAGCCTTAATTCATGATTGTATTCTATGAGGAGTGCCGGTAGTAGGTGGCTTCTGAAGAATTTTTCAGATATCGTGACTGGTTCGTGTCTGGTTATGGTTCTTCAAATAGATCAAGACACTTTTATCAGTGCTTCTAAAAAACACTGATAAAGATCACTTTCATCAGCACTAAAATAATATGCCCTGATAAAATAAATCTTTATCAGTGTGAAATTTTTAGAACTGACAAAGATGTCTTTTATTTGTACTTTTTAGTGATGATAAAGCTCCGTCTTTATTAGTGCTAAAAAAGAGCTGATAAAGGATTTATAATTATAATTATGAATAAAAATTTTATAGATATATTTATATAATTATATGTATAATTATATATATATAAATATAGTTAATGTATTCATTATTTAAATATATTTATTAAAATTTTATAGTTATTTAAATATATAATTAATTATTTATATTTATATAAATATTTAGTAATAATAATAATATTATTTTTATATATTTATATAATTATATGTATTTATATAATTATCTATATTTAGTAAATATATTAATTATTTAAATGAATATATTATTATTTTATAATTATTTAAATATATAGAGTTCTTTATTTATAATTAAATATATACTTTAAAAAAATAATTATTTATTTATAATTATACATTTATAAATTTATAAATAAAGTAAATGTATGTTAAATAAATTAAATATTAAGTGTATCATGTTATAATGAAATTCCAAATTGAAAACTAAAATTTGAATAAATTACATAAATATTATTTGTATGTGTTTCTATATACGATTTTATTAATTATGTAAGTATTTTTGTATGTGTGTTGTATATAAAAATTCATTAATTATTTATATGTTAAATCAATATGACACACAATTTAAATATCTTAAATTGAAAAACCAAATGACGTTCAATTATGTCCATTTCTTGATATACAATTAGTTGGTATTTTCAATTCATATTAACTTTTAATTATAAACCATTTCACTAAATATATGACTATTAAATATAAATTATATATATTTTTTATTATATAAATCCTATTTATATACATTCATATATATCTATATATTTAATAAATACTATTTATTAATATTATTAGTAATTACTCAATTAATAAAATATTTATTATTTTTCTCAATTTAGTTATTTTTAATTTTAATTTTTTTATTTTTCATTATATATGTAATTATATATATTTAATATATAATATTTATTATTATTTATAATTTTTTTATAGTATAATCAATTTATTCATTTTTATCAATAATTTGTTAATTAATAAATTTTAAGTATTTTTTTATTTAATTTTTTTTTATTCTTTTCCTAATTTCATTTCACTTAATCAGTTCTAAAAAATCACTTATAAATTATCCCTTTATCAGTGTTAAACATAATGCGCTGATAAAGGGTCCCCTTTATCAGTGCTAAAGAAATGCAATGATAAAGGTTACTCTTTATCAGTGCTAAAAAAGCACTGATAAAGGGTACCATTTATCAGTTTTTAAAAAAGCATTCATTAAAGGAACCCTTTATGAGCATTGGTTTAAGCACTGATAAAGAGCACCTTTATTAGTACTTTTGTCTTGCACTGATAAAGCCCTGTTTTGTAGTAGTGAGAAACCTTAAAACAAATGATTTATAATTCCCCAAACTAGGGATATGTTGTAAGGCATATTTGTTATAAATCCCTATACTAAAGAAGTTCCCACCACATTTTAAAATGATCACCTGCCTATATGGAACAATAATTCAATGTAAAACCTCTTACCATTCTTGATGATGCAATGTTTGGTATAAAATTATTTTCCTTCAGAGAATAAAATAAACTCTAACATAAACATTTCAATTTCCAAGATGGTATAAAAATTAAATCATTAAAACTTTGTACATCCTAGAAGTTACTAAACTATAATTCAAACCTTTAACATTAAGGGATTGCACAAAAAACAATTTAAATCATTCACTTTCCTAGATGACACCAAAATCCAACATAAAACTTTTCCCTCTTGGTTTGTAAAAAACATTACTATGAACCATTAGTCATATTTTTCAATACAATAATCTTTTCTAAAGATTTCTACATCATGGATTGAAATAAAATATGACAGATAACATTTAATATTCCTAGAAAAACTAAAAATATAACATATATCACAAGCCCCCCATGAAATAGTAAACTCTATCATATCCTTTTGGTGCCTTCCAATCTATAATTAACTATAGTTGTATAATTCAGGACTTAATATCCATATTTAAAATATATTATAACCATTATAATTATTCATAGATGAAATTAAACATCTGAGTGTCTTCTCATACAACATTAAACTATATAATAACTATTCTTCACCATTCCTTAATCAGGGGATTCTCTATTCCCCTTGTCATGGGTGATAAAATTTTATATAAGGTCTCTAAAAATGAATTATTTTTAATTTTTCCCATTAAAAAATGGTAACGTGTATTTTAATATAGAATAATTTCATAAACATTAGTTAAATCTATAATGGCATCTCAAAGAAGGAAATAAGCTTTTTTATGGAATGAGATGACCTCCCATGCTACCATTTTTTGAATGTATAACACAACACACATAAATTCATCTCTTTCTCAAAAAAATGAAATAAATTTGGTGCGTTTGGAAACATTGGAAATAAGGAAGGTGTTCATAGGTTCGACTGTTATTAAGAAAACATAATAATTAAAAAAATCTATATATTTTATTATAAAATAATTATATTAATGTTTCATCGGGTTTTTATTCTGGTGTGGAATGGGTTTTTCTTATTGGTAATACATTTAAACTTTTCCCAAAAACACCCAATGGTTCCACTATCTATATATAGGTACATACCTACGTTCCAAAGGCCGACTGTCATATGGGTTTTCAGGCCCAATGACTCTTGGGCACTCACATTGGTCGAGAGGATGGGACGTCAGGCTCATCGCACCCTTTGGGAAGAAAATTGTAGCCTGATTTGGGACTCTCCTATAGATTTTAGATATATTCATGAATCTCTTATTGACCCCAATATAAGACCATTTACCCAAAAAATAATTATGGGTTAACTCTCTTCTTTGTACAAAAGATTGGTATCTATTTAGTGAATCTATCTGTATGTATTTGAGGTACTCCATGATTTTCTAGTAATGGATGGATACTTATATAATGAATACATATAACCAAATTATTTGGTATGTGCTAACATATGAGGATGTAGTTAATATCCATAGGAGTGGATTGATCCATCATGTGGCATTCTATGTATCCTAGTTATTATTTGAATCAAAAACCATGTAGTTTGTTAATCATAAGTAGTTAAGTGCCATGCGAAAAGGATATATGTACGGGTACTAAGAAACCATATGTTTGAGCTCAGAACTCAAAGATACATCCTACATATGCTAGTTTTGGTAGGAATTATAGTCACTATAGTTCAATCACGCCCTTGGGACTGGACCCAATGTATATACCCTTCTATGAGGGGTGTGCATACTATACCAATCATCGAAGTTTATAGACTGGGATTGCCCTGGTGAGTGGAAATTCATGATTTATGATAAAATATTCATTACATCCCCCAAATACCATGTGATCTATACTCGGTGGCAGAAACAAGGGGGACAAATGGTTAGTCTCATGGTGTATGTTAATGGGACTTGTGTGCTAGGACAATCCTTCAATTGTTTATTATAGATATGAGGACTCAAAAATGAAACCTATGTATCCTAGTTAGAGTGGGAATAAGAGTCCTCATAGTTCATTTTATGTTGGTTCTTACAAAATGAGGCTTCTCTTGAAACCCTAGGGTGTATAGTGAAGATACCATGATCATTATAATTCCTTAAGCCCACGTGAGCTATACTCATTGTGAGAAACATGGGTTATCAGATGATCAATGTCGTTAAATTAGATAAGGACATGGATACATGGATCAACCTTTATGAGCAATATGGGGCTTGAACCTTGAAGAGGTGACCTATGTATCCTGAATATGGTAGGAATCAGAGTCTCCATAGTTCCCTTCATATTGGGGCTTACACACTGAGGTCACCCTAGTTGATCAGGGATTACACACTGAGGACAAACAATGAAATCGAGTCATGGGATTCCCTTTTATACATGGCTTTCTTATATAGAGGGTATCTCAGGACCCATTTTAGTTTTCCAGAGGGATGTCAGAAGATCCATATACATCCCTCTAGAGGAAATCCCATGTCCTAGTTGAGGTGTCTAGAGGGCATCATGAGTCTTGACTGAATTTCCCATATGGTGTCACGAGAACTTGGTTTCCATACCCAGAAACATCTCTAAGATGTGACTGATATGGGTGAACACTATTATATGATTTGTGCTATATATCTTTAGGATGTAACAAGTATCCGATCATAGAACCTGATTGTTTTTTGAAACCAATGTTGTATCCACAGGAAGACCACACAGCCAGCTCTAAAATGTTCATAGGATTTCTCATGACATATTCCGGTGTGGTCACATGTCTTTGGGTGTCTCGAATTGAGTGTATGAGGGCCAAGGATCATGTTTTTCACTAAATTATTCCACTATTAATCTCAGTTCCAAACCTTTCATTGTGAAGGCCTTAGGTTTATTCCACACCAGTTCCCTCGATTATCACGTGAGATGGAAGACATGTGTTATGTTCTTCACAAGTCTTGATATAATTACACAGTATGATCTACGAAGGATCACATGAAGCACCTTATGTGGAGAGAATGTTCTATTTGGATATCCACTGGTATATTACCTGATGTATTGTTTCTGGTTGTGTGATCAGTTGCTCTTAGAAATCCGCAAAGGATGGGAGTTGAATCACCTAGAGTCTAAGCATCCAGTGTCTCAGAGTCCAACCCTTTCTTCATATTGGAGTGGGAATTTCTTAGCATAACCACTCTAGTTTTCCAGAAATTTATGTTGTGTATCTATTGCGAGTCTAGGCTAGAATCGGTGAAGGGGCCTGGCACCACACGACATCACGAGTCTATGTCGTGGACTGCTTTGAGTGTGTCACCTAATCTCTAGCAGTCATGAGTTCTTATAAATGCTCCCTTAATTAGATTATATACAATTAATAAGGAATTTTATGATCATGAAGACTTGTCCAATGACTTCCTTATTATAGTTTTTACATGTAAATGTGCCTTCACAAGATCCAAGTGCCTGTTGAAAGGCATCCACGAGATTCTTGGTGACTTGTTTGGGACTTTTCATGAGACATTGATGATTTTTCTAGGGGCCTAATGGGACCATGGTGATAACTTCCTTAGCACTTCTCAAGTATTTTACAATTGTGTATACATTTTTCCTCCCCCTATTTTATTTCCTTTTGTTATAATAAAAATGTTGGGAGTCATGCGTGATAGGATGACTAATGTTACAGATAAATAATATAATTTTAGGTGATGTTTTTCACGACTAGTATGGGTCCTCTGAGGGAGTGGAAGCATTTTTTAGATGAATCTATTTGGTTTTGTTTAGAGTGTCATGAAGATTCCTAGACACACCCAAGGAATTATTTGTGGTGAATATGGAAAGCCGGAGGGATTACGTGAGATGAGGCGGACATGACACTGAGGTCTTACAGTGTTTCGTGGGTTTCTTGGGGGCACGTCGCATGTCCTTCAGTGACCGTGAATACTTATAACTTTCTCCATTTTGGTCCCCTTTTCTTTTATTTTACAGAGGTCGGGGATCATGTGAGTTTGTACGAGTAATGTCTAGGCTTTTTACTCTATTTCTTGACAATTTATCACATGATCAATATGGTCCATACGAGGGTGAGCAAGAACATCATGGGAAAATCAATATGTATTCCTTTAGAGCACCGTAGAGATTCCTAGACATTCCCAAGGACTTATATGTGGTGAATCTGGAAAGCCATTGGGTTTTCACAAGATAGGTCAGACCTATTTCTAGGTACTCACAGTGTCTCATAGATCGTAAGGGGCACTTCAAATGCCCTTTAGTGATTGTGAACGCCTCTTACCTTCTCATATTTATCTCCTTTGTTTGATTCTACAAAGGTTTGGGGGTCTCATCAGTTTTCTTGGATATTATCAAGGAAATTTATTCTTCCTATCAGTGATATGGTGCATGATTTTTCAACCACTAGGGGTCTCTAACTTTGGGTATAATCCCTCTATATTTTCAATGGATTTTGGATGCTTTTTCAGGAAATTTTCTAATGAAAAAACATGTGGCTTGGGGGAGGTCATTTGGTTTCCACCGAGGACCCCAGTTGTCTGTTGGGCCTTTATAAGAGTGATAATGTTTGTCAAAGGGGTATTTGTGGGACTTTTCATGGGTTATATGCTACATGTGGAGACATCATGCGATGTTTGGTATTATGTGAAATTACCTATATATATGGGTGTAGAGTAATTAATCCTAATGGACACCCGTTATCTAGGGAACCCTCTCCCTTGTATTTTTTACAAGATGTGTCACGAACCCTAAATGAAAGTCTTATTCACGAGTCTATGTCATGATTCTATCCTGACAGAACTCTTTTGTAAGCCATTTCTTTCCTCGGTGATACTTTGACCCAGTTGAAAATTATACTAAAGTAATCTTTTGAACTTCTTCCATGAGAGAAATTGTTGTCTTGAGAACTTCAAAGGATCTGGTAACTCTATCACTCGGTCATTTGCGACTCGTGTGATGTTGTTCATGTCCCACAATTGCGAGTCTCCAGGGAGGGGTTCATTTGGTTTTTGTGATGCCATGTTGGGGTTATGCACTCCACGAGTCCTCTATAAGTCAGAAGTTCTGCGAACTCCTTATGTGGTCTATGAATTCATTGCCAAGTAACATGATGAACCTAGTTCTTCTATAACTTTAAAACCTATATATTTTTAATTTTTGAAAATAATTTATGTTCTCTTTGTATGACATGTTCCACTTACTTTTTTTCATATAGCTTCTAGTTCTCCTAAAGGTTCCTTAGATCTGACCAATCAGAGGTCTATATTCACCAAGAATCATAATATTGATCTCTCATATCACGTAAATAATAATAATGAGAGTCTAAATGGATTACATACATCTAGCCTTTAGGACTACCACTTTTCTCATCGACTCCCTCTGTACAATTTTGGTTTACTAGATAATGATTCCATTCCAATTATTATTTTTATCTACCATCTCGCTGGGTGTCTAGTTATAGCAAACCAACCTTTTCTTACATTACTATTACATTATTTTAAGATAAACAATAGAATAGTATTACATATAGAGGATCCAATGGTTTAGTGTCTTTGGAAAACTAGGACCATACATAGAAATTACATCATCAAGCATAAACATTTATTTAATTTCTTCTTCTCTAGCTTCTTATTGGCACCTGAACTCTCCATAGTACATGTATCCACAAGAGGATATAAATCAAAAGGGGTGAGATAAAATCCCTATAAGAGGAAATATATGAAAAATATATCATTGGGTGAGCATATCATAACATGGGAAAAAGTTCATGAACATGAAAGGAAGCATAAATATAAGACTTGAAATGTGGAAATGCATAAAAAAATGAAACATCATGTCTTAGTGGTTAACTACCACACATACTTGTGAACCCTGATAGCATCTTAATCACACATAATTTCACATTTACTAATGAGATTCATCACTTTATCCAATGCATTGGAGTGCTGTATAATTCCAGGCGCACCTGTCATTTTGAAACATTCATATTGCGCTATATAATTCCGGGTGCACCCGTCACATCATAACATTATCATTACCATGCTTTCCACATGGAACATATATCAAAAGTGAACATAAATAACCCATGGAGAGGACTGGGTTACATTTCATAATAACACATTCATAAACTTTGGGTTCCCAAAATAAAGAGGGAATAACATACATGTTACAAGAACCATCCACTTTGAGTGAGAGGTAAAAGGTGTGTTCTTAAAAGAAAAGTTCTTTTGAGAACATTTTTTTGGAAATAAAATCCAGGGAAAAAAAATATATACCAGCAAATGAAATAAAATGATGAAGAAATGATCTTTAAGGAGTAAATATATAACAAATGGAGTGAAAGAGGGAGAACCCAAAGGATGAATGTTGGGTTTGAGAATTTCCCCTTACCTCGTATATGAATGCTTCCCTCTCTTTAATGTCCTGTATAATGAAATTATATTCATTAATTAGAAATACAGAACCTTTTTACATTAATATGGTTAATTATGGTTTCATTTGGTGATTTTACGTGCCTTTGTATGAGTTATAGAGTTCAAAAACGTTATTCAGGAATGTTTGTTTTTATGGTTTTCTTGGGTGGTTCACTTGTATTCTTAAGTTGAAGTTTTGGTAGAACATGGGTAAACATCCATAAATGATATGACATGTTATTACTGATATTACAGGATATTGAATGATCTTATAATGAACCATATTATATCCATGTGTATGAATCATTAGATAAGAATTAAATGATGATTATTTGGGTTAATTTGGGCAGTTTTTGATCACAACGAACTTGTTTTAATTTATCACATAGTAATATGGCCATAAGTTAGTTCCAGAACATTAAATATGAAATAATACATATAAATTATTCTGGTTTAAGCATAAAAATGTTTTAATGACCATATATGAAGGTATAAATGGAAGAAGAAAATATGTTGTTTTTGAAGGTGATAAATTAATACCTCACGAACAACGTTCTCTTTAATAAAATAAAAGGAAGAAAAAAATGGGTTGGATGATATAATATAACATTCGTATCATAAAATTCCATTATATTCATGATATTGTAGTTACCATACCATTTGGACAATGATAAGCTGAGAGAGAATAAGAAAATAACTTGAAATGTAAAAGAAATTAAAGGAGGAGAGGGAGAGAAATTACCTCTTGAATCCTCCTCTTGAGATCATCCTTAAGGGCCTAAGCTTGGTCCTTTGATGAGACGAAAAGCTCTTAGACATGGGGGAGGGGAAAGGGAAGATGTTTGGTCTGAGTTTAGACAAGGCTTCAGGCTTGATAGGTGTGAGGAAATGAGGATGTGAAGGGTGGGTTTTATAGTGGAGGGGAGAGGGGTTTCCTTAATATAAAATTCATTAGTTTATTAATTTCCCCTAAGACAAAGAACAGTGAGTCTTTAATGACCATGAATAGTAATTTTATTATGTTATCCCGAACCAATTGTGCTTACATCTGCACAACATCACACATGACTCTATAATTAGCTTATTTAGCTTATTTTTTTTGTAAATTACGGTATTTCACTATTCATCAAAAGTTCAAGTAATTCAGAAAAATCTCAAAAAATTACCCCAACCATTTTTTGAAGTGTAGAATCCAAAAATGAAGTCAATTTTTCAAAAAATATTTCTAAATATAATTAATTTATTATTTAATTAAAATCTTGGTTTTTTACTAAAAAAACAGTTTTAAAGCATTCATTTACTTATTCTAAAATATAGGTACATCATACATTCACTTGAATATTATTTTTATACAATCATAGGTATGGTTACTATTAATTAGGGTATATCACTATTCATAAGGGTATGCTACTATTCATAAGGGTAGGTTACTATTCACCAAAAAATATTTTTGTTTTATTAGACCTCAAAAATCATCTTGAACACAACCGTGTATGTCAGATTTTTAGAATTCCAAACACAGAAGTGACAAACATATGTTTAAAGGTCATTTATCACTTAGTAGTTCATTATATTGTGTTTTCATGTTTTTTTATGACTTAATTATAAGAAGTAAATTTACATTGAAAAACTTTGGGTCATTAAATTCTCCCCCCATTAAGAAATTTTTCCCCTGAAATTTCACATTACACAAATAGGTGAGGGTGTTTCTCCTTCATTTCCTTTTCTGGTTCCCAAGTAGCTTCCACAAACATATGATTCCTCTACAACACTTTGACAAGATGGGTTGTATTGTTGTGTAGAACCCCATCATTCCGATCTAGAATATTTATAGGATGTTCCTCATAGGAGATATCATCTTCTAACTATACCACCTCTGAGTATATTACATGTGAGGGGACCGGTATGTACTTCCTCACGAGTGATATGTGAAACACATCCTGAAATTGAGCCATATTTGGTGAATGCTCAAGTCAATAGGCCAGGACTTCTATGCGGTCAAGGATCTCAAAGTGGCCAATGTACCTTGGTCTTAGATTCCCTTTCTTCCCAAATCGCTTGACTCTCTTCCATGGAGATATTCGATGGAAGACTTTATCTCAAATGTCAAACTCCAAGTCCCTTTGATGGTTTTCAGCATAGCTCTTTTGGAGACTTTGTGCAGATTTGATGTGTTTCTGGATGACTTCAACCTTCTCTTTCATCTCTTGAACAAGATCGGGTCCAAGCATATTTCTTTCTCCAACTTCATCCAAACAGGTTGGAGTTATACATCGCTTTCCATACAGTGCTTCATATAGAGCCATCTGAATACTCGAGTGGAAGATATTATGGTATGATAACTCAACCAATGGAATATGCTGATCCCATCCATGTTTGAATTCAAGATATTAGAGTCTTAGCATATCTTTATGCGTCTGAATAGTCCTTTCAGATTGGCCATTAGTTTGGAGGTGATAGGCCATGAGGAAATTTAATTCAGCACTCAAATAATGTTGAAGGATCCATCAGAATTTAGATGTGAACCTCAGATCATGGTCAGAGACAATTCGGAGTGTAACACTGTGTCGTCTCACCACTTCCTTCACATATATCTTTGCAAGTTGGTCAAGTGAGAGATCTTCCCAAATAACGATAAAATGGGCAGTCCTGGCGAGTCAGTCAACCAAAACCCATATTGCATTATTTCCCTTTGAGGCCTTTGGGTGACCCGTGACAAAGTCCATAGTAACTTTTTCCCATTTCCACATGGGTATAGGCAAAGGCTGCATCATACCTTTGGACTTTTGTCGCTCATATTTAACTTGCTGACATACCAAGCACCTTGATATATATTCCGCAATCTCCTTCTTCAAGTTATCTCCCAAGAAGTGTTCTTGGAGATCATGGTCGATCTTGGTACTCCGAGGACGGATATAGAATGTTGAGATATGTGAATTTTCCAATAGATCCTTCTTTTTCCTGGGTGATGGAGGCACCAAAATCCACGTTCCAAACCGAATAACACCATCATCGATGATGTGGAACTCCTTCAACTTCCCTTCCATTACTGCATTCACCCTCTTTTGTATCTCCACATCATCCCTTTGTGCTTCCTAAATCTTATTCTGGATGGATGGTTGTGCAATCATTTGGGAAAGGTAGGATGTATCCCCTACCCTTATGATTTCTAAATCCATCCATTGAATATCTAAGAAGATAGGGTCTTTCTCAATCCATAACATGGATAGAGTAGCATGTTCTTTTTTTCTTAGAGCATTACCTACATTTTTCTCCATTCCATTATGGTAATGAATAGATCGACCGTAATATTTGATTAGCTCTAACTATCTCCTTTGACGCACGTTGAGCTACTTTTGTGTGAATATATGCTTTAGGATCTTATGGTCGGAGTATATGTCACACTTCTCACCAAAAAGGTAGTGCTGCTAGATTTTCAAGGCAAAAATCACAGCTGTTAGGTCTAGATCATGTGTCGGGTAGTTCTGCTCATGGATCATCAACTGTCGTGAGGCGTTGGCTATCAAATTTACATTTTTCATGAGTACAAAACCCAATCCTTTCATTGAAGAATCATTATATATCAAAAATCATCATCCACTTTTCGGTAGTGTGAGTACAGTTGCAGTGATCATCCTTCTATTTAGCTCATTGAAGATTCCCTGACATTCTTCCGTCCATACATACTTTACCCCTTTCCTTGTTAACTTATTTAGAGGGATTGACAATCGTGAGAAGTTTCTCAAAAAACATTGATAGTACCGAGCTAATCCAAGAAAACTATGGATTTCTATGACACTAGAGGGCCTGGGCCATTCCTCAATCACCTTATTTTTTTAAGGATCACCAGAAATTCCCTCACTTGTGATCACATGTCCCAAGAATGTGACTTGTTTCTTCCAATAGTCACACTTTGCTAAACTTGGCACACAACTTCTTCTTTCTCAAAGCCACCGACACAAGTCTTAGATATTCCTCATGTTCCTCCTTTCTCTTCGAGTAGATGATAATATCATCAATAAACACTTCCACATATCTATCAAGGTAATGTCTAAAGACTCTATTCATAAAATTCATGTTGATTAGAGGAGAATTAGTAAGTCCGAAGGGAATCACCAAAAAATCATTGTGCCCATGCCTTGTTCGGAAGACAGTCTTCTGAATATCTTCATTCTTCACCTTTACCTGATGATATCCAGAACGAAGATCCACCTTTGATAAGTATTGATCACCTCTTAACTAATTGAACATGGCATCAATCCTTGTAAGAGGATACTTGTTCTTTATGGTAATCTTGTTGAGTTCCCGATAATAGATACACAACCACATTGTTCCATCCTTCTTCTTGACAAAGATAACTAGTAAAACCCATGGTGATGCACTAGGTCGTATGAACCTTTTGTCTAGATTCTCTTGCAACCGCTTCTTTAACTTCTCCAGTTCGATAGGAGCCATCCTATAGGGATACTTCGAGAGAGGAGTCCCTCTAGGTATGAGTTCAATTTAGAAATCTACCTCACGATCCGGGGGAATTCCGGGTAGCTATTTGGGAAATACATCACTATATTCCCTCACGATGTGCATTTCCTCAAGGTTGGAACTTTCCTTCGACACAACCATTTTGGCGAGGTATGCTTCTTCATAGGGAATCAACACCCACACCATTGAAAAATTTTTCAAAGGAGATTCATGATCTTTATTTCATTTGTAGAGAAGCATGGGAAGGTTCAGAATATGAAAAGACATTTCCTTTTCCTGACAGTTGATATGTGCTCTATATAATGAGAGCCAATCCATTCCCATTATAATGTCAAATTATACTAAGGGAAGTATGACGAGAATCTCCAGAAGAATCTTCCCACATACACCAATAGGAGAAGAGTCAAACACTTGGGTTGCAATGATTCCACCACTTGATGTTTTTACAGATATCTCTACTTCAAGGTTTCGGTTCATCAACTCTATAGTTCTAGAAAACTTGCAAGATATAAAGGAATGCGTAGAACTAGAATCAAATTAGAATATTTCTATTCTTTAGTGAATAGGAAGCGTACCTTGTATGACTTCATTATCATTCTCTACTTCTAAAGTAGTTATGGAATAATACTTCCCTTTTTTACTTTGGATTTTGTGGATGTTGATGCTGATTACCCTCGAGAACTCGAGGTATAGTGCATTGGCTTGCATAGTTCCCTAGCTCCCTACAATTGTAGCATTGGCCCATGGGTGGTTATCTCCTTTTTTCCACTACATTCTCCTTCCATTTTGTGTAATATCGACACGCGTGAGCATATTGTCCTTATTTCCCACACTTGAAGAACTTCCCAGTCCCTTTGAGGCTGTTCCCATGGTGCTACTTCCCACATTTTTGGCATGTGGGTCATTGAGTTTTCTTCCCACTTTTTTCATTAGATCATCCAGCTTGAAACTCCATCTTTCATTTCATATCCCCATATCCATGGGACTATTCTAAAAACCTGTAAAGACCCGTAAAATTCAAGGGAAATTTTTTCTTAATTTTCTTTAGAATTTTACAAGAGCGCGGTTTCAGACGGCACCTGATTCCGAGGCCCGGAGTGCCCGGAATTAATTTCCGAAGTTTGGCTCGGGTACGTTCAGTGAACGAACGAGCGGGAATTCCTAACTTTTTATCCGGTGCTCGGAATTGAAATCCGAGGGCACCGATGAACTCGCAGCGCCGATATTCGCTTAAGGAGACCTTTCCCGAAGTTGCGTTTACACGTGGGAAGTTGTAAAAAAATAAAATTGTGAATGTTAAAATAAAAATTTAACTTCAATTTTTATTTTTATCTTCCTTAAGTGTTTTTATCCTTTGGGTGGAAGTTGGGTGACAACCCAACTTCCCTTGGGAGGTTAAGAGGGTGGTGGGGCCCACACGAACCCCACCCCTTCATATTCTCTAACCCTCCCCAACTCACAATTAATGTTGTAAACTTAAGTTATAACTTATGTCATTAATAAGTGAGTTTAATTAATGTTTTGAAATTCAAACTTTTGAATTTCAAAGGTTGTGTTGTGTTAATAAATTAAGTGAGCTTAATTTATTGTTTTTGGTTAGTCCCTTTATTTCTTGAGAGGATTTGAGAGCTTTCTCTTCTTCTTCAAACCTCAACGAAGAACGCGAAGAACGCCGTTCTTCAACGAAGAACTTCTTCCGCGTCATCTCTTCCGCGACGGTTTTCCGCGACGAACGCCTTCAACAACCACTCTTCCTCCGACGTCAAAGGAATCGAGTGCGACTATCGAGGTAGAGATTCTTGAGTTCGTTATTTTCTTTATTATTTGACTTTCCTCAAGTCTTGACGAGGAACGCTCAATTTCCGACGAAGAACGCCGCTCCGCTCTTCTTCGTTTACCGTGTCAACGAAAGGGGACACCACTTCTTCCTCGGACAATCTTCGTCGGCGTACAAGTTTCGCCCACGACGTGTCACTTCGAACGCTTTCCTTCGTCATCGGATTTGACGAACGGCTTCCGCGACGCCCGACCTCCGCGACGTCGTCTTCCGGGGACTTAGTCAAATCCTCGAACTTATACCCGAGGTAGGGGTTGTTGGTTCATTATTTCTTTATTCTTTTTCCTTGAACGTGGATCTCGCATGTCTAACTTGATGCTTGATTGTTTAAGTTGCGTTATTAATTTAACGTGAGGGGGCCGGACCGCACGAACACGGCCGAACCCCCCTCCAACGTTCATGTTTATTCATGCGGGTGGAAGCAAGTAGCGTGGTGCCGTCGCACCACGCGGATGATCGTACAATTAATTTACGTGGCGCCGTCGCGCCACGCCGAGGGAAAATCTTCAAGAACGCGACGCCGTCGCGCCGCGTTGAAAAGAATCGAAGCACGGCGAAGGGGCGCGGTGCCGATGCACCGCGCCGGATGACGAACACCGCGGCCGGTTCCGGGCCGCGGCGGGACGAGAAGACCGCGGCCGGTTCCGGGCCGCGGCGGGACGAGAAGACCGCGGCCGGTTCCGGGCCGCGGCGGAAGGAAAGACCGGCGGCCGGGCCGCCGGCGTCGGAAGTCGAGGGCGGGACCGGAATTTCCGGTCCCGTTGGTAAAAACCGGCCGGCCAACTGGCCGGCCGGATGTCATAAAACCGGGGGAATTAAATCCCCCGGTCGGTCCTTTAAAACCCCCCTCTTAAAGAGGGGGGCGGTTCATGAGGGAAGGGGGCAGCAGCCCCCTTGGTTCACCGCCAGCAGGCCCCCCCACGTGGTTGGGGGCGGTTTAAAAAAAAATAAACGGCGCGGCCAGATTGCCGCGCCGCCCTTCAATCAAGCCCCCCACGTTGGGGGGGCGGTTCTTACAAACCGGCGCGGCTAATTGCCGCGCCGCCTTCCAGCAAAGCGGGAGCCTTGCTCCCCGCTAGCCGACCGCCAGCGCGGCCCGCTGCCGCCGCCAGCGCGGCCCGCCGCCGCCGCCGCCGCGGCCCGCCGCGCCGCCGCCCGCCGCCGCCGCGCGCCGCCGCCGGCCACCGCGCCGCCGCCGTCCGCCGCCGCCGTCCGCCGCCGCCGGCCCCCGCGCCGCCCAGGGGGGGTCGGGCCGGGTCGGCCCGGACCCGGACCCCCCCGTTTCGAACCTGTTTTGGTTTTTGTCTCATAACTTGAGCCTCGGACCTCCGAATGACGAACCGTCTGCGGCAACGCGATCCTTGGATCGAGACGGTCGTTTCGATATATCGCACTCAAGGTTTCGGGTTACTTTGAGTTCGGCCGGGTTGGTTCGTTCACGAAACCAACCGGGCCTTCGGAGCGGAAACGCTCATATCTCGAGCCACGAACGTCCGATTGACGCGCCGTCAGTCGCGTTGTGTTCCTCTTAGTGAATCGGATCTTTTGGCATACTCCGCCCGAGGTTTGGACGCAGGTGGAGTACGGTCGGGTTGGTTTTTCCTTAAAAACCAACCGGGCCCCGGAGACGAAAATGCCAATAACTCACAGACCGGGCGTCCGATTGACGCGCCGTCTGTTTCGTTGACTTCCTCTTGATGAGACGGAACTTTTGACATACTCCGCCCGAGTTTTGGTTACAGTCGGAGTATGGCCGGGTTGGATTGTACCCGAAATCCAACCGGGCCCCTGGAACGGAAAAGCTGATATCTTTCAGACAGGACGTCCGCTTGACGAGCCGTCAGCGGCGTTGGTGGTTACGTTGAGTAACGGTCCCTTTGAGTTTACCCTATGGGAGTTCGGGGTACAGTTGAGATACGGCCGGGATTGGTTCGCACTCGAAACCAACCGGGCCCCTGGGACGAAAAGGCTAATAACTCACAGACCGAGCGTCCGATCGACGCGCCGTCTGTTGCGTTGAGACTCCTGTGACGAGACGGACTTTTGAGATACTTCTTCGTGGGACTTTGTGATACTTGGAGTATCGACTAGTAGCTCGTGGAGCGGACCCTCCCGGAGACGAGCGTGCAGAGTACGGAGACCGTGTAGCCGGCTGAGACCTGACGACTGCTTGACCGACTCGACTTGGAGTGAGTCGACTAGCCCAGTGGACGGAGCGCCCGGTATTTGGCGGCAGACCCACGACGGACGGAGCGCCTGGTAGTTGGCAGCAGACCCGCGGTACTCGACAGGAGGAGTACCTCAGTAGGCTATCTGGGTAGCGCCCGGTATTTGGCAGCAGACCCTCAGCGGACGGAGCGCCTGGTAGTTGGCAGCAGACCCGCAGTACTCGACAGGAGGAGTACTTCAGCAGTCCTAGGTTAGTGAGCGGCAGCCTCGGAGTCGTGACAGGACCACTGTACACTCTAGAGACGGAGCTCTTCAGCAGTTACAGTTTCGATAATGAAAATCCTGGTTTGAGCTGAGACTTTGACCTTGTGTTAACCTCATGATTGAGATGGGTCACTTGATAACTTAGGTATATGTATGGGCATATACCTGGGTAGTGGTTATCCGTTGATCTCATGATTCTTGTGTTTCCTCATGACTGAGATGGTTACTTAATAACTTAGGTATATGTATGGGCATATACCTAAGTAGGGTTTATCTGTTGAGATCTTCTTGTGTTTATCCTTGTTGGTTTTAGTGAGACCTTGAGGGTCTCGGGGTCCCTACTGAGTATCGTTATACTCACCCCTGCACGGGCTATGCCCGCACCTCGTTGTGTTTGTTGCAGACGACGGACATAGCTGACAGAGGCCGAGTGTTCGAGGACTGGACGGTATCTGGAGGTGGACTATACGACGAGGCGGTACCCGGAGGTGGACACTGGGCGGGACATACTCGGAGCGGATGGCGGGACCCGAGGAGCAGAGGAGCTATCTGTACCCACCCTTCAGGTGGGATTTCCAGTGGACATCTCAGCGTAGCAGCTTTACCTTTCAGTCGCTGTTTTCCCTTTCGAGTTGTACTTTACAGTTGGGCTTGTATTTCCGGCCCCTTTTACTTTTCAGCTCTTCTTTTTGTACTTAGTGTTTTACTTCCGCTTGTACTCTGTGGTGCTTGTTTTCTTTATAAAGGCAATGCCTTCCCAGTTATCGGGATTTTACGCCTTTGGTGCTAGTCGCCAACCCCTGGCCTATGGAAGGCGGGCTTGGGGTAGTCACGGCACGGGCCCCGAGGACGGGTCGTGACAAATTGGTATCAGAGGAGTTCGGTTCTACCGCAGAACTTATAACTCTGATGTCTCTTTCTGTGAAGCAATAGTGTTGAGAGTACCGAGTGTGGTTTTCAGTTCAGGGAGTCCAGTGTTGGTGCGGGCGGCCGACGTATCCATACACCAGGACCCTGACAACTGATTTCCGACTTTGTGCACGAAAACACTGATTGCGTGTGTGTTTTCAAAGGTTTTTCCCCTTAAAACAGCTCAAACCAGGTCAGCTCACCAGGTATAATCGTTTGATCGTGTTACGTTGTTTCTTTCATGATGGCCCACCGAGCAGCGAGACTCCAGTGCAGGGCCCTTTTTCAGTGTTGGCACCTTCGGGTGGTGTACCAGCAGCACCACCACCCGTTAGGCAGCAGATGCCACTAGCTGACGGTGCACGCTAGCAGAGCGCGATGCACGAGTTCCAGCAGTAGAGGCCTCTGAGGATACGAGGCGAGACAGATTTCCCAGGCAGCAGTGGACTGGATGGAGACGAATGCTAGAGTTCTACGCCTAGCTTGGATACTAGTAGAGCGGATGATGATCTTAGCTCCAGGTGTTTCCAGAGAGTGACCATGAGGTTGGTCCTTATAGTAACGAGGCTTCGGTACGCGAACCGATACCTGGATTAGTACCTACGGGTAGAGCGCCAGCTTTGTCACTACCTGTTGGTCAGCAGACACTACCGGCGGTACCGGTAGCAGAGACTCGGGCGTGTAAAATGTTTCAGGAGGAGGAAGTGCTAAGGACAGATGAATCTGCAGGGTAGCAGACGTGGAAGCAGAGCTTGGAGAGCAGCATGTGGTGGTGTACATTTCGACATGTTACGACCACCCGACTTAGTAGTCCCCGCCAGGCTCAGGGAGCAGGAGGGCTGGGGAGGAGAATAGCTGCATTGCGGTCAAGGAGTGTGACCCAGGAGCTCTAAGAATGATTCGGGGTACGAATTATGTCTACTACGAGCTGCCATATCTATAGACATAGGAACCAATCATTCTACCCTTCCACGAATCATGTCCCAGACCTAGAGGTTCCGGGTAAGCCGTAGACTTGACCCTCACGTCTGGAGATACCTTTGGGAGGAGACTCGATAATCACGCTTACGCCGACGGTGTGATTTGACCTCGAGGCGAGAGTTTCGGTTGGAATCTCTTGGTGGCAGCGTAGAGGCCTTACGACGTTGATCTGGGTATGGTTTTGATTCACAAATCATACCCCGGTTGACTGTTTTAGGCAAACGTCGGAATGGGTTTTCCTTGGTCGGCGAAAAGGAAACCCTGGGCAGCTCATGTTAAACTCAGACATAAGAGGGTGTGACCGATCACTCTTGAGTTGGTCAACCCTACCCCTGTGGCAGCAGGAGTTTGAGTTCAGTTCTAACCTAAAAAGGGAAACCTCTTGAGTTCGAGGGTGACGAACACGTTCTTATACGGTCTCAACCCGATGAGGTTTCGGAGATGTGGCCGAGGCGGCATGTTATCTCCGAAGTTCGATGGACCCTTTTGATCTTCAGCAGGGTAGGCAAGGAGGTTTACCGCTTAACCCTACCACCTCAGTCGCACCGGGTGCATAGTGACCACCACGTGTCTTAGCTGTGGAGATACGTGTATGTTTCTTCGCACGTCATCGACCCCGGGGAGTTGGACGTCGATGACAGGGCGATAAGCACAGAGATTCTAGTAGAGATTGAGGATCGACAAGAGTAGGTTCTACGTGAACGGTTGCTTCCTCTGGGGTGCTTCTCGGGTAGCACAAGATCTTCAGGTGAGCATATGGGAGCGTAAAGCTCAGTTGCGTGCTCAGTACTACTTTGTTTCCCTTAAGTGTGAGTTGAAGCTTTACGGGGACGTAAAGCCCTGAGGTGGGAGTAATGTAAAGACCCGTAAAATTCAAGGGAAATTTTTTCTTAATTTTCTTTAGAATTTTACAAGAGCGCGGTTTCAGACGGCACCTGATTCCGAGGCCCGGAGTGCCCGGAATTAATTTCCGAAGTTTGGCTCGGGTACGTTCAGTGAACGAACGAGCGGGAATTCCTAACTTTTTATCCGGTGCTCGGAATTGAAATCCGAGGGCACCGATGAACTCGCAGCGCCGATATTCGCTTAAGGAGACCTTTCCCGAAGTTGCGTTTACACGTGGGAAGTTGTAAAAAAATAAAATTGTGAATGTTAAAATAAAAATTTAACTTCAATTTTTATTTTTATCTTCCTTAAGTGTTTTTATCCTTTGGGTGGAAGTTGGGTGACAACCCAACTTCCCTTGGGAGGTTAAGAGGGTGGTGGGGCCCACACGAACCCCACCCCTTCATATTCTCTAACCCTCCCCAACTCACAATTAATGTTGTAAACTTAAGTTATAACTTATGTCATTAATAAGTGAGTTTAATTAATGTTTTGAAATTCAAACTTTTGAATTTCAAAGGTTGTGTTGTGTTAATAAATTAAGTGAGCTTAATTTATTGTTTTTGGTTAGTCCCTTTATTTCTTGAGAGGATTTGAGAGCTTTCTCTTCTTCTTCAAACCTCAACGAAGAACGCGAAGAACGCCGTTCTTCAACGAAGAACTTCTTCCGCGTCATCTCTTCCGCGACGGTTTTCCGCGACGAACGCCTTCAACAACGACTCTTCCTCCGACGTCAAAGGAATCGAGTGCGACTATCGAGGTAGAGATTCTTGAGTTCGTTATTTTCTTTATTATTTGACTTTCCTCAAGTCTTGACGAGGAACGCTCAATTTCCGACGAAGAACGCCGCTCCGCTCTTCTTCGTTTACCGTGTCAACGAAAGGGGACACCACTTCTTCCTCGGACAATCTTCGTCGGCGTACAAGTTTCGCCCACGACGTGTCACTTCGAACGCTTTCCTTCGTCATCGGATTTGACGAACGGCTTCCGCGACGCCCGACCTCCGCGACGTCGTCTTCCGGGGACTTAGTCAAATCCTCGAACTTATACCCGAGGTAGGGGTTGTTGGTTCATTATTTCTTTATTCTTTTTCCTTGAACGTGGATCTCGCATGTCTAACTTGATGCTTGATTGTTTAAGTTGCGTTATTAATTTAACGTGAGGGGGCCGGACCGCACGAACACGGCCGAACCCCCCTCCAACGTTCATGTTTATTCATGCGGGTGGAAGCAAGTAGCGTGGTGCCGTCGCACCACGCGGATGATCGTACAATTAATTTACGTGGCGCCGTCGCGCCACGCCGAGGGAAAATCTTCAAGAACGCGACGCCGTCGCGCCGCGTTGAAAAGAATCGAAGCACGGCGAAGGGGCGCGGTGCCGACGCACCGCGCCGGATGACGAACGCCGCGGCCGGTTCCGGGCCGCGGCGGGACGAGAAGACCGCGGCCGGTTCCGGGCCGCGGCGGGACGAGAAGACCGCGGCCGGTTCCGGGCCGCGGCGGAAGGAAAGACCGGCGGCCGGGCCGCCGGCGTCGGAAGTCGAGGGCGGGACCGGAATTTCCGGTCCCGTTGGTAAAAACCGGCCGGCCAACTGGCCGGCCGGATGTCATAAAACCGGGGGAATTAAATCCCCCGGTCGGTCCTTTAAAACCCCCCTCTTAAAGAGGGGGGCGGTTCATGAGGGAAGGGGGCAGCAGCCCCCTTGGTTCACCGCCAGCAGGCCCCCCACGTGGTTGGGGGCGGTTTAAAAAAAAATAAACGGCGCGGCCAGATTGCCGCGCCGCCCTTCAATCAAGCCCCCCACGTTGGGGGGGCGGTTCTTACAAACCGGCGCGGCTAATTGCCGCGCCGCCTTCCAGCAAAGCGGGAGCCTTGCTCCCCGCTAGCCGACCGCCAGCGCGGCCCGCTGCCGCCGCCAGCGCGGCCCGCCGCCGCCGCCGCCGCGGCCCGCCGCGCCGCCGCCCGCCGCCGGCCACCGCGCCGCCGCCGTCCGCCGCCGCCGTCCGCCGCCGCCGGCCACCGCGCCGCCCAGGGGGGGTCGGGCCGGGTCGGCCCGGACCCGGACCCCCCCGTTTCGAACCTGTTTTGGTTTTTGGCTCATAACTTGAGCCTCGGACCTCCGAATGACGAACCGTCTACGGCAACGCGATCCTTGGATCGAGACGGTCGTTTCGATATATCGCACTCAAGGTTTCGGGTTACTTTGAGTTCGGCCGGGTTGGTTCGTTCACGAAACCAACCGGGCCTTCGGAGCGGAAACGCTCATATCTCGAGCCACGAACGTCCGATTGACGCGCCGTCAGTCGCGTTGTGTTCCTCTTAGTGAATCGGATCTTTTGGCATACTCCGCCCGAGGTTTGGACGCAGGTGGAGTACGGTCGGGTTGGTTTTTCCTTAAAAACCAACCGGGCCCCGGAGACGAAAATGCCAATAACTCACAGACCGGGCGTCCGATTGACGCGCCGTCTGTTTCGTTGACTTCCTCTTGATGAGACGGAACTTTTGACATACTCCGCCCGAGTTTTGGTTACAGTCGGAGTATGGCCGGGTTGGATTGTACCCGAAATCCAACCGGGCCCCTGGAACGGAAAAGCTGATATCTTTCAGACAGGACGTCCGCTTGACGAGCCGTCAGCGGCGTTGGTGGTTACGTTGAGTAACGGTCCCTTTGAGTTTACCCTATGGGAGTTCGGGGTACAGTTGAGATACGGCCGGGATTGGTTCGCACTCGAAACCAACCGGGCCCCTGGGACGAAAAGGCTAATAACTCACAGACCGAGCGTCCGATCGACGCGCCGTCTGTTGCGTTGAGACTCCTGTGACGAGACGGACTTTTGAGATACTTCTTCGTGGGACTTTGTGATACTTGGAGTATCGACTAGTAGCTCGTGGAGCGGACCCTCCCGGAGACGAGCGTGCAGAGTACAGAGACCGTGTAGCCGGCTGAGACCTGACGACTGCTTGACCGACTCGACTTGGAGTGAGTCGACTAGCCCAGTGGACGGAGCGCCCGGTATTTGGCGGCAGACCCACGACGGACGGAGCGCCTGGTAGTTGGCAGCAGACCCGCGGTACTCGACAGGAGGAGTACCTCAGTAGGCTATCTGGGTAGCGCCCGATATTTGGCAGCAGATCCTCAGCGGACGGAGCGCCTGGTAGTTGGCAGCAGACCCGCAGTACTCGACAGGAGGAGTACTTCAGCAGTCCTAGGTTAGTGAGCGGCAGCCTCGGAGTCGTGACAGGACCACTGTACACTCTAGAGACGGAGCTCTTCAGCAGTTACGGTTTCGATAATGAAAATCCTGGTTTGAGCTGAGACTTTGACCTTGTGTTAACCTCATGATTGAGATGGGTCACTTGATAACTTAGGTATATGTATGGGCATATACCTGGGTAGTGGTTATCCGTTGATCTCATGATTCTTGTGTTTCCTCATGATTGAGATGGTTACTTAATAACTTAGGTATATGTATGGGCATATACCTAAGTAGGGTTTATCTGTTGAGATCTTCTTGTGTTTATCCTTGTTGGTTTTAGTGAGACCTTGAGGGTCTCGGGGTCCCTACTGAGTATCGTTATACTCACCCCTGCACGGGCTATGCCCGCACCTCGTTGTGTTTGTTGCAGACGACGGACATAGCTGACAGAGGCCGAGTGTTCGAGGACTGGACGGTATCTGGAGGTGGACTATACGACGAGGCGGTACCCGGAGGTGGACACTGGGCGGGACATACTCGGAGCGGATGGCGGGACCCGAGGAGCAGAGGAGCTATCTGTACCCACCCTTCAGGTGGGATTTCCAGTGGACATCTCAGCGTAGCAGCTTTACCTTTCAGTCGCTGTTTTCCCTTTCGAGTTGTACTTTACAGTTGGGCTTGTATTTCCGGCCCCTTTTACTTTTCAGCTCTTCTTTTTGTACTTAGTGTTTTACTTCCGCTTGTACTCTGTGGTGCTTGTTTTCTTTATAAAGGCAATGCCTTCCCAGTTATCGGGATTTTACGCCTTTGGTGCTAGTCGCCAACCCCTGGCCTATGGAAGGCGGGCTTGGGGTAGTCACGGCACGGGCCCCGAGGACGGGTCGTGACAAAACCCCATCTCCACTTTGACAACACACTGAACAACTTCTTCATAACTCCCAAAGTCTCAAATTACAAGAGCATTTCGAAGGTGTGGTTTTAATCCACTAAAGAATCAATCATCTTTTCTATCATTGTTAATAACAAAACCGAAAGTGTAACTTGAATGCCTTGTGAAATTTGCTTCATAGTTTTTAACAAATTCTCTTTCTTTTTTCGTGAGCTCTAAAAATTCTCTCTCCATCTTCGTGCGAAGAGTTCATGGGAAATACTTATTAAGAAACATTATCTTAAAGTTTTCCCATTCCATCTCTTCAACTTCCTCCCTTGGATCTTGTGCTGTTAATAAAATCCCACAATTTATCGACCAATCCATCTAGATGATAAATGGATAGAGTCACATTCTCTGTCTCAAAATAGTGAAGTATAGAAAAGATCTTCTCCATGTAGTTGACCCACTATTCCGTAACTAGTGGATTGGAAGATCTACTAAATGTCGGTGGTCATTTCTGTATAAAATATTTGATATCCAGTTGTTCCATCTTTGGTGAAGGAGGAAGTTACACATAATAATGTTTATTGTTCATAACCTGAGATAATTGGGTAATCATCACCATGAAGTTTTTAACTCCACCACCCAAATCATTGGGGATGTCGTTCAGGCAATCGTTGCATTGGCCCTTGCATGAGTTGTTGTCCTGGTTTCTCCTGGTTCCCACCATTTTCTAAAATAGAAAAGGTTAGTAAAAAACATAAGTAAACAAGTCATGAAAAAATAACTAATTCATTTTCACAATATATACTAACATCATAAGATATGGGATGCCTATGTAGAAATTCTTGTGTGCATATTTTCACTTACTCTCATGCTAGAGGTTTTCTCTAGGGTTCACTAATCCTAAATCCAAAATTAACTAAACCTTGCCTATGATACCAATAATAGAGACCCAAACTTTTCTTACAGTACTATTACATTATTTTAAGATAAAAAACAGAATATTATTACAAACTAGAGGATCCAAAGGTTTAGTTTCTAGGGAAAACTAGGACCATACATAGTAATTACATCATCAAGCATAAACATTTATTTAATTTCATCTTCTCTAGCTTCTTATTGGCACTTGACCTCTCCTTATTACATGTAGCCACCTAATGATATACATCAAAAGTGGTGTGATAAATTCCCAGTAAGAGGATAGATAAGAACAATATAGCATGGGGTTAGCATAATCATAACATGGTAAAAAGATCATGAACAAGAGAGGAAGCATAAATATATGACTTGAAATGTGGAAATGCATAAAAAAATGAAACATCATGTCTTATTGGTTAACTACCACACATACTTGTGAACCAAGATATCATCTTGTTCACACATCATTTCAAATTTAATATTGATATTCTTTACTTTACCCAATGCATTGGAGCACTATATAATTCTGGGCGGACCCGTCACTTTGAAACATTCATATTGCGCTATATAATTTCGGGCGCACCTGTCGCATCATAACATTATCATTATCATGATTGCCACAAGGAACATATATCGAATGTGAACATAACTAAACCATATAAAGTAATGGGTTACATATCATAAGAACACATTAAAAAACATTGGGTTCCCAAAAGAAAGAGGTGATAACATAAATGTTACAAGAACTGTCCACTTTGAGTGAGAGGTAAAAGGTGTGTTCTTAAAAGAAGAGTTCTTTTGGAAAAAAATTTGTTTAACATAAAAACCAGGGAAAAAATGTATATCCAAGAAATATAAATACAATGATGAATAAATGATCTTTAAATAGTAACCATATCACAAATGGAGTGAATGAGGGAGAACCCGAAGGATGAAAGTTGGGTTTGAGAATTTCCCCTTACCTTGTATCTGAATGATTCCTTCTATTTAATGTCCTATATAATGACATTATATTCATTAATTATACATATAGAACCTTTTTTACATTAATATGGTTCATTATGGTTTCATTAAGTGACTTTATGTGCCTTTGGATGAGTTATACAGTTTAATAACATTATTTGGGAATGTTTGTTTTTATGGTTTTCTTGAGTGGTTCACATGTATTCTTAAATTGAAGTTTGGGTAGAAAATGGGTAAACATCCTAAACAGATATTAAATGTTATTAATGATATTAAAGAATATTTGATTATCTTATAATGAATCATATTATATCCATGTGGATGAATCATTAGATAAGAATTAAATGATGCTTATTTGGGTTAATTTGGGCGGTTTTTCGATCACAATGAAGTTGTTTTAATTTATCACTTAGTAATATGGATATAAGTGAGTTACAGAAATTTAAATAGGAAATAATACATATAAAATATTCTGGTTTAACCATAAAAATGGTTTCATGACCTGATCTGAAGGTAGAAATGGAAGAAGAAAACATGTTGTTCTTGAAGGTGATAAATTAACACCTCACGAACAACATTCTATTTAATAAAATAAAAGGAAGAGGAACATGGGTTGAATTATATAATATACAATTAGTTTCATAAAATTCCATTATATTCATGATTCTTGAGTTACCATACCATTTGGACAAAGATAGGTGGGGTGAGAATAAGAAAAGAACTTGAAATTGAAAGGGAATTAAAGGAGAAGAGGGAGAGAAATTACATCTTGAATCCTTCTCTTGAGATCATCCTTATGGGACTAAGCTTGGACTTTTGATTAGACTAGAAGATATTGAACGTTGGGGAGGGGCTAGGTAAGATGTTTGGAAAGATTTTAGACAAGGCTTCAAGCTTAAGATGAGTGAGGAAATGGGGGTGTGAAGGGTTGTTATTATTGTGGAGGGGAGATGGGTTTCCTTAATATAAAATTCATTAGTTTATTAATTTACCCTAAGACAAGAAATAGTGAGTATTGAATGATCAAGAAGAGTAATTGTATCATGTTATAATGACCCAAGTGGGCTTATATCAGTATAACATCACACATGACTCTATAATTATCTTATTTAGCTTATTTTTGTATATTACAGTATTTCGCTATTCATCAAAAATTCATGTATTTTAGAAAAATCCCAAAACATTAACCCAACCATTTTCCAACGTGTAGAATCCAAAAATAAAGTCCATTTTTCAAAAATAATTTTCTAATTGTGATTAATTTAATATTTAATTAAAATCATGGTTTATTACTAAAAAAAGTTTTAAAACATTCATTTACGTATTCTGAAACATAGGTACATCATACTTACAGTTAAATATTATTTTTATACTATCATAGGTAAGGTTACTATTAATTAGGGTATACCACTATTCAGAAGGGTATGTTACTATTCATAAAGGTAGGTTAATATTCACCAATTTTTTTATTAGACTCCAAAAATCATCTTGAACACAATCATGTATGTAAAATTTTCAAAATTCCAAGAACAGAAGTGAAAAACTTATGTTTAAAGGTCACTTATCACTTAGTAGTTCATTATGTTGTGTTTTCATGTTATTTTATGAAATAATTATCATAAGGGAATTTCCATTGAAAAACATTAGGTCATTACATTATTCCCCCTTAAGAAATTTCACCCCCGAAATTTCACTTTACACAAACAGGTGAGGGTGTTTCTCCATCATTGCCTCTTTTGGTTCCCAAGTTTCTTCCTAAAACTTATGGTTCATCCACAACACTTTGACAGGATGGGTTTTCTAGTTGCGTAGAACCTTATCTCTCCGATCCAGAATCTCTACTTATTTTTCCTCATAAGAGAGATCATATTCTAGCTATACAAACTCTGATTTCAGTACATGTGAGGGTCCGGTTTGTACTTCCTCGGGAGTGATATGTGAAACACATCCTGATCTTGATCCATATTTGGTGGAAGTGCAAGTCGATAGGGCACGACTCCTATGCAGTCAGGGATCTCAAAGGGGATAATGTACCTTATGCTAAGATTCAATTACTTCCCAAATCACATGACTCTCTTCCATGGAGATATTCAAAGGAAGACTTTATCTGCAACGTCGAACTCCAAGTCCCTTCGATTGTTTTTAGCATAGCTCTTTTGATGACTTTGGGCATCTTTGATGTGTTTCTGGATGACTTGAACCTTCTCTATCATCTCTTGAACAAGATCAGGTCCAAGTAGCTTGCTTTCTCCTACTTCATCCCAATAGGTTGGAGTTCTACATCGTTTTCCAGACAAAACTTCATATGGAGCCATCTGAATACCCGAGTGGAAGATATTGTTGTATGAGAACTCAACCAATGGAAGATTCTGATCCCAACCACATTTGAATTCAAGAGAGAAGGCTCTTAGCATATCTTTATGCGTCTGAATAGTCCTTTCAAATTGGCCATCAGTTTGGGGGTGATAGGTCGTGCGGAAATTTAATTTAGCAGACAAAGCATGTCGAAGGCTCCTTTAGAATTTAGATGTGATCCTCAGATCATGGCCAGAGACAATTGAGAGTGGAACACCGTGCAGTCTCACCACTTCCTTCACATATATCATTCCATGTTGTTCAAGTGAGCGATCTTCCCAAATAGCAATAAAATGGGCTGTCTTTGTGAGTCAGTCAACCACAACCCATATCTCATTATTTCCCTTCGATGTCTTTCAGAGACCCGTGACAAAGTCCATAGTAACATTTTACCATTTCCACATGGGTATAGGCAATGGCTGCATCATACCTTTGGACAATTGTTTCCTAACTTTAACATGCTGACATACCAAGCACCTTGATATATATTCAGCAATCTACTTCTTCAGGTTATCCCACCAGAAGTGTTCTTGGAGATCACGGTACATCTTGGTACTCCCATGATGGATAGAGAATGTTGTGCTGTGTGAATTTTCCAAAAGATCCTTCTATATCCTGGGTGGTGAAGGAACACAAAACCGGGTTCCAAACCGAATAACACCATCATCACCAATAAAGAACTCATGCAACTTCCCTTCCTTTACTACATTCACCCTATTTTGTATCTCTACATCATCCATCTGTGCTTTCTTAATATACTCCTGAATGGATGGTTGCGCAGTCATTTGGGCATGGTAGGATGTATCCCCTGCCCTTTTGACTTCCAAACCCATCCTTTTCATATCTACGAAGATAGGGTCTTTTTCAATCCGTGACACAGATAGAGTAGCGGGTTATTTTCTGCTTAGAGCATCAGCTACCTTGTCCACCTTTCCAGGATGGTTTAGAATAGAGAAATTGTAATCCTTGATTAGATCTAACCATATGCTTCGATGAATTTTGAGATCCTTTTGTGTAGATATATATATTTTAGCTCTTGTGGTTGGTTTATATGTCTCACTTATCACCATAAAGGTTGTGCTGCTAGATTTTCAAGGCAAAAATCACGGCTTCTAGCTCTAGATTATGTTTTGGGTAGTTCTTCTCATGGATCTTCAACTATCATGAGGCATAGGCTATCACATTTTCATTTTTCATGAGTAAACAACCCAAGCCTTTCATTGAAGAATCACTGTATATCACAAAACTTACTCCACTTTTCAGTAGTGTGAGTACAGTTGTAGTGTTCGGCCTTCACTTTAGCACTTTGATGCTTCTCTCACATTCTTCCATCCAGACATACTTTAACCATTTCCTTGTCAACTTAGTTAGAGTGCTTTACAATCGTGAGACGTTTCTCAAAAAACGACGATTGAACCCAGCTAATCCAAGAAATCTATGGATTTTTGTTACCCTAGAGGGCGTGGGCCATTCCTCAATCGCCTTTGTTTTTGAAGGATCCACAGAAATTCCCTCACTTGTGATCAAATTTCCCAAGAATGTGACTTGTTCCATCCAAAACTCACACTTTCTAAACTTGGCGTACAACTTCTCCTTTCTCATATTCTCCAAAACAAGTCTTAGATGTTCTTCATGTTCCTCCTTTATCTTGGAGTAGATGAGAATATCATCAATAAGAACTACTATAAATTTGTCTAGGTAATGTATAAAGACATTATTCATCAAATCCATGAAGATTGAAAGGGCTCTAATAAGTCTGAAGGGCATCACCAAAAACTCATAGTGCCCATACATTGTTCGGAAGGCAGTCTTCGGAATATCTTCCTTCTTCACCTTTACCTGATGATATCCAGAATGAAGATCCACCTTTAAGAATTATTGAGCACCTCTTAACTGATCGAACATGTTGTCAATCCTTGGAAGTGGATACTTGTTCATTATGGTGATCTTGTTGAGTTCCTGATAATCGATACACAGCCGCATTGTTCCATCCTTCTTCTTCACAAAGAGAACTAGCGCACCCCAAGGTGATTCACTAGGGCGTATGAACCCCTTTTACAGATGCTCTTTTAGCTGCTTCTTTAACTCCTCTAGTTCGATAGGATCCATCTTATAGGTACACTTCGAGATAGGTGTAGCTCTAGGTATGAGTTTAATTGAGAACTCTACCACATGATCTGGGGGAATTCTGGGTAACTCTTCGGGAAATACATCATCATATTCTCTCCTGATGGGCATTTCTTAAAGGTTGGAACTTTCCTTCGACTCAACCATTTGGGTGAGGTATGATTCTTCATAGGGAATCAACACCCACACCATTAACGGATTTTTCAAAGGAGATTCATGATCTTACTTTAATTTGTAGAGAATCATGGGATGGTTCGTAATATGAAATGATATTCTCTTTTCCCAACATTTGATACATTCTCTATATAACGAGAGCCAATCCATTCCCATTATAGCATCGAATTACACTAAGAGAAGTATTACGAGATTCACCAGATGAATCTTCCAACATACTCCAACAGGAGAAGAGTCAAACACTTGAATTGCAATGACTCCACCACATAGTGTTTTGACATATATCTCTACTTAAAGGTTTTGGGGCTTTGATTCTATAGTTATAGCAAACTTGCAAGATATAAAAAAATTCGTAGAACCAGAATCAAATAAGATTTTTCCATTCTTGAGTGAATAGGAAGTGTACCTTGTACAACTTCATTATCTTCCTCCACTTCCACAGTAGTGATGGAATAAGCCTTCCTTTGTTCCTTTGGATTTGGTGGCTACTGATGCTGATTACCCTCGAGAACTTGAGGTTTAATGCACTGGCTTGCATAGTACCCTAGCTCCCTACTATTGTAGAATTGAACCATGGGTGGTGATCTCATTTCATCAACTACATTCTCCTTCCTTTTTGCCTCTTTTCGACACTATTGATCATGGTGTTCTTATTTACCACACTTGAAGCACTTCCTCGTCCCTTTGAGGCAGTTCCCATGGTACAACTTCCCACATTTTTTGCACGTGGGTCATTGAGTTTTCTTCACACTTTTATCATTAGATCATCTATCTTGAAACTCCATCTTTCGTTTCTTACCCCCATATACATGGGAATATTCTCCAAACTATATCTCCACTTTGAGAGTACACTAAAAAACTTCTTCATAACTCCCAAGGCCTTGAATTAAGAGATCCTTTCGAAGGTGTGGTTTTAATACACTAAAGAATCAATCAATTTTTCTATCATTGTTGATAACAAAACACTAGGCATACGTTGAAATCCTTTTGAAATTCACTTTATATGTTGTGACAGATTCTCCTTCTTTTTGATTTAGCTCTAAGAATTGTCTCCCCATATTCCTATTGAGAGTTTGTCGAAAATACTTATTAAGAAACATTATCATAAAATCTTCCCATTACATCTCTTCAATTTCTTCCCTTGGATTGGTGTTCTGAATCAAAGACCACCATTGATAGGCCTCTCCATCTAGAAGATAAATGGATAGAGTCACCTTATCCATCTCGAAACAGTGAATCACAGAAAAGATCTTCTCCATGGATTTGTCCCACTGTTCTACAACTAGTGGATCAGAAGATGCACTAAAAGTCGATGGTCGTTGCCGCATTAAACATTTGATAGCCTGTTTCTCCCTCTTTGGTGAAAGAGGATGTTCCCAATTAGTATGGTTATTATTCATAACCTAATATAATTGGGTAATAATCACCATGAAGTTTTTAACTCCACCTCCCAAATCATTACGGAAGTCGTTCAGGCAATCATTGCATTGGACCTCCCACGAGTTGTTGTCCTAGAGTCTCTTGGTTCCCACCATTTTCTAAAATAGAAAAGGTTAGTAAAAAACATAAGTAAAAAGGTCATGAATAAATAACTTATTCATTTTCACAATTTATTCTAAATCATAACATATGTGATCGCTATGTAGAAATTCTTGTGTGCATATTTGTACTTATTCCCATGCTAGAGGTTTTCTCTAGGGTTCACTATTCCTAATTCCCAATTTAACTAAACCTTGCCTCTGATACCAACTATAGCGACCCAAAATTTTCTTATATTACTATTAAATTATTTTAAGATAAAAAAATAGTATTACCAATATATGATCCAATGGTTTAGTGTCTTGGGAAAACAAGGACCATACATAGCAATTACATCATCAAGAAAAAACATTTATTTAATTTACTCTTTTCTAGCTTCTTATTGGACCTTGGAATCTCCTTAGTACATGTAGCCACATGAGGATGTAAATAAAAAGGGGTGAGATAAAATCCCAGTAAAAGGATATATAAGAAAAATATAGCATGGGGTGAGCATAATCATAACATGGGAAAAAGATCATGAACATGAGAGGAAGCGTAAATATAATAATTGAAATGTGGCAATGCATAAAAAAATGAAACATCATGTCTTAGTGGTTAACTACCAAACATACTTGTGAACCAAGATAGAATATTTTTCTCACATCATTTAAAATTTACTCATGAGATTCATCACATTACCCAATGAATTGGAGTGTGGTATAATTCTGGTCGCACACGTCACTTTGAAACATTCATATTGCCCTATAAAATTCTGGGCGCACCCGTCAAATCATAACATTATCATTATCATGCTTGCCACATGGAACATATATCAAAAGTGAACGTAAATAAACCATGAAATGTAATGGGTTACATCTCATAATAACACATTCATAAACTTTGGGTTCCCAAAAGAAAGAGGGAATAACATACATGTTACAGGAACTGTCCACTTTGAGTGAGAGGTAAAAGGTGTGTTCTTAAAAGAAGAGTTCTTTTGGAAAATGTTTTATTTGACATAAATACTAGGTAAAAACATGTATATCCAAAAAAATGAAATAAAATGATGAATAAATTTTCTTTAAGGAGTTACCATATCACAAATGGAGTGAATGAGGGAGAACCCTAAGGATGAAAGTTGTGTTCGAGAATTTCCCCTTACGTTGTATCTGAATGCTTCCTTATATTAAATTTCCTGTATAATGACATTATATTCATTAATTAGAAATAAAGAACATTGTGTACATTAATATGGTTCATTATGGTTTAATTATGTGATTTTATGTGCCTTTGTATGAGTTATAGATTTTAAAAACATTATTCGAGAATGTTGGTTTTTATGGTTTTCATGAGTGGTTCACTTGTGTTCTTAAATTGATGTTCAGGTACAACATGGGAAAAAATTAAGAACTAATATTACATGTTATCAATGATATTACTAGATATTTAAGGATCTTATAATGAATCGTATTATATCCATGTGGATGAATCATTAGACCAGAATTAAATGATGATTATTTGGGTTAATTTGGGCGGTTTTTCGATCACAACGAACTTTTTTTAATTTATCACTTAGTAATATGGCCATAAATTAGTTCTAGAACATTAAATAGGAAATAATACATATAAAATATTCTGTTTTAACCATAAAAATGGTTTCATGACCATATCTGAAGGTAGAAATGGAGGAAGAAAACATGTTATTCTTGAAGGTGATAAATTAACACCTCACGGACAACGTTCTCTTTAATAAAATAAAAGGAAGATTAAAATGAATTGGATGATATAATATCCCATTATTATAATAAAATTATAGTATATTCATGATATTGGAGTTACCATACACTTTGGACACAGATAGTTGAGGAGAGAATAACAAAAGAACATGAAATTAAAAGGGAATTAAAGGAGAAGAGGGACATAAATTACCTCTTGAATCCTCCTCTTGAGATCATCCTTAAGGGCCTGAGAATGGTATTTTGATGAGACCAGAAGATCTTGGGCGTGGGGGAGGAGATAGGGAAGATTTTTGGGCATATTTTAGAAAAGAAATCAAGCTTGAGAGTTGTGAGGAAATGAGGGTGTGAAGGGTGGTTTTTATAGTGGAGGGGAGAGGGGTTTCCATAATATAAAATTCATTAGTTTATTAATTTCCCCTAAGACAAATAATAGTGAGTCTATAATGACCACAAATTGTAATTTTATCATGTTATCCCGAACCAAGTGGGTTTAAATTAGCATAAAATCACAATGACTCTATAATTAGCTTATTTTAGCTTATTTTTTTAAATTACGGTATTTCACTATTCATAAAAAATTCAAGTATTTCCGAAAAATCCCAAAAATTTACCCCAACCATTTTCAACATGTAGAATCAAAAAATGATGTCTAGTTTTGAAAATTAATTTTCTAAATATGGTTAATTTAATATTTAATTAAAATCATGGTTTATTACTAAAAAACAGTTTTAAAACACTCATATACTTATTCTAAAATATAGGTACATCTTTCTTTAACTTGAATATTAATTTTATACTATCATAGGTAATGATTCTATTAATTAGGGTATATCACTATTCATAAGGGTATGTTACTATTCATAAGGGTAGGTTACTATTCACTAAAAAATATTTTTTTTTGAATAGACTCCAAATATCATCTTGAACACAATAGTGTATGTCAGATTTTCAAAATTCAAAACACAGAAGTGACAAACATATGTTTAGAGGTCACTTATCAATTTCTAGTTCATTATGTTGTGTTTTCATGTTATTTTATGAAATAATTATAAGAAGGTAATTTCCATTGAAAAACTTTGGGTCGTTACATTCTTCCCCCTTAAGAAATTTCACCCCCGAAATTTTACTTTACACAAATAGGTGAGGGTGTTTCTCCTTCACTGCCTCTTCTGGTTCTCAAGTTGCTTTCTCAAACTTATGGTTCCTCCACAACACTTTGACAAGATGGTTTGTCTTGTTGTGTGGAACCTTATCTCTCCAATCCAGAATCTCTACTGGAATTTCTTCATAAGAGAGATCATCTTCCAGCTGTACCACCTCTAAGTTTAGTACATATGAGGGGTCTGGTATGTACTTCCTCAGGAGTGATATGTGAAACACATCATGGACTTGATCTATATTTGGTGGAAGTGCAAGTGGATAGGCCACGACTCCTATGCAGTCAATGAAGGGGCCAATCTACCTTGGGATTTTCTTCCCTTTCTTCGCAAATCACATGACTCTCTTCCATGGAGATATTCGAAGTAAGACTTTATATCCAACGTAGAACTCCAAGTCCCTTTGATGGTTGTCAGCATAGCTCTTTTGAAAACTTTGAGTAGAAATGATGTGTTTCTGGATGACTTGATCCTTCTCTGTCATCTCTTGAACAAGATCGCTTCCAAGTATCTTTATTTCTCCAACATCATTACAACAGGTTGGAGTTCTACATCGCTTTCCATACAGAGCCTCAAATGGAGCCATCTGAGTACTCGAGTGGAATCTATTTTTGTATGAGAACCCAACCAATGGTAGATGCTAATACCAACCACATTTGAATTCAACAGAGCAGTCTCTTAGAATATCTTAAAGAGTTTGAATAATAATTTCAGATTGGCCATCATTTTGGGGGTGATAGGCCATGCTGAAATTTAATTCAGTACTCAAAGCATGTTGAAGGCTCCTCCCGAATTTATATTTGAACCTTGGATCATGGTCAGAGACAAATGATAGTGGAACACTGTGTAGGCCCCCCACTTACTTCACATATATCTTTGCAAGTTGTTCAAGCAAGAGATCTTCCTGAATAGTGATAAAATGGGAAGTATTGCTGAGTCAGTCAAACACAGCCCATATCACATTATTTCCCTTCGACTTATTTGGTAGACCCATGACAAAGTCCATAGTAAAATTTTACCATTTCCACATGGGTATTGGCAATGGATACATCATACCTTTGGAATTTTTTCACTAAACTTTAACTTGCGGACATACTAAGAACCTTGATAAATATTCCACAATATCATTCTTCATTTTATCTCACAAGAAGTGATCTCGAAGATCACCGTACATCTTGGTACTCCCAAGATGGATATAGAATGTTGAGATATGTGCATTTTCCAATAGCTCCTTCTTTATCCTGGGTGATGAAGGCACACAATGTTTCATTCCAAACCAAATCACACCATCATCACCGATATGGAACACCTGCAACTTCCATTCCATTATTTCATTAAACCTCTTTTGTATCTCCACAACATCCCTTTGTGCTTCCTTAATCTTCTCCTAGATAGATGGTTGCACAATCATTTGGGCAAGGTAGGATGTATCCCTGGACCATGTGATTTCCAAATCCATACTTTGTATATCTAAGAAGATAAGGTCTTTCTCAATCCATAACATGGATAGAGTAGCGGGTTATTTTCTTCTTAGAGAATCATCTACATTGTTCGCCATTCCAGGATGGTAGTGAATAGAGAAATCGTAATCCTTTATTAGCTCTAACCATACCCTTTGATGCATGTTGAGCTCCTGTTGTGTAAATATGTACTTTAGGCTCTTGTGGTCGGTGCATATGTCACACTTCTCACCATAAAGGTAGTGCCACCACATTTTCAAAGGAAAAATCACGGATTCCACCTCAAGATCATGTGTCGGGTAGTTTTTCTCATGGATCTTCAACTTTCGTGAGGCATAGGCTATCACATTGTAATTTTTCATGAGTACACAACCCAAGCCTTTAATTGAATCATCATTGTATATCACAAAACATCCTCCACTTTTTGGTAGTGTGAGTACAGGTTCAGTGATCAGACTTCTCTCTATCTCTTTGAATCATCCCTCACATTATTCTGTCCAGACTTACTTTACCCCTTTCCTTGTTAACTTAGTTAGAGGGCTTGACAATCGTGATAACTTTCTCACAAAATGTCGATAGTACCCAGATAATCCAAGAAAACTAGGGATTTCTGGGACACTAGAGGGCCTGGTACATTCCTCAATCATCTTTGTTTTTGAAGGATCCATAGAAATTACCTAAATTGTGATCACATGTCCCAAGAACGTGACTTTTTTCATCCAAAAGTCACACTTGCTGAACTTGGCTTAGAACAAATCCTTTCTCAAAGTCACCAACACAAGTCTTATTTGTTCTTCATATTCCTCCTTTCTCTTGGAGTAGATGAGACTATCATCAATAAACACTACCAAAAAATTTTCTCAGTAAAGTATAAAGACTCTATTTATAAAATCCATGACGATTTTAGGGGCATTAGTATGTCCGATGGGCATCACCAATAATTTATAGTGCCCATACCTTGTTCGGAAGACAGTCTTCTGAATATATTTCTTCTTCACCATTACCTGATGATATCTAGAATGAAGATCCACCTTTGATAAGTATTGAGCACATATTAAATGATCGAACAGGTCATCAATCCTTGGAAGAAGATACTTTTTCTTTATGATGAGCATGTTCAATTCCCTATAATCGATACACAGCCGCATTGTTCCAACCTTCTTCTTCACAAAGAGCACAGGCACACCCCAAGGTGATGCACCATAGAGTATGAAGCCTTTTTTTAAATTCTATTGCAGCTGCATCTTTAACTCCTCCAATTCAATAGGAGCCATCCTATAGGGACACTTTGAGATAAGAGTAGATTCCAGGTACGAGTTCAATTGAGAACTTTACCTCATGATTCGAGGGAATTTCAGGTAACTCTTCGAGAAATACATCATCATAATCCATCACGATGGGGATTTCCTCAAGGATGGAACTTTCCTTTGACTCAACCATTTGGGTGAGGTGTGCTTCTTCATAGGGAATCAACACCCACAACATTTATAGATTTTCAAAGGAGATTCATGAAATTCCTTACATTTGTAGAGAAGCATGGGATGGTTCAGAATATGAAAAGATATTTCCTTTTCTCGATAGTTGATATATGCTCTATATAATGACAGCCAATCCATTCCCATTATAGCATCGAATTCCACTAAGGGAAGTATTACGAGATTCTCCGGAAGAATCTTCCCACATATGCCAACAGGAGAAGAGTCAAACACTTGGGTTTCAATGATTGCACCAGTTGGTGTTTTTACAGATATCTCTACTTTAAGTTTTTGGGGCTTCGATTCTATAGTTCTAGAAAACTTGCAAGATATAAAGGAATGCATAGAACCATAATCAAATAAGACTTTTTCCATTCTTGAGTGAATAGGAAGTGTACCTTGTACGACTTCTTTATCTTGCTCCACTTCCGCAGTAGTGATGGTATAAGCCTTCCCTTATTCCTCTGGATTTGGTCGATGCTGATGCTGATTACCCTCGAGAACTCGAGGTTTAGTGCACTAGCTTGCATAGTATCCTAACTCCCTACAATTGTAGCATTGGACCATGGGTGGTTCTCTCCTTTCATCCCCTGCATTCTCCTTTTCGTATCATTTCAACACTCTTGAGCATTGTGCCCTACTTTCCCACACTTGATGAACTTCCCCCTCAATTTGAGGCAGTTCCCGTGGTGCAACTTCCCCAATTTTTGGCATGTGGGTCGTTGATTTTTCTTCCCACTTTTGTCATTAGATCCTCCATCTTGAAACTCCATCTATCGTTTATTATCCCCATAGCCATGGGACCATTCTCCAAACTCCATCTCCCCTTTGAGAGAAACCGAAGTACTTCTTCATAACTCCCAGTGTCCTGAATTACTAGAGCCTCTCAAAGGTGTGGTTTTAATCCACTATAGAATCTATCAAATTTTCTATCATTGTTGATAACAAAACCTGAAGCGTACCTTGCATGCCTTGTGAAATTCGATTCATAGGTTGTGACATATTCTCCTTATTTTTGGTTGAGCTCTATGAATACTCTCTCTATCATCATGCGAAGAGTTCTTGGGAAATACTTATTATTAAAAATTATCTTAAAGTCTTCCCATTCCATCACTTCAATTTTCTCCCTTGGAATGGTGTTCTTAATCAAATCCCACCATTGATTGGCCTCTCCATCTAGACGATAAATGTCTAGAGTCACCTTCTCCATCTCAAAATAGTGAAGAACCGAAAAGATCTTCTCCAAGGAGTTGACCCACTGTTCCGAAACTAGTGGATCATAAGATCCACTAAACGTCAGTGGTCGTTGCCGCATAAAACATTCGATAGCCAGTTTCTCTATATTTGGTAAAGGAGGAAATTCCCCATTATTATGGTTATTGTTCATAACCTGAGATAATTGGTTAAGCATCAACATGATGTTTTGAAATCCACCTCCCAAATCAATGGGGATGTCATTCAGGCAATTGTTGGATTGGCCCTCGCACGAGTTGTTGGCCTGGTTTCTCCTGGTTCCCACTATTTTCTAAAATAGAAAAGGTTATAAAAAAATAAGTATACAAGTAATGAATAAATAGCTTATTCATTTTCACAATTTATACTAAAAGAATAACATATGGGATCCATATGTAGAAATTCAGGTGTTCATATTTGTACTTATTCTCATGTTAGAGGTTTTCTATAGGGTTCACTAATCCTAATTCCCAAATTAACTAAACCTTTCCTCTGATACCAACTATAGTAACCCAACCTTTTATTACATTACTATTACATTATTTTAAGATAAACAACAAAATAGTATTACAAATATAGGATCCAAAGGTTTAGTGTCTTGGGATAACTAGGACCATATATAGAAATTACATCATCAAGCATAAACATTTATTTAATTTCTTCTTCTCTAGATTCTTATTGGCACTTGACCTCTCCTTAGTACATGTAGCCACCTAAGGATATACATCAAAAGGGGTGAGCTAAAATCCCAGTATGAAGATAGATAAGAACAATATATCATGTGGTGAGCATATTCATAACATGGGAAAAAGATCATGAACATGAGAGGAAGCATAAATAAAAGACTTGAAATGTGTCAATGCATAAAAAAAATGAAACATCATGTCTCAGTGGTTAACTACCACATATACTTGTGAACCAAGATAACATCTTGTTCAAACATCATTTTACATTTACTCATGGGATTCATCACTTTACCCAATGCATTGGAGCACTGTATAACTCTAGGCACACCTGTCACTTTGAAACATTCATATAACGCTATATAATTCAGGGCGCACCCATCACATCATAACATTATCATTATCATTCATGACACATGGAACATATATTGAAAGTGAATATAACTAACCCATGGAAAATAATTGTTTACATCTCATAAGAACACATTCATAAAGTTTGGGTTCCCAAAAGAAATAGGGAATAACATACATGTTACAAGAACCATCCACTTTGAGTGAGAGGTAAAAAGTGTGTTCTTAAAAGAAGAGTTATTTTGGAAAACATTTTGTTTGAAATAAAAAATTGGGACAAACATGTATATCCTAGAAAAAGAAATTAAATGATTAATAAATTATCTTTAAGGAGTAACCATATCACAAATAGAGTGAAAGAGGGAGAACCTGAAGGATGAATGTTGGGTTCACGAATTTCCCCTTACCTTGTATCAGAATGCTTCCTTCTCTTTAATGTATTATATAATGATATTATATTCATTAATTATAAATAGAAAACCTTTTTTACATTAACATGGTTCATTATGGTTTCATTAAGTGATTTTATGTGCCTTTGGATGAGTTATTGAGTTTAAAAACATTATTCAGGAATGTTGTTTTTATCGTTTTCTTGAGTGGTTCACTTGTATTCTTAATTTGAATTTTTGTTAGAACGTGGGTAAACATCCAGAACCGATATTACATGTTATTAATGATATTATAGTATATTTAATGATCTTATAATGAATCATATTATATCTATGTGGATGAATCATTAGATAATAATTAAATGATTATTATTTGGGTTAATTTGTGCAGGTTTTCGATCACAACGAACTTATTTTAATTTTTCATTTAGTAATATGGCCATAAGTTAGTTCCATAACATTAAATAGGACATAATATATATAAAATATTCTGGTTTAACCATAAAAATGGTTTCATGACCAGATATGAAGGTAGAAATTGAAGAAGAAAACATGTCATTCTTGAAGGTGATAAATTAACACCTCACGAACAATGTCCTCTTTAATAAAATAAAAGGAAGTGGAAAATGGGTTGGATGATATAATATCCCATTATTATTATACAATTATAGTTTATTAATGATACTGGAGTTACCATACCATTTGGAAAATGATAGATGTGGAGAGAATAAGAAAAGAACTTGAAATTGAAAGGGAATTAAAGAAGAAGAGGGAGGGAAATTACCTCTTCAATCCTCCTATTGAGATCATACTTAAGGGCATAATCTTGGTCTTTTTATGATTCCAAAAGATCTTGGACGTGGGGGAGGGGCTAGGGAAGATGTTTGGGCAGAGTTTAGACAAGGCTTCAAGCTTGAGAGGTGTGAGGAAATGGGGGTGTGAAGGGTGATTTTTATAGTGGAGGGGAGAGGGGTTTCCTTAATATAAAATTCATTAGTTTATTAATTTCCCCTAAGACAAGGAATTGTGAGTCTTTAATAACCACGAATAGTAATTTTATCATGTGATCCCAAACCAAGTGGGATTACATCAGCAGAACGTCACACAAGACTCTATAATTATCTTATTCATCTTATTTTTGTAAATTACGATATTTCACTATTTATCAAATATTCAAGTATTTCAGAAAAACCCCAAAAATTTACCCTACCATTTTTCAATGTGTAGAATCCATAAATGAATTCCATTTTCCAAATATAATTTTCTAAATATGATTAATTTAATATTTAATTAAAATCATGGTTTATTAATAGAAAACAGTTTTAAAACATTCATTTACTAATTCTAAAATATATGTACAACATACTTTCACTTGAATATTATTTTTATATTATAATAGGTAATGTTACTATTAATTACGGTATATCACTATTCATAAGGGCATTTTTCTATTCATAAGGGTAGGTTACTTTTCACCAAAAATTATTTTTGTTTTAATAGACTCTAAAAATCATCTTGAACACAACCGTGTATGTTAGATTTTCAAAATTCCAAACAAAGAAATGATAAACTTATGTTTAAAGGTCACTTATCACCTATTAGTTCATCATGTTGTGTTTTCATGTTATTTTATGACATAATTATAAGAGGGTAATTTCCATTGAAAAACATTTGGTCATTACGCTGGTTCCCTTGACTTCATTTAGAAAATATTTTTTAAGGACGGTCAATTAGTTTCCACTGGATTCTAAGGGTTGTCTTATCTATTGGAAAACTCTCTTCTAGGTCCAACCGGCTATGATTTCACCTATAAACCTATCACTCAGAGCTATTTGAGCATATTTCCTTCGTATCTAGGAACTTCAGATGTTTTATGGTATTCAATATGGGATCTCTGTCCTAGTGTTAATTTCTCCTATGAGTCGTCATTTCCATTATAGGTTAGACAAATCTACTTGAAGTTTGATGGCGACTTATACAAGGTTCCCCTTCATGAAGTCATATATACCTCTCAATTCATCGTATACCACTAAAACGACCTCCTTCGAGAGATGATTATCTTTTGGTTTCCTCATACCAATACATTTCACTTTTTCCATGGTGAAATAGGAATCATCCTATGGGACATTTATCAGTGGGGTAGAATTCCTCCCCTTGAGGAAATGTATGATGAATTTCTCCCTATGACGAATATCTGGGACAAACCTCAACAGACCCCAGTTTTTGAGAGGGATATTTTTATTATTCTAATGAATAAATTAATGAAATAGATTACAATGTGCTTGTTTTTCTTATTTAAGTATTGGATTTTCATCTTCCTTTTTAGAAGTGGATTCAGGCCAACAACTATCAGTCCTCACAGGTGACCCTCCTAGTAAGTTAGTGACACTGATGGTTCATATTATGCCATATTGGAAGCTAGGGATTACACCTCATGGGGCTATTGAGTGAACCTAGAATTCTATTTAGACCTTATGTTGGATGGCTTCCTAGATATGTTCCTGAACGTGTAGCTTTTCCTGGTTGGGGACACACGTTCAAGAATTCATGTCAGCACACTAGTGATGGTAGCATGACTCATGAAAGGGTAGAGGCTTAACTTGGAAGTAACAGTACTTACATGAATTTATAACATTTTTGGGTCACATTCAACATGGTAGCACACCTTATAAAATTAGTGGTTCAGTACAGTTCTTATTTGGATGGATAGGGGATCACTTCCATTTTTATGAGTACTACAATGCTTCTAGGATCATGGATTTCATATCCTATCCTAGATTATTGTTTATTTATGGGGTTGAGGAAATGTCTCTAAGCCCCTTTGAGATCAAATTTTCATTGTGTTAGCCTGATAGTTTTGTTTTCATTACTTTTCATGCTCCTGGTGGACCAATTATTGATGATGGAAGTAGATCTCTTGATGAAAGATCTTATATGATCTTCCTTTGGGATGTGTTACTCATAGCCAGGGTGGAAAAGTTGGTCATATATGATCCCTATACACCATATTTATTCTCTCCCTAGTTTATAAACATTCGTATAGTTTCTACCATCCATATGGTTATCATTCGAGGGGGCGACATCTTGAGGTTATCCGCCAATTATGGAGGATGCTAACACATGAAGATACAGATGCTGAAATTGTACTTCCACTTACTGATACTTATTCTACCTTCCTTGTCCAAGATTATGATCATTATTGGGCAAAACATTATCCTAACAGTGTGATAACTTGGTTGGTCCATCATGTAGATTGGCCTCTTGCGTCCTCAATGCATCTATCTATGGAATGAATGGAATTGATTAAAGACATTGGCCAGGCTTCAAGAAAGCAGCCTCATTAAAATTATAGCCACTCAAATGGTGAAACTAATTCCATCATGGAAGTTAATCCTTCAATTCAGGATATGGATGATGTTCCTATTGAGGGAATATCCTGTGAGGATTCTTCTCATGTTTCATCATTGATACAACTAGACAGTTACCCTTTTGTTGTGTCTACCATGTTAGATGCATAGGCTCAATAACATCATAAAATGATCTAGGAATGGATTCATACCTTGATTACTGAGACCCACTTGGTAATATTCTTCCACCAAGGGTAATTCCTCCATCAATTATTCCATGACCTAGGGGTATACGGATTCAATCGATGAATTGTGTATGTGATTATGCAACAATTCATCTGGCTCGAAAATACCTTTCCATGAATGAAAAATATTTACACAATCTAGTGAGTGAGGCATCCCTTTATAAGAAAATGAGTGATATTATAGAGTTATTGGAGGAGGTTCATCGTTTTTGTTTCAAGATTTCATGATAAGATAGATTCTTAGACTGAAGAAGTATGGAAGAATGAAGAGATGATAAATCATCTAAGGTACAAACTTTCAGCCTCATCAACCTCATTGTCTACTACATAGAGGAGGGATAAAGAATTAACCACCCTTTTCAATTCTCTCTATCCAAGGGTAGAACTAAAAGAAGTAGAGAGAGTGGCACTAAAAGGCTCAATTGATTCCTCTCTCTAGATTCTTCAAGATCTAGCTAGCACTACTCGCCATTTTTTATCATGACTCAACTTCTCTATTATACTTGTTCTTATGTTTTGAAAAAAGCCTCACATGGACTCAGAAATTTGAATATTACCCCTTTTCTATATTGTAAATGGATGAATTTTCTGATCTATCTATAATATTATTCAGTTTCCTTCTCTTCATGATGTGTGTGACTCCATATTGGTCAGTTATTATATTAATAATCAATGATACCCATCCCTTGCAAAATTTAATGCCTAGAATTGAATGTTGGAATTATAACACATCCCATTTTATAGATTCTTAGGAATTCCCACCCATGTGACATTTTGTGTTGGTAATCAGTTCCTGCTATCTTGGTATCACCTGACCTGCAAAGGGATAAATGGGTAGAATATGTATCATGAAGAGTGATTAATCCATTATTTCCCAAATTGAATAGGCTTGGTTTGTATAGCTTGATGTTTCTAACGGAATATTGAGAGCCTTAGAGGATCTTGTATAATGATTTTTTTCTTTATTTTAGGTTCTTTTAGCTCAGACCTTATATTTCTTTAGTTTGGGATCTTTTAGCTTGGACCTTATGTTGCTTTAGTTTAGATTCTTTTAGATCTGAACTTTTGTTTCTTTAGATTAGGGTCTTTTAGCTTAGACTAGGGATACATTGCTGACATGCTAGGAATGACCGAAAACACTTTGAGGTGCTAGGTTCTGCCTGGTGTTATTGAGGCTCAAAAGGATCGTAACACCCTTTTATAGAGTGACACATTTGGCTGATGGCCTTAGGAACATATGCAACATCCATGGGAATATATGCATATTCAAGAAACATTTCTCTTGAAGTTATGTATCTTTTCCAAGGGATATAGAAGATTTATGGAGGTAATATTGATGAGAACAAAATATAAGGGTTAATAGGCCCACCTGGGTAGTTGGAGTGTGGATGGTGTAAATCATAACCTGAATGTTTGATTATAAGGATATGGGATGGTGAAGACATGTTGTGTATGTCCCATGATATTTTGAAATGTCAGGTACCACTGTGGTGTTTCTAATTCTTAAAAGAGTTGAATATCCGTTCTATAAAGGAGGAGATTCCATTAGTTGGTGGGTTAATGCCCTTATCTGTTGGTATCATTCCAAGTGAAATATGTTATTCAATTGTTTTTGTGGGCTATGAAAGGGTTTTAAAGACTCAAACATCCATATTATGGAGTTGGGTATGGAAATGATACTACCAATTAATGGTTCTGTCACTATATGTCAATTTATCTCCTAATGTGAAGCTCGATCTATACACCCTATGTCTTAGAATCACATGATGTAGGCTTACAGAAGCTTGAGACTGGAGTGCCACATTACAACCTTAATAAAGGGTACAAAACATTATGAGTTAATGTTGAGGACATCAAATATTATTTGATAGTTTAGCACGAGGATTTTAAATCATGACCAAGAGTGATCAAGTGATGAGAATGATATGGGATAGTTATATAGGGAGTGGTTCAAACACAAAGTTGTGTTGTGTGATGTCGTGATTATGTTTGGGCTCACAAGGATTAGAATATCCTTTTTTAGAGTGACACATTTGGTTAACAGTCATATGTGCATATGCAGAAGCCATGATCATGTATTCATAGTCACGAAAAGGGTCCTTGAAGCTAGATATCATTTCTAAGGGCCATGGTAGATTATGGTGACTCAAGACACCCCAACTAATGAAGTGTAATCTATGGAAGGAGTAAAATACTAGGAGGGTTTGAGTACTTTAAAAGTTTTTCCACCTCATAATGAACATATTCTCATAGAGGTAAGATGTGTAAAACATTGATATAACATTTTCTTGTACTAGTGGGTATCACTATAATAGCTTGGATTTTAAAATGGATAAAAATATATTCTATGATATTTATTCAATATATGTCTGCACCCCTAATTTTTTCCTAAACTCTAAGAATGACGAGTTTAGTAGGCAGAGAGTAAACTTTTTCTTAGGAATCACTTTGTAGGTTTTCATCCTGACAAGTCTTGTGTTTCTTCCATTATCAGTTTAAGGTAATGTAATTTAGACCATTATATGCTATAGTTTGAGGTCGTACAACTTTGAACAAATCATATATAATTTATGGTCAGGACCCACATGGACCTAGTATGGGGATGACACACACAAGCCTAATTATGATATCTAATGTCAAGAGTACTCCCATATTCTTCTTAGAGGGTGTTAAAAATGTTGTAAATCATGGATCAAGTTCCACATATCATGAAAAATGACATGGGATAGTCATACTGGGAGTAGTTCAGACACATTGATGTGTTGAGTGATGTCACAATATTTTTAGGGATCATGATAATTGGAATGTCCTTTTTCAGATTTACACAATTGCTTAACGGACAAAGGAACATATTCAAGAGCCAAGGGCATGTATGATTATTCATGAAAAGGGTCCTTGAACATGTATATCCTTTATAACGTCCATACAAGGTTATAGTGACATGGGATGCTCAAGACATGAAATATGGTATATGGATTTAAATAACTATTGAATGATAGTGGGAGAACCTCATACTCTAGATGAACAAGGTAAATCTCTTGTGGTACTTTGATAAGAAACGAAAAATGTGAAATGGTATACCTACTTTATTATCATGTAGTGGGGATATTATTCTGTGTATTTTAACATCATGCAGTAAGGATGTTTTCCGTGGAGTTTATCATCATGTTGTAAGGACACACTTATGTGCAGTTTAAAGTCATGTTGTAAGGTCATTTTTCATGTAGTTTATCATCAAGTGGTAAGGAAATACTTTCATACAGTTTAACATTATTTGGTAAGTAAGTACTTCCAAGTGGTTTAATGTCGTGTGGTAAGGATGTGGGAACAGACATGAAAATGTGAAAATGTTGCGACTGTGCCCAAATATTGATACTTGGGTGTCACTAAGTATCTAATAAGGATGATAATCAAGTAATATTTAGGTCTTGAATGGGAAATACTCTACACAGGTCCGACCCATAAGCAGTGGTGGGAATTATTTCTATTGATTGTTGCAGACGGGCCTAGGATTGGAAATCCAGGCATCACTACGTATCTCTTGAGGATGAAAATCAGGACACACATAGTTCTTGATTATCCATACCTTTTAACATCATGTGGTAAATAATAAGGATAATTGACATGAATAAATGGAACCATTGTGGCAGGGACCAAATATAGAGGATTGGGCATCCCTACTTATCTCATAAAAGGTGAGAATCAATCCATACGTAGTTCTGGATATTCCATACGGTTTAACATCATGCGGTGAGGATAAGGGTAGTCTGACATTAATTGGTGAGAATATTGCGGTTGGGCCCAATAGAGGAAGTCTGGGTGTCACTATGTATCTCATGAAAATGATAATCAAACCACATGTAGTTCTGAAGAATCGTGTAGTTTAAAGTCATGCAGAAAGGAAATCGACCATGAATTTTAATTTCATGAATCAAGGAATCATGGTACACCTTTTAAGGGCTTTAATTTAGGACTATAATGGTATTGTTGTGTACTTTTATTACTTAATTGGGAAGGTAGGTCCCTGGAACAATTCCAAAGTTCATGTGATCTATGATCGATGTGAGAATAAAGGAGTGGCATGGGTCTCCCTACAATGAATAGACAGAAGGGGGTAAAATCAAGGAATTGTCTATCATTTAGTGGATGGACCAATATATAGGATTGATGAATTATTTTATATCTCATTGCAAATATGAATCAATATGTATGTAGGTCTAGAAGAACTGTGCGGTTTAACGTCATACAGAAAGTACTTAGGTGCCTCAACGTGAATGGAGATGGACATCATGGATCCTTGCAGTTTTATATCATGATAGAAGGACATTGGGAAATCCATTGTTAAGGGGGGACCCTGGTTTGTGTAGTCTTATGTCATGAAGTTAGTAAATTGGATCACCTAATGTAAAAGAAAAAAAATAGTCCTATATATGGGACCAAGAAAAAAATCCATCAATCTCTATATATATTGTGATGACAGAAATCAAGCCATGTGTAGTTTTAGAAGAATCATGTAGTTTAATGTCTGATGACAAAGACGTGCTCCATAAATATTAATTTCATGAGGTTAGGATGATATATGTCGCATAGTTTAATGTCCTGCTACTAGGACGAGATATTACATGCAGTTAAACATTATGCGTTGAAGAAGAAATATGGGACTTGCACCAATGGGGATTTCTTATTTCTGATAGATATGAAAAGTATTTCTTGGGAAACCTCACAATGGTGGGAGGTGTGACATGATCCCCATCCATGGTGTCCAACAAATATGATCCATTATGATAGACCTTATGTATGATGTAAGGTCGTTCCCACATGGGTTCCAATTTTGGGCGCTTTTTCCCCAGTATCATTAGGGTTCTGAGAGACATCACTAGTTCTCCTTAAATGTGTGAATACAGTAAAACGTTTTTATTAATGGCCCATGAAACTTGATTCTGGGGAATCTCAAGGTTGTGTATTGTTCGCAACCTCTTCATATCTAACCACTCCAACTCATCCAACTGCTTTTGCGATTGTTCAACATTGGAAATTTTTCCAAAAAAATGGCTATTAAAAGTGAGGGTTTCTATAATTCTATGGGTTACACTACCTCGGTCATGTACACCAATGAGAACGGTGTTACTTTTGTAGTTGTATTCATGGTAGTATGGTAGTCCCATAAAGAATGGATGAGTTTATCTATTCAAGAATTCTTATCCTAGTTCTCCATTTCTAGATTATATTCGATAGAGTCTTATTTAAGTCCTCTATCCATCCATTTTCCACTGCATGATATTGGGATGGGTGATTGGACTCGATGTTGTACTCAAATAAAAGCTTCATCAACTCCATGGAAAAGAATTTGGTGTCATTGTCTGTCAATATTTTGTGATAGACTCCAAGCCTAGTGATTTTATGGGACTTCATGAAGTTGATAACATTATTCATCACGAATTATTTTAAGGGTATTACCTTGTCCCATTTGGAAAAGAAGTTGGTAGTAGTAAGGATATACATGAATTACTTAGTGGTGGCTGGGGGATATGGACCCACAACATCCATCCCTCAAACGAAACATTGCCTGGAATATTTCGCTCCATGTAGAAATTTTTGGTCCTTATGGATGAATTTTGAATAAATCTGTCATGTATGAAATTTCATCATGAATTTTACATTATTCTATATAATGGTTTTCCATTAATATCCCATCCTCTGAATTTGGTGGGAAATCCTGGTTCCAGATTGATGGGCATCGCATGATCCTGCATGGACTTCTTCTATGACAGTGAGAGTCTATCCTTATTCTACTCACCTAAGGAGACCTTCATTAAATCCTATCTTGTAGAGTATTTTATGATCACTTGGACCATCCTTTTGAGTGAAGTTTGTTTCATGATGCCAAATATGTTTCCTTTTGTCTCTATCCATTGGGAGAGTCCCATTTTGTAGATATCTAATTATGGGCTCCATCTATCAATGGGTGACTATTGGTGCATCATGCTCTGGGTAGTGTTGACCTGATTGATCTCTTCCATATCAAATATGGTAATTATTGAGACCATAATCTAATTCATAATTTATAGTATTACTTATTCCTGATTAGGGTTGTCCAAGACAGCGGTTTCATTGGATAATACATCGATAAAAGCATTATGTGATCACGGGACATAATAAAATGTGTTCTCAAAGGAGAAATTTTTCATCCATCCCCAAACATAACCTATCAGAGGATCTAGTTACTCATTTTTATGGAATATTGGACATTGATATTATTTATCACTATCTTTGAGTCCCCTTTGATATTCAGCTAGGCTATGTGCAACCATAGGTCTAGTTCCAATCCAGCATTGAGGGCTTAGTACTCGACCACATTATTCGTGTAGCCTTCAGATTCTAAGAAAGAGTAGGGAAAATTTTCTTTGTCCATAGAGAAAAATACAATCCCCATACAAACCCAAATGATGTTAGGGTTTTTCATCAATGTTCCAACAAGACTCCAGGAGGCACCATCAATGTGGATTTCCCACATCTGGGGAGTTTCATGGACACGAAATACCTCCTCATCGGGGAGATTGGTGTCTTCCGATGTATTTTATAGGGCAAGATGTGTTTCAAGGAAATTGTCCAGGGATTTCTCTTTCACCAACTTCTGTGATATGAACTGAATGTCATATTGTTTTAGAATGAGAATACATTGAGCAAAGTTCCCAATCAACATTTTTCAACCTAGGATGTACTTGAGAGGGTCAATATGAGAGACCATGTGGGATTTATGGTGTTGTAAGTAATTCCTTGGATTTTTAACTGCAAAGATGAGTGCAAGGATGTTTGTTTCAACATCATAATTTCTAGTCTTAGATCCTAGAATAGTCCGGATGAGGTAGTAGAGAATATTCTCCCTTCCTACATCATTATTCTATATGAGGAGGGAACCAAGTGAGCATTCCATGGTAGCCACATATAATATGTGCAACCTCCCTTCCAATGGAGGCATCAAAAAATGATGGGTGCAGCAAGTAATACTTGATATTTTTGAATTATTTTGGACATTCATCATCCCAATGGTAGGAAAATCCCTTATTCATTAGCCTATTTAAGGGGAGATATTTGTTAGCTGGGTTGGCTATGAATCGTCAGATGTAGGAAAGGTTCCCTTAGAGTCCCCATAGTCCTTTTAAATTTCCTTAGTTAATATTTCTAGAATATCAATAGAATATTCTAGGTCAACATCAATTCTATTGTGAAATACCCCAAATACAAGGAACTTGCTTGATGTTACCCAAATATCACACATATGTAGATTCATATTTATACTATTCTGTCGCAGCTTGTTGAATATTTCCTAAAGATCTATGAAATGATCACATTGTTGTCTGTATTTAAGGACCATGACTTCAACATAACACTCAACTATCCTTCCCAAAAAATGGATTAAAGTTGCGATTCATAGAGAATTTGTATGTGTGACCTGTCATTATTTAAACGAAAGTGCATTAACTGATAGCAGATGATCCTCTCAGTGACTTTGAAGGAAGTAGATTCTTAATCCTTATAGGCCATCATAATATAATTGTACCCTGAGTACACATCCGTGATGTGAAGGGCTTTGAAGCGACGAGTGATATCGATCAAGAGTAATGTGATCATCAATTGGAATTCATCTTTTGGGAAATGCCGATTAAGGTCTCTGATGTCAATGAAGACCCTAATCTATTTTTTCTTTATCTTTACATTAATGATGTCGGAAAGTCATATTGGGTATTTCACTTCTCAGAAAAATTTGGATTTTATAAATTTGTCAAATTTCGCCTCTGCATTGGTTTCATGAGATGGATGAATACTCCTGGCTTCCTTCTTGAAACCTCGATGCTCATCGATCAATCCAAGATGGTGTGTATCTATATCTGAATTCAGTCTAGGAATTTATTTATTGTTTTGGAAAAACACATATTAGTGTTTCTTTATAAATGAAATGCACATCTCTTTCTCTATTAGGGGCATCATGACATTAATTACTGTAGCTCATGGGTCTTTTTCTTGTTCCAAAATTTATATGTCTGAGATCATCAATGGTGGTAGATACACCTTCCTTAAATATTGGAGGTGTGTTCCTAATATCGTCCTCATCCCTTTCCATTTTTGAGTATGTAGAAACAAATTCAGGTGAATATGGAAACATTGGGGGGCTCTCTATTAGTATCAAGTTGAGGGATGCTATTGGAAGGCACTTCACCACCCCTTTATATCAGAGTCATTATTGAGATATTCTAAAACTAATCACATTTTACATTATCATGCAGGACAAGAATGGATTGGACATCTGGGATTAGATCTACTACTTTGACCATGCTTATTGGGAGAACATAATCATCATGGAGCATGATCTTGTGATTCAAATGGGCGATTCCGAATCCATTGGGGGTTGCAACCTATATATCAACATTCTCCATTGGTTACTTACCTCCCTTATTATAGAAATATACTTCATCATATGTGGCTCTACAAGTCTCAAAGGGGGCGCTGTCACCATACGGTATGTTTACCTTTCCATTTATGGGGTACTTTAGGCATTAATGGAATGTTGATGGTATCGCCAAGTGGATTTGGATCTTGGACCTTACCAGTAATACATTAAATGCAGTGTCTTGCTGAATGACCATGAACTCAGCATCAAATGTGAGTTCCACAAATTGGGCCTTGTGGATGGTCTTCCCAATGGGTCTTTTCTCATGATTATCATATCTTTAAATGGTCATCTTTGTAGGGGATAAGTCCCCTTCGCTATACCCCAAAAATCAGAGGGTTCATACTGGGATAAGAGTAATCCTAGATCCAATATCGATTATAGATATTTGGACATTGACATTGTTGAGTCTTCATGAGATATATAGGATTCTGATGATCCCTTTAAGGGTTTCTTCATGATTGTGATATGTGAATGAGATACCAACATGAAATTCTAATGTCATGGTATCTACCCAATAGACCTCTGCTACATAAAATTCTATCTTGAAATCTTGTGGTATTTAGATGGATTCGATGAGTGCCTCCCTAATTTATTTTGAAAGACGATGTCATCAAAGATTCAGAGCCTAGTAGGGGGTAAAATAATTATTTTTGAGAATCATAATTCTCTTATATAGGTCAGTACATACTAATATGGGGATTCTATTAGTCATGTGGTTTAGGATATAGAGCATTTGAGGTAGATGGACCTGTAGTTTGTGCAGAGTTCGATGGAGTATTAGCTTCTGATGGCATAGGTCACAACAGCCTTCCCCATTGCATAGATTGATCCGAATGAACCCCTGCTAAGTGGTCATGAAATACAATTGGGTGTTGTAAAATTTTAGAGGGATCTGAGGAACCTTGTTTTCCCCTTTGAGTCTGTTAGAGCACTTTCCCATGATTCTCAACTACATATATGTCTTCTATAGAGATATGACTGGATTATTGGGTCAGAAAATGTCCGCTCTATCCCCCATATCCTCGGTTTTGGTGTAGACATCCATCCCTTCCCAGGTTATATGTAGGAAAACCATAATAATGGGAATTCTCATCATTGTAGAAGGGTATTTTCAAGTGTATCAGGTGTATGAGACCAAATAAAATATCTTCATTGGGTGAGGATTACATTTGTTTGGGTGGTTCTTGTACTACATATGTTGTAGGGAAATAAATCTTCAAGAGTTAGGGATTTCTTTGGAGTGGAACATGGATCTCCCTCCTATGCCTCTTCCATTTTCTGGTGGTTATGCCCACTCATGGGAGAAACCTATGATATCTAGTTTTTGGGTGGTGAAGCTATTGTGAGTTTTCACAATTTTTCCTTCAGAACGGTGTGATCTTGATCAAATGTTTTTTGAGTTATCCAGTGGTAAAATTTTGCGCTTTCCTGGATGACAATTTCAACCAACCATCTTATTATTTTGACCAGATGATGGTTATTAAAGCCACCTATTTTGGGGAATTTTCTAGTGCTACCTATCCAGAGTCGTTCAATACTTGAAGGAAATCCTTGAAAACGAACAAATTCTGGATATTATGACCCAACCCTCTATGAAAAGGGTATTAGTTGGGATGGTAGTTGAGGTTAACTTCATCAGGACTTCTAGGAAATAGGAATGTGATGAAGTTATTATCCATGGATACCATGAAATAATCTAGGAATTGATCATTTCAGAAAGAGTATAATTTTTTCATCAGTTCATCAAATATCATGTGACATTGGTTTCTCTGTACTTATAGAAAAAAAATATTTTGTTATTTTTGCTGCTTAGCAGGAGGTGTTGGGGGGTTTAGAGATTCCCTGGTTACTTCGATTGGCATTGATGTGGGCTTGAGAGTGACAGTTGAAGCTTTTTCTCTACCTAGATTCCTCCCATGTGATGCAGGCTTGAGTTGATACTTGTATTGTATTCAATGAATAGCCTCTTCAAGACATTTTTCTATTTCATAAAACTCTCAAAAAACTCATGGATATTCCATGGTGGTTAGGGGTGTCTCCAACTCATCCCTATGTTTTTCAGCACAGAGTTTCAATTGTTTCTCCAATGAGAGGGGGATACTGTGTATAATTGATAAACCTTTCCACCTTTCTATGAAATAATACACCCTCTTGTTCTCACGTTTCATTCTGTTCTTTAGGTCAACGATTTTTTTCGTTAGTGTCGAAAAAACTGATAAAGTAACTAATTAAGAATTTCTTCCCATACTGCAATAGATCCTGCCAGCAGACTGTTGTACCAAACAATGGATGGCCCTGTTAGAGTCTATATGAAACACCTCAGTTTGGTTTCCTCCTTTGGATCTTGAGCGCCCATCATCGGACCACAATGGGTAATAATTTTTTAGATATTTTTAAAGGTCTCTTGCACTATCAAAGGTAGAAAAAGTGGGGTTTTCAAAGTTTGGTGGAGATGGAGTATCATCCACCCATTAAGGATATGGATTCCTTTCAGGTTGCCCAGGTGTGCATTTCCCTTCCATGGATTCCATTTGAGTAACCAAGGATTAAATGGAATCTAGTAACTCTAGGATAACTAGAACCTAATCTACCTCCCATCCTCAGGGATAAGGTCAGGTTCAATGTGGTGGTCCTAATCTTATCTCCCGATGATTCTAGATTCAACATATGACTTAATGATTTCCCTATCGAGGAAGAGGTTGTCGCTGCAATGGAGGGAAATCCCGATAATTTTCAGATTCCTTATTTATGTAGATGTACTATCTATATCTAGATGAATCTTATTATTCATATTCATATCATTTCAATGGATCGCTATGAGGGAGGATATTTGTCTCTAGCTAGACACAATAGATGATGGGAATATTTCCCCAATGTAGATCCACATTGAGTTGTTGGAGAGATCATATTTCAATATCATATCATGACCACTATTCATATGTGGATGGAAACTAAGATGTAATCATGTTCTTACATTGATCTTTTCTAGTATTATCATGAGGAGGTGTCATCTAATTATCTAACAGTGCCAAATTTTGAATCCTTCTTTCGTTTCGGGTGCGCATAACCTCATTTAGTGCATCCAATTATCCCTCCTCCTGGGGTAAATTTTCGAAGTTGTTGTCTTCTATATATGTGTCTTGATTTATTTCTTCCAAGTTGACAGTGACGATATTCAAAGAGTCATATTGGGAAATTGTGGTTGTGCCATTCATTTATATTAAACAATCTGATTCTACAAAGCATCTAATAGGTTCGTTATTCAAACCCTTGGCCATGTTGGTCCATTTTGGCTTACAACCCTAGTGGGGTCTGATTTCCTTCTTTGTACACTCCTCTAGTCTTGGCCTATGAATAGTGAATTTTAGGGAGTTTCTTGTCATGGTTGTCAAGAAATCCCTGACTAACCGAGGTTTGTCTTGCAGTGGGAGGAATTGGTGATATGTCAACCATTGATTTTCCCTCCTAGAATAGAGAATAATGATTCCTTCTATGGTGATGATGATGATGAAATTCCCCCCTGCCCTGTGGGGTGGGGGTCATTTGGGGTTTCCATTGGCATTTATTATTCTTGTCGTAGAGGATCCAATGAATTCAGTTAGGTACTTGACGATTCTTGGGATGAACATGAAGATATAAATTCCCCCATCAGAGTAGGTTGGTGGTGATCTGGAACCACTAATGATTCCTCCAAGGTCCTCTCAGTGGATGATGTGCCTAGTGGTAGTGATTGAGATATAAATTTCCCCAGCCCAGTTGGTTGGGGTCCACATGCAGCTTCCAAGGAAATGTTCTGAATCCTCTCAGGGATTGATGATTTGATGGGTGGAGGTGGTGGTAGATATTAATCTTGCTCATTTGGGTGAGTCCTCTCTTGGACGAATTTTGTGGAAGCTACTACTGCGGCCCATGTGATGTGTCATAGCTGCACTCATGTGGGAACTGGGTGAGATGGTATCCTATGGTGGTAACCATTCCTTAGGGGAATTTTTCCGGCTAATTTTTAACATCGATATACATGTTTTTAATGTTCAACTATTATCTTTAAGAGACTAGTTTAAAATAATTTGGGATATCTTCTATCCTTTTATATGGTGTATAGGCACCATTTAAGTGGGAGCATTATTTAATAGGGACCAACAAGCCTGAGCATTACCTGATCCCCTAATTTCTCTGGAGGTTATAACATTGAAAGAAACTGTATCTGAGGTGTTTGATTATTCTAGAGGATTGAAAAAGTTTAATTCTCCATAATGTCCCCATCCTCTAATACAGATACATGATGTGGATTTGGATATCAGCTGCTGAATTTTTATAATGCAATAGTGGCAAGCGTGTCGCCGAATTTCACTGTGATTTTCTGGTTTTGGATCCCATGCCATGGACATAGCAGCTATATAGAGCTGAGATCAGTGTATCTTTATTAACTCAAGGTGACACTCGTATCCCAGATAATGGAGATATATGCCCTTTATTCATTGATTAGTAGCCTGTATATTCTGGTGAAGGTAAGGAATGTAATCCTTTGCTATCTCATCGAGGATATCATAGATGGAAGTGATGAGAGTATAGAACTTTATGGAAAGGTTGTTTCTAGATATATCCATTCATATGCCAATGTTGGCCTCCTCCTCGTCATACTTAAATGCCTCCATCTGGGCAGACCATTAAAATATGGATCTGATGGTCATCTCCTAACATGAGTAGAGTGTTGCGGGAAGTTGATGGGGAATTGTATTTCATTGACCCGAGTGTTTTGAGAACCTCTCCATACATAGGTGTCAGGTTTTGGTCCACCTCTATATACAAAATTGTATGTCCAAAGGAAACATTTCCTTTCCTATGGGAGATATCAGTATGGGGAGGTTAACCATGAGGGATGTCAGAAGTAGAGTTCCTACGATCCATCTTCACACCACAATAGGAAGGAATATCGTGGTAATTATATCTTTATACCTATGATTTGATAGATAAGTCAACGGGTCCATGGGGGATTGAGATTGTGTCTTGATTGAACCCAAGGACACCAACATTAAGAAAATTAGGAATATGGGCCATGTTTTGCGTCTTGGTCGGGGTACGGTAGCCATTATTTTGTGATTGTGTTAGGGATAAGATCCTACTGTGTGACAGTTGTTGGAACTTTTATATAATCATCTAGTACTGTGGGAGTATGGTCCCACTACTGAGTATCTAAAGGAATATTCAAATATTTTTACTGATTATTGAAGTCAATATAATCCTATCCTGAGGCATGTGTCATTCTCACTTAGTGGGCCTTAGTTAAGACGGGAAGATGAGAACAATCATAAGCCTTCATTATATGCTGTTAGTCTTTCTTGGAAAGAATATTAGGCTACCTCAAGGCAAGTTCCACTCTCACTTGTTGAGAACTGGTTGGAAGATGAATATGACACTAGTCTGAATATGCATTCCCTAACAGAATATGCTAATGGACCACCAGGATGGGAGAAGGAATATGGGTCTCCTCTTGTATAGCCTTGGAGTGATTCTGGGTCACTTATTCATTTACGGATGTTAGAATATGCACCTTGTTTCCCTTATATTATATAATATGAAAGGAAGATTCACTAACAGGAATATGATCTCATCCTAAGGATTGTTCCATTCTCACTTGGTTAGACTCGGCCGTAATGGGGATATATTCCCAATCCTAGGACTTTACAATATACCGCTAGACCTTTTTAATTGGAATATGACCCTATAACATGGATTGTAGACCTCTCACATGGTGAGACCCAGCCCAGATGAGGATATGATCCTGATCCTGAGACTTTGGAATATGCCACCAGTTTTTTTTGATAGGTAAGTGCCTCTGTCTAGAGGTGTGTTCTGCTCTCACCTAGTGAGCCCCATATGGAATGGGAGTATGATCCCATTCTGATTCTTTTTCCTTCATTTGAATATGTCGATAATCCTCCTGGGTAGGAGAAAGAGTGTTCACTTTCTCCAGTATGACTACATGTTCATGATGATGAAAGTGTTGAGTTGTCATGGATGAAGGGATAGGAGTATAAGTATATCCCTTTATCTTCAATACTGATGGAATATGCCTGCGGAGTTATTCAACTATTTCTAAAATATATTGGCATTTTATAAAAGTGTGGGTAGGGATATAAGCCTGAGATTTTTTTGTCTCCATTATATATTGGCATACATCCTCAATTGAAGTGGGGATATTCACCCACTTCTTTCTTCCTTGTGCCATCAGAGTATGCTGATGGACTTCATGCATGGGGTGGAGTATGAGCCTCCCCTATGACTACTACAGGAATATGCCCACATTTATTTTCTAAGACAGTATGGATATGAGCCTACTTTATAGTTCTTACTAGAATATGATAGTTGGAATCATCACTAAGAGTACGGATATGATCCCTCTCTTGGATATCCAACACATTCCTCCTCTGATGAGTCTTACATGTATCCTATGTGTGGGAGTCAAAGGTTGTTGTGTGTCAGACGGTACCCTCAGTATGTGATTGATGGGTACCCACAGAAGGTGTTGGTGGTAGAGGTTGATAGGTGCCCTCCATTGTGGTATCTAAACCATAAAGGAGCCACATTTGTCATCCTAGTTAGCCTTAATTATATAGGGACAATGGTATTTGTTTCTGTCAAAGGATGAGCTCCCAAAGTGGTTGGTTGTAGTGACGAGGGATACTGGCTTAGTAGTAGACTTTTTCAGGTGATGTGGACTCTCTAGATGTTTTATTTGAATAATCTCAAGGGAATATTACATGGTTGAGATTGTACCATATCTATGGTACTCTTGAACCCTCATATTCTCCACCTTTCATTGATGTTGTTGAGTAGGTGAGGTTACTTTATGACCCATCATGGTTGCAAAAATATATGATTTACCAGAGAAAATTTTGGAAGATGAATACATTTTCAAAAATCAAGATATTTTCAATATATAAATCCTTTCCGACTACAAGAAACAATGTTATCAATTACTACAATATCGTAGGCATAATGTGCTCAATTAGATATGCATAGTTAACACAACTATCCCAATATTCCCGGTTCAACAATTCTACTCATTTGGACTTGTCAAAACGAGGATGGAATTATTTCATAACAACTCTGGTTATCGAGGATTGTCTATAAGATCATGATTGTCTTAATTCTTAACATTTATGGGATTTTGAAAACAAATTGTCTTGATGCATGGTTAAACGATCACTCTATTATTAGAGAGATTCACATCGGGTTCACCATTCTGGATTCATCATGTTTTTTTGTGGAATGAAATGGATTTTTATTTTTAGGATACCATTTCCACTTTTCCTAGAAAAACCCAATGGTTCCCCCATCTATTACTTGGTATATATCTACATTCCTAAGGCTGGTGGTTTTCTGGGTTTCCAGGCCCATCGACTATTGGGGACTCTCATTGGTTGAGGGGATGGGAGTTTGGGATCATCAAAACCTTCTGGGGGGAATTTTTTCATACTCTTGGACTCTCTTATAGATTTAATATATGTTCATTAATCTCTTCCAAACCTCAATATGGGACCAGTTACTATAAAAAAATGATTATGGGTTAACTCTCTTCTATGTATAGAAGATTGGGATCTCTTTTACGAATCCATTTGTATGTATTCGAGGTTCTCCATAATTTTATAGTAAAGGGAGGCTACTTATAAGATGAAGCAATATATCCAAGTGCTTCTGGATGTGCTACCATATGAGGAAGTAGTTAATATCTTGTGGAGGGGATTGATCCATTATGATGCGTTCTACATATCCTGGTTATTCTATGAATCAAAACCCACACACTTTGTTAATCCGATGTATTTTAGCGTCAGGTAGAGAGGAAATATTTGTGGGTATTGAGACACCAAATGTTTGAAATCACGTGTCAAGGTGACATCCTATGTATCATAGTTAGGGAAATAATTAGAGTCATCATAGTTCAATCACGCCCTTGGGTCTGTCCCCAATATATATTCCATTATATAAGGAGTGTTAAAACCATACAACTCATCAGGGGTTATATACTAGGATTTACCTAGTGACTATAAATTCATGATTTTTGATGAAATGTTCATTGCATCTTCCTATAACCACATGATCTATGCTCGATGTGAGAAACAAGGGGTAACAGATGATTAGTCTCATGGCGTATATATGTGGGACATGTATGTAGGGACAGTCCTTATGATGTTTGATATATATATCAAACCTTGGAAAGGTATCCTACATATCCTAGTTATGTCAAGAATCATATTATTCGTAGTTCGATTTATATTGGGGCTTACACATTAAGGCTTCCCTTGAAACCTTAGGAAATATAATACAGATTCAATGATCATTGAAACTCTCTATTCCCACATGAGCTATGATCATTGGGAGAAACAAGGGTTAGCATATGATCAATTTCCTTTCTTTGGATAAGGGCTTGGATACTAGAAACACCCTAAATGACGAATATGGAGACAAAACCTTGAATAAGTGGCATGTGTATCCTGAATACGGTAGGAATCCGAATCTTCTTAGTTCCCTTTATATTGGGGCTTACATGCTGAGGCTTACCTGGTTGATCAGAACATACACTCCAAGAAAAGACAATGTTATCAAGTCCTAGGATGCTCTTTTGACCTAGCCTGCTTGTCTAGAGGGTTTCACATGACCCATTAAACTTATCTAGAGGTATATCACAAGACCGATATGGTTCCCTCCAGATGTCATCGCATGTCATGGATGACGTGTCTTGAGGGCGTCGTGAGTCTTGACTAACTTTCCCAGAGGGTGTCGAATGAACTCGGTTGTCATACCCAGATGCATCTATGAGACACGACTGATATGAGAGAACATCATTATATGATTTAGGTGGTATATTCGAAGGACATAACATGTCTTGGATTATAGACGGAGAGGGTTTTGTGATACCAATGTTTTATCCATGGGAGGAATGTGTGGCCAGATCTAACATGTTTGAAGGATTTTGTGGGACATGTACCAGTGATATCACATGTCTTTGGGTGACTCAAGTGGACTGTGTCAGGGAAAGTGATAATGTAGTTCACTTAAGTCTTCAAATTTCATATCGGTTCTAACCCTTTCATTATGAAGAACTTATGTTTATTCAGTACTAGTTCTTTTAAGTATCATGTGATCGGGAGTACATGTGATATGTTCTTCACAGGTGTTTCTAGAAGTCCTTCACATGATATATGAATGATCACATTAATCACTTTATGTGTGGTACATGTATGTATCAGTTTTTTACTAGTGTATTACCAAATGAAAAGTTTCTGGTTATGTGATCAGTTGTCTAAGAAATATAAAGAGGCTGAGAGTCAAATTGCATATATTCCTTGAATCCAGAGTATCATATTCCAACCCTTTATTCATGTTGGATTGGGGAATTTATTGGTATCTCTACCCTAGTTTTCTAGATCTTTATGTGGAATATCTATCATGAGTCCAGGCTGGAGTCAGAAAAGAGTCATGGCACCATGCGGCCTTGTGAGTATTTTTTGTGGCCCGCTCCGACGAAGTCACCTAATTTCCTATAGTCGCGAGTCCATCTCATCAATGCTCACTTTATTGGATTATATACAATAAATATAGACTATTTTGATCAAGAGGATGTGTCTAGTGATTTACTTATTGTCATGATGAGTTGTCTAAGGGCCTTCGAAATATCCAAGTTCCTCTAAAAAGGTGCAAGTGAGATTCTTGGTGACTTCTCTGGGATTTTCCGTGAGATAAGGATGGATTGTATGGGGGCCTTGTGGGGCTCTAGTACGGACTTCCTTAGTGTGCCACAAGTATTATTTGACTGTGATAACCTTTTGAATCCTCCCACTTTTATTTCATTTCTTTTATTTTACAATGTTTAGGAGGCATGAAATATTTCACGAGTAATGTCAAGGAAAAATACTCTATTTTTTAGTGATGCATCACATGACCAATATGGGTCATATGAGGGAATTCAAGCAATTCATCAATGAGTCTATTTGTTTTTCCATTGAGTGTCGCGGAGATGCTTGGACACACTCTAGGAAATCTGTGTGGTGAAGATGGAATGTTGTATGGATTTCACGTGATGAGGTGGACATGACGCTAAGGTCTCACGGTTTCTCATGGGTCACTAGGGGGAGCGTCTCATGTCCTTAAGTGACCGAGAATGCCTATCGCCTCCTCCATTTTTGTCGCCCTTTTTTTTATTTTACATATGTTATGGATCATGCGTGTCTTTAAAAGTAATGTATATGATTTTTACTCAATTTCATAACGATGTCTCGCATGACCAATAAGGGCCATATTAGGGTGTGAAAGCATGCCATGGAGGAAACTATCAATATATCCTTAGAATGTTGTGGAGATTCCTAGACATAGTTGAGGACTTCTGCATGGAAAATATTACAAGCCAAAGGATTTTCATAAGATGTTTTTGATATTTCTCCAGGGACTCACACTATACCGCGGATACTCGGGGGTGTGTTTCATGTCCTTCAACGACCAGAAACACCTATCGTCTCCTCCCCTTTATCTATTCTGTTTTATTCTACAATGTTTTGGGGTCTCATGAGTTTTCTAAGATATTATCAAGTAAATTTATCCTTTCCATCGGTGAAATAGAGCAGGATATTTTCAACCAATGGGGGTATCTACTTTTGGTTATCATCCCTTCCTATTTTCAATATATTTTGGATGGTTTGTCAGACACTTCTCTAATGAAAAATCATCTGGCCTGGGGGTGCCCATTGGGTTGTCACTGGGGACCCATGATGTTCAGTGGGCCTTCTTAAGAGCATGAAGGTTTGTGAAAGGGGGATATATGGTACTTCGCATGGGTTATATTCTATGTGTGGAGACATAATTTGACCATGAAATGGTCACACGATCACGAGTACCTTGAATGTTCATGTGATCGACGAGTCTCGACCATCCTCTTCCAACTACAATTTCATGGGGTAGGTAATAGACATATTCAGTTGTTTCATCCGTTGTGATTTTTCTGATTCTCACTTGGATGGTGTCAACAATTAATAAAATGATATTTTTAAAATCACATGTGATATTTAAAATTACTAAAGAATTCTAACAATGGTTGTCAACAATCCTACCAAAATAGGGACTGCCAATGCACCCATGGATCTCCATGATATTTATTCTCCTTGAATATCATTAAAAATATGTTTATAGGGGGTATGTCTGTCTATTTATCAACAAAATGATATCACTAGGGGACCTAAGCTAAAAAAAAACCTATCTTCATCCCTATGTCACATATGTTACCCTGGGAAATACTATTTTGATGAAAATCAAATACATATTCAAATGTTAAAGGTATTTTTTTTCTAAGTTCCTTATTCATGAATTTTTTTTATATTTTTATTCTAATATTATCATGGTAATCTATTAAGGCATTTAAAAATATGATTCAATAAAATTAATTACCAATAAATCTAATAGAGTTGAAATATGTTAAAAAATAATTTTGAAAGTGAATTTACTCTCAAAATGAACTCAATAAATTACATGGAAAGATATTAATGTATCAATTTTATGAAAATATCAATCTATTACTGTTCCATATGATATTTCTTATTCCATGTATCATCCTACACATGCCCATGTTTCTATAATAAATAATCCAATGAGATATTACTACCCCTCAACAAATTATTATATCTACTAGGAATTCATTTATTATTTTCAATAGAATATATATAGTACTCTAAATCAATAGTATCAAAAATGATAATATGAAAATGATATGGTTGGTACTTTAATGATTGATAGATATAAAAGATGACCTGAATAAATTCATATTTAGGAGTTAAGGATAATGAATATGAAACAACCATAATTTTAATAGTGATTTATAATATCCTAATGCAGTGAGGAATCAACTTTCACTGCTTCCCTATATGATGATATCCTATTATATAGGACAATTGAATAAATACATGGTCTCTAATGGAAAGTCAAGTTCTATTAAATGATGTTCTATGTATTAATTATTTTTTCTTTAGGTTATTAAAATATGTTTTCTCGAATAATTGAAATGATTAATTCATTTCCAAGGAAAAAAATATAACTCTGCAAATGATTTATTCTCTATTAAATCATGCACAAGGGTGACCAAAAATGTCTTCCATATAACTCTTTTAACTAAACTATATGGATATAGACTTGGAAGCTAATAATATAACAAAATTCAATCAAATTATGTTGGTCCACCCATTATGTATAAGAATTTAGGATAAACCCTTTAAGGGTATCCTATATAATAAAGATCATTTTCTTTTTTTTATAATTTGTTAGTATATGATAGGTTTTACTCCATTTTTAGTACATTCCCATGATTTTTAGAGTTATTTCCATTATATATCACTAATGTGACTATATTTATATAAATAATAATTATAGGCACACAATTTTGTTTCTCTAATTCTTTTAAAATGTCTTATCCAAATCTTATAAGGTATAAATCGCCTTGATTGGTAAGAAATGGGTTTATTTTGTAAGCTGATTAGAAATAACACAAATGGATTCTCTTATTCTATGTGATCATATAATGAAAACTAGAAAAAATTCCCTACATCCCTATTGATATAAGTAGATGTTTCATTATACCTATATGTTATTAGTCATTGGTCGTTATTTACTAGTAGGTTAAGTAATAAGAGATAAAATAATTCATATAACTCTTTATCAGGTTATACCAAATTAAAATCTAATATCATGGTACATTTTAGACTACCCTATTTCACTATTCAGAAAGAATAATGAAAATTTATAATAAATGACCCAATAATTATTAATGGTGCCACTACACAGTGTCTAAAATAGTGGACATTGTTGGAGGATTCCTTCTATCCATTTAGGGTATCCCTGATATTTAGGTGTCCTCTCATTACTTTACCCTCCCAATATGGCCAATATTTCTTCTATACGTGATTCAAATGTGTCTATGTAATGTTTATATTTTTTTAACACCATTAACATTTTATGTTATATCACATATAAGATCAATATGGTAATTATACAAATTCAAAACTACTTTCTCTATTCATCTTTAACTACTTATAATTTTGACTTATATATCAAAGTATAAACTATAAAATTTCACTTATTGAGTGTGTAATGCACTTCCAAATTAAAGTGTTGATGGTATTCAACGAACCGTTACCAAAATATGTTTAAATGTATTTTTGTAATTTTATTTATACTATTATTTTCTTTATATACAATGAATTTATCTCAAATGAAGAATTTTCTCTAACACTTAATAGTATAAACTATTGCAATGAGTACTAAATTAAAATAAGGGTTATTATTTTAATATATAATTATTTGTATTTTTCTATATGTCATAACATTATCCTAATATGTCAATACACATCCCAAAAATAATTTAAAAATCATGATGATCATTAACATAGTTATCTCCCAAATCATGGAGTATTACACCCAAAGTCACTATTATCCTTGTATTACATTCATCAAAACCCGCATAGAATTTATTATTCCATTTAACATCACACCTCTTGGTTGTGATATTCTATAAGGGATTTTAAATTATAAGCTAATTCAATGAAAAATTGGAAGTTTCCTAACATTTATAAAAAATGGAATATAGTTTTTTTAAATATACCCTGTGGAATTATAGTAGATGTGTTCTCTTGATTGACTGAAATTCCATTATTTGAGTAAATTTGGCACACAAAAAATATTTCTCAAATAAAAAAAATTAGGATTTTTTCTTATAAATGATTCTTAAGAATCATCTTTGTTATTATTTTAAAAACCCCTAATGATATAACATTGAAAATTAATAAAAAAATATATCTTCTACGAACCCAATGCTAATATAATAAATATAAATGTGAAATATATGATTCATGAAAAACAAAAAAAATGTTTAATTTGTATGATTAAATAGAATTTACAAATATTAAAATAACTCATTCTTGGTTAAGAATGTATTCTTATAGTTAACCAATATCCCAACCCTTAATTGAAGCTAACATAATCATTAGTTAATTTTTAAAAATGATTAGGAACCCTAATATTGATCCTGTAAAACCTTGATACAAAGAAAATTGGTTTCTTCTTGGCTTTTATTGGATATATTTTCCTATAATATACTAAAATTTATAAACTTCGTAATAATATTTTGACAAAATGACGGGATAGATCCATGTAACAACCTGATATCTTAAAAGGAAAGACTAAGTTCAATAGTGTTCAAGATATGAAACACTAATCTTAAATGAACAATGAAATATTATTATTAAAATGTGTCTGTTATAACCTAGCCATTAAATCAGTGGGTATAAATAGGAATGAATAATTTTTGATAAAAATATAAATTTCCTACTCAATTAAAATTTATTGATAAATTCCTAGAAAATAATCTCATAATTTTTCGAGAAGTCAATTTATTCATAAAATATATGTTTTCTTAAAATATATTTTCCATTTTTTTATGATTGAATATTATAACTAATTTATATAAATTTTAGAAAATTTATTTCATATTTGAATTCATATGGAAAAATTACCTGAAAGTTAATTTTTTATAATTTTTTAAAAATATAGATTTTTTCAATGAATAGTGAAAAATACTGATTCTTGTTAAAAATGTTTTCATTTAGTATTCAAAAAGTAATATTATATTTTGGATTGTTTTTTAAATTCAATTACACAATTTTAATTAATAGGGATTCAATTATTGTTTTTGAAATTAATCTTATACTTGAATTTACTAATAAAACATTTTATACTTCAAATGTAATTTTTCTTAAAAACAGTTTTTTGTTCTATTTTTCCAGTTTAATATTAAATTAAATTATTCCACTATTGTGATTTTAATTTCAAAAAATTTATTAAAATTTTTAATTAGGAGGTCTAAATTTATTAAATATAACTTTTTTGTTCAATATGAATAGTAACCTTAGTAATCTTTGTAACCATGGTAAAGGGTAAATCAAGTAATTAAGGGTTAATAATTAAATGATAAAGAGAATAAAATGGTCATAACTATTTCCTTAAATTTATTTTATGATTCAAATTCATCCATAATCATCCACGTTTTAGTTATATGGTCTTTTTTTACCATTTGGATGTGATTATGACCTTTATAATATTTTATTTAAAGAAAAGTAACAAATTTCACACTTGTTTTTAATAACTATAAAATTTTTAACAAACATATTTCCTGAGGATATGTTAATTTTTAAATATTACTTTAAAATTTAAAATATTCATATTCCTCATGGTAAATTATTTTTTATTTTTACTAAATAAATAATTACCTTAAGTGTTTGCATAATGATGACACATTAATTATTAAATTATTTGAAAAATCAAATAAATTATATTAAAAACATTAAAAGTATTATAATTAGAGATAATTAATGTGATATGATAATTTTATATATTACCAAGACATTTTGGTGATGTTTTAAAATAATTAGTTTGAATTCAATGTGTTGTCTTTATATTATTTAAGTCAACGTAAGGAATAGTTCTAAAATTTCACATTATTGATATTTTATAAAGAATAGTATTTTATTAAATGATATAAAATCCTAAAAATATTATATTCCACCAAATTATTATAATATTTTTGATAATATCAACCATGTTCCATTTATATTCTATTTATTATTTTATAGTAATTATATTGACCCCTAAAGTGTGAAAAACATTATTGTCACATTATGTGTGAAAGGGGTTAAAGAGGTATTTAAACCAAAAGATACGTGTTTTATTTTATGATTTCATTTCAACCAATAATCATATAATATTTTAAACAAATAATTTTTATTTATTTTTAATAAAAAATTAATTTATATTAATTTAATATTTTGAGGAATTCTAAGAGTGCCCATCCCCTCTCTTATAAAAGGTCAATCCTTATTCTCATTTCGTCATACTTAAACCCCATTTTTGTTAGTAAATACCAACCTAAATACCTTTAAAGATTCAGTCACCTCATTCTATTGGACCTGTTTTAGGTATAACCCCATCTTTTGTTGTCTTAAGGTGTTACAAAAATAATATTGTACGAAGAATATGTATCATTTTTAATCAAGTGTTTTTATATATTTATTCTTCCACCACCATAAATTCTTCTCAAAACCTCATAAAATAATTAAACCAGTATCCTCCATATATTGATATTTTTTTTCGTTAATTTAATGACCTATATACTTCTCTTCTTCCATCAAATGGGAAATAAAACCATCGTTCGTGTGTGTGGTTGACTACCACCTGAGGAACTGATGTAATTATTTTTCCATCATTGTCTATCAAGACTAGTTATAATGGTAGAATTTATATTTATATATGATATTAATGAAATATTTATCATTATTAAAACATAATATATCATTTACTTTCATACCTTTCCATTCAATGAAAAATGATTACATTGTTCGTGAGTACGTGGGGACTACCACCACACCGAAGCGATGAGATTTGTTCTTCATCACCCAATCAAATTGATGATATATATAATTATATATAGAGAATTAATATTATATTTATGATATTATTATTTTTATATAATTATAAAATAATATTTACCTTATTTCTATAATGATCATCGAAAAATGGAAACATTACTCATGCATACATACGACCTACCATCTCCTTGATTGTAACATAGTTTATTTTTAAAAACCATATTTATTGTATGGATTTAAAATTATAAATATTGTATAAAACTGATAATTTTTTCATTATTATTATTCAAGAGATGATTTAATAATGAACTCTTCGACCATAGTCAACCTACGAAAGTCATTTTTTTATTATCTATCAAATTTCACCAAAACAAATAACTTGAATATAAATGATTAAGTAATTGTTATAACATTATAATAAATGAGATAAAAAGAATAATAAAATTGATTTTTTTAAATAAAGTAAATAATTAACATGGTTTTATTATTAAGTAAGATAAAAAACATATGTGATGAGTGAGTCTCAAGGTAAGAGACATTATTTTAAAAATTAATTTTCAATGATTTCCTTAAAAATATATTTTTATTACATATCATTATTTTAAAAAAAATTACAAAAGGTTTTTACTATTCTAATAAGATTTTTAAAGTCATTTTACCCATTTTTTAATTTTTATGAAACACTTTTAATGGAATATTCTTATCATTTTCCAAATGAGGTACTTTGTTATTTTTTAAAAAAGTATGTAAGGAAAGATTTTTTAAATAATATGACATTAGTATATTTTATCATCATAATGTATAATATTTTTATTGAAACTACTATTATGTTGACATGGTAATTTTAAAATATAATTTTTTTATTTATAGTTTCCTAGTTTTTTTATAGTAGATTTGAAAATAGAAAGGTTGTTTTCCACAAGTAGATTTTTGATGATATTTTCTTAAAATAAAAACCATCATTCCATTTTACTGGGTATTTTGTTATTGAAAATGGGATTTTAAAAGAAAATTGTATTTTTATATCCAAAACAATTTTTCTTATGGAAATTTTCAATGGTATTTTTATGATAATTTAGAGGCATAAAATGCTTTATACTTGAGAATTATGGGTGAAATGAGTGATCCCAATAAGTCTTATACAAAGATTTGAGCCCCATTATAGCTCATGAGTGAGCTCGATATATATTATATATAGGTTGATGACCATTATAGCTCCCAAATGTGTTGGGTAATTTTTCGAAGTTGACCTTGAGGTTTATTCCAAGAGTAACTATGATGGTTAATCCATGAGTAGTCATTATTGTTACTCTCTGGTAATGTTTGGAAGTGGAATTTGAGTGTTCTTCCATGATTAACTATGATGGTTACACCAAATTCAACCACTATGGTTAATACAAGTGTAACTATGATGGTTACTTCATTATAATCATTATGGTTATTACAAGTGTAATTATAATGGTCACTCTATTTATAACTATGATGGTTATTTCAAGTGTAACTCTTATGGATACTCCATTGATAATCATTGTGGTTATTCTAAGTGTAACTAGGATAGTTAATCCATTTATAATTTTTAGGGTTATTCTATATGTAAGTGTGAAAAATATAACTTTGTGAAAAAGTTTTAATCATATTTTTAAATTTTCAATGAAATATCAACGAGTTTAAATTTCCTAAATGATATATAATAAAATGTTTTATGGAATGTTTTGGATAGTTAAGATGATTTCATGTGTAATAAAATGGTTTATTTTAATCACAATTTTGTTTTTGAAAAAGGAAAACTTTTATAAGTATTCATGGACTGACAATTTTTTTATTTTAAATCCCTTACTAAGATTTTAGTGCTCATCCTATGTTTTTAAAATGTTTTTCACAAGTTTTAGATATAGGTTGTATAAAATATAATTCCACTTTAAAAGTCATGAATATTTATCTTAAAAAAATATGTTTTATTTTAATGGTTTTATATTATGTGAAAAATGGATACTGAGTAGAAGTGTCCACCGTGTAATTTATAAGTTTGTTATACAATAATTATGAACTAATTATATAAAACTATAAACCTAAAATATATTTGGGAGTGAAATTAAGTGAATGATAGTCTAAAGACACTAGATTATGTAATTTTATGGTTGGATCATTAAAGTTGGTATCAGATCATGGTTTACAAGACTTTATAGATTTGGATGTTTTCATGTGAGATATTTCTAAGAGTTTTGGATACTATCATGGGTTTAAAAGTATAATTTTTATCATAAGTTCAATGTATTAAACACCCATTTTATAGTTCAAAGTGATTTATTCTTAGGATATTAATAATATTTTTTGAGATTATATTACAAGGGTAATCAAAATTTGTATAAAGAAATTTATGTTTAATTTATGGTGGTGTTTCTTAGTGTATTATCTTTAATAGGACCATTTTCATTTTAACATTCAATAATTAATTTCATGTTTTAATGATGTTATTTTATAAATAATGAAGATTTATTATCATGATGAAATGGAATGGACACCACACAACCCACATTTATCTCCCAGATGATTTAATCAACACAATCATGACTAAAGCTTATTCGTATGATTTTGAAATATTTTTCAACATCCATATCACCTATAATAAACTATTTGATCAATATAATACATTTTAATTTCATCAAAATTTTGATCGGTTATGGAGTCTATTTTATCTGATTTAAAAATATAAATCTATCCATAACATTGCAAAATGAAAATACAACCACGGACTTGAAAATTTGTTTTTTGGAATATGAAGGAGATATCAATAGCATAAAGGAAGACACTAATGTTTTGATTTAGGGTATGAATTACATTATTATTATATATGTATGAAACATTTTAGGTAGATATTAATGAACCATAATGATATATTTCATATATTTAATTTATAAAAGTAATGTTTTAAGGAATAAGACAATAAATCAGGGTTAAGGGCTTAAGATGAAATTTGAGTGAAGGAAGTGTATATCACTAGTATTTTGATATATTCTAAATATCATAAGAATTATAAAACACCTAATGGATAATATACAGTAGGTTTTGTTTTTAATATTTTTAAAAATATGTTAGATGGCATCAATACCTTTGAAAGGTGGTCTTGTAAAAAGGTGATAATTGTTTGGAGACATTTATTAATTTTTGATAAATGGTTGAGGTATATGTAACCCTTAAGTTTAACATGTGAAAAAAAGGTTATTTCATGAATAATTCATTTATTTTATTGACATATGTTTAATGGAATTTATATGCTTTAGGTTATATATAATATTTTATTTTGAGGTAATTATGAGTTATTACATTATTGGAGATGCAAGAAGAAAGGTACAAGTTAAATTTTGAGGTTAAAACATTTTTTAAATGATAATATATTATTTTTTAGGATTATTCTCATATTTCTAGAATTTTTTATGATTATATTAATATATTTTTATAAAAATGAAAACCTATAGGTTTGGAAACAACTCAATGAATCTGGAAAGGCTATGAGGCATGAACCCACAACCAATGGGAAATAAGGGTGCATCGGCTACCACTGGAATATGTGATGTCCTAGTTAGTATTACATTGTTTTTAATTATTTAAATGACCTGACAGATAAACATTAAGTCCATTTTGGTAACATACATTTTATCATATAGGTAACCATGGGATGATTTTTTTTCCGGTGATTATGTGATAAATTTTATTTCAGAAGAGGTTCTCTATTTTGAGAACCCTGTTTGATTATTGTAAACAGAATATTGGGGTATTAGATTTGTGGAATAAAGGTTGAATTTTGTTTTTGAATCATATATAAACTTACTATCTGTTTACAGTGTTTCATTTTATTAATGGAAATTATTAGCATATCTTGGAGATTATATGATTTGGGAATACACATTTTTTATAAGACTTTAAGAGTGATTGATTTTATTTGGAGATATATATTAAATTTTTCATGGAAGGATATGTGATCAAATCCTTCTGACTTTTTGGTTTGAATCTTATTTTGGAATTTTTTGTGGAATTTTATGGATTTTTATTTGTTAAATAATCTACATTGAACTTTTTGTATTACTATTACATTTTGGTGATTAAAGTAGTTTATCATCACTTTAAGGTTTATTCATATTGAGAGTCATATTTATATTGTGATAACCATTTTTATTTTTCTTAATGTCTAAATATATGAGGAATATATATTTTTCATTTTTTGGGATTATGTGTTCTATTATAAGTTTTTTAGTGATTCAGACATAAAAAAGCATCTTAACTACTCATAGTTTGGAGAAAAAGATGAGATTATGATGTGAATTGATTAAAGGATGAAATTATTCTCGTAAAGTGAGTATAATTTCTTATTATATTATTCTAGGAAGTAAAAATAATTCTTCAACTTTAGGGAAATTGTTTTAAAACAAAAACGTTACCCGTTTACTTTTCTTACTGAGAAATCAACGGTATTTTAGCCCATCACAGATATACAGTTTTGTGATGCTTATTTTTCTCAAATCCATGTTCTTTATCACTCTATATAAATTATTTGGTGCAGTGTTTCTGTTCTATATCCATTTTTTTACTTCCCATCCATGTTTTCATACATGTAAACCTAGTTAAGTGTTATTATAGATAGCCTCCACACTTCACTTTTTCTCACTTTTCAAGTGAAAATTTTATTAATCCTTTTTATGATGGGGAATTTCAATAAAGGTATATTGAAAATTAAAACCCTAGGGTTTTTATCTTGATTTAAAATTTTGAGTAAAACCTTTATTAAATGGGGGGGAGAATGTAATATCTTGATATATTAAAAGTATATACTATGTTCAATAGAATGCAATATATGAAAAATCATTATTAAATTAACAATGAAATTTTATTATTTACATGGGACTATTACAACCTTGACGTTAAAGTATATGGTTTTTATAATGACCCAGGCATAACATACATGGATATTATATTATTTTATATGAATATTCATTATATTAAAAAAAATAAGCCTATGAACCGTAATAGTTTAGTGTATTTGGAAACATTGAAACATAATATTCTATCTTGGTGAAAGATCTTCAACATCAAACATAAAGATCTTACCCTTTTATTACTCCTACTTAAAACATTTATTCATAACCCTGGGAAAGGAAACATAAGAAATTGGTGATCTCAGATGCTCATTAAGAGTTAACAAGGGAGATTTGTAATAATAAAATGTGCATAATGGCATGAGAACATGATCATAATAATAGAAGGATGTACCATGTATATCAAAGATCATAATCAAGAGTCATGGAATAAATATTTGAAGTTCATAAGACATGAATCATAAGAGAATTAAAAGAATAATCTTTGAGAATATATCATAGGAATAAGATATAAAATTGTGGAATATACATAATAATAGAAAATATTATGTCAAGGATACCTACTAAGAACATAATGAAATGTTAGGCTTAAGAAAATCACATGTATACCTTGTTTGCACTTAGGATGACCTCTCATGTACCATATTGTTTTGTTATTAGGGTGACTCTTGTATACCCTATAGTTACATGCTTGGGATTATCTCCCATGTACCCTATTTTTACGGGATTAGGATTCCCACTTGGGTACCATCTTATTATGGGATTAGTATTCCATCATATGTACCCTCTTGTAATGTTCTTGGGATTCCCTATAGTGTACCCTCTAGTAACAGGCTTGGGATTCCCTCTCATATACCCTGTTATTATGTTCTTGGGATACCCTCTCATGTACCCTTTGATTTCATAAAACATTTACCATTACCCAATGCATTGTAGGGAGATATAGGTCTCACTGATAACATAAATAAATCATACATATGTTTTCCAAAAGATAATAAAACATTCATCATATCATGACACAAAAAAATATGGGTTACATAAACATCATATCATAACCCATGAAATGAAATGGGTATCATAAACATTTCATCATATCATAAACTATGGAAAATAGATAGGTTTCATAACCATTTCATAATAGAATAACCTATGAAATGAAGTGGTTTTCATAATTGGTTTATCAGGGTATAACTCATGGAAGAGAAATGGGTTTCATAAATACATTTCATATTAAATATAAACCATTTAAATAAAGAATAATAATGGTGTTCTTTGATCATATACTTAGTAAATCAAAAACTATATAAAATTATTTCATCTTAGATAAAGAATGATTTAGAAATATCCCTAGTAGTATTTCTTATGGAAAATAACCTTTCATTGAAAACTAATATTTTGGACATAAAATATATTCAAAATAATTTTCATTGAAAACCACTTTGAAAACATATGAATTAATATTTAAAAACCATTTAAAACATTTCTGGATGAAAATATCCTTTCTTATTTAAAAAAGACTGTTTAAATTATAAATTCTTTTGAAAACCTATTTCTTTGAAAATAACCTATAAAAATAATAATATTTTGAAAACCATTTAAAAAAATTTTAAATAATAAAACATTTTTAAAAACATTTTCTTTGAAAATTGATATTAAAAATTATAAATGAAGCATTGAAATCATTGAAACCCTTTTATTTTTAAAAAACCTATTGAAAACATAGAAATAAATATTTTAAAACACTTTTAAAACATAAAACATTTTTGAAAACATTTTTCCTTAAAAATTAACTTACAAATCCATTTAAAAACCTTTTTATAACATTTTGGAAACATGATTTTTCAGTAAAATAGATTTGTGACCAAATAGAGGGTATGTTTGGATTTTCTTAAAAACACTTTTTAATTAACATAAGTACCAATGAATAGAATTTTTTTAAAAATAAATGAATATATCATGAACTACCATAGGATAAAAAAATCGTGAGAATTATTGAGATAAAGATCATAATATTTCATTAATGGAAGAATAATCATGAACAATCCTGTTAAATGATGGGATTATAGCAATAAACTCTTACCTGTATTTTTAGAATTAAGTAAAAAAACCAATGTAATAATAAAATTAAATTATGCTTTTGTTCTCATTAAAATAATCATGTTCCTGATATAACATTTCAAATGGAATTATATACTCCTTTTAAAATAATATCGGTGCATAACAAAACATATGCACCAAATTAGTAAAATTGAGACAAAATTACCGAATTGATTTGGTAACTTTTGAACACTGAAACACCATAAAATAAATATCATAAAATGGATATGTAAATATAAATATATTTAATGATAATTATCATGTAATGCAATCATTTGAAGTATATAGACTTCACAAAATAAATTATTGGTGTATAAGGCATAAGTGTCGCAGAAATAAAAGTAAGACAAGAAATCAACTTACCACTTAAGTAACTTTTGAATCATAAAATCCATGAAAGAATAAAATTAATTGAAACTTTTAGTAAAAATAAATAAATGAAATTCATGAAATAACATGTCATGGGAAGGTATATACACCACACAATAAGAATAAATATGGAATATTGTATATATCTCACAGTAATAAAAGTGAGATTAGAAAACCCTTACCTTAAGTCTTGACATTCGTCATACATGTTCAAAACTCATATATAATAAATATAATATTGTTATAAATATACCACAGAAACATATTACAATATATCATACCATATATTAATTTATTATGACTTTATATTAACTATTTACTAATAATTTCATGGTAAATTAATGTTTTGGAAAATAACTGCTAGGTTTTTCATATATATTTTGACATGTTATTATTGGTCTTAAGAAATATATCAAGATTTAATTATTTATAGAATGTAAAAACTATATCAATATAATATATGTTAATTCTATTAGTATTCATAATAATATATACAAGATTTATATATGAAATGGAATACACCGTTCATAGAGATTGTAGGTCGTATGAAAGCATAAATGTTGTTTCTGTTTTCTTGTCCAATTGAATGAAAGAAAGTAAATTACATATATATTATAATTAAGGTAGAATTATTATTTCATATATATAATCTATATTTACTAAAACCATCAGTAATAAATTCCATGTAAAGTGTGAATGGATCACATCGCTTTGAGGAGGTGGTAGTCCACACGTCCACAAACAAATTTAACATATTCCCAAAAAATGGAACGAATGAGGCTATGTGTCATATAATAATTAAATAATCATAAATAAATAAAAATTATAAATTATATAATATAAAAACAGTAATTATATAATTATTCATAACCTTTAAAGGTCGAATCGAATAAAAAATGACATTGGCTCACGAGGCAGTAGTCTGTCGTACACATGAATGATGATTATGTATCACATTTGATGGTAGTGTGTGTAGGTTTAGGTTGAACCAATAACCTAAAAACATTTAAGTATAATTATGATAGTTATTTTATTATATTATAAGGTAATAATTAGAATTTATTGGGTGTTTAAATAAATAAAATAAATGTTTTTGTTGATGTATGTTACCTTTTCTTTGGGTAATTACTTTTGTTTGGCACCAAAGAACTAACATGGTTTGTTTTCTGCCTAAAGTGAGGCTTAGAGTATAAGAGTAGATATGTTGGAAGATTATTTGGGTAGTGTTTTGTATTATACAAATGTATTGGTAGGTGTTAATAAATGAGGGGGGTCAATGCCTTTATATAGTGGAGGAGGCGTGGCATTCTCGTAAATATAAAAAGGTAAACACTATTGGGAGGTCTCCCTTACATGAGTAGTCTCTAAAATTGGTAAATTTTCTATAAAATGTAGTAAATGGTTGAAATATTTACATAAAATGGAATTTTGACATTTTTCTAGGTTATTTTTTCCATTAAGTTAAAGTTTAACCACTCAGTAAACTTATTTTTTTACCTTTATCAATATAATTAATTTTAATTACTTTCACTAATATTTTTGGTAAAAAACTAAGTTAAAATTACTATATATTATAAATTATTTTAATTCAAAATATTTAATCATTTTTTCAAAATTATAAACATTTTAGTGGTATAAATTAGTTTAATATTAATTCTACAGATAGGACGAGACATCAGATTTTTAAAGTGAAAATGTTCAAAAGCATGAAATGTTTTTATATTCAATTTCAATGTGAAATTTAATTACATTTGGTAAAATGTATTTATATATGTATATAATTTAAAACAAATTTACAATATAATTTAAATACATAAATATATTATATGAAAATGCAATTTTCAATTAAAATTTAGTGTTTTCACTATTCATCATGAAATACAACTTCCCAGAAAAATTCCAAAAATTTAACAAAAGTAAATGATGATATTGTTTTTTTGAAATGAAGTTTATTTTTTAAATTTTTTTTTCAAAAGTGTCACAATTATATTTAAAATAGGTTCGCCATTAAAATTCAGAAAAATTTCATTTTAGATAAGTATATATCATTATGCGTAAAACTGGATTTATTATTATATCTTCTCTAGAAAAAAAATAATATGAATATTAAATATTTGAATGAACATAATAAATAAATAAATAAATAAATAAATATATCATAAAAATAATTTATAAAATGTATTTTTATTAATTTATTGATGTTAAAGATGTTATATTGCATAAATATAGTTTTCTATCAAAATATTTCTGATATTTTAAAAAGGGTTTTATTTCAATTTTTTGTTAATTGGTCACAAAATAATTATTCTTATATAAATGTGTAAACCATATTTTCATAATTTATTTAATATTATTCCTAACCACTATTCTAATGGCTAGGTGAGAACTATGATAAAATTTTAATAATATTATTAATATTACATTATAGTTTGGTAAAACTAGGTATTGTGTGTAACATAATATTTCGAAGTAACATAGAATTATGTGTAAAACAATACAAAAATAGTGTTTTTTGTACCAAAATATAATATAAGTGTTGAGTGTAGTGAATGATTAACTTTTTGTTGCATGTAATGCAAACAAAACTTAATATTTTCATATAGAATAAGCTATGTTAAGTTATGCATGAAATACAGTATATTGAAAAGATTAAATTAATTCAAAAAAATATATTTCACAGAATCATGGGGTGATACATTCAACCCCCCATAAAATTAATTTCTCCCTAAACAATTTTCTTGGATATAAATTATTTTATACTTTAATGTTTATTTCATAGAAACTATCGTTGTAAAAATGATAACTAAAACTTCATTTAAAAATGGAAAGTTGAAAACATAACGATTACAAAAGGTAAATCATAACTAGGATTCCACATAGGATAACATAGGTGGTAATTAAAAATATAGACATGGAAGATAAATATATCTATCAAATTTTGACAGAGAGTGGTAGAGAACATTGATCAGTAGAAGTGGGTGATCCAGAGAAAGTTAACGGTCACAAAACCTAAATATTTTATGATATAAGGGTATATTTGATTCATCATAAATGAAAGAATTCAGATAAAAATTCTGTTCCAAGATCATTTTCCTATATCTGAATAATTTTACTAAGGAGATATACATACTTAATTTATTTCCATTTTATATGAAAAATCTCACCCTTTGGTTGTGCCTTGACTAATTTTACACTTCATCTCTTACTCAAAAAATGAAGGTGATTTTGTTATACTATAAGTGATAACTGATCATATGATCCATTAAATATTATATCTCATTTAATATCCCTTTAGTTAACATCATATGAAAATAGTTACCATACTTATCTAATAATTATGAATCCTCATGTGTTGAGATTGTAATTTAATCTCTAAAACCTCATATAAAGTTTAACATATTCCATTTCATAAATTACTATCCTTTTAAACCTTCTAAAATATAATTCACCATTTATTCATTAAATAAAATCTTATCTTATACAAAAAATATTTTCATTGGAAACATGGGTTTATACTTATACCAATAGAATATAAAATTTGATTTTATTACTCTAGAATCCATGTAGAGGCAGATAATCACTTGAAATTTCACCAAAGGATGAACAATATGATTTTCATAAGGCTTATTCATACAAAATCAAACTTGATATGCCAAACAATGTAGGGGAGGATAGTTATTGGTTAATTATCATGGTTTACAAAATCCATTATGATTGCATAATATTTACCTTTTTTCCTTTGTCTTTAGAGGTTTTTGTGGATTATCATCCACATTAGTCCTTGTATTGGGTTACTTGTTATTATAATTCCCAAACTCTATGAAATTGAAACACTAAATTATTAGAGGTTCATTCTGTGGGGATTTCTCATTATTCACTACATTATCTACCTTATTCCCATCACTTCATCATTCAGCCACTCAATAATTTTCCATTCCGCACTTAAAACTTTTATTAGTCACCTTAAAAAAATTCCCACCATGTTTCCTCCAACGCTTTGTCCATAATGTAAGGATTGTTTTCTTTTCCCCATAGTTTTTATATTTTACCTTGAACTCAATTTTCCATTACTCATCAAAACCATGATATTGATACGAAAATAACACCTCCATTTCCACCTTGATATCACATCATACAACTTCATCATAGCTTTTAAAGTTTCTTATAGACAAGGATATTCAAATACTTCAATTTAGGAAACCAAAGAATTGATCAAATTTTATTTTAGGTTGGATGATATTACCAGAAGTTTACCTCACAAGCCTTGTAAAATTTTCTTCATAGTCACCAACAAATTCATCATCCTTTTTCTTAATCTTAAGAAATTCCTTTTCCAAATTTTTCTAAAGAATACGAGGAATGAACTTACTGAAAAATATGTTCTTGAACTCATACCAATCTATAGTGTCAAATTCATCTTGATTATTTATATACTTAATAAGATTCCACCGTTGATATTCATGACCTTATTGATGGTAAATAGTAATATTTACATTTTCATGCTCTAAATGCTAGATATTGGAAAATATCTTTTTAGTAAAACTAATCCATTTCTCACCATCTAATGGTTCAGTGGAACCACTTAAAGAAGGTGTTTGTTTCCTCATGAAGTAATAAACATATTTTTGTTCCCTAATTTTCTCATTTGTATGTTCCCCATGATTCATATCTTGTTAAATTTGTGTGAGAATAACAATGATCATTGGAATTACATCTCCCATATCATTTGGTTACTCAAGAGTACAAACATTTAATTTTCCATTGAATTCCTCATTACAAAGTTTCTTCAGGAATTATCCATTAACTAAAACCAAAATTCATATTTTAAGAAACAATCATCTTTATGGGGAAACACACAATAATGAAAAAACACATATAGGATTCCTAAATCATGAAAACTAACTTTTTAATCTATGAAACCTTTGGTTTATCCAATGTCATTAAAATAAATTATCTCTCTAAATCCATCATGATGGTTTATAAATAGTTTTTAATTCCGAATCATATCCCCTGACAATTTCAAACTAGGTGTGTCGAATGGCACATTATTGTGCACCAATTCCCAATCAAGTCTAGCTTTATACAGTGTTTTTGGGGTTGTTACTACTACATACATCTGTGCAAAAGCCACAAACAATTGTAATATCTAGACAAGTATGTGATTTCATTGAAACCACTCTCTCAATCCTTTACCAAAATTCGTGGAGCGTTACCCAAACACTGATTGATCCATAGACTTATCCTAAGATAAATCCCTAGACATATCCATAGAATTATCCCTAGCGGTCTTACTAAATTATTCTCATAATAGTTCAGAAAGGATGACTAATCCTTTCCATTGATACCAATTATAATGACCCAAACATAACATACATGAATATTACATCATTTTAGATGAATATTCATCACATTAAAAAAATGCATTCCCAAGGAATATAATATTTTAGTGTCTTTGGAAACATTGAAATATAATATTATATCTTGGTTAAATATATTAAATATCTCCATCAAATATCTTCCCCTTTTAGTAATCCTACATGAATCATTTATTCAAAACCTTGGGAAAGGAGATATAAGAAATGAGTGGGCTCAGATGCTCAGTAAGGTTAAAAAGGGAGATATATAAGTATAACATGAGAATAAGGGTATGAGAACCTAATAATAACATCAAAATACATACCTAGTATATCAATTATTATAATTAAAAGTCATGGCATAAAGATTGGTTGTTCGTAAGACATGAATCATAAGGGAATCAAGAGCACAATCCATGAGATCATAACATATGAATAAGACATGGAATTGTCGAATACACATAACAACATAAAATAATATATCAAGTATACCTACCAAGACCCTCATAACATGTTTGGTTTGGGATAATCATTTGTGTACCATCTTCGGGCTTGGGATGACCTCACATGTACCATCTTGTTACAGGGATGGGATGCCCTCCTTTGTACCCTCTTGTTTCTGGATTGGGATTTCCCCTGTGTACCCACTTTTTATCTGATTAGTATTCCCTCCCATGTACCCTCTTATTATAGGCTTGATATTACCTTCCATATACCCTATTGTTGTGGGCCTAGTATGCCCTCCCATTTATGCTCTTATTACAGGCATGCAATTTTCTATCGTATACCCTCGTGTTACAGGCTTCGGATACCCTAATGTGTACCCTTTGATATTATATAACATTTAACATTTCCTAATTTAATGGAGTGATTTATAGGTCTCACCCACCACATAAATAAATCATATATATATGTTCTATAATATAATAAAACATTCATCATATCATAACCCAAGAAAATATAAGGGTTTCATAAACATAATAACTTTAACCAAAAAATGAAATGGGTGTCATAAACATTTCAACATATCATAACCAATGGAAAATAGATAGGTTTTATAATAATTTCATCATATAATAACCAATGAAAGGATGTGGCTTTAACGAGGGTTTAATCATGGTAAAACTCCTGGATGAGAAATGGGTTTCATAAACAACTTATCATCATAAACATAAACCATTCAAAAAAATATTATGACTGGTTTCCTTGGATCATAACTCTAGATAATCATAAAATATATAAAATGATGTCATCTTAGATAGATAAGGATTTTTAAAGATCACTTAGATATTTTCTTGAGGAAAATAACCTTTATTTTCAATTCACTTTTTAAGACATAAACTGTTTTAAAAATATTTTTCTTTGAAAAGCACTTTGAAAACATATGATGTTATATTTAAGAATTATTTAAAACATTTCTTGAGGAAAATTTCATTTCCTCTTTAAAAAGCACTTTTAAAATCATAACACATTTTGAAAACCTTTTTCTTTGAAAGCGACCCTGAGAACATAAAAATTATTCTTTGAAACCCATTTTAAACAATTTTTAAAACATAAAACATTATTTAAAAAATTCATTGAAAATATATTTGAAAAATTATAAATGAATCTTTGAAATCATTGAAACCCTTTTATTTGAAAATTTCTTTATAAAAGCATATAAATAAATCTTTTAAAAACATTTATTAACATAAAAAATTGTGGAAAACATTTTTCCTTGAAAATAATATTAAAAGCTCATTTAATTTTTTTTAAACATGATTTTTTAATAAAAAATATTTACGATTAAAAAGATATATAGGTTCATATTTTTTTAAAAAAATTCCAATTATAATAAGTACCAAAGAATATAAAAATGGTACCAATACATGAATATATATTGAACAACCATATGATAATAAAAATCATGAGACTTTGTTATATACAGATCATTATATTTCATTAATTGATGAATAATCATGTACAATCTCGATAAATGATGATATTGTAGAAATAAACACTTACGAATTTAGTATTTTTGAGTAAAAATACCTATTTAAGAATAAAATTACATGAAACTTTTAATATCATGAAAATAATTATATTCATGATATAAAATTTCAATGGGAGGTATATACCTCTTGTCAAATACTATTGGTACATAACAAAACATGTGTCTCATAGAAAAATTTTTTATAAAAAATTAACTTACAGATTTGCTAAATTTTAATCGTAAAACTACATAAAATATATATCCTAAAATGGATATATAATACCCTTAAATTTAATTATAAGTATCATAGAATAAATTAATGGGAACTATATACACCACAAAAAAGAAATGAGTGGTGTATATGGCATAAATCTTGTAGAAATAAAAGTGAGACTAAAAATCCCCTTAATGATTGAGTAACTTTTGAATCATGATATAAATGAAATAATAACATAAATAGAAACATTAAATAAGATTAAATAAATTAAATTAATGATATAAAATGTAATATGTAATTATATACCCCACAAAATAATAATAATTAGTGAATATAGCATATATCTCATAGATATAAAACTGAGACGAGAAAACCCATACCTTAAATATTGAATTTATTTGTACATGTTCAAACATCATTTATAAGAAATAAAATTTTAAGAGAAATATTACAGAGAACCATACTCTTATATATCATACCATATATGAATTGAATATGAATTTATATTACCCCTTTATAAATAATTTCATGGTAATGTTACAGTTTCTGTAATTACTGCTCTGTTTTTTGTATATGTTTTGACATGTTATTATTGATCATCTTAAATAGATCATGATTTACTTATTTAAATAAATTAAAAGTGATATATATTATATATATATATTAATTATATTTTTATTTATAATACTATATGAAATATAATACACCATCCATAGAGATGGTAGGTTATACATATTCATGAACGCTGTTTCTATTTTCTTGTCGCATTGAAAGAAATAAAGTAAATTCCAAGTGTGTGTGTGTGTTTATTATAATTATAGTTTAATTATTATTTAATAGATATCATATACATTTACTAAACCCTTATTTTATGCATTCCATATAAAGTGTGAATGAATCACATTGCTTGGAGGAGGTGGTAGTCCACACATCCACAAACAAAGTTATTGTATTCCCACAGTATAGAAAGTATGAAGGTATGTGTCATGTTATAATTAAAAAAGAATAAATACCTAATAAATATCATATATATTATATAAAATAGAAATTTCATCATTATTCCCAACCATGAAAGGTGTTAATGGAAGAACAAATGATATAGGTTTCTGAGGTTGTAGTTCACCATACATATGAACGATGATTGTGTATCGTATTTGATGGAAGTGTGTGTAGGTGTAGGTAGAAACCATAACATAAAAAATATTAATTTCTTCAATATAATGATTTTACTATATAAACATTTAATGACAATAATTTTGGGGGTGGATAATTAAATAAAACAAAAGTATTTATTGAAGAATATTACCTCTTCTTTATTTAATTCCGTTTGGTTTGCAACAAAGGAATAACATGGTTTGATTTATTCCAAAAGAAAGGACTATATAATTAGAATAGGTAATTTGGTATATTATTTGATAAGGTTTTGGATGATCTAAAGGGAAGGATATGTGTGAATAAGTGATGGGTTTGAGTTCCATTATATAGTGGAGGAGTGGTATTCTTGTAAATATAAAAAGGTAAAAACTATTGGGAGGTCTCCCTTACATCATGAGCGACCAATAATGGTAAATTTTATATTAAAGAGAGTATATGTTCTAAATATATCCTGAAAATGGGGTTTCTACATTTTTCTAGGTAATTTGGTCCCTTGAGTTAAATTTTAACAACATATTAAGCATTTTTACCTTAATCACTGTAATTAATTTAATTATTTTCAATAATATTTTTAATAAAAAACTAATTTTACCTTTATAGAAACTATAAATTATTATTATTAATAATATGGAATCCATTTTTCTAAATTTTAAACACCAAAGTGTAATAAATTAATTTAAAATCAATCCTTTGGGCGGGACAAGACAAGAGTTTGTTAAAGTGAAAAAATTCAAAATTTGAAATGTTTTTATATCTAATTTCAATGTGAAATTGACTATAACGAAAGAAATTGTAATAATTTATGTTTATAATTAAAAAAATGTAAATTATATATAAAATATATAAATAAATTATATGTAAATTCAATGTTCAATTAAAATTCAATGTTTTTACTATTAATCAAGAAATGAAAATTCTCAGAAAAATATCACAATATTACCCAAAGTAAATTTTGATACCATGATTTAATAAACGAAGTTTATTTTTTAAAATAAAATTTATAAAATTCTCAAAAATTATATTTAAGATATGTGCACCATTAAAAGAAGGTAAAATTACATTTTAGAGAAATATATATCTTTATGCGTAAAATTGGATTTATTCTTATCTCTTATACGATAACATATAAGATGAACATTAAATAGTTGAATGAAAATAATATGTATATATATATTTTATCAAAACAATTTATCAAAAATTCATTAATTAATTATTTGAGTTAAAAAATTTTGAATTAATAAATATATTTTTCTCGCAAAATATTTCCTATATTTTCAGAAGGGGTTTACTTTCTTTTCTAGATAATTGGTCACCAAATAATTATTCTTATATACATATGTAGACCATATTTTCTTAATTTATTTAATCTTAATCATAACATCCATTCCAATGTCAATGGGACGACTATAATAAAATTTTAATAATAATATTAATATTACACTGTAGTTTAGTAAAATTAGGTTCTACGTTTTAAGAAAGCTATCAAAGGAACTCTGAAATTGTGTATAACATAAGTAAATAATAGAATTATGTGGAAAAATATATAATCTGGTGGTTGTTTGTATTGAAATATTAACTTGTTGTTGCGTTCAATGTAAAGCAAACTTATCGCTTTCATATGACACAAGCTATGTTCTGTGTTGCGTAAAATATAGAATATCTAAAAGATTAAATTTATTCAAAAAAATATATTTATTGAAATCTTGGGGTATTATAGTATTAATTTTAATAACTTATTTATTAAATAAATATAAATATATTGTTAAATTTTTATAAAATAATCTCTTAATTTTTAGTAATTTCATTTTATTCTACAAAAATATATTTTCTTCAAAAATGGTTTTTCATGATTTTTATAAGTGAATATTATAATTTAATTTAACTTTTTTTATAAAATTAATTTAATTTTTTAATTAATCATGTCAAAATTATCGTAAGGTTAATTTTTGTTAATTTTCAGAAAATATTTTTTTTCACTGAATAGTGAAAATACTTATTCTTATTGAAAGTTGTATTTTTTAGTATTTACAAAGTAAAATTATATTATAGATTTGTTTTGAATTTTAATTATATACTTTTGAATATGAATAATCCAATTATGGATATTTAGATGTATTTTTTAATAGAATTTAGTGCAAAAAAATTTTATAGTTAAAAAGATAATTTTTTTCGTGAAATTTGTTTTTTGTTGTGTTTTACGTATTTAATATTAAATTAAATTAATCTAATTAGGTGTTTTAAATTTTAAAAAATGGATCCCATATTTAGAATCATGACATCCAAATTTATAAAATGGACTCTTTTTTGTCTATATTAATAGTAACCTAATTAATTTATTTTAACATGGTAAACCGTAAATTGGGTAATTATGGATTAAAAATAAAATGATAAGGACTATAAAATGACGCTAAATATTGCCTCAAATTTATTTTATGATTCCATTTCTTCCATAATCATCCAATATTTGGTTATATGTCATTTTTCCCATTTGGATTTTATTATGACCTGTATAATAATTTATTTTAATAAAAGTCAAAAAGGTAACACTCTTGTTAATAATAATAATAATATTTTTAACATAGATTTTAGTATAGTATATATTCAGTTATAAATAGTTTTTTTAAATCAAAATGATATATCATTATCATTGTAATTTATTTTTAATTTTTGTTGAAAGAGTAATTGCATTAAATTCTTTCACAATGCTGACACATGAATTATTTAATCATTTAAAAAGTAATGTACATGATATTAAAAATATTAAAATTATTATGATATGAGATATTTTTTTATCCCATGTTTCATTTTCTTCCAATCATTCAATATCCAGATGATATAACTCTGATGATTTTTTGTACTATTTTTTATGGCATAAAAATATATGCCAAGTATATTGTACATTGATATATAATTTGAATAAAGTAGTCAAGAACATTATATATGAACATTATATTGCCTCAGAATTTAGATGGACATGAAACATATAATTTATTTATTCACGGGGTATTCATTTGAAGGTCATGCAATATGTTGTTACATCTAGTGAATTAGATAAAGAGATAAAGATATGGGCTTTCCAATTTATTGAAGATCATGAAAAATATTATTTTTCATATGAAGAAATGATTGGTTGGAATTATAATTTAGGATGGATGATTATTATTTACTATGTATTATTTGGTGTCCTTACTTAATAATTGGAGCAAACCAACATGTTCTATCCAGGACAACCTCAACTAAAGGCTCTCAGGGACATAAAGGTCAACCGTGCCCAAGGGAGGTCAACATGGGCAAACAGAAGGTGGAAAGGTTCCATGTATAAGTTCCATAGATAGTGAATTGGAGCAGTAAAGATACAAAAAGTGGGGAGAGGCATGGTGGAAAAGAGAACCGGCATGAGACAAGGTCAGTGGGGGTTCATGACTTTTAGTGAGATGATGGAACGCCTTCAGTGATATACCTGAGTGAAGAACAATCAAGGAACTGATGTGGGACATGCACTAGGTTTTTCAATATTCATCATCCTTTAAAAATAATGATATAATTCATGTCATCTAATATGGATGATCTTGACCATCTGATCATTTTATATGTTCATCTTCTATCATCGGCCATCTGAGGGTTTTTCATCTGAGATCAACACCAGTAGACCTCAACAATCAGGAAACCGGACATCTTCCATGTTGTTACCAATGTTTTGAGGTATTCATATAAAACCAAAATCATGCATTAAATATATAATCTTGCAGGTATGTGAGGTACTTGAAGATTTTTCTTTAGTTGAATTGAAAACATAGTTATAGGAGGCCGTTCAAACATTGTGCACGAGGGAGTTCAAGATTGAGGGAGGTAAAGCTTACATCCTAATCATATACATTTGAGGATTTAACTAGGAGTAATAAATGTGACTCATGATACCATAATTATTAGATAATAATTATTTACAACATTAAATAGAGATCTGATTATTCTTCAGGAATTTTAAATGGATGGGATGCACGAATGCATGTAAGCAAAGGAGTCATCCGTTTGATGATAATATCTTGAATGAAATAATATGAATCTTGATAATTCATGTATTTATAGTGAGATATAGTGGATAATTATAGTGTGATTAATTGAGATACAATGCACCCCTTGAGTATTTATATTTATACAGAAATTACTGTGTATTTTTTATTAGGTGTATAAGTAAATACCCAAAGATTCATGGGTTTTCAAGGTGAGTCGTAGTTTATATTTATGGATATGTGAGATGAAGATACCCAATTGGGTATTTTGATATGCAGTGCATGAAGAAGGGAGTACACCATGGTATTCAAATAAGATGCATCAAATAAATACACATTTGGGTATTTAAAGGAAATATGTATAATTAAATACCCAAGGTTTAATGGGGTATTTAAATTTATAATTAATTTTAATACCCAATATTTTTATTTGAGTCTAATATTTGTATATGTATGATTAATGAAATTATTTAAATTAATTACACATTTAATTGAGGATTTAAATCATGGAATTTATTGATATTTCATGTGATATATTGTTGTATAATTATGTCCATGCAGGTGATGAAAAATTGAACACAAAATTTGTAATATCATTTTGAGTACATGGTACATATTTGTAAAAAATAGATAATAAGAATTTCTGGGAATCTCATGCACACATCTTGTGATTATAGGACTTTAGTAGAATAGAGAATCAACTTGAGAATTGTACATGATAAAGTTAGTCCATAAATCTCATGGAGGAATTAAAACATATAAAATTATAATGGTTCGATCCTAAAATAATATTGAAGCCTTTTGATTAGATCCAGAATCAAATGGATTCTCTCAGTTGGAGCCAAGGTAAAAAAGTATTATGGTTTAGGCCAAAAGAAAAGGATGTCTCTTGGTTGGAGTTGGAGAAAAAATATTTCAATTATAATTGAAATCAATTTTAATCACTTGTTTTATAGTGAAAATTATAGTGGATATTCTATGTTTATGGGAATAAAAAACATGGAACAGAGTGGTTCTTTACACAGATCCTTGTAAAACATTGTGTTTTCTATTTCTATTATTATCTCTACACACAAAGTGATATTGATATATATCACTAAGTGGATCAAGAACATTAAGAATTTCAACAGTTTAAATTTTAAATAAATGGAATTCATAAAAATAAACCATTGATTCATCCCTTATCTATCATAAGTTAATCTATCTTAGAGCTCTACAAGTGGTATCAAAGAACACATTCCCTATAAATATCCAAGAAATAGTATGATAGATTGAAAATAATAAATCTGTCAATAGGTAGGAGTTCCCACCTTTAATGAGAAGAATTATCACAGATCCCATAATAGGATGTTACCCTACCTCCTTTCACTTGTATTGGAAGTGAGAGATGTTTCAATAGTGGGTTATCGAGCCATTGTTTTTGAGGTTGTGACACAAGATGATAAATGAAATTTGGAATTTTATAAAAAGTCTCAAAATTCTTACTTGATGTCTCTATCAGAGAAGATATACAATAGGTTCATGGGTCTCTAGACACCTATAGAGATCTGGGAAAAACTTAGAAGAAATTATGAAGGAAACATCAAATTCAAGGAATCCAAGATACAAGTTTTGTGGAGTAATTATGAGGATATAAAAATTTCTAATGAAGAAAATATTGATGACTATTTCAATAGAGTAAATGAGATAGAAACATTCTAGGATGTTAGTGAGAAGCTGGATGACTCTATCATTGTTAAAAAAATTGATGAGTAATTTTCCATATTTTTTCTAATAAAAAATAACATCCCTGGAAGAAATAGATGATTTGCCTATTAATGAACTACCCGCCATTATAATAACATATGATATAGGAAAAAATATAGATTTTAAGAATGAATAAATAAATATAATTGATTTTTAATCTATTATAAATGGAATGGTTTGAGAAGACGAGGCTAAAGAACCAAAATATTTAAATAATGATGATGATGATTATTTCAATCAAATTGTTTCCCTTATATCAAAAGGCTTCAAAAAAGAAAAATGGAAGGGAATGAATAGACATCAACCTATTTTAACAACCCAAAAATTCATTAATGGAATTTCCTCTTGAACTAGTTAAAAGTATTATTATGGTTATATAAATTTTGAACTTCCTTGGTTTTATGTTTCTGGATTTTAAAATAACGTTATGAATTGTGACCTTTGATAATATAGTCGTTGAACAATGTTCACATGATTAGTATAAATATAGGTCTTTAACAAATCCAATTTACTCTGACAAAAAAAAGTGATGACCTCATCCAGTAGACATGCCCCATACGAACCCGATTTGTCGGAGCTCATAAAGGAGGTGTCGTCATTGGGATTCTCTCTTGACCATGCCCAAGCCGAGCTAGAACACGTTAAGCATGATTGGAACCGACTACGGGAGAAGTGGAAGTTAATAGAGATTACCACCCGAGCGATGTTATCTAAGTCACCCCAAAAGTCTGTCACCATCACACACCTTACCCTCTAGTCTTATACGGGTGTTATTATAGGTTATGTAACAGGACCCTTGAACAATGACTACGTAAATTATTTTTGTATAAAAAATGTGCATTCATTTTATTATTTTTTACTTTGTAAATAGTTTCTAAAACAAATATAGTATTTTTAGTTATTATTCAACTAAGATATATATTTTGATGAATTAATGGATTTTTGAATTAAATAGAATTTTAAAATATTATTATTATTATTAATCAATTACTTTTTTATTAAAAATTTATTATTGTATAATTTTATGAATGAAATTATAGTTCTTATTAAGGTTTAAATGTTGTTTTTGTCAAAACCCATGAATTTTTGGTAAATGGAGGTTTTTATTTCAAAAGTAAAAATTCACATATTTAGAGAATTATTTAGAAAAAATTAATATTATTTTTCAAATTTGGATGTCAAAATTATCCAACGGTGAATTTGTTATAATTTTATGGGAAAGTATAATATTTGGGTAAAAATTAAATACCGTTTAAATATATAATGTGTTTTATAACATCATAAGGACCCAATAGTGAGGTAATAAAATACAATAAACATTATGTTTGGAAAATATATGTATAAAAATTAAAATTATGTAATTTTAGATTTGTTTGATTTATTTTACAAAGCTTTAGTGGACCTTTCAAGGATTATAAAACATTTTTTCTTTTTAAATTTTTTCCCTTGAGAGTGTGACTCTCCTCCATATAAGAAACCCTATTATTTCAAGAAGTTCGTCCATTGGCCTTATAAAATATTTTTTTCCACCCCTGTTTGGTAAAAACCATAGAAAAAAAACATGGGCTGGTTTGTGGTTTTGATTGGTTTAATGTGAGGTGTCCCAAACCAAAATAATAAAGAATTCCCTCTCCTTTCCTATATAAATCCACCCAAGCTCCCACATCCTCTTCACTCAAATCCATTGGAGTTCGACAAACCCCTAACCTCCTTTCACTATAATCCTCCCAAGGTGCCCTAAACTCCAAAAAACCCTCTCTCAATCCCCTCCTAAGACTATGGTATCACACTTCCAAGTAAGGGATTTCATCCTTTCTCATTTTGCCCAATTTTCTTTAAGTTGTTATGCCCTTTTGTTCTCAATTAAAAATGTTGGGGTTTGATTTTTCACTATCCCAATACTGACCTATTTATTTTTTTTATAATGGGAGACCCCTTTCTCAATCATTAAAGCCTCCCATGTACACTCATTACAATGATGAAATTCTGTGAGGGATTTCTCTCTCCTCTTTTACATCTAAGTAATCATTTTGTATTATGAATCTAAATTCCATTACATTTGTTGGAACATGTATCTATATCACCCCCTTACTGTCCACTTTATGTACAAATTATGATACATTATTTTGTCTCTCATCAATTTTTTTCATGAATCCTTATGTCACGTCATTAAGTTGCAGAAATTGAATTTGTGTTTTACCAAGCCATGATCATTGTGTAGTGAAGACCATACCCATGTCTGTATCAAGGGTATTCACCTTTATTCACATATACATATTAAATGGTACTTTCATGTATTTATTCCACATTACTTAATTTCAGAATAACTTTTTATTTTGATTGATTCCATGTTATATGATCCATGTGTCAGACTTATGCATCAAATGAAATGTTTAAGAATGGTGCACCCTGATAGTTCTCCAATGCATTTGATAATGTAAAGTATCATGATACGACATGGGAAATGGGTTTTGACTCATGATAATTCAAGTTCTATGAGGTTTTACACATTATTCATGTGTAATAAGGGTTTACTCATTCTCTATGTTCAATGATCCTTGGCTCATACTAATTCCATGTTAAGCATTGTTGTTACATCTTCAAGTTATGATTACTATGCTTTATCATGCTTTTATGTTCATGTTTCTCTTATTCTCCATTGATATTCCTATTGTAAAAATGTATTTTATTCCCCATGTTATTCCATGTTTATTTCCTTACTGGACATTATAGCTCACTCTTTTCCTATGCTTGTCCTTAGGTTATCCCATGCAATGCTAAGTACGAGGGAATGTAGTGGTCATGTAAAGGAAGTTTTCAATTAAGTTGTTGTGGGTTTAGGTTCTAAGAAGTTATGTAATGTTCCAAAGCCCCAAAGACACTAGAACTCTCAATTATCAATGTTTTATTAAGTGAATATTTTATGTAATAAACCAGGTTTAAGTGTGTAATAAAAAGCAGGGTTGTTATTGTTGGTATCAGAGGATAAGTTTAGTTATTTATGGGATTAGGATTTAAAAACCCTTGTGAAGACTTAGAGAAAATAATATGTATAGTAAAAACATATGTAAGAATGTTTGAGTATTGAGTATATGGTTTATCAAGAAAATACATCTCTGTATGGATACAAGAATGTAGAGGCAGCTCTGGTACAGATGTATCCAAGTGGTAAAACATAAAAACACCGCTGTGAGCTAGACTCAAACAGGAACCAATGCATGACAACAGGCCTTGCTTCACTCTTGGTTATGACACTCTTGGGGTATATGCTTTAGAAATTTCATAAGCTTAGTATGAACCCTAATTAAGGGAATGAAAAAATGCCGCTAAGAATATATGTTTGAAAATAGATCATGAATATCATATATTGAAGCTTATGGATTCATATTATAATGAAATAAAAGTTACTTATAATTCATCAATTTTTTTCATGGATTACCTTTTATGTTTTACCCATAACATTCCTTTTATTCCAGCCAATGGCCAGTGATAGGAGGACTTTGGCTAACAACCGATGTGAAGATCAATGTGATGATTGTTCTAATGAGATTCCCAATACTATGGGAGCAAGAATCACGAACTATTTCATGATTCTCTCTCAATTATCACAAGATATGAATAAAAACATGGTTCAAGAGAAACATTAAACCCCCCCTAAAAAAGTACAAGTTCCAATAAAGATCTTCAGGAGACAAAGGCCTCCTACTTTTAATGGATCATTTGATCCCCCAATCGCCGAACAATGGATCAACTCCATTGAAAAGATCTTCTCCATCCTTCAATGTTCTGAACAAGAGAATGTTCTCCTGGATGTTTATCATATAAAAGGTGAAGCTGATCAATGGTGGATGTTGATAAAAAATACTAAGCCTGAGGAGTAGATCGAGGAATTGGAATGGAAGGATTTCCAGAATATGTTTTTTGATAAATACTTTCCACGCACCCTCCGACTTAAGATAGAAAGGGACTTCCTTATTCTAAAGAAAAAAAGACGACGAATCTGTCACAGCATATGAGGATAAGGTCACAAGGCTTGCACGATATGCCTCCATATTTGTTGTTACCCCTGAATGCAAGGTTGACTGCTTTACTGGTGGGATGAAACCTAGCCTACGAAAATCCCTGGCATTCCGTGACCTCGAAAGCTTTGAGGAAATTGTATGATGTGCCCTCAATGTCGAAATGAAGATTGGATAATCTTAGGGGTATAATGGGGATATTGTATAGACCCTAATCTTGATGTACATGGACATTACATTAATTTTTGGAATACTTAGTACATTACAAAAACACACACACAAGGACCGTAATAGTTTAGTGTCTTTGGAAACTCGGAATATAATCTTCTAATCATGGTGAAAGATCTTCAAAATATCCCATAAAGATATTCCCTTTTTTTTCTTACCTAAAACATTTCTTTATATCCTAGGGAAAAGAAAACATAAAAGGGTGAGCTCAAATGCTCAGTAAGGGTAAACAAAAGAAATATCAATCACATCATATTCATAAGAACATAACATTTTGGAAATCTTAACCTGCAAAACAGATCATAATATCGTAACATGGGATAAATCATAGTAGAGAAATGTAATCCCAATAATAATAACTTAAAACATGAAACTTTGTGGCATACACACATAATCATAGATAATCTTTTCTTATTATTCAAGACTCATTTCCAAGACTATCTTAGTGGAAAAAGTCCATTTCTGAACTGAGTTCACTCCTCGTTTTAGTCATGTTTCGCTGAACCGGTTTAACCTGCCGTTCCAGCCATGTCTATCTCATTAGATATAAATTCTTTACCCAATGCATTGGAGGGAGATATAGGTCCCACCCATCTCATAATGATACCATTCTTATGGGTGCCACAAAATCATAAACCATACTTCATAGCATAACCCATGTAATAAAAATGGGAATCTTAAACATCATGACATCATAAAACAATTCATATAAGATAAAGGAATTCATAAAAATATTTCCATCACAAAATAATCAAATCAATGTAATAATAGTGATAGAAATAGAACCCTATATTATCTTAGATGGAAAATAATTTTGATAAAACACTTGAACTCCATTCTTGAGGAAAATATCCTTTCTACTTCAAAAAAACTTTTCCTTTCTTAACATGTCATACAATTTTAAACTAAAAGAAGTCTATTAAAAATAAACTTGAAAACTTGTAAAGGAACCTTCCTAGAAATAATGTTTTAAAAATCCATTCATGCCGTATAAGTTAAAAAAAAACATTCTTCTCGTACTTTTTTTGGAAAAGTCATAAATTACCTCATACGAAAAATGACAAAATATTCATTTCATATCTTTTACTAAAAACTCACCAAAGGGTAAAATTGGATTTAAAAAATTTTAGGTGTATGGAAATAATATTACATATTGAGGAAACATGGATGTGGATGATAAAATACAACCCAATAAATTTCAAAGTATAAACAATCTCAGATAAAAATGAGATTGTGATATTTCCCTTACCTTAGGTCCGATTTGCTTCGTACTTTTCCGAACCTCATGTATAATGATTTAAATAATGTCATTGACTTATTCCAGAATCATAATAATTGTTATGATATCATATATGGTTCACTTATGACTTTATTTTACCCGTTCTTTTGTAAATTCCATGTTAAAGAGCATTTTGGGTAAAATCATTTCATTTGTCGTCCGTGTTTTGACTTGTAATTACTCATACGATTACTTAGATCATGATTACTTAATTCCAGAATATAAAACATGATTTATATAATATATATTCAGAATATACACATATATAATAGATCAGTAAATGGAAAGAAATACACCGTTCATGGAGACGGTAGGCCGTACGTACGCATGAACACTGTTTTTGATTCCTTATTGAGTTGAATGGAATTAAGTAGATGACATACATATATATACACATAAATCCAGTATCATTATTATGTCATATATTTCATAATTACTTATTATATATACTTTATAATCATTCATTAATGGTTAACGTGGAGAATGAATCTTATCACATCGTGGAGACGGTAGTCCGTACGTACGCACGAGCGATGATATCGTTCTCATGATCGTGGAATTGTATTGGAGTGTATGAATACTATTTCAGAATTAATACCAATTTAAAATAATAATATATAGTAGTTTATTTGCACCATTATACCCATCCATGTAAGGTGGTGGTCGAAAATAGATTACACCACGGCGTGGAGACGGTATTCCGTACGTACGCAGGCGCGGTGATTTCGTTTTCCATAGGATGGATAGATGGTGAAATAGGGTTGTTTCATACTTATAATAACATATCAGTATATGAGTGATACTGATGTTATTACTTCAAAATGAAACAACCTAAGAAGAAGAAGTGGAAGAAGAAATAAATTTGAAAGAATCGATAACGGACATTACCTGTTCTTTGAAGCGCCTCTTTAAGTCCTCCTCTTAGGGAACTAAAATTGGTCTTTGAAGAAGACCAGGACCTCTAAAATGTTTTTAGGGAAGTGGAGAAGAGAATTTGGTAGGGTTTGGACGAGATTTAAGGCTCAATGTGGTGTGAGGAAGAGAGGGAGGAGGTGCCCTTTTATAAGGGAGGAGAGGGGCACCTTTGGAACAACTAAAAATATTATTTTATTATAAAGACAAATTTGGTTTTAAATAGCTCCAAATTGATTTATTTATTAATATAAGGTGGGGAGGGGTAGAAATAATCTCATCCAATAGAATTTGGACAAGTTTATTTCACTATTGTAACCTTATCATTTAGTTTTATCTTTAAGTTAGATAATTTTACTTTTACCGTGTCTTTTTGTGTTCTTAAACTATATGGTTAATAAACAAACTATAACAAGCCAAAAGAACCCTAAGTTGTTTATTATTAATATATATAACCTTATCTAAGTCATTTTTCCTAACCTTAGATTTTTGGGAATAAAATAAAAATTAATAATATAATATTTGTTTTAAAAACTATTTTATGTCAATTTTGACACTATTTAGTATTTGATTTTTGTGAAAATCATAACAGAATTATTAGTTAGAAAAAAGTTCATTAAATCAATAATAAAATTTCATATTAACAGATAAAATTAGTGTAATTCATAAAAAGTCTCAAATAACATTTATTTGGGTATTTATAACATCAATTATGTCAATATTTCATTAGTAAGATAATTACTGAATCATCTTTGTGTTGTAAATAAATTAACTTATTTAAACTCTAAAAATTAAAAATAAAATATCATTATGTAGGAAAGATTTTTATCTTTCTAATGAATATTTATAGTCGAGTTTATCTTATGTATAACCCTATATTAAAAATGATATACTTATTAAACTTTGATTTTAACTATTTTAACCCTTCTTTAAATAAATTAATAATAAATGTCCTAATATAATCCAAGTAGGCCTAAATGGTCATATTTTATTTCTAAGGTTGTTTTTGGTTGAATTACACTTATCCAATAGAATTAGGACATGTGTTAGGGTAATAATAATATCATTTTTACCCGTAATTACCATATTTACTTTTAACCGTGGTAAAAAAAGTAAAATGTTACTATTCACCAAAAATTATTTTCATCTCATTGAACCACATTTTACTTACTGACATCAACTGTGTCTCTCGGATTTTTGAAATTCCACTCACAGAAGTGCTAAAATTAAGTTTTATGAAAAATTCATTTTTCTTAACTACCACTTAGTGGTTTCACTATTCATCAAAAAATGAAAGTTTCCAGAAAAATACCAAAAATTAGGCCTAAGATATATTTGGTATTATGAACTAAAAAATTATGTCTATTTTACCAAATTCAAAACATATCAGTTGCATTGATTAATTTAAAAATTAATTCCCGTCGTCAAAACAAATAGCGTGTTTTTAAGAGATAATAACTATCAAAAGATTGACACTTGTTTATGTCTAGTTTAAATGTGAAATGACATCCAATGACCAACATTGTATTAAATTGTATAAATATATTCAAAATATATTTTAAAACCACTCAAATTAATAATTTATCACTATTAAATATTTCCATTAAAAAGGTTGTTTTTAATTAAAATTTATTAATTTTCACTATTCATCAGAAAATGAAAGTTATCCGAAAAGTACCAAAATTTCACCCTAAGCTAATTTCGATATTCCGAATCAAAAAATGAAGTCCATTTTGAAAAATACAATTTACAAAATTTCAAAAATTGGTTATTACTATTCATAACTGCTAGTTTTAATAATATTTTAATAGCATATCGTTGTTTAGTGAAACTCAGTATTGCGTACTACACAAGCTATCGAGGAAGGTCGCGATTGCATGTAATGAAAGGCAAGTCAAGGATGCGTGTTGTGCAAGCTCCTTTTGGTGTAGCGTACAACACAAGACATTAATGAAATTATAAAGAATATTTTTCATAAAATCTCGGGGTGTTACATTCTACCCCCCTTAAAATTAATTTCGCCCTCGAAATTCATCGGGGTTATAAATGGTTTACTACTCAAAACTTTCTTTAATAGAAACCCATATCGTAAAAAGGAATACCAAAACCAATATTTAAAAACAACAGTATGAAACGTAACGGTTACCCAAATAAACTAATCACTGGGTTTCCACATAGGTGAAAATATGGATATGGAATAGAAATCTAACCATCATGTTCTGATGGAGAGTGGTAGAGAACATGGCTATAGAAAAACCATCAATCACAAAGCCATAAATTTGTGATGATCTAAGGTACCATCTGATTCATCAGATATAAGAGCACTAGGACAATATTTTTGGTTTTCAAGATCATTTCCCTAAAGTTGAAGAATTTGAATTAGAATAAATACTTACTTTATTTTAGTACAATCACACTGTTGTTCGTGCCTTGAAAAATTTCCACTTAATCTCTTAAAGAAATGAAGTTGAATTTGTTATTCATGAAGTGTTAGCAGATCATGTGATAGAATGACAGGTCATTCCATCTGTCTCAAACAAAAGGTTAGGAAAAGTTATTAAATATACATAAGTCGATCTATAGTGAGATTAATCATATATGGTTCTTAAAATGGACTTATACTTATTATATCATAATAAAACTAGTTTCTACTAAACAGGGACTTCCTGTAGGCTAGTGGTAGGCGATAAAGGCCAGTCGCACTTCGGTTGTGGGTTCGATTCCCACAGCCTTGTCCGACGGGATGGGCTGTCGCCCATCATACATGTTGTCCTTTTTCTAAAACTAAATTACTATAACATCCCATAAATAATATCGAAAAAAACTTCTATCCTTAAACAATACTAACTTATGTCCAACATAATCCATCCCAATCTTTAGGCTTATCCAAAATACTTTGGTCCGAGCTTATAGTATAAAGAAAATGATTACTTGAAATTTCACATAACAATCACGTGAATTCCATCATTTATCCCCCATATATCATAAGATATATCTTGTTGGTCAAATTACAAACTTGTGAATACCTTAATCATGTATACCCATTGAACCTTAGTGAAAACATCAATGCAGTAAAAAGTTAACACTTTCCACAAACCAAAATCCTCAAAATTATTTATACTCAAACCATGATATCACTTAGTCCTTATATCAATCATGAGCTCATGAATACAATCAAACAAATCATTATCTTCTTATACCTTCATTATGCACATATCATCTGCTTACCAAAAATATCTCAATCACTTTCCATGGTTACCGGTAGCATAAAATTATTGAAAACCACAATAGACCAATACATAAATATTCCAATATTCCATGATACTATATACAACATTATTTTGGAATCCCATTACATAAACACTTAATCATTCCACCACATCGTTGTCATATTAAACATCGCCAATAGTGATCGCATGTGACTTCCCATTGTCCTTTTCCTTAATTGGTTGCTCATGTTGATCATCATTAACCGTTGGATTAGGGCATTGATTAGCATAATGCCCCATTTCATTGCACTTGAAGCATTGAAGTGTTGTTGGTGTGTTCTCTGCAGTATTTTATTTATTCACACCATTAGCAACTCTTTTTCCATTACTTCGACACTCAGCTACTCGATGACCTTCTTTTCCACACTTAAAACATTTTCTAGTCCCTTTAAGAAAATATCCACCATGCTTCTTTCCACACTTTGAGCATAAGGAAACATTCATCTTATTTCCACCATTATTCTGAGATTTCTCCTTGAACTCCATCTTTCGTTTCTTGTCAAAACCATGAGATGAATATGTTACACCAACTTCCATTTCTACCTAAATAGCACATCGCACAATTTCTTCATAGCTACTGATGTCTCTTATAGCTAATTCCCTTCGAAGATTTGGTTTTAAGCCACTGAAGAATCGATCAACTTTACTTTCAGGTTGGATGATAAATCCAGATGCATACCTTGCAAGCCTTGTAAAATTCACTTTGTATACACCAACAGTTTCATCATCCTTCTGCTTTAGTTCAAGAAACTCCTTCTCCATCTTTGTTCGATGAATACGAGGGAAGTACTTATTGAAAAATAAGTTCTTGAACTCATCCCATTCCATGGACTCAATTTCGTCTCTTGGCCTCGTATTCTTGATAAGATTCTACCATTGATCAGCATCACCTTCCAAACTATATACTTCTTTGATGACTTTATCATGTTCAGAACATTGAAGAACTGAAAATATCTTTTTAGTGGTACTGATCCATTGTTCAGCAACAAGTGGATCAGAAGACCCACTGAAAGAAGGTGGACGTTGCCTCATGAAGGACTCAATAGAATATTGTTCCCTTCTCTGCTCATTTGGATGTCCAAAATGATTCATAGCTTGTGTAAGTATAACAATAAGATTTTTCACTCCATCTCCCATAAAATTTGTTTGTTCAGGAGGACAATCATTTCATTGTCCATTGCATTGATCAACACGGTTCCTTCGGGTTCCAGCCATCGTCTAAAACCCAAAAAGAATAGTGTGAGAGGCAAAAATCATGCTAGGGAAAACAACATAATAAAGGTGGAGTACCTTCAATATCTAACATCTTAGGTTACCGTAATTCTAGTACTATAACCTATACTTATACTTAACCTTAGGGACATCCCTAGACATACCTTAGAAATATCTCTAGGGATCTCACTAAAGTTCTCGCATCCTAGTATCCAAAGGATGACTAAACCTTTCCTCTGATACCAACTGTAGAGACCCGAAGCTTGACGTACATGGACATTACATTGATTTTTTGGAATACTTAGTACATTACAAAAACACACACACAAGGACCGTACTAGTTTAGTGTCTTTGGAAACTCGGAATATAATCTTCTAATCGTGGTGAAAGTTCTTCAAAATCTCCCATAATGATCTTCCCTTTTTTTCTTACCTAAAACCTTTCTTTATATGCTGGGGAAAAGAAAACAAAAAAGGGAGAGCTCAAATGCTCAGTAAGGGTAAACAAAAGAAATATCAATAACATCATATTCATAAGAACATAACATTTTGGAAATCTTAACCTACAAAACAGATCATAATATCATAACATGGGATAAATCATAGTAGTGAAATGTAATCCCAATAATCATAACTTAAAACATGAAACTTTGTTGCATACACACATAATAATAGATAATCATTTCTTATTAGTCAAGACTCATTGCCAAGACTATCTTAGTGGAAAAAGTCCATTTCTGAACCGAGTTCACTCCTTGTTTCAGTCCTGTTTCACTGAACCGGTTTAACCTGCCATTCCAGCCATGTCTATCTCATGAGATATAAAATCTTTACCCAATGCATTGGAAGGATATATAGGTCCCACCAATCTCATAATGATACCATTCTTATGTGTGCCACAAAATCATAAACCATACATCATAGCATAACCCATGTAATAAAAATGGGAATCTTAAACATCATGACATCATAAAAAATTCATATAAGATAAAGGAATTAATAAAAATATTTCCATCACAACATAATCAAATCAATGTAATAATAGGGATAGAAACAGAACCCTATATTATCATATATGGAAAATAATTTTGATAAAGCACTTGAACTCCATTCTTGAGGAAAATATCCTTTCTACTTCAAAAACACTTTTCCTTTCTTAACATGTCATACAATTTTAAACTAAAAGAAGTTGATTAAAAATAAAATTGAAAACTTGAAAAGGATCCTTCTTGGAAATAATGTTTTAAAAATCCATTCATTCTTTATAAGTTAAAAAAACATTCTTCTCATACTTTTTTCGAAAAAGACAAAAATTACCTCGTACGAAAAACGACAAAAGATTCCTTTCATATCTTTTACTAAAAACTCACCGAAGGGTAAAATTGGATTTAAACAATTTTAGGTGGATTGAAATAATATTAAATATTGTTGAAACATGGATGTGGATGATAAAATACACCCCAGAAAATTTCAAAGTATAAACAATCTCAGATAAAAATGAGATTGTGATATTTCCCTTACCTTAGGCCTGATTTTCTTCATAAGTGTCTGAACCTCCTATATAATGATATAAATAATGTCATTTACTTATTCTAGAATCATACTCATTGTTATTATATCATATATGGTTCACTTATGACTTTATTTTACCCGTTATTTTGTAAATTCCATGTTAAAGAGCGTTTTGGGTAAAATCGTTTCATTTGTCGTCCGTGTTTTGACTTGTAATTATTCATATGATTACTTAGATCATGATTACTTAATTCCAGAATATAAAACATGATTTATATAATATATATTCAGAATACAAATATATATAATAGATCAGTAAATGGAAAGAAATACACAGTTTATGGAGAGGGTAGGCCGTACGTACGCATGAACGCTGTTTTTGTTTCTTTATTGAGTTGAATGGAATTAAGTAGATGACATAAATATATATACACATAAATACAGTATCATTATTATTTCATATATTTCATGGTTTCTTATTATATATACTTTATAATCATTCATGAATGGTTAACGTGGAGGATGAATCTCAACACGTCGTGGAGACGGTAGTCCGTACGTACGCACGGGCGATGATATCGTTCTCATGATTGTGGAATTGTATTGGAGTGTATGAATACTATTTAAGAATTAATTAAACTTTAAAATAATCATATATAGTTGTTTATTTGCACCATTATACCCATCCATGTAAGGTGGTGGTTGAAAATAGATTACACCACGGCGTGGAGACGGTATTCCGTACGTACGCACGCGCGGTGATTTCGTTTTCCATAGGATGGATAGATGGTGAAATAGGGTTGTTTCATAATTATAATAACATATCAGTATATGAGTGATACTGATGTTATTACATCAAAATGAAACAACCTAAGAAGAAGAAGTGGAAGAAGAAATAAAGTTGAAAGAATCGGTAACGGACAATACCTCTTCTTTGAAGCGCCTCATTAAGTCCTCCACTTTGGGAACTAAAATTGGTCTTTGAAGAAGACTAAGACCTCTAGAATGTTATTAGGGAAGTGGAGAAGAGAATTTTTCAGGGTTTTTCCGAGATTTAAGGCTCAAAGTGGTGTGCGTAAGAGAGGGATGAGGTGCCCTTTTATAAGGGAGGAGAGGGGCACCTTTGGAATAACTAAAAATATTATTTTATTATAAAGCCAAATTCGGTTTTAAATAGATCCAAATTGATTTATTTCTAAGATAAGGTGGGGAGGGGTCACAATCATCTCATACAATAGAATTTGGACAAGTTTAGATCACTATTTTAACCTTCTCATTTAGTTTGAACTTTAAGTAAGATAATTTTACTTTTACCGTGTCTTTTTGTGTTCTTACACTATATAGTTAATAAACTTACTATAACAAGCCAAAAGAACCCCAAGTTGTTTATTATTAATATATATAACCTTATCTAAGTCATTTTGCCAAACCTTATATTTTTAGGAATAAAATAACAAATAATAATTTAATATTTCTTTTAAAAACTATTTTATGTCAATTTTGACACTATTTAGTAAATGATTTTTTTAAAAATAATAACAGAAAGACTAGTTAAAAAAGCACATTAAATCAATACTAACATGTCATATTAACCTATAAAATTAGTGTAATTCATAAAAAGTCTCAAATTACATTTATTTTGGTATTTATAACATCAATTATGTCAATATTTCATTAATAAGATAATTACTGCATCATCTTTGTGTCATAAATAAATTAACTTATTTGAAGTCTAAAAATTACAAATAAAATATCATTATGTAGGAAATCGTTTTATCTTTCTAATGAATATTTATAATCGAGTTTATCTTATTTATAACCCTATATTAAAAATGATATACTTATTAAACTTTGATTTTAACTATTTTAACCCTTCTTTAAATAAATTAATAATAAATGTCCTAATCTAATCCAAGTGGGCCTAAATGGTCATATTTTATTCCTAAGGTTGTTTTTGGTCGCATTACACTTGTCCAATAGAATTAGGACATGTTTTAGGGTAATAATAATATCATTTTTACCCGTAATTACCCTATTTACTTTTAATCGTGGTAAAAAAAATTAAAAAGTTACTATTCACCAAAAATTATTTTCATCTCATTGAACCACATTTTACATACTGACATCAACTGTGTCTCTCTGATTTTTGAAATTCCAATCACAGAAGCGGTAAAATTAAGTTTTATGAAAAATTCATTTTCCTTAACTACCACTTAGTGGTTTCACTATTCATCGAAAAATGAAAGTTTCCAGAAAAATACCAAAAATTAGGACTAAGCTATATTTGGTTTTATGAACTCAAAAATTATGTCTATTTTACGAAATTCAAAACAAATCAGTTGCATTAATTAATTTAAAAATTAATTCCCGTCGTGAAAACAAATAGCGTGTTCTTAAGAGATAATAACTATCAAAAGATTGACACTTGTTTATGTTTGGTTTAAATGTGAAATTACATCCAATGACCAACATTGTATTAAATTGTAAAAAAATATTCTAAATATACTTTAAAACCACTCAAATTAATAATTTATCACTATTAATTATTTCGATTAAAAAGGTTGTTTTTAATTAAAATTTAGTAATTTTTACTATTCATCAGAAAATGAAAGTTATCCGAAAAGTACCAAAATTTCACCCTAAGCAAATTTCGATATTCCGAATCCAAAAATGACGTCCATTTTGAAAAATAAAATTTACAAAATTTCAAAAAGTGGTTATTACTATTCATAACGGCTTGTTTTAATAATATTTTAATAGTATATCGTTGTTTAGTGAAACTCGGTATTGCATACTACACACGCTATCGAGGAAGGTCATGATTGCATGTAATGCAAGGCAAGTCAAGGATGCATGTTGTGCAAGCTCCTTTTGGTGTAGCGTACAACAGAAGACATTAATGGAATTAAAAAGAATATTTTTCATATAATCTCGGGGTGTTACAGATATGAAGCGTAAGGTAGACTTCAATGAAATAAGTATGATGGATAAATCTAATAGTGCTAAGAAGATCCATCACCCCCCTTGCCAAAGGTGCAGAAATAAGCACCCCAGAAATTTCCTGAAGTGGATGAAAAAATTCTTTATGTGTAGAAGAAAAGGGCACCTTACAGTTAACTGTCGACAAGAAAAACCTTCAGCTACAACAGGGGAGATGAATGCTCTTTTTGAACCTTAATGTGCCGTTAATTGTAACAACTCCAAAGAACCGGGGCATCATACAAATTAGATCCCTATGCCAAGGGTTTTTAGAGGCAACCAACAACCTCCAAGGAAGCAAGGTAGAGATTTTTCAATCACTATTGCTGAAGTGAACCCCAACAACAAAGTGGGGACATATACGCTAGTTATTCAATCAAAAATAGTGAATGTAATTTTTGATTTAGGTTCTATGAATTCTTTTATATACCAAATGTTTAGTAGGACAATCCCATAACTACCACAAGTCATGGAAGTAAAGATGTCTGTTAGTACGAAAAATGGGGAAATCATTGCATACCATTAATATAACTCCTCCCATGTCATAATCTATGGATTTAATTTCCAAGAGAACCTCATCATACTACCTATGGTGGAATTTGATGAAATTAATGGTATGGATTGGCTTTCCTTATTTTGATCCAACATAAATTGCTGTGAGAGGAAAATCACTGTCCATGTGGAGAATTGATGCCTGATCCTATACATGTTCAAGGAGGAAGATGAATCTTATTTAGATTCATCATCACAAGCATGGATATTAATTCACTATGAGAATGCGTATTTGGATTAGATGATTGAGTCAAAGGAGGAAACCATCCTTGAATACAATCCTATTGTGAGGGAATTACCTAAAGTGTTTCCCGAGGAATTGGCTGGTATTTCCCTTAAAAGAGATTCCAAATTCTCAATTGACCTTGTACCTAGGGCATTAGCAATTTCCCAGACTCCATATAGAATGGAAATTGTGGAGCTTGAGGAGTATAAGAAACCACTACAAAAGAATCTAGATAAAGGTTTTATATGCCCAAGTGATTCACTATAGGGTGCACCAGTCCTCTTCGTCGAGACGAAGGATGGGTCAATGCGCCTTTGCATCGATTATCATGATGTTAAAAAAATCACGATTACGAACTAGTATCTCATCCCAAAAATTGATGATAAGTTCGTTCAGCTATGTGGAGCACAATACTTCTCCAAGGTGGATTTGTGGTCGGGATCTTATCAAGTAAGGGTGAAGAAGGGATATATCCCCAAGACTGCATTTCGTAAATGATACAAGCACTATGAATTCACAATAATGCTTTTTGGACTCACTAATGTTCCAGAAAGCTTCCTGGAATTGATGAATAGAGTCTTTAGAGATTATATCTAAAAAATTGTGGTGGTTTATATATATGATATTCTAATATACACCAAAACCCAGGAGGATCATGATGAGCATATAAAAACTGTACTAAAGATCTTCTGGAAGGAGAATGTCTATGAATAGTACAAAAAATGTGAGTTTTGGTTGATGGAGGTCTCATTCTTGGGATATATCATCACAAGAAATGGAATATTTGTGGATCCCTCCAAAAAAATGCAATTGAGGGATGGCCAAGGCCAATTTCAGTAATGGATATCTATAGCTTCTTGGGGTTTTCTCGATATTATCGATGATTTGTGAGAAATTTCTCACCTTTTTCCAACCCTCTTACCAAGCTATCTCATAAAGGAGTAAAGTTTTCTTGGAGTGATGAATGTGAAGAAAGCATTATAGAGTTAAAAAGGAGGCTTTTCATTGTGCCCATGCTCACTTTACCCACAAGTTGGGAACATTTTGTGGTATTCTGGGATTCTTTGGAGAAGGGTGTGGGATGTGTGTTAACGCAAAATGACAAAGTCATTTCTTATTCTTAAAGGAAATAAAAATTTCATAAGTAGAAATATCCAACACTTGATTTGGAGTTTCCTACGGTGATCTTCACTTTAAAAATTTGGCGCCACTATCTCATTGGGGAGAAGTGTGAATTATGAATAGTCCACAAAAGCCTCAATTATATATTCACACCGAAAGAGGTTAACATGTGACAATGAATATGGTTAGAGCTGATCAAAGACTATGACTGCTCAATCCATTACTACACTAAGAAAGTGAACAAGGTGGTAGATGCTCTAAGTTAAAAGGATCCAACAATTCTATCATTGTTGAGAATTGAGAAGGATTTAATCTTTATAGATTTTATGAAGATGGACATAGGAATCATAAAGAAGGGAGCATCATCCATCCTTTCACAAATGATTTCTCAACCGTCTGTTTAGGAAAAAGTAAAGTATTCTCAAAAGGATGGTGTGAAAATTCATAAGAAAGTGGAAGTTACCCCAAAAGGGAAATCCTTGGAGTTAAATGTTAATGAAGAAGGAATTGTGAGATTTGGGAAAAGACTATGTGTTCCATCAAGTCCATAGATGAAGAAGGATCTTTTGGATGATGCACATAGTTCAAATTTCACTATTAACCCTGGACACCCAAATATGTATCGAGATCTCCAAGAGAAATATTGGTTGGATAATATAAAGAAGGAGATCACTGAGTATACATAAAATTTACTAGTGTGTCAGCAAGTGAAGGAAAAGAGGAATAAGTCTTAGGGGATGATGAAACCATTGCACATACCAGCATAGAAATCATAGAAAATCACCATGGACTTTGACACCGGTCATCCAAAGACATCCAAATGCATAAATTAAATCTCAGTTGTTGTGGACCGCCTTATAAAGTCTACACATGTAATTGCAATTCGGGAGGATTTCTCATTGTATCAACTAGCACATATATATATATTAGGGAAGTGGTAAGGTTTCATAGAGTACCAAAATTTATTGTATCTGATCGAGATCCAAGATTCACCTCTATGTTTTGGAAGAGTCTTCAACAACCTCTGGATACTGAACTAAACTTCAGTACATCATATCATCTTCAAACAGAAAGCCAATATTAGTGAACAATTCAAACACTGGAGGATATGTTAAGATCATGTTCTATAGACTTTAAAGGAGGGTGGGACCAATATATTCCACTGGATGAATTCTCCAACAATTACAGTTTCCACTCGAGCATCCGAATGTCACCATTAGAAGACTTTTATGGTAAGAGGTGCAGAACATCAACATGTTGGGATGAAGTTGATGAACATAAGCTGCTAGGCCCAGAAATAGTCAAAGAAATGGTGGAGAAGGTGAAAAACATTCAACACCATATCAAGGTATCCCAAATTCTATAGAAGAGTTATGTAGATAACCATCAATGATACTTTGATTTTAATGTTGGAGACATGGTATTTCTACGCATACTCCAGGGAAGATGTTCATAGGGTTTGGAAAGAAAGGGAAGTTAAGTCCTAGGTACATCGACCCCTTCTAGATTCATTATTGTGTTAGGACTGTGGCCTGTCGACTAGAACTTCCACCTACCATGGTCAAATTATAGGATTTTGTTCATGTATCTCTCTTAAGGATGTATACACCTGACCCTTCACAGGTACTCTCTTTAGAGGTAGTACAACTAGAGGATGATCATTCTTATGAGGATCAACCCATGAAGTTATTTGATAATATAGAAAAAGATCTAAAAAATAATACAATTCCCCACGTCAAGATGTTGTGGCAAAACCACAAGTTTGAATATGTGATGTGGGAATCAGAGGAAGTGATGAATCAAAGTTAACCACATCTGTTTTAGTGTGGAAAAATGAAATTTTGAGGGTGAAATTTTTTAAGGGGGAAGATTGCAATAAACCAAACATTCATTAAAGGAAATTCCTCTTGATCTAATTAAATGTCTTATTATGGTTATATAAAATGTGAAATTCCTTGGTTTCATGTTTTTGGATTTTACAATTTGGTTATGAATTGTGACCATTGAAAATATAGTAGTTGAACAGTGATCACATGATTAGTATAAATATAGGGCTTTAACAAATCCAATTTACACAGACATAGTAAGAGATAGAGTAATCCAGTAGACATTCCCTATACGAATCCCATTCTTCAGAGATCGAAAAGGAGAGTACACCATTGTGATTCACTCTTGACCAAGCCCAAGCCAAACATGAAAACGTTAATCTTGATCGGAACTGACTACCAGTGAAGTGGAAGTTAATAGAGACTACCACCCGAGCGATTTTATCGGAGCTAGCCCAAGAGTCTATCACCATCGCACACCTTACCCTTCGGTCTTATGCGGGTGTTATAAGGGTTTATGTAACAAGAACCTAGCACTATGACTATGTAAATTATATTTGTATAAACAATGTGTATTCATTTTATTATTGTTACTTCGTAAATAGTTTTTAAAACACAAATAATATTTTTAGTTAATCTTCAAATAAGAAATCTATTTTGATGAATTAATGGGTTTTTAATTAAATTATATTTTAAAATATTATTTTTATTATTAAATTAATTTTTATGAATTATAAATTATCGTATAATTTTATGAATTTAATTGTAGTTTTTATTAAGGTATGAAGGAGGTTTTTTTCAAAACCCACAATTTTTCGGTAAATATCGGGTTTTAAACTAAAAAATCACATATTTAGAAAATTATTGAGATGAAATGAATATTATTTTTGGAATCAGGATATCAAAATTATCCAATTGTGAATTTTTCCTAATTTTCTAAGACAATCAATGTTTTGGATAAAATTTAAATACGGTTTAAATATATGTGTTTTATGACATCATAATGACCCAATACTCATGTAATAAAATACTATAAACATTATGTTCGGCCAATATATGATTTATCATTAAAATAATGTGATTTTTAGATTTTTTTATTTATTTTACAATTCATTAGTGGACCCTTCAAGTCTTATAAAACATTTTTCCTTCTTAAATAGTTTTCCTTGAGAGTGTGACTCACGACCACATAAGCAGCCCTATAATTTTAAAAAGTTAGGCCATTGTCCATATAAAATATCTTTTTCCACTCCCCTTTGAAAAAAATCATTGGCAAAAACCATGGGACGATTTTTGGTTTTTATTAGTTTAATGTAAGGTGTCCCAAACCTAAATAATAATGAAATCCTTCTCCTTTCCTATATAAACCCACCAGAGATCCCACTTCATCTTCAAAGAAATCCATTAGAGTCTAACCAACCCCTGACCTCATATCTCTTGAATCCTCCCAAGGTGACCCAAGCTCTCAATAATCATCTCTCAACCTCTCCCAAGCAGTTGGGAACACACTTCCAAGTAATGGATTTCTTCCTTTCTCATTTTGTCCAATTTTCTATTAGTTCTTATGCCATTTTGTTTTCAATTAAAAATGTTGGGGTATTATTTTCCACCTTCCCTATACTACCCTAATTATTTTTGGGTAATGTGATACCCTTTTATCTCTCACTAATGCCTTCCATGTACACCTGTTACCATGCTGAAATTCCGTGAGGGATTTCTCTCTCCTCTTCTACATCCAAGTAATTATTTTGTATTATGCATCTAAATTCAAATACATTTGTTGGGACTTGTATCTATACAACCATATTACTTTAAATTTCTTGTATATATGATGATACTCCCATTTCTATCTCAGCAACCATTTTCATTAATCCTTATGTCACATAGTTACGCTGCCGAAATTGCACTGCATTTTTCCAAGCCCATATCATTGTGTAGTGAATACCATGCCCATGTCTTTGTCAAGGGTATTCACCTTTATCCCCATAAACATATTTAACGGTTCTTTTATTTACTTATTCCACATTACTTAATTTTTTAATAACATTTTATGTTGATTGATTCCATGTTTTATGATCTATGTGGAACACTTATGCATGAAATGAAATGTTTAAGAAGGGTGTGCCCTAACAGCGTTCCAATACATTGGGTAAAGTATAGTATAATGATATGTCACGTGTAATGGGTGTTGAATCATGATAATTCATGTGAAATGAGGTTTTACTCGTTCTTCATGTGCATTGATGGTTTACTCATGCTCCATGTGCAATGAGCCTTGGATCATGCTAATTCAACGATAAGTGTTGTTGCCACAGTTCCATGTAATGATTATCAGACTTTATCATGACTTTATGTTCATGTTTCTCTTATGCTCCATTGATATTCATATTTTCTAACATGTATTTTATTCCTCAATTTATTCCATGTTTATTCCTTTACTGGGCTTTATAGCTCACCATTTTCTTATACTTGTCCTCAGGTTATCCCATGCAATGGTTAGTACGATGGAATTAAGTGGTCATGTAAAGGAAGTTTTCAATAAATATATTTTGTGTTTTATGTTCTAAGATGTTATGTATTATTCCAAATACCCAAAGACACTAGACCTATAAATCTTCTATGTTGTATCAAGTGAGGATTTTATGAAATAAATCCTATTTAAATGTGTAATAAAAAGCTGGTTGTTATACCTAAATGATTCAAATGTGGTAGATCTGGTCATTTTTCAAAGAAGTTTCCCAAGAAGGATGTTGGATAATCGGAATCAGAATCGGAATCATATGATGAAATATCTCATAAATTGGATAGGAAGAGGAATAAATACTGTAGAAGAAAGAAGATAATTCTTTTGAGAAAGCACATGAATTATTCATAATAAAGGGATTCATCAGATAATGAAGTTAATTTATTTTAATGTGCAATGAAAAGAGGTGATTTATCAAGTAGTAGTGATAGTGAACATGATATAATTGTACTTTAGTGGACTTTGAAAAATAAGAATTATAATTGTTAATGGGATATGCTATTTATTTCAGTAAATAAATGACAAATCTTGAGAAAGAAAAACATAAATTTATTTCTGAAATGAATAAAGAATAAAGAATTAATATTTTTGGAGGAAAGAAGGATATGATTAAGAAACATGTATCTATTTTCATTGAGATCAATAAGAACAAATTAAGAATTTTTAAACCAGATAAGATGATTTTGGATATTGAAGATAAGTTTACTACTATATAAGAATAGTTTTTTGACACATAATCCAAATGTTCCATAGTTCAACATGATTTGAATATGTCAAGATAATATTTCAATAAATCTCTTTATATCAAGGAAGAAAGTTCTCAATATTGAGAGAAGATAGGAAAAATTGAAGATAATAATTTTTATGGATATGTGACTTCTAATAATTCATTTCTGAAAGATAAAACTAATAAAATGATTCTAAGAAGGCCACAACCCCCCAAGTAAATAAAGTATCAGTCTGTAATAAGAAAACTACAACATAGATCTGGATTCATTTAAGACCAATCTATGATAATATTGTTTAAAGGAATTTGTTGGTGTTGTGGTAAAAATATTCAAAAATTCTATTCTTACAAGTTAAACATGTATTTACTATGAATGAGTTAAGAATCAATGCGGTTATCAATGAATATATGAGAATAAAACTCATATAAATTAAATTGTAAACAGATTATCGCTAAATTGTTCTACAAAAAACATATATCATACTATAAAATAAGTTTTTGGTCGATTTAATTTAAATGGACATAATGATGACGTGTTCATGAAAAGACTAGAATGAGGGGTTTTTGTGCTGTGAAATGGGAATAAGTTGAGAAGGCTGAGAATGACCTAAATAATTTTCTAGTTGTTTGGATAAACCAATTGAAATTGAATAAATAATTTGGGTAGGATGAGAAACATTATGAATATAAATAAAAGAAAGTGGTCCTAAAAAAGAAAGAGAAAAATTATAAAAAATTATCCACAATTATAAACATGAATATTCAGAAGATTGAGGTTAGAAATTTTTTTTAACAGAGAGAAGAAGATGAAAGGAAGAAATATGATAGTCAAATCGGTGAGACTCAAAAAAAGGAACAGTCAAAATAAATATTACCATGCTAAGATTGGAAGAAAAGAATGGCCCATATTGAGAGGAATCTCTCATTCTGGATTTTAATTCTGAGAAACCAATATGTCACTCCTTATCCCCTATTATTTAATTTTTTTAAACTAAAAATATATGTAATTGAAGGAGGTGTTTGCAGTTTTCACTTATAGAAATCATGAAGATATTTAACTTCATGCTGTCTACTAACATTCTTAAAATTGAAAGAGAAGAGTGCATCCCTTAATTGTGTTCAACATTGAGAAGAACCTATCATGTTACTAATTCATTAAAGGGTTTATACAGGAAGGTTTAGGTATTTCTATAACACTTTTATCCCACATTCATAATTTTTTTATCTCCATTAATGGTGATTTCTTTATTGATTAAAATATGAGACAAAGGGGGTGTTATATCTTTTATACTTGAACTTTATAATGTATTTGTTGAAGTATGTCATAGATTTATCATTTAGTTGATAAATCTATTTATTTCAAACCCCTATTTGAAAATTTATGAGCATGATATCACATGTGAGTATGTGTTATGTACATATTAGACAGAAATTGTTATTTTACTCTAGTTTTATACACTGTTTCATCCCATGTATATTTAGAGTTTATTATCTAATTGTTCTTGGGTAATTATCATGTGATTTCCTCCCTTTTTTAAATATATGAATATTTTTTTGAGAATAAAGATGATTTGGGAAGGCTACCACATTTCCATTGAATTTTATTGTCAAACAGAGAGAAAATACTGACCAAAAATACTTTCCTTTTGAATATGTGAAGAGATATTGAAAAATAATAAAAATGGGGATATTTTTTATCACATATTTTATTTGTTGTAAATTATTCAATATGTGGATAATATAACACTAATGATTGTTTGTGATGATATTTGATTCTTAAAAACATGTTATAAGAATATTTCACATTATGAAATCATTGGAAGAATGAATTCAAGGACATGTAATATGAGCATTATTTTTCATTAGTATTTAGATGGTAATACATAAATGAATTTATTAATTCATGAGTAATTCAATTGAAGTTAATCTAATATGTTATTGCATGATGTGAATAAGATGAAGAGATAAAGGTTTAGGCTGGGAAATTTATTGAAGATCATGAAAAATATTATTTTTCATATGAATAATGGATTAGTTGTCATTATAATAGAGGATGTATTATTAATATTTTCTAAGTATTAATTCGTGGCCTTACTTAAAATGTGGAGCCAACCAACATGAGTTATCCTAGACAACCTCAACTGAGGGATCGTGTGGGACATGGAGGTCAACCACACCCAAGGGAGGTCATCCTAGGCTATCACCATGTGCAAGGGGGATATGTATAAGTCTCATATAGAGTGCATGGAAGTAGTTATAGACACACTATTTGGGGGTGGCAAAGTGGTAATGAGATCCAACACAAGGTGGTGACAGTGGGGGTTTACGACTTTTGGTGATCTAATGACACACCTTTATTGATATACCATAGTGAAGAATAAGAGATGAACTAATGTCGGATGTGCACTAGGGTGTTCAATTTTCAACCACGTTTAAAAATATGTATATAACATACACAGTCTGATGAAGTTGGTCTCAAATTTCATATCATTTTATATGATCCTTTTATACCATCGACCATCTGATGCTTCTGCATGCAAGCACAACACCACCTGTCCTTGGTGATAAAGTAACCGACCATCTTCCATGAGGTTTTTGATGGATTGGGGTATTCGGGTCAAATAAAAATCATGAATGAAATCAATCATCTTTCATTCACGTGATAAATGCAAATATCCTACTTCAGACGAACTACAAACACAATTGTGGGAAACTATTCATATAATGGGCTTAAGGGATTTCGAGCTTGAGTTAGTTGAAGCTTGCGATACTCATCGGATTCATATGAGGATTTCACTATAAGGAAAAAGGGAAAACATGATTCTATCATTCATAGCACAACTTTTTTTACAATATGAAATATCTAGACCTGATAATTGTTTAGATATTTTAAATGGATGAGATGCTTGAATGCATGCGTGAAGGTGTGGAACCTGTTTGTTAACTGTATCCTGTGTGAAGAAATTTGAAACCTATTACTTTGGGTATTTACAATGATCTATGTAGGCTCATTATAGCATAAATAATTATGATATAGTTCACCCCTTGTGTATTCACATTTACACAAGAATCACTATGTATGGTGGATTGGATGCAGGTGTAAATACTTATATATTCATGGGTATTCAAGGTGAGTCGTGGTTTCCATTTACAATTATTGGATATAAAGATACCCCATTGGATATTTTTATTTGAAAAGCCTGATTTAGGGAATATACTCATGTATTCAAATAGTATGCATCAAATTAAATACAAATTCAGGTATTCAAAGGAATGATGTGTAATTTAATACCCACAGTTCAATTGGATACCTAAATTGAGCATAAAATATAATACACAATAGGATTAATTGTGTATTAAAAATTTTAGGAAGAAAAAGAATTAAATTTGTTTAATTAATAAAAAATTAATTGAGGATTTAAATAATTGAATTTATTGATCTTTACATGCATGATATTTTCATATAAATATATGCATGTGGGTGGTGAAAACTTATATACATGCTTTATAATGTTGTTTTGAAAACATGAAACATATCTGTGTCAATGATAAAATAAGAATTTTTGTGAATTTATTTCACATATCTTGTGAGGTCTGGACTTCAGTAGAAGGAAGAATCACCCTGATAAATTTACACAAGCAAGATAATCCCACAACCTCATGTATGAATATCAAAAAATCAATCTAAGGTGGATAAATCCTTGAAGAAATATGAATCCTTATAGTTGGACCTGTAATAAAATAGAGTCTATAAATTAGATCAATAAAAAATTTATTTCAAATATATATAAAATTAATCAAATTCTATAGGTTAGATTAGGAGTAGAAGAATTTTAGTTAGAGATAAAAGAAATTATAATAACTGGTTTGATTGTGAAAATTAAAATAGGGAATCTCTGTTGGGGGGAATAACCAGTATGAAAATGCGTAGGTATTTATGAATAACCTTGTAAAATAAAACATGATCCCCTTTATATTAATCAAATTAAACATGAATTTATTTTGAGAGATAACACTAATTGGATCTATAACCCTAACCAGTTTAAGAGGTTGAATTCAAAAGAAATATAATACATAAAAATAAACAAATGATTCACCCCTCCCCTCTCGGTGGTCAATCCTGCCTAGGGATCTATATAAATAATATATGAAAAAATATTATAAATGAACATGACATTTGTGTGATGTTCTCAAATAATTGATTCAAATTCTATGTGTTTTTTTGATATTATTAAAGTTAGAGTATGGAATAGTTCTAAAAAGTGACATTATTTATATTTTATAATAGATTATATTTTGTTAAATGATATAAAATTCAAAAAAAAACATAGATTCAGACACATTATTATGATAAAATTTATAATATCAACCATAGTATATTTATTTCATGTTTTCCATTTATATTAATTATCTTGACATTCAATGAGTAGAAAATATAGTCATCATGGTAAGTGTGAAAGGGGTTAATAAGGGGTTAAAACAAAATGATAAGGGAAAAAACATATTAAAAACTCTAATAATTTTTATTGTATGGGAATATTTGGACCCATACTTATATTATCTTAAGAATAAATTATTTTTGATCCATTTTTAATTTGAAATTATTTTATATTAATTTAATATTTTATGGAATTACAAGACTGCCCCTTGCCTCTCTTATAAAAGGGAATATCTTCTTCACATTTATTCCCAATTTAAAAACATTTTTAATTTTCCATTACATAAAAAAATACATTACTATAATACTTAACCTAATTATATAATACATTTTTATTTATAACACTAACCATTATGGTCTTAATGTGTTAAGAAAAGGAGGTTTTCTGAATAATAAGTATCATTTTGAAACAAGCATTTCTATTTTATTTCTTTTTCCACCACATTAAAATAAAATTACCCCGTGATAAAATAATAACACCAGTATCCTACAAATACTAAGATGCAATTAATTTAATTTAATTATCTGTATCCATGTCCTCTTCCATAAAATGGGAAATGAAACCATCATTCGTGTGTACGGTAGACTACCACCTCACAAACTGATGTAATTATTTTTTCATCAATGTCTCTCAATAACTGTAATAATAACTGAATTAATGCCCATATATGATATTAATGATATATTTATCTTTATTAGAAGATAACAAATTAGTTACATTATTACCTTCTCATTCAATGAAAAATGATAATGTCGTTTGTGCGTATGTGTGCACTACTACCTCCACGAAGCGATGTGAATCATTTTTTATCACCTCGTCACAACGGTGATATATATAGGTATATTTAAAGAATTACAATTATATTTATGATATTATAAAAATAATTTAAATATAAAATAATATTTACTTTCTTTTTGTAATGATAATTGAAAAAAGGAAACGTTACTGATACGTACGTACTGCTTATTATCTTCATGATTATAACATAGTTTATTTTTCAGAACATTTATTTATGGTTTGATTTAAAACTATAAATACTATATAAAAATGATAAATATTTCATGATAATTATTTTTGATAATATAGAATAATGACCTCTTTTAACATACTAATCCTATAAAAGTCATTTTGGACTTATATACCAAATGTCACCAGAATGTTTTATGTGAATGTAAATGATAATGAAATTGTTATAAAATTGTAATAATTTAGATAAAATGAATAATAAACATGAAAAATGTTCTCAATAATGTAAATAATTATCATAACATTATTATTCAAGGATATAAATAACATATGGGATGAGTCAAATTCAAGGTAAGGGACTTTATTTTAAAAATTTTCTTTTAATGATTCCTTTAAAACTACCTTTTTCTTTCATATCCATATTTTATAAAAATGTATTAAATAAGATTTTTAATATTATACTATAATTTTAAGGTCATTTTTACCCATTTTTTACTTTTTATGAAACATTTTGAAAGGATTCGTCTTTTCATTTTCCAAACAAGAAACTTTGTGAATTTTCCCACAAAAGAATGGAAGGAATGTTTTTGTAAAATTATAAAAAATAATAGGATTTTCTCATTGTCATGAATAATATTTTCATTGATACAAAATTTAAAATTTTATTGGGTTATTTTAAAAGATTTTTTTTATTTATAGATGCATAAGTATTTTATAAGTGATTTCAAAATGGAAAGGTTATTTTCCTCAAGAATGTTTTTGATTATTATTTTTCAATGAAAACCCATTATTCTTTTTTTTCTAGATATTTTGGTATTGAAAATGATTTTTTAAAAATAATACATTATTTTTATATCCAAATATATTTTCTATATGGGTTTAAAAGTCTTTTTAAAGGTTTTTTTGAAGAAAAGGTGAAAGCATAAAATATTTTATACTTTAGCATTATATGTGAAATGGGTGAACATGATAAAGCCTCTAAAAATGGTTATGACCTATTATATCTCATGGGAGAGACCAATACAACTTATACATTGGGTGATACCCATTATATCTCACCTATTCATTGGTTAATGTTTGAAAGTTAATCATGAGGTTTATTATATGATTAACTATGAGGATTAATCTATGAGTATTTGTGATAGTAACTATAAGTTAATGTTCATATGTGGACTATAAGGGTTCTTCCATGAGTAAATATGATTGTTTCTCCAAATTTAACCATGATGGTTAATACAAGTGTAATTTTTATGGTTATTCCAGGTGTAACTATGATGGTTTCACCATTTATAATTGTTTTTTTTATTCAAAGTTTAACTGTGATGGTTACTCAATATATAACCATGATGGCTATTACAAGTATAACTATGATGGTTAATCTATTTATAACTGTGATGTTTATTCCATTTGTAAGTGTTAAAATTATAACTTCTTGAATAAGTTTTCATATAATTTTTATATTTTCTAAGAAAACATTATGATATTTTTTTTCTTAAAAATTTCTAATGAAATATTTTATGAAATTTATTGGATTGATAATATCATTTCATGGATAAAAAGTGTTTATTTTGAGCATAGAGTTTATTATTAAAATAGAATTTTTTTTAAGTATTCATGGACTCTTGGTTTCTTTCTTTATTTTATGTCTATTATTGATCATTTTTTACTCATCCAATAATAAGAAAAAAAATTTAATGGGGTTTAAGGGTGGTTGTGATAAAAGAATAATCAATGTTAAAATTCATGAAGATTTGTCTAAAAAACAAAGGTTGTTTTATTTTAAATGTTTTATATTGTGGAAAATTAGACCCTGTATAGAAGTGTCCACCTTATAATTTACGGGTTTGTTATGTTTGAATTATGACTTAATTATATAAAACTTCAAACCTAAAAGATATTTTCTAATTAAAGGAAGTGAATTATAGTCTAAAGACACTAGATTATGTAATTTTTATTGTCTGGTCCTTACAACCTATGTAGAGACATCAGGTCTAATAAATACTTTATTTACATTATAATCCAATTCCAATTCATATTTACTTAATTATTTTTTAATTATATGAAACAAATTTAATGAGAGGAGGATATTCCCTTGAAATAATCTAATTGAAAATTTGAATTATATTTCTAATGGGAATTTATACAATCCTGTAGAAAAACATACAAATAATTGTTCCTTATTTTTAAAACATTACGATTTGGATCCCCATCTATTTCTCCCAAAATAACTTTTACTGTTAAATATGTTATGGATGAAATTTATTATGTAATTATACATTATTCCATTATGTCCTATTAAACTCAATTTTATAATTTATGCTATCATAAGTGATAAAGTACACATTATGTTGATAACATTAATATGTTCTCAATGATTTTATAACCAATATATATTAATAATCATGTAACATATATCAAAGTAAACGACCATATATTCTAAAAATATTACAATACTACTTTTCATAACTATGAATTATGGATATTTAAAATAATGACCACACTCCTCGTCTAATGTTAGAGAATTTTTCCAATAATATATTGTTAATTCCACATAAAGATTACTATTTTACCAAATGAGTTCTGAAAAATGATTATGATAATACTATATGAAATGAATACGATATTGGGAAGATGAAATAATAATGTTAATGAGATTCGTCAAAGGTCCCTTTGTTGGTTCTATCTGTACTGACTCAAGAATAGAAAAATGATCACAATTTGTTAATGCCTGGGATATATCCTTCAACTAAGGGTATCCATAATACAATAATTAATTTCAAACATCTATGAATTAGTATTTCAGTTTTTCATGTATGGGACTCAATATACATTCATATAATCCTTGATTTTAGTTTTAACCACTAAAAATAAATTCCAAAGTAAACTATCAACATAAAATCTTCATGTATTCCAGTATTTTACACTAATATCACCCTCAAGGTTCAACTATTTATTTTGGCTCAAGTGACCTAGAAGCTGAGACCAGAAACAAATATTCCGACTTCTCCTTTTTTAAGGTTAAAAATACCCACACGTATAAAAAAATTAAGTTAATTTCATTCATATCATATTCCACCCATATTCTCTTCTACCCACTGAAAATGATATATTTTCTACTATTTAATTAAGGAAACCAATTAAACATTAAGCTATTAATATGTTGGATTCATCCATTTCCACCAGATATAACATATCTACATAGGCTATAATTTGTAATAAGTTTACCATTAAATAAATATTTTGTAGAAGCTTAATTTAAATACAATGGGCATTGAAATTACCTTTAATTTCTTACTTGGGAAGAAAAAAATTCATGGAAGTTCTTACATATTCCAACACCGATATATTTCTCCATTCATGATTTTTGAATTATGAATCCATATCAAAATTTTGATAATTGTGGTTTTAAAAAAGGATGAAGAGCTTCATAAATTTCTCCTAAATAAAGTGTTCATTGATATTATATTTTATTATTGTATCACACCACTACCTTGTTTGAAATTCAAACATGTAATTGAAAAAATTAAACATTTATTGGCTTGGGAATATGAATAAATCCTAATATTTGATTCATTTTTTCAACCAATGATCAAACATTTAGGGGTTCTAAATCTCCCGATATATTATTGTATTTATCATTTGTAACTTTATCACCCATTACAAATCTCAAGGATGTTTTTTATTTTCTTCCCTTTCAAATAAATAGTAGGTGTAATTAAAACTAGTTAATAAATACTAACCTACAATAGTTTTTCCTTGCTTAATTTTTGGTATAAATAAATTTTAAATATGTATATGATATCTTCAAACTAACATTTATATTATCCCAAAAAATATTATTCAATGAATTATATACTATGTAAATAACAGAATACAATATGTAGACATCTATTTATAGTATATTGAGTTTTATCTTTTATCATTGCATAAGGGTATTTCACCCTTTTGAAATTAATTTCCACATTCCAACTATTTATATTTATAGGAAATATTATTCTTTATTTTACAAAATATTTGATAATTCAAATCTAACAATTTTTATAATGAATTTTTTTTTGTAAATTATAAGAAACTCAATGTATGTTATAGAAACCATATTTATAGTTATCATAATTAATTATTCAAAATGACATCGCATACCATTAAGGGAGGAGACACCTATCTAGTAAGGGAAGAACTAAGATCAATTCTATAATATTTCAAAATACTCATAAAAAATATAACTCCCTCACAACATGAAATTAACAATAAAGAAGTTAACAATAACATTTTATTACTATATTTCACATTTTGACCATATTATCTCTATACCTACCACTATATACCCAAGAAAATCCCCCTTTTAAATGATTTACGATAACATTTTATAACACCCATTCCCAAATATTTAACCAATACTTGAGGTAGAGACGCAACAATAACACTCATGAAATCCCTTGTACCACAAGATATTACATACATGTGATGAGGGTGACTTAAATCCCATGGGGTAATGATTTTTTTGATATGTGATCCAATCTCTTCATGAAATAACGTAAGAAAAAATTGATCATGATGTATATATAAGTTAGATAAAATTAAAATATGTTAATAAGGAAACAATAATTGTATATTATGAATTTAATATAAATAAACTTTTTCATTGTTTTTCTTTGGGATACATGTCTAAAAGTAATTAGTTTTCACCTTACATATAAACTCTCTTTAAAATAACTCAAAACAATTATGCACACTATAATATAAAAATAGAACCAAACGCCATGTTAGGAAATATAAATATATATTTATAAAAAAATATAGATAAAAATTACCTATTTAATACTATAAATTATTGAATGTTTCAACAATGTAAAACCAACCGCTATATTTTGATTAACCAAGTAAAAAAAGATAATATAAACCACTGAAAAACACCAAAAAAATAAAAACTTCATGATACAACCTGTCCAATATGATGAATCACATATAATGATATATGTTTTATTATTACATATATCAAGACCTATAGGGTAAACTTTCACACTCATGGAATACTTGTGGGGGGTGAGTAAAACATAGAAGATTTACATAAGAGACTCTCATAGTATCCCACATGTGGAAATATAAGTGTGATTTTTAGTTTTAAAAAACCATGCATGACTAAAAAAATTTATTTATGCATAATAAATATTAGTATATTAAGAAATAAAAAAACAATTCATTTAAAGGAATAACTATTTATCAATAAAAGATGATAAATTACATTATTAATTTTAAAACCTCATACACCCAAAACAACCCCAATAAAAACATATCCTCCACTTATAGAAAAGTTATAATAATTAAGATTAGAAATAATGGAACCTATATGATCTATATAAATTATAAACCCCATAAAAAATGGAAAAATTTTACTCTCATAAAGGTCTCATATAACCTTAATACAAAATCTAATAATTCCATCTGAATATGGATCTTAAAACCAAAGGATAATATCCTTTATCATTATAAGGTATTTAATTAAAATAATTTCATATTCAACACTTCTAAAACCAGTCCAACTCATGGGTATTATTTAAAATATTTACTAAAAACACCTAATGAACTTACCAACCAATTACATCATTTAAAACAAACCATTACACATCAATAATATTATTTAAATCTAAAATTATGTTTTCTTTAAAATAATATGTCATTCAAAATCATTATTTCCAATCCAATTAAATTTTAAATATAAATTGTCCCATTAAAATCATCAAATGCGTAAAATATATTATCCATGAATATAAAAATAGTTTTTTTAATAATATTTCACCTAAAGACCCAAGGGTTCATGACTTGGATATATTTTTAGTCAGATAACTGAAATTAGTTCATTATATTTCTGTAGAATAATATTAGAGAAAAATCCACAGTATATAGTGGTTCATCATTACCAAATCATAAATCCATTTTTCCCATATAATACACCACCCCTTTATAGTAGTAACCAGGGTTTTAAAATGGATAATTAGTATAAGGGAGGAGTTAGTGAGAGAAGGATAAATATTACCTTGAATATAATGTTATAATCACTAAAGATGATGAATAAATATCTTTTGGGTGAAACAAAACCCAAAATCAACTAGGGAGAGAATTAAGTTGACATCTCACGTATTGGAGACAAAATGAAAAATAAATGATAATTTTTGGTTATTTAAAAATAAATTATATCCTCTTTATTAATTATTTTATTGATATTATACATTATTAATTTTTGTTCATATAAGCATGAATTCTTCACTATAACCCAACAAAAGGAATGTATTATTAGTGTGCATTGTTAGTTAAACATGACCATAAACATGTATCACTAAAGAACCATTAAATATACAATTTTTAATAAACTTTTAAATGGTAAAACAATATTTTAAGGACATAATGAAAATAGGGTTGTCATAACATTGGATTTAACAACATAAAATAACATCCCAAATAAAAACTATCTAATTATGAAGGTTAAGGAGAACCAACCTAGATAAAAAAATTTGGAATGTTTTTTATCTAATTAGGAACACTCATCACTCAATGTTATGATGTAAAATATCCTTGTTAAATTTAAATATTTATCCATGGAAATATTAATATCATCTTAATTTTATTGAGTTTTAGTTGTTTTCAATATTTTATATTGGAGTAACCTCATATATCCAGAAGGAGTTAAATGGCTACTAGAAGAGTTTTTTCAATAGAATAAACTTTCCTAAAACCTATTATTGAGATTACATGATATAGTATTAAAGATATTTATAAGAAAAAAATTATTTATTTTATGTTTTTAATAAACAAAATATTTGACCAAAGGGATTAGTCTATGTAATGTATTAGTAAAATATACTAACCAAATCACATTAAATTGAATAAACATATATTTCTATGTAATACACAACATATTTCCATGGTATAATTCATGTTTCATAAAAAATATCTTCTGATTACTCAATGTTGAAATAAAATTTTAAAATTAATAGTTCTGTGAAGTATCTCAGAGTCCTACCAAACACAAGTTAGTTTAATTGAAAAAAATATAAAATATTGTTAAACACAAATTGGTTTCATTAAACAAGAATATAGTTATATAATGAAAACTGAAATTAATATTTTAATGACTATATGTATATATGAATCCTCGTAATCCAATAATGATATTGGGAGTTACCTATGAATCAAATCTCTAATAGTCCACAGGGTAACTAGTGGCACCAATGGTATAAAATAAAAAATATGGGAGGCATTATCTATTTTAAAAAACAAATCAATATCCCAAATTATAACCATAACTACATGGATAATAAAAAACTGACATCATATATAAGTGTTTACATGTCTGTGTTTGAAAAATAGAAAAACAATCCAAAACATTGTATCAAAATTTTAATAGAAATAAACCAATACATGACTCCACCTACTGTCCGCTATATTAGCTCATTAGTAATGTTAAATTACTCCACACCTTACTCAACTCAAAAATGAATGTTATAAAAATGATAAGTAATAATTGTTCAATGATATAAGTGTACTTAGTAGGATCCCCCTCAAACATCAATAATATCAAATTAAGAGGCACAAAAGCCTTGATGAATAGTATTAATAAGTTTTAATCAAATTATAATAGAAAAATAATGGTAATATAAATACATATAACCCCACCACTTATAATCCACAACCTTTACTACCAATATATAAACAAACAATACAATAACTACCACCATATATTATTAAAACACCAAACAAAATTAGATCTATCCAAAACAACTACCTAAAACCATAATGATGACTGTATGACTTCAAAAAAAAAACTATTGTATTGTGATGAAATAATAATAATAATTGTTTCCATGATGAAAATACCACCACCCTCACATCACCACATAATAAGGTAATGTAATATATATTTAATAGCCATGTCAAGAACCAATCAAGCATGGTTAGTATGATTCTGAAATATTAAATAAACACTGTAGGACATAAAATATATCAAACAAAAATATTAAATTCAATATACCTTTTCATAACTATAACATAGTTATAATAACAATAATTTATCCACAAAATCCCATTATATCCTTAAGATTCACCATAATGACTCTATACTAACATCAACATATCATTGAATTGATCAACTAAATGAACACTCATCAGACCACTTATCCCAATTATGTTAGTATTTTCTCATAACTAAAATATCCCCATAATTATACTAATATTAAATAATTCAAAAAAATCTATAGTTTATGAATTCAGCATTAAATAATATTAGAATTTTCAACTACATATCCTTTAATAAAGTTACCATATAAAGTAGTAATTTCATTAATTACATTTCATATAATCCCCATTCTATTTTCCATATTTATAACATTAGTTTAATTCATTCCCCCACACAATCTACCATAAGTACCACCCTTCTATATAATCTTTATTTCATTTCCTGTCAATTATCACTCCCCCATAAATATATTTTGTCTTTTTTGTAATTTTTTCATTTAATATCACATGAATCACAATAATAACTAAACTATATATTAACTAAAATATTAAATTATGTTAAAAATTATTAAATATAATTAAATTTACACTTCATAAATCATTATTTCAATCATCATATATTTAAAGACAAATATTAAATTACACTTCCATAAAGATTATTTAACAATCCAACAACCTCCCAATCCAATATCAATTCTTCATTATTTCAATTCATCAACCACTTTACATAAGACATGTAAAGGTAGAATAGATTAATAAAGAGAGAGAAATAAAATACAATGAATACATTTTGATTCTAAGTATTTGATTTCATAAGGGCATGAAATCAAGAATCCACCAAATGAACTCAAAATAAAATAAAGAAGAACCCTTTATCATCTATAGTTACTATATAGATTAATGGATTATATGATATAGATATTGTATGATTAAATTTATATTAAATAAAAAATAATATAATCCATGATGTGATAGGAAATACTAGTTCAATTTTTGTGTTGGTAAAAGATGATATGAAAAGAATAATGACTTTAATAACAATAATCCATAAAACTAATAATCAATTTTCATTCCAAATTATGAGTCTGATCAAAATTATTTTGATACTCAATACCCAATTGGAGAACCTAAACACTATATCATAAATATTATCAAACAATCCACACTTTTTCATAAGACAAAGATCATTTATTCGTATTTATAAGATAAATTTATAAACCCTAGAATTTCTATTTATGAAAAAGGGGTTCATTTTTTAATACAAACTAAAAAATTATATTAGATTGTTTTTTTCCTAAAATAATTTATTTTTAGGAGAATAGTTAAAAATATAGTTTTTTACTAATACGATTGTTTTTCTAATTTAATAATAATTATTTCTATCCAAAATAATTGTAAAATATTTTCCATGATAAAATATTGATTTTAGGAGGGAAACTATAAATTTTTAAAAACTATTATGAATTTAAAAAACCTGTTTTTAAACTTTTATAAACATCTCTAATATTTTCCAATATAAAAATAGACTTTTATTTTAATTAAATATAATTTTGATAAATTTTTTTTTATATTTATTTTAAATGTATATAGATTTTATAATAAACTAATTTATATTTTGAAAATATAAAACACCGATAATTTTATCCTACATAATTAATTTAATCTTAAGAAATACAGTTTTTAAAAAACAAATTGGTTTTTACTTTTTATAAGCACTGATTTTAGAATTTATTTAACTAAAATATATAAATTCTAATTAATAAAATGGATATCATTTTTATAATTAGTAGGCCCAAATTATTTACCAGGTCCAATTTCAATTTTATATAATAAAATTAAACTACTTGGGTAGATATTCATGACCATGTTATACAAAAACATGGTAAAAGTGATAAATTAAAGTGTAAAAGTATTTAATCAAATTTAAAACTTGTGTAAAAATGAAAGGTAGATGCTAGATAGACCGTATATATCCCAAAAAATCATTATTTTTCACTTTGGATCCCTTTACTATTGAATAGTGTCATGCCTTCATTGAAAACATTAATGGGTGTTTAAAAATATTCCTTTTTCATAACCTAGAAAAGGGGATAAATTCCAGCACTTCATGATAAACCAATCCCATTTATTAATACCTCATTGTTCGATCATTAAACATGCAAAATCTAGTTATTCACAAATTTATTTTTTATAAATCATACCATTATCATTGTAAAGATGAAAATGGGATACAAAGAATCATTGAAACCCCATGGTTATTATATATTTAATTATATATGTATTATGAAGTATTGATTAACAATTATGATTCAACCCCATCATCTTACTACTTATATGAAACAAAAAAATAAATTTACTGAGACTATATGATGGAAATAATTTATAAATAAGTAATATATTTATAACATATCATTATAAATAATTGTATAAAAGTTTATATGTAAGAACCCAGACCTTCGTGTCAGGTATATTTTTCCTTTTTCTGGAGTTTTTGAGAAAAGAGTAGTTTCTGGAAATTTTTGAACTACACGCAGTGTACTTTATAAGTACACACCGTGTACTTTGATGCCACTAGTGGCCGTGTGCTGGACGTGTCATGGCCACACACATGACCATGTAGGGGTGATGTGGAGGCCTCTTCAGGCGGAGTACGGAAAAGCCTAGTACATGCCATGTACTCCAAAAATACACACCGGGTACTTTTTTTTATTTAAACGGACCGGGGTCCCGTCTTAACTCTAGAACCATATTCTAATCCAGCTTCTTCGATCGAGAGACATCGTATGACCACAAAACTTCTCCAAGACCCTGGTCCTCCTTTCGTTCTCTGAATCGATCGTCGTCGATTACGTTGGAACCGCAGCGGTATGCTCTTCCTTCATCAAGAGCATCGTTTTCCAATTCCTCTTCTTTTGCATGTTATTGTGGGTTGAACGTTTTGTGCGTTTTCGTAGATCTATGAAGTTATAAGAATATTTACGGCTCTTGGTTCAAGTGTATTGATCTCCTAGTACCAAGGTAGGTGGTTTGTACCTTTCTGTTCGAAGTCTTTGAGGTTTATGTGCAATTTCCACCAATATCCGTGAACGGGGTATTACATGTTTACTATATTTCCCCTATGGATTTCCAGCTTTTCTTGTGTAGAGTTGTTTTGGCGGTGTGTAAGGATAATTTCTATGCTTGGATGTTTTGACCATGCCTTGTTCTATTTACGACCTTTTGATCTTGTTTAGCCTATTAGACGTTATACCTGTTGTCCATGCCTTGGGACCATAGGATGGAATGATGTTCCCTGACACTTCTTGTTATGCTATAGACCTGTTATCCAAGTAGCTCGGTATATTTAATTTGGCATTATATCATTATTATGCACTGACTAGAACGGGGCTGAGAGAACCTGGTGCTATAGACTATAAGAGGATCGTCCGAGTGAGCTTCGTTATAGAGTCATGGACTTTATAGACTATAGGGGATAGACCGAGTGAGCTTCCCAGAGAGTCTTGGATATTATATACTACAAGATGGTTGACCAAGTGAGCTTCCTTGGAGAGTCTTGAGCTTTATAGACTACATGGGGATATACCGAGTGAGCTTCCTCAGAGAGTCTCTGTTTGTGTGAATTTCCTAAAACCATTCCAGGATATAGGAGGAATTGACCGAGTGAGCTTCCTCAGTGAGTCTTTGTTTGTGTGAATTTCCTAAAACCATTCCAGGCTATAAGAGGAATTGACCGAGTGAGATTCCTCAGAGTGTCTGTGATAGAACTTAGGCTATAATAGGAATTGACCGAGTGCGCTTCCTCAGAGAGTCTCTAGAACTTGGGGCTATAAAGGGATTATACTATGTAATATACCTCAGAGAGTCCCTGACTACCCTATACTATAAGGGGAATTGACTGAGAGTGCATCCTCAGAGAGTCTTATAATTTCTTATGACCAAACCAGTGGGGTTAGGCTGAGTGTAATGCCCATAGTGTTGTTAGTAATTATTAGATATTACCAGAGGGGAAGGTTGTGAGTACGTCACAGAGGGTTACCTGTTGTGGTTGGTTGTTTGCTTCACTTTTTCTTGTTTGATCTGTGGATTTATTACTGCTGTGTATTATCCTGTTACTGCTTACTGTTTAGTGTACTTTACTTTCCATATACTCACTAACTGTTAGGGACAGATCTTCAGGTGGTTGCCTACTGGGATTTAGTCTCACACACTGTTTGGGTCATTCTTTTGGGCCCAAACAGATTATATTATTGAAGGTATTGATAAGGGAAATCACCCTTCTACTTCAGGTACTTGACTTTCATTGGAGTAAGAGATCATGAGACCAAGCTAAGCCTTGCGATGTTGAGGAGTTGCTTATCTTTTTTTATTTTGTAATTTAGTTTCGTATTGTTTTCAGTATTGTGACTTTTTTGGTTTCTTTCCTAGAAATATGTATCATATATCATTATATATATATATATATATATTTGCTCCTACAGTTTATCACATTTAGTCTTCTACTGTTCACTTGTTTATGGATTTGTTACTTCTTCCACTATTCTTTATTGTTTTCTCTTCCACTATGTACTGTGCCAATGAGGGCATAGTTTCCCCACAATCACACCTAAGGCCCTCGCTGCTAGTCGACCGCCTCTAGCGTTCGGGGAAATGCTCATGAGGACATGTGACCAATGGGGTACAGAGCACCTCTGGGTGGCATCTGGAACTGGGGCGTTACAAAGTGGTATCATAGGATTTATTTTCTATTGACTTACTATTTGGAGCATATAACCGGGGATTTGACAGAATAGGCACTTGGTAATAAGCTGTGTCCGGGAGTAGCTAACTCGTGTACAGGGAAAAGCCATACTACCTCGTTTATTGCAGTTTTACTGGTTTACGCTTTTACAGTTGATTTGATTTCACTGTTTGGTGATTCATAGGTTTTATGCCTTTACCATTATTGTTATTGTGGTTCTATTTCTCTCACAACCCGATGAGACGAGGGTATTCCATCTCATTCATCATATAATAACTTGTTAGAAATCACATTCCATGCATTCTTATCTTTCCATATAGGATGCATTAGCGATTTAATGTTTTTGGGATATACTTTGTGTAATGTATGCAAGATATTGTGATAGTTGTTTTGGTAGAATCTCTATTGTTTGATAGATAATTTGTTTATATAGAGATTTACTGCAATGAATTCCAAATTTTGATTCTTGAGGTGTTATGGGCCCTCATGGATCAGAACATGGTGGATCATTGACTTTTTTCCCTTGTATATGATATGTAAGAGATGCCAATCTTTGATTTGTGGGGAGTATGGGCCCTCACAGATCAGAATTTGGCACCTTTAGCTTGTTTTCTGTGTTTTTCTGGGCTTCCGAGCTGTTTCTGAGCTACATCCAAGAAAAACCCAGAATACACGGTGTGTACTTCTGAATACATGTTGTGTAGTTTTCAAACTGTGTTGCTGACTATGTGGGAAGAAACAAAGGGTTGTGAAAATTTTCAGGAATATGCTGTGTCCGGTAGGTACACACCGTGTTGTAGAGACCGTGTGTCTACCAGTGTGACTACCAACACAGATGGATGAAACTTTGACCTCACATGTTGTGTCTTGTTTTCGCATGCCGTGCCATGTAACCAAAGTACTCAGCCGTGTCACGAACAACACGGTTCAGGGAAAACCTTTAAGTACACGCCGTGTTCTCAGGGAGCACTCCATGTAGAGTGAACCATGTAGCCAACCGTGTAACTAACAACATGGGCCATTGAATCTTTGTCTAGTACATGCCTTGTGGAGGCCATACATGCCGTGTAGTCTAGGATTAAGAGTACCATGTGGGTTAGCCATGTTAGGAGACTCAGGCAAGGGAATAGAGTTCATGTACACACCGTGTGGGGGGAAAACGCCATGTGGGTTGGGCATTACATGACGAGTTTTGGCAGAAGTACATGCCCATGTGAATGGCTTAAGATAACACACTGTGTAGTCATGTTTTGTAAAACTTGAATGCTTCTTTCTCCAGTTTCCCTCATGTACTCTTGTGTTCTATATTTGATAATTGTAATCTAAGGTGTGCTTTTTACCTTTCAGAGTTATGACACTGAGACGTCCTCCTGTTGTACGTCAGCTTCCAGATGGTGATCAGACACCAGATATGGCCGATCAGGGACCTCTTGTAGATCCTCCTGCTATGCCAGCCTTGGCATTAGCAGTTATACCAGTTCCAGGCACCGATGCACATTTTATGGAAGATTTTCTGAGGATGATGTAGATCTTTCAGGGAGTGCCACCTCCTACCCTGTCGATGACTGAGTTAACGTATGTTTTCCAGTAGTAGCATCCTCCAACCTTTTCAGAGGAAGGAGGACCTCGGGATGCATAGTCATGGATAGAGGTCACACTCAAAATGTTCGAGCATTTAGAGATAACTCTAGAGAATAGGGTGAATCTCATGAATTATATACTCCCAGACTCCTCTAAGAGGTGGTTGGAGGTGATCTCATAGTAAGGACACCAGCAGGGTATGACATGGGATGAGTTTTGGCGCTTCTTCTACGATTACTTCTACTCGGAGACCTTGAGGGCCAATTGAGATGAGGAGTTTATGAATTTGGAGCAGGGGTACTCTTTCGGTTATGGAGTACTCGTCTCGCTTTACTATGCTTCTGTGTTTCACACCGATCCCAGCAGGTGATTAGTTGTTCCTACCGAGGAATTTTGAGGATGGCCTAAGGCAAGAGATCTCTTCCCAGGTAAACATCTTTATGTTGAATTTGATATCCTCTATCGCCAACTAGGCTCTGATCACTAAGAAAAATCTGAGGGATTTTGGATCAGTGAGCCAAGGCGGTTCGACATCCAGAGTTAGTGTTCCTCCTTCTGATAGCAGGAAGCGCCGCAACGAGTCTGTTCGAGGATATCAGAGTATGCAGAATGCATTTTTGGGCAGCCAGGTAGAATGCTACCAATGCAGGAGGAGCGGGCATACTAGGCCTCAGTGCCAGAAATACCCTATGGAGTGCCGATATTGAAAAATTATGTATCATCTTTTTCGTTTTTTCACGATCTTCTCACCTAAAGCTGGTGATAGGGGTTCTTCTATGACCCCGCGTACAGAAGATGCATCGCCAGTTTCACACCAGTCTGGGAACTGGAGTTCTTCCAGCCATTTTGGCTATAGTGGAGGTCACGGCCATGGTGATCAGTCACCAGGCTACCAGCAACAACACAGTGGGTCAGCTCATATTGGTCAGGTAGTGTCGTAGGGCCGCGGTACAGGCCATACTTTTGCAGTAGATTAGACCCATCGGGAGTAGGATCCCGACCCTTCTACAGTTCGAGGTATGATCTTTATAGCCTCTGTTTTAAATTCAGCTCTTTTTGATACTGGTGCTATGCATAGCTTTATCTCTATTACTATTGTAGAGATCCATAGGCTCTGTATATTTTCCTATGCTGATACTTTTACGCTAGACACATCATTGGTGACTAGAGCGGTTAGAGTACATCAGTGTAGAGAGTAACCACTTGAGGTTTCACGGTGTCACCTCTTATAATAACTTTATGTTCTAGGGATGAAAAGATATGATGTCATTCTCAAAATGGACTGGTTAATTCCTTTCATGGAAGTTGTCGATTTCTCTCACCGCAAGGTGAGTTTCGTATCACTAGAGGGTGGATCCTTTCTTTATAGAGGTGAGTGGGATGTCCAGGCGAGTCGAGCAGGACCTGAGCATCATTGTCTAGCAAGAGTTACAACCTAGATTGCTAGACAATATCTGGATGACCAAGGGACTTCACAGTTTGACTTTCCTCCTGTGGTGGATCATTTCAGAGTAGTCCTTCCAGAGGAATTTTCAGGTTTTCCTCTGGAACGTGATGTAGAATTCTCGATTGATCTCATTCCAGGAGCGGAACCTATGTCCATTCCTCCTTATAGGATGGCTACACCTAAGTTGCAGGAGCTCAAGAAGTAGTTGTAGGAGTTTCTAGCAAAGGGTTTCATCTGACCTAGTACTTCTCCATGGGGTTCACTAGTCCTGTTTGCGAAGAAGGATGACGGTACCCTTAGGAATTGTGTGGACTATCGAATGTTGAACCAGTTGATGATAAAGAACCAGTATCCCTTACCGAGGATCCATGATCTCTTTTATCAGCTTCGAGGAGCCCAAGTTTTCTCGAAGATCGATTTGAGGTCCAGTTATCATCACTTGTACATTAGACCATCTGATATAACTTTTACAACTTTCAGGAGTAGGTATAGTCTATACGAATATATGGTTATGTTGTTCGGTCTCACAAACGCGCCTGCAGTTTTCATGGCACTGATGAATTGAGGGCTCTATCCATACTTGGATTCCTTCGTGGTGGTTTTCTTGGATGAAATCTTGGTGTACTATCATAGTCGACACAACCATGCTACCCATCTAGAGATCGTTTTGAGTACACTGAGAGAGCATATGTTATATGCTAAGCTCTTGAAAGTCCACTTCTTGATGGATCAGATTCGCTTCTAGGGTTATGTTATCTCCGAGACAGGAGTATCAGTAGACCCAAATAAAGTGAGATTAGTAGTTTCCTGGGAGCAGATAAAGAATTTATTTGACATGCATAGTTTTCTAGGACTGGCTGGATAATACAGGCATTTTATGCAGGACTTTTCACACCTAGCAGCACCACTGATAGGTCTGACCATGAAAGGGGAGAAGTTCTTATGGTCAGATTCTTATGAGTCATCCTTTCAAGAGCTAAAAGGGATGTTGACTTCAACACCGATACTAGTCATTCCAGAGCTAGGCAAGAGCTTTATTGTTTACTATGATGCTTCATGTATCGGGCTAGGAGCTCTGCTTATGTAGGGATATGGAGTCGTTGCATACGGGTCTCGACAGTTGAGGCCACATGAGAAGAATTACCCGACACACAGTCTGGAGTTGGCAGTGGTTCTTCATGCCTTACACTGTTGGAGACATTATCTTCTGGGATAACACTTTTTGGTGTTCACCGACCACAAGAGTCTCAAGAACATCTTCACTCAGTGTGATCTGAATCTGTGACATTGCAAGTGGGTCATATATCTTCAGTCCTTTGACTTTGATCTTTTCTATAAACTTGGGAAGGGAAACATAGTGGCTGACGTGTTGAGCAGGAGAAATTCTATACAGGCAATTCATGAGACCAGTAGTGAGTGGAATCTTATGGCTATATTCTCTGAGATGCATTTGGAGGTGCAAGACATACAAGGATAGACTTGTCTTTCTTCTATAGCTGTTTCATCTACTCTTCTCGATCGGGTACGGATGAGGAAACTATTAGACTCAGAAGGCCTAGTCTTGCGGGAGAGTGTGTCAGGAGAGGACCCTCTTCCTAGATGGAAAGTAGGCGAGGATGAGATCCTGCATTTCTAGGGATGCATATGGGTTCCCGCAGACATACGCGAGGAGTTGATGCGGGACTTTCATTCCTCAGTTTGTGCAGTTCATCCTGGTGTGACCAAGATGTATCATGATCTACACCGTCAGTATTGGTGGCCAGGTATGTAGAGAGATGTTGCTGATTTTGTCATGATGTGTTCCACTTGTCAGAAGGTCAAATCGGAGAACCAGTGTCCCGCATGCCTTCTACAACAGTTACCCATTCCAGAGTGGAAGTGTAACGATGTCACAATAGACTTCATGACTGTTTTTCCAAGGTCACCTCGAGGGAATAATGCTCTTTGGGTTTTCATCGACATGCATACAAAGGTTTATCACATCATGCTGATCAAGGAGACCTTCGGTGTTTATTATCTGGGATGGTTGTACACCTGATAGATTGTATGTCTACATGGAGTTCAACCTTCAATTTTTTCAGATAGAGATGTGTGTTTTATGTGTCGGTTCTGGAAGAGGCTTCAGAAGGCTTTGGGTACATAGGTACTTTTGAGTACAACAAGCCATCCAAAGACAGATGGCCAGTCCAAGCGTACAATTCAGGTTTTGAGGATATGCTTAGAGATATCATTTTAGACTTTGGAGGTTCTTGGGAGAAGCATATACTTTTTTTGGAGTTCTCCTAGAATAACAGATTTCAGGTGACTATTCAGATGGCACCGTACCAGGCATTGTATGGAAGGCCATGCCAATCACCATTATGTTGGATGAAGGTATAAGAGTCAGCTTTGTTGGGACCTTGTCTTGTTCAGGAGACCTCAGAGCAGGTAGAGTTGATTCAGAAAAGGATGGATACAGCATAGTCGCGACAGAAGTCTTATGCTGATCAGCGGAGATGACCTTTGGAGTTTGAGGTCGGGGATTAGGTTTTCTTGTCTGTCGCACCGAGGTTAGAAAAAAAGAGGTATCATAGATAGGGTAAGATTTTACCATGGTATGTCAGACCGTTTGAGGTGTTGGAGAGAGTTGGGCCAGTTTCCTGTTGGTTGCAGTTACCTCAGTGGTACCAGGCTATGTACCACTTCTTCCACATTTCTTAGCTCTGACATTACTTTTCATACCCATCTCATTTCTTTCTACCCGAGGAGGTTGAGGTTGAAGTGAATGAATAATTTGAGGATAATCCTATCCGGATTTTCGATCATAGTACGAAGTTTCTCCGTGGCTGGTCTGTTCCTCTGGTACGGGTGCTATGGCAGCACGGGTGAGTACAGGATGAGACTTGGGAGAGGAAGGATGATGTATGATCCCTGTGGCCGAAGCTGTTCGAGGTTTCTTCTTCCACGCCTTTCTAGGGAAATTAGGGGAAATATTTATATAAGGGGGGAAGATTTTGAGATCCCAGACCTTCGTTTCAGGTATGTTTTCCCTTTTTCTAGAGTTTTTGAGAAAACATGAGTTTCTAGGAATTTTTGAAGTAAACGTCGTGAAATTTATAAGTACACGCCGTGTACATTGATGCCGCTCGAGGCCATGTGCTGACTGTGTCATGGCCACACACACGACCTTGTAGGGGTGATGTGGAGGCTGCTTAAAGTGGAGAATAGAAAATCCAAGTACAAGCCGTGTACTCCAAAATTACATGCCATGTAATTTATTTTTTTTGTTAAATAGACTGGGGTCACATCTTAACCCCAGAACCATCTTCTTCTCTAGCTTTTTCAACCGATAGATTCCATACTGCCGCGAAACTTCTTCGATCCCCTGAACCTCCGTCCGTTCTCCGAATCATCCGATGTCAATTGTGTTGGAAGCGCATCAGTAAGCTCTTCCTTCTTCTGGAGCATCGTTTTCCAATTCCACCTATTTTGAATATTCTCATGGGTTGAACATTTTATGCGTTTTCATTATTCTACTATGTTATAGTGAGATTCATGCCTCTTGGTTCAATTATATCGATCTCCTAGAACCAAGGTAGGTGTTTTGTGCCTTTCCGTTCAATGTCTTTGAGTTTTATGTGAAATTTCCCCCAATACTCGTGAACGGGGTATTGCGTGTTTACTGTTTTTCCCCTGTTGTTTTACTGCCTTTCTTGTGTGCTTGTGTAGAGGTATTTTGGTGTTGTGTAAGGATAATTGCAATGCTTGGATGTTTTTCCCATGCCTAGTTCATTTTATGACCTTTTGGTCTTGTTCATCCTATTAGTCATTATACATATTTTCCATGCCTTGTGACCGTAGGATAGACTGTTGTTCCCTAACATTGATTGTTATGCTATACACTGCTTAGCCAAGTAGCTCTGTAGGTTTACTTTGGCCTTATAGCATTATTATGCACTGACTGGAATGGGGCAGAGAGAACCTGGTGCTATAGAGTATAAGAGGATAGACCATGTGAGCTTCCTCAGAGAGCCCTGGACTATATAGACTATAGGCGATAGACTGAGTGAGCTTCCCAAAGAGTCTTGGATATTATAGACTACAAGAGGGTAGACCGAGTGAGCTTCGTCGGAGAGTCTTGAGCATTATAGACTATAGAAGGATAGACCGAGTGAGCTTCTTCAGAGAGTCTTTGTTTGTGTGAATTTCCTTAAACCAATATAGGCTATAGGAGGAATTGACCAAGTGTACTTCCTTAGAGTGTCTATGATAGACCTGATGGTATAGGAGGAATTTAATGAGTGATCTTCCTTAGAGAGTCTCTAGACCATGGATCCATAAGGGGATTAGACCACGTAATCTACCTCATAGAGTCCATGACTACCCTAGACTATAAGTGGAATTGACTGATCGTGCTTCCTCAGAGAGTCTTATAATACCGTATGACCAAACCAGAGGGGTTAGGCTGAGTGTACTAGTCAAAGGGTTGTTGGTAATTCTTGGATATGACCAAAGGGGATGTCTATGAGTACTTCCCAGAGGGTTACCTATTGAGGTTGGTTGTTTTCTTCACTATTGCTTGTTTGATCTGTGGATTTTTTACTGCTGTGTATTATCCTATTACTGCTTACTTTTTAGTATACTTTACTTTTCATATACTCACTGACTGTTAAGAATAGATATTCTGATGGTTGCATACTGGAATTTAGTTTCACTCCCTGTTTGGGTCATGATTTTGGGCCCAAACAGATTATGTTGTTGTAGGTATAGATAAGGGCAAGCAACCTTCTACTTCAGGTAATTGACTTGCATTGGAGCAGGAGAGCATGGGACTATGACGAGGATTGCGATGATGAGGATTTTCTTATCTATTTTTAATTTTTACATTGGTTTCATATTCTATTCAGCATTGTGAATTGTTTGGCTGCTTTCCTAGAAATATGTATCTTGCATCATTTTATATATATATGTGCTCATTCTGTTTATCACATTTAGTCTTCCGATGTTCACTTGTGTATGTATTGGTTACTGCTTCAACTATTGTTTATTGTTTTATCTTCCACTGTGTACTCTACCAATGAGGGTATAGTTTCCAAACTATCACAGCAAAGGCCATCGCTACTAGTCGACAACCTCTGGCATTCAGGGAAATGCGCTTGAGGCAATGTGACCAACCAGGTACGGAGCGCCTCTGGGTGGCTTCCAGAATCGGGGTGTTACATTATAGATAAGAATAATGTTTTCAATTATGTTGTTAGGATATTTGTTTTTATTTTACAATATATTAAATAACCTTAATGGATGTTAGGAATAAGTTATGTTTTTTCTCATATCAATTTAGATATTATTTTTATTCAACCCTCATTTCCATTGTATAATTTATAAATTTCCACAGATGTCCTGTTATTAAATTATTAATGAATTTCAATGTATTTACAAGTTTATATCATTATCCCACCATAATATTCTTTTGAATAAAATTTTACTAAAACAATTATAATAATGAAACATTTCAATTTTGGCATCCTAAAATGTTGGTCATGTAAGAGTGTGGGTGGTTTCCTAGATAGTACATCTTTTTCTAGACATTATCAAGGGGATGCAGTAGTGGAAAAGATGAACCAAGGGGTAATCACTTAGAAAAAGACGCATGGAGTATCAACTAAATATTTAATCATTCCACGATGAGTGGGTCTAATACTGCACACCAAGTTAGAAACTCTCAAGGGGTATAATTTGGATAATTCACATGCTCTTACAAACCATAATGTCGGATTTTCCTTCCATTATTACGGTCTCTTATCATTAAAAACTATTAATCTCAATTTCTACCTTATATTAGTAACCTAATAATTTAAATGTACCCTTCACTATTACCTTATCTAAATTTATTTTATAAGGGTACTTTCCATTACATTGTGAATGATCCTATAATAGGATATTAACTTAGTGGGCCACATTATTCAATAAAAAATGGAAATGATGATCATATGTATATATAATATTTCTATACTGATAACTATTGATTACACATCAATGATTATGGATAAATTTCCTTCTGAAATATCACGACATATATTATTTAAACATCCTTTTTCTTTATTGTATGGTTTATATCATGTTATCCCTTTAATTAACTTGGGGAAAAGTATTAGTATTTATTATTATTTTATTAAAATAAAAATTTTTATGAATGAAATTTGATTACACTGGTAGTGATATTGATATATTTCATATATTAAATTTATTGGACATAAATATGTGATTGGTTGAGAATTTTATTTTATAACCCTTTGATTCATCGATTGGTTTCATGAGTCAAAAGTATTAGGTATTTAGTTTATGCATATATAAGTAAAAATTATATTTTGGATGTCGCCTTGATGGAAAGAATGATATCTTGGTTATGACATTGATAAAATGAATAATTTATTGGTTAGTCCTTGATGTAAAAGATTAATATGTCTGACATTATGCATTCTATCACTATGAATTCATTTATAATAATCGATGCGATTATTTTTATTATTATGTTATCCATGGATAATTTTTAGGCTCATGATATTGATTATATGGAATGTGTATTGATTATTCACTTTATAATAATTTCTATTCCTATTATGATATCTTTCATTGTATTTTTACCCTTTCTATGTATTTTATATCATCCTTCTTATGTTTCCATTTCACCAAGGTACCAAGAAGTTGGTTATGAATAATTTCAAGGATGCACTAAAAGAAAAAATAATGTTTCATGATTTTTTTGTGTTATATTTTGATGCTCCAATGTATTATTGAAATAATGTATGTATCTAGTCTCTAAATAATGTAAAAAAATTTAGTATTTTCTGAATTGATTCCTTGTATCTTGTGCCAATGTAATAAATTAACTGCCAAATCAGGATAACTGGAGTCAAGGTATATAATTGATATCCATGGTAATTTAGTAGGATCCTTTGGAACAAAAATTTAGAGAACACATCTATCACCATAATTATTTTATTCACTTAGAGTTCCCAATAACTATTAGATACATATGGATTTTTATGGATCAATATTCATAAGATTATTAAATAAAAAATTATATGACATTTTCTAAAAATGGATCCTAACAAGAGGGATATAAATACTATCAGAAGTAATAATCAATGAATGTATTTCCTTCTGGATAGAGTACACATATATAGTTTTGGGACTGAGAAGATTATAGCTATATGAGAAAATTTGAGTCAGGATATAACTAATAACCTATCCTAAATAGTTAATCCTACTAATCTACACATTGGGTTAAAAATTTTGGACCACTTCATGGAACAAAAATCTCCATCATTCAAGGGGACCACATGTATATTAGTGGTTGAATGATGGATCAATTCCATAGAAAAGATATATAATTCCTTTAAAACTAATGAATGGGAAAAATTTCTTGGTGTGGTTTATCATATTAGGGGACATACTGATCAAAGGTGGTCATTAAATATAAATACTAAGGAGGATGAGGATATATAAAAAATGGAATTGAAAAATTTCAAGGTGGTATTATTTACCAAATACATCCCTCATGATTAGAAAGATGAAATAGAAATGAAATTAATTAATTTGAAATAAATTGACGAGGAGAGTGTTTTTGGTTATGTGTCAAATTTTAATTGATTTTCTTGACATACTATGGAATAAATATGTAAACCAGAGAGTTTGATCAACTATTCATTTGATGGGATTAAACTGATCCTATAAAGGGAAGTATTCTCTATATATTTTTCATCATATAATAATATAGTATCAATATGCATAAATACATAAAAATACTTCTTGAATTATAATATTTTTAATGGGAGTCAACATATGTTGAGGATGGTTGAGAAGCATAGACTATTAAATGTGGCAATGGAGAAGAAAGTAAAGATGAGATATCTAGCACATGATAATTTTAGAAAGAAACACCTGGTACTTGCTTAAAGAGAAAACTAGTTTATTACATGTGTGTAGATATAGTCCATCTATTTCATCAATGTAAGGTAATGAAGTAAGCTGCTAATATAAAATGATTCAACTATAACAATACGAGTCATTACTCAAACCAATTTCCAAAGCATTAATGGAATCCAATTTTTAAGGGGCATTGGGAGAATTTACAAAAATATATAATTACCACATATAGATTCAATCTTCATAAATATTTAATAGAATATATGTCGATCATAAACATAGAGATAGCTAATGAATTATTTTATTTTTTATCCTTACACTCTTTTATATCATACTTATTTACTAATGATATTAAAATATTTCTAAGAACCCTCAGAAATGTGTTGTAAATCAAGACACCCAATTTAACTATTATAGAAATGAGTTTATATGAATCATCACCCATTATGATGCATAGATAATCCCTACTTGAAAACATGATTATTATATTTATGTTGGACTTTTACATAAACATGTGTCTAGATTTTCTTCCAAAGTATAATGTAATAATTTATTTTCAAGATAAGGATATTGTGTTTCATGAATAGTGAGTGGATTATTTATAATTATAGGTGAGGAATCATTATCCTAGTAATACATACATCCACCTTTAGTAGTCCACCTTAATGAAATACTTATATTGGAAATGAATATGAAACATGTGGTTAGAAATTGATACATAAGAATAGAGTATGTACATATTATTCATTAATACATTAATGTGTTTTTTAAAAAATTAGCTGGTTATCAGCCTAATCATGGAGTGGAGTAATTTATTGAACTTTTCCCAGAAGAAATAAATATATCTAAGACTCCCTATAGAATATCCAAAACAGAATTAGTGGAGTTGAAAAAATAAAATCATGAGTATTTTGATAAGGGATTAATCTTCCCTAGTGTTTCTCCTAGAGGATAACTAATCCTTTTTGTTAATAATATGTATAGTTCTATAAAGTTATGTATTGATTATAGGGAGACAAATTCCATTTATATAAATAATAAACATCATATTCCAAGCATTTATGACTTCTATTCTAAACTGTAAGGTGTTCCATATTTTTTAGAGATTAGTCACAACTCTATTTATTACTAATTAATGGTGAATAAGGTTGAAATATCAAATACATATTTTCATAGAGGTATAGAAATTATTAGTTTATATTGATTCCTATTACATTTAATAATAAACCCTTTGGTTTTAGGGATTTGATGAATAGGGTTTTCAAGGATTATCTAGATGATTGCATAACGGTATTCCTGATAATATATTGATATAATCTAAAATATCTTAGAAAATTGAGAATAATTAGGGAATAATTATCAAGAATTTCCATGAATTATAATTATATTGGAAATTAATTGAGTTGATATTTTTTTCTCTATGATGTATCCTTTCTTGGACATACTCTCTCTATGGATGGAATATGTATTGATCCTTAAAAGATAATGGTTGTCAATGAATGGCCCACACTAAATAATATAACTAAGAGAAATAGTTTCCATGTCTTAAAAGGTTATAATCAATGATTGTTTTAAAAAAAATACTGATTATAAAACCCACTTACCAAGTTAACATGTAATGGGTTAAAATTTACATGGCCAATAGAATGCAAGGAATGTTTTTAGGTGATGAATCAGAGATTGGTAAATGAAGTAGTTTTGAATCTACCATTATAAAAGGTGGAATTTATAATATATATTGATGACTTGAGGAAAGGACTATGATTTTCTTAAATTCAAAATCATAGAGTGGTTTCTTATGCAATAATTCAACTAAATAACAATGAACATATCTATCCAAGACATGATCTTGAATTTCAAGCTATAATCCTTTCATTGATTATATGGTGGAAGAATATCTTTTCTGAGCACTATAAGATATATATATATATATATATAATAATATTTTGAAATATAATTGGTCACAAATGGATATGAACATGAGGAAAAAGAGATGGATATAACTACTCAAGGTCTATAAAATCTTGATACACTGCCACTATGGTAAATAGAACATGGTGGTCGATTCCATAAGTATGAAAGATCATGGAATCCATATCAAGATAGGGTTAAATAAGGATTATATTATCATGGAGTCAGAAATATTGGATATGGGAATCATTAATGATGGGAAAACATTATCACTTTTCTTAATTATTTCCAAAACAACTTTAAAAGAGAAGATAAATAAATTACAATATAAAGATCAGAGTTTTCAGAATAAATTTAAATCCATGAATGATGGGGTATTAACAGACTTCACCTTTGAACATGGTGTGTTAATGATTATAAAGAGACAACGTGTTCCATATATACCTGATGTGAAAAGTTAATTACTATATGAATAATCTAGCTCAAATATCATTATACACCCTAAAAAAATAATTTTTTACATCGATTTAATAGAATATTTCTTCTGGGCCATTATGAAGTGAGAAATTAGGCAGTATGTGTCAATATTCATGGTATATCAGTGGGTAAGTATTGAAATAAAACATCTTAAAGGAGTCATAAACCTCTCCCTATACTAGTGTGTTAGTGGGATAATGTTATAATGGAAGTTTTCACTGGACTTTTGAAGACTCCTAAAAGTAATAATTTTATATAGGTCTTTATGGATCACCTTACCATGTTTTCACATTTAATTTCAATATGGGAGGACATACCACAAGTAAATATAGAAAAACTCAATATTAATGATGAAGACAGAATTTAGTGATTACCTATCTTAGTTTTATATGATCATTATACTCAGTTAATATCAAAATTTAATAGGATACTTTAGAAATCTCTCAACATCGAGACGTATTTAAGCACCACATATCACACTAAAACTGATGGTAATTCTAAAAGGTATATTTTGAAATTATAAGACATGATAAGGTCCTTATATACTTTCCTTGAAGGATAATGGGATCAAAATATTCTTTTGGTAGTTTTCTTATATAGAAATAGATTTCATTAAATATATAGATAGAATTGTATGAATCGTTATATGAGAATAGATGTCTCACTCTAATATTTCATTATGTGATTTGAGAGAGGAATGTAATAGGTTTAGAAATTGATGAGGAGAAAACAATTGAAGTGAGAACAATTTATAATCACATTAATATGTATAAAAGTTGACAGAAGATCTATACAAATAATTACAAAAGTATCTTAATTTTCAATGGTAGGTTATTCCTTCCTCAAGGTATCTCAATAGATGTGAGTTATAATGAGTTGTAAGAAGGGGAAATTAAATCCTATATACATCAGACCTTTAAAAATTTTGGAATGAATTATTGTTCTGTTCAATATTCTAGTTATTTATCCCATAATCTCTAAAGTGTATGATATTATCTAATTGTTCCTAAATTACTTACACTAGAGATATTGTGTTATGAAATTAGACAACTAATCTGGTAAAAGTGACTGACTTCATAACCTGGGTACCACACACCGCTCCCCCATGCTGGTCAGTCACATGACCTCAGGTTTACCTCCTCGTATGCCAAAGGCTTCCAACTAGCAGCAAGGGTGTAATATAAATTATAGACAGACTATACCATCTTTATCAAAGTATCAAAAAAATGGAAACATATAATAAAAACCAAATGATATAAATGATAACAAAACCAAACTAGTATCACATGTTGACTGAAGCAGGAAATACAACCTCAAAAACTAACATTAGATATTTCATAACAAATACTTATCAGTGTCAATATGAAAAAACCCAAAATAAATAATGAAACTTACAAATACATAGTGGGACCCAAATCATGTTTCGTTCCCTCATCCAATATTCATCCCAACTCATCCATCTGACATAAGACACTTTCCCTTATCCTGTCCTACAAACAAGAAGTATATTCTGTTACCGATCAAGAAACCTGAGTAGGGTGTGAGTAAAACTAATTAAGCCACCACCAATGGCATATAAAACAAAATCCAACCAATAAAAGTGTATGAAGTTGTATGAATAATAAAATAAAAGTAATAAAGTAAACTGTTTACATGTATTCAATTATTCTTTATTTAACCACATAAACTTATGGATTCTCAAGGACACCCAAATCATCAATAATTACATTCTCTCAATAAATAGTCTAAAATGTCCTAAAGGGATATAAAATATCACAATTACATGGTTATAATTTACCATTTAACTTCAATTCCCACTACATCCAATTGGAACCATAATCCAATGTCATCATTTTGGGCCTAAAAGGACATGTCTAGCACGCCTTGGGTATTTTAAGAATAATTCCATTCCCCACAACCCATTCATCAATATATAATTTTGAACCAATAGTACATGTTCAACACATATTTATCAATCTATCACATATGGGATTTTAAAGCATTAGTCCATGTCCCAAACACTTTTATCAATCAGTCATGGAAGTAGTATTTTGAATCATTATTCAATGTTCCACACTCAAATATGAATCAAACACTTATATCACATTAAACAATATTTCACATCATGTTATAAAATTACAATTTCCCATAAAAAACAAGGTTTAATACTTAAATCATGTGAAATAATATGAGCAATTCACCATCAAACCATTTTTCAATATTGAATTCATATAAACTGTTATCCCATTAAGTTCAAGTCAACCATATCATAATACCAATTTATAACTATTTCATATAACATTAATTGATCAATTACAAAATCCCAATTTCTAATCAATTACACTATCACAACATTCCATTAATTAATTAAGCAATTAATTAATCCAAATCCACCAATTTCAATTTCCCTAATTTAACCCAAATCATTATCACAAGGGAATTAAGTAAATCCAATAATCACTTCAATTTCCTATCAATGGGATTTTTTTATTTCAAAATTATATTAAATCAAGATTACAGGATATGAAATTTATACCCCATATCTCAAGATTGATAATTAACACTCACCAACAAAAATCCCCAGTTGATGTGAAATGATCTAGAAGACAAATAAGAAAAAGTTATAGATCTAAAACAAACATCCAATATCAAAAGGATTAAATATATAAAAACCTAGATCTAGATACACTTTCAATAGAGGAAAAAATTCCTTAAAAGGATAATAGAAATATGGTATATAGGGTGGAAACTAATCGGGATAAGAATCTATTACTAGGAGAGGTGATGATCTTCGATATGGGAATTTTTTTCCAAGAACAATGATTATAATGCCTTGAAATCTATGTTGGAACCTCATAAATGATATAAGTCGGTTTAGGGTTGAGTTTGGTCAACTTATCTATAATTATAGGAATTTATATAATTTTATTCTAAATTTTGTGGGTTTAAAATTCCACGTGCACGGTTTCCTACTTGGGGTGCATGGTAATCATTAATCATGTGCCTAACCATGATCCTTATACATGGGGGCCCCAAGATTAATACTAAGAGGGAATATAGTTTGAAAAACCTTACATAAACTATGAAATTATCATCTTCTTAGGGTTTCAAGGTTTGTTGGGGTAGGTCACATAGTTTGAGAAAAATGTGTGCAAACCGTGCACATCCCAAAACCCTAAAAAAACCTCAATATTTCACCCAAAAACACCAAACATAAAAACCAATCATGATATACCCAAAAATTAAAAAATATTACCTATACCTGAGTTTGAGACATATCCAAAAATGGTTAGTATCTTACAATCTCCCCACCTTATAATATCTCTTCCCCAAGCTATACTCCCAAGTATCTCTAAGATTCCAAGGTAAAAAGATAGGGCCACTAAGCACACATGTCTACTTCTATTTGCCATGATTCCTCTAAAACACGACCATGTTTCTAAAATATATGAACTATCATCATGGTCTATCCTCATAGCACTTTCTCACTGTGATCCAAAACACATATCAAATTCACCACAAATGACGTATTTGTCTGAAGCTCAACATCATCATCATCAATCACATTTTAAGGGTTGTGGAAATACTTCAGAAGTTGTGACACATGAAACAAGTCATTCATAGAACTATACCTATATGGAATATCCAATCATTATGTCACCATCCAGATTCTATCTACAACCTCAAATGGTACAGAAATCATGGGAACTATCTTGTCCTATCTTTAAATCCTATAGTGACGCAATCTAGTAGACACTCAAAGGAACACTCGATCAACCTATGTAAACTATAAGAGTCTTCTTAGTTTATCATCATATGACTTATGTCTAATCTGAGACATATCCATATTATTTAGAATCAACTAAACCTACTCTAACATCTTTTGCACAAGACTCGTTCTCAACATCTCTAACTCACCTACACGCAAATAACATAGAGGTGATCTACATGACATACCCTAAAGTTCCTCATATGGTTCCATCTAAATAGATTCCTAGTAACTATTATAATTGGTGAACTCCACCAATGCTAGGTTCTTCTCCCAATACCCACAAAAGTATAGGACTTACGACTGAATCATATCCTCGAGAACCTATCTAGTACACTATGATTGTCTATCTATCTATGTGTAGAAATCCATACTTTGTACAACTTGTGAACCAAACATCATTTCAAAGACCTTCTAGAAGCATGAGGTAAAACATGAGTCATAATCTGAAACAATAATCCATGAAACTCCATGAAGATGGGTTATCTTCCAAACGTACAAATCTCCAACTAGTCCACTAAAAAAGTATCTCATATATTAAAGAAATGGTTTTATTTCATCAGTCAGTCCAAAACCACCCAAATAACATCATTTTTATGAGGTGTCCTTAGGATACCTAGAACAAAGTCCATAGTAAGATTATCCCACTTCCATTAGGGAATGAGAAAAAATTATAGTAAACATCTAGGTTGTTGACGCTTGGCCTTTACATGTTGATAGGTGCCACATCTTGTCACAAACCCAACTATATACCTTTTCATCTTGTCCAAAAATAATATCGCTGTAGGTCAAAATAATATTAGGTCACACTTGGATGAACCACCCACTTTGAGGAATGATGTTAACACATCAGCTACTCTATCATACTAATCGGAAGAACAACCTAATTCATAGTATAGATGATTTCATACTCATATATGTTGTAATATAATGCTAAATACCTAGATTCAAGGCTTTTCCTCAAGGACAAACATTCCAAATCCTGATACTATCTTTCCCTAATATGAATCAAAAGTGAAAAATCCATTGAAACTGATATTAGATTTATCTCTTTCTAGCCTTCCTAAACCACAACATGTATTTCATCCAGTAAATTCATCACCTTCCACTTTTCTCTATACTATTGAACTGAATAATTTTGAGTTTTTCTTTTTGAAACATCAGACACATAATTTCCCTTCTTGAGCATATATGCTAGATAAAAATAGAATGATTACATATACTCAACCCAGCTTTATTTCTAGAGATTGAGATATCATTATTAAAAAGTGTACTTTAAGATTTTGTTATCAGTATATATAGTAATTTTTTTCCAAATATATAATGTCACCAACAATTCAAGGAATAAACAACTTCTGCTATCTCGATGTCATGATCAATCCAAAATTGACACTTAGATAAATTGGAATATAGTCAATTCTCTCTCAGTGCTCTCAATATAATGTTAATATGATTGGAATGATCTTTATCTGTCTTGTATTACACCATGATTTCATACACAAACACTACCAGAAATTGATATAGGTGCAGGTGAAAGGTTTTATTCATGATGTACATAAAAATAGTTAGTGTGTTCGTTAACCTGAAAAACAATACAAAAAACTCATAATGGACAAATCTACTTCTTAAATTAGTCCTTTGTATTTCATATGGTCAGACTCTAAACTAATGATACCCCAATCTCAAGTCAATCTTTGAGAAAACACTAGATTCGCACAACTGGTCAAAGAGATCATAAATATATTGAATAGGATACTAGTTTTTCACTGTTATTCATTTCAAATTATAAAAATCAACACATAAGTAAAAACTACCATAAAACTTCTTTGAAAACAAGACATGAGGACCCAAAGGATATGTAATCATATAGATACACCCATATCAATAAACACTTATAGTTGAGTCTTAAGCATTGAAGCTCTGTTAGTGCCATTCTGTATGGTGGAATAGAAACTGGCTCAGCTATAGGCATGATATAAATTGTAAACTCGACATCACTCATAGGTGGAATCCATGATATGGTCTCACGAAACACATCCTGGAAACTATACAGTATGGGGGGAAGGACATAATGTTTTTCTCCCCCATCATCAGGTAAATGACTTGTAGCCTAGGTGGTGATTTCCCCTAGTTTCAATCTATGTGGGTTCAGTATGCTACTAAATAGTCTATACCTATAATTATATCAAAGCATAACATATTCAGAATGTAATGATGTCAAATGAAACAATACTCCCCAAACTCAAGAAAACACCCCTTGAATAAGTAGATGTCTCTCTAATATACTCTCAATGGTGTATCGATTGTCAAAACCCCGCTCATAAACTCCACTACTAGGCTTAATACAATAACAATTACTATATATATAAACAAATGAGAGGAACCATTATCAAGTAAGCCACTATTTGGAATAGAATCCATATTAATAGAACCTCTAACTGTTGATGGTCCAGCCTCGCTATCCATATGTGAAGGCTAATCTATGTGAAACTATCCTTCCCCTCTTCCGTTTAATGAAGTCTTAGTCCCCTAAGTTGAACCACTCTAATAATATGAGTTCCCTTTCCCAGAAGCACCAGGACCACTACCTCTACCACCATTACCAGTAGAAAACCAATTTCTGGATTGATACAGTTTATACGATCCTCTTCCCACACTCTAATTCTTCTTAAATGCTCCATCATTACCCATATGTCATTGGATTATATAGAAACTCTATAGATGTATCATCCTACCATAATATTGGCACTCTACTAATGGTTATGGGTACTATCTATGAATTTTATCCGCCCTACCACACTAGTGATAGGTCACCTGGGTAAAGTTCTATGTAACTGATCTTTACCCCTGGCCACTATTCATTCTACTTATCTATTCCAAATTATCATAATGATACTTCATAATCATATAAATCTTACCACCTGGACTTCCAGTAGAAACCAATTTTCCTCCCCCAGAAGCCTCCTTAGGGTTCCCCTCATAAATTAGAGCTTGATTCACATCTTCTGGAAACTTCATGAGAGTAAATATATTCACATAGGACTTAATTTCACATTTAATCTCATCCTGAAATTGTTTCACCTTAACAGCCTCATCTCATTCCAATATTGGAAATTCACTACAAGTTAGTAACGTGTCCAACATTGTCCATCATGGACAAGCTCCCCCAAGACAACCTCATAAGCTCAGATGATTTCTCCTACCTGAGCATCTCAGGGTAAAAGTGCTCAAAGATGTTCTCTTGAAGTTCCTTCCTATCCATATTCTATAACTAAAATTTTCCCACCAATTATCCCCCTAACCACATAATATATAACCTTCCATATTGACTCTTTCATCATCTGGGCTCTCTAAGTGGTCATGTATAGTCTGGATGGAACCAATCCAAAACTCAGCTACCTTAGGTCCACCCTCTCCGGTAAACATCATAGGGTGATGAAACTAAAACTCCCATGTCATATCAGTTATATTCTTCAAAACCCATCCTGGTTCTCTTTCAATAAATTATATGATCTTAGCAAAGTTATCTCAAATATTCTCTCCAACTCCCTCACCTGGAACTATTGGTGCTTCAGGTTCTACTACTGGAGGATCATTTCCAGTCATAACCTCATGTTATCCCTTCAATAAAAATAATCATAGAGTCATATATCTGTAATTATAAAAATGATTCTTAGGAAATATTGCACAATAATAACATATCTAGCAATAAGGATTCACCAAATCCGTCATAATTCATTTCCCCAAACCCCACCGCACAGTTAAAATCAATGCACTACCACTACCCGTAACCATCCTACACCTATGTCATGGTTACCAATGGGTAAAATCATTATAATTAATCAAGTATCACATTAGTCACCAATTTTCCACACTTTTCATCATTTTATTGTTTTTAATTTCATATAGTAAGCTTTTTCATTTACAATTTAAACCTGCAAGAAAAGAATTTTCACATAAACTACTTATCCCAAACCTGCTTTTTCCATGTGTTACTAAAATGATGCATGTCACATAACTACCCTATGTTCCTAGAATGATTCATTCATAATAAAATCCATTTCCATACTTGGTTACGATTTAAATCTTGGAAACTTTTAGAAAATGATCACATCAAAAAATAAGTTCATCACTCGAGGTGAAATAACATCCAACTCTAACAACACAAGGTAATAATAGTAATCCCACCTAGGGTACTTGTCTTTCACCCTCATAAATGGGTTATCTACTCCCATAAATGAGATCTTAATCAAGGTATGACATATTCCATCCTCTTAACTAACATTAAAAAAATGTAAGTGAAAATAAAATAAAACAAAGTGCCTTCGATACCATTTTGTGACATCTCGAACAAGGTTCCACACACCAGTATTATTAATTGATCACTCACATGACCTCGGGCATGCATCCCCAACTTCTAGAGGCTTCCCACTAGCAGTGAGGGTCTAATATTGACCATGGGAAGACTATAACCTCTTTATCAAAATCACAAAATAGTGGAAAAAATAAGATTACTAAAATTATATAACCGATAACCAAATAAAACTAGCATCAAATGGTGACTAAAATAGAAAATACAATATCGAAAACTAATAGTAGATATTTCATGTAAAATACATGTCAAGTGTCAATATGAAAATAAATAAATTAATAAAGATACATACCACTCTCATGCAGGTCCTAAATCACATATTTTTCCATTATCCATGCTCCATCCCAACCCATCTATCTAACAAAGGAATCTTGCACTTATCATGTCCTGTAAACATAAAGTTTATTCAGGTAACAATCTGGAAACCCGGGTAAGGTCTGAGTACAAATCTGTAGGCCACTACCAACTACGTCTATAAAAGTATTCAGTCAATAACAATGTATACAACTGTATAATGAATAAAATACAATCAATAAAGTAAATGTTTTACATATATTCAATTGTTCTTTATTTATCCACATAAACCCCTAGGTTCCTCAGGACACCCAAACCACCAATACCTACTTCGGCCGAGACGGGAGTTTGAACTATCCCCAAAGGACATAAAATATCATAATTCCATGGTTATCATTTTTCAATTGAATTCAATTCATATTATGGACAATTGTAACCATTGTGCAATGAAAACATTTTGGGCCTAGAATGCCATGTCTGGCACCACATAGGTATTTGAAGCATCAGTCCATGTCTTATAACATATCCATCACTATGGGATTTTGAAGTAGCATCCATGTCCCACACATGTATATCATTAAATCACATGTGCGATTTTGAAGTAGTATTCTAGGTCTCACATGAGCTTATCAATAAATCACACGAGTGGGATTTGGATGTAGTGGGTTTTGTCCCACACTCATAATCTATCTAACACACATATCACATTTATTCGGGTTAATCATAACTAACCAATTCACCAAAATTTTATATCATGGTATACCATTACAATTTATCACAAAAAAACACAATTTGGTACTTTAATGACATGAAATAATAAGAAAAATTCACCATTAGGACATTTTGAAATATTTAATTCATATAACACATTAAGGTAAATCCAACCATCTCATAATACCCATTTTAAATTAATTCATATCACATTTTTTTTTCAAATTACACCATCTCAATTTCCAATCAATTCCACAATGACAACATTTTATTAATTAATTAACTAATTAATTTAACTCATTCCACTAATTTCAATTTTACCAATTTAAAAAAAATAATTATCACATGTAAATTAAATACATAAAATAATAAATGCAATTACCCAATCATTTAAACTTCTAATTTTACCATTACATACATTTAATTAAATTAATACGATGGGATTTTCAATTTAAATCACCTACCTCAAGATTAATGATAAACGCTTGACAACAGAAATCCCCAATTTAATCGGAATAATCAATAATGTGGTTAAGAACTAGATATATATCTGAAACCTATATCCAAGATTAATATAATTATATCTATCAAAATATAGATCTATATCCACTACTAATAGAGGAAAACGGTCCTTTAAATGATGGGAGAAATACATGAGAGAGAGGGGAAACTAATAAGGATGAGAATATTTCACTAAGAGAGGTCTAGATATTCAATATGGGATTTGATTATTCAATAACAGAGGATATAATTCATTTTAATTCATCTAAGAAAATTTGAACATGATACAAATAGTTTTAGGGTTGAGTTGGATTGACTTAGTGTGATTTACAGGGGTTTGGGAATTTTTTATCTAATTTTTGGGGGTTTAAGATTCTGCATGCACGGTTTCTTACTCAGGGTGCATGGTTTTATTTAACTATGTGCCTCCTAATATGGGTCTAAATTGTTACTACTAATAGGGTGGACAGTTTTAAAATCCTTGAGTCAACTACTCAATCCTCCTCTATCTGTGGTTGCACAGTTTGCTGGGGCAGGATGCAAGGTTTGGGTAAATCGTGCGCCAACTATGTACTGTAAAAAAATCCTCCAAAAAACATCCAAATTTCATCCCAACACACCCATTAGAAATCCAAAATAAGATATCAAAAAAATAAGGAAAAATAGAGCCGATAAAAGAGCTTGATACATCTCTAGAAAAGGACGGGATCTTACAAAGTAATTTGGAGGAATCACATGTTACTGGAGGCATCATGGGAACCGTATGAGGAAATGATGAACAATTACACAACATTTTTTATTTTGTTAAATATATAAATTTTTTATGATTAATGTATTTAAGGGGATATAATTTAATAATCAAGACTCAACTACAGCAAGTAAACACTTTATCCTAAAAATTATCACAAAATGTTCTTTGTTCATAGAATGTGACATTATTCATGATTATATTATAAATTTCTAAATAATAGAATATATATTTAACAAAAATATGGTCATTTAATTATTTAATGTGAGAAAATTAAATTATGTTTATTATTTAATTTTTTATAAAATAATAGATTTTTAGGTGAATAATGACAAATGGGTTTTTTACTAAAATTGTAGCATTTATGAATATACCAAGATACTCAAAAAATACAGATGTAATTATATTATAGTCGATATAATATTTTTTCAAGGTAATTATTATGAAGAATGGGATATGGATTAAAAAATACTCATGTTGTGAACTTAAGATTTATTTTGAAAATATATTTTAAAACGGTAGATTTGGGGTGTTTAATTGAGACCAGAGGCTTATGAACGTGACAGAGGATTATATGGGGAGAAAAATGGATGTATTTTTTCTTTTTATTAGTGTATTCACTGACATAAATGCCTTTTTATTATATTACACATGAATTTAAAGGTATATATGAGCCTATATCATTATCCCTCAGACATTTTATTTGGACCCAAGAGTTACCAAAACCGTCAAAAATCAATCTTCTTCATAATGGCATCCCAAATATTGGTAGAGTTAAAATGTGTATTTTTACTATTTATTACATACCTATATAGATAAAATAATATGGTTGTGGTTATTCTATAGATGAACCTAATGGAAATCACCTTTAAAAGGGCTAGTTGGGTGTAAACTAAATCACCACTTGGTGCATGATGAGTGTGTCTAAGACTGCATGCATGGATAGGTGATCCCGAGGGATATGATTTTGATAATTCACACACTATTACAAACCATAATGATGGATTATCCTACTATTTATATGGTATCCAACCATTGAATACTATTTAAAATCATATTATTCTATTCAAAATGAAAAAAAATTATAGTATACATATCTATTATTTTTATATGTATAACTACCAATTACTCATCCATAATTATGGATGATGTTCCTTAGGTAACATAAATACTTATATTGTTTAACTATCCATGTTATTTTTAAAAAAATGCCGTGATAAGGTTATCTATTTTATTAACATCGGTAAAAGTATAACTATTTTAGATATTGTTATTCCATTACAGATACTTAGGAATGCATGTTGACTATGCATGATATTTTTATTCATATCTTTTATATGGTTGATACATTAGAATTAAATAAATTATTGGTGGTACTTGAGATTATATAGCCCCAAAATACATTGGTTGCTCTCATGAGACCAATGGTTTAGCTATTTGGTGTATGCATTCCCAATGCTAGAATGATATCATGTATATGGCCTTAAAGACAGGAATGATGTCTTGTTTATGACCACGATTACAATAATAATTTATTGGTTGAGTCCTTGATTGTAATGATTAGGATGTATAATATTATGAATTCAATCATAATTAGTTTAGTTATTTTTATCCATGTTATTATTTCCATTGATATATTATCTTTAGATATTTGTTGTCCTCTGAATATTGATTATACAGAATAACTATTGATTATTAAATATTCCATAATTTATATGACTGTTTTGATAGATTCTTCTATACTTTAACACTTAATAATAATTTTATCTCACCATTATTATGTTTCCATTTAACTAGTTTAGAAATATGTGTATTATGAAAACATTCCGGGATGCATTAATTAGAATAAGAATGTTTCATGATGTTTTAATTCTATATTTTTATGTTCCAATATAATATGGTTATAATGTATGTATATAGTCTCCCAATACTATTAAATGGTTCAATCCTTTTTGATGTGATTCCTTGTATATTGTACTAATATAATAATGTAACATTTGAATCTTGGTCATTAGAGTCAAGGTGTTATGACCATTGATCAATCAAAGAACCGTGACATGTTTTCCTTAAATCCGTTACAGATGTTGAGATATAAATCCCGCACCTTCCTTCAAACAACATCCATTTTTGAAACCATAATGAAAAACCAATACATAATACTCTTCATATTTGAGACAATATCTATAAAAAATATCCTTCTAAAATAATCCTACCCTATTTAAACAAAAAATATATATTATGTTATGTGAAATGATATTTTAATTCTATTCATTAGATACCTCAAAGTTTTTTATTATCCTTGATAATCAATTAAAAATAGAGAGTGAAAAAAACTTCAAAATTTTTCAATACCATGATATACATCTCAAATAAAAATCTGGACATCAAAAGAACAAATAATACACAAAATAAATTGGAAATATTTTTCATGTCAACTCAAAATCAGACTCTGTTAAAATATAAGGACAATGGTTCATAAATTTTCTATGTATTAATCCTCTCCCTACTACTGTCAATCCCATTTATATTTAATTGAAGCATTATTCCTCCAAAAATAATGAACTATTAGAATAACATTTCCTCTCATCACCTTCTCTTGATGAAATTCAATATTCATAGTTTACTTGATGAATGTATAATTCTACATAGTATCCAACTCTCCCTAACCTATGATGTGGTAATCATCATTAATATACATCTATGATATTTATAATATTTAATTCACTTTATGCATCAAGAATGTAAGTGTTTACTTGTTTTCTACATAAAAAATCCTCTCAAACACCTTTAAAGGTCCAATGAACTATGGAAAAATCATTCCATATATATCAAAAATTCCCTATACAGTAATATGATAAAAAATTAAGTACACATGATTATATAATAGAAACACCAATGGTATATTCCACAAAATTTTATAAAACTTATGATATTGTTGGGTGGCCCCTATCTATCATCAAAACAATTTCACCTTCCCCATTGCACATTCTACCATGTTTGGCCCAAGGATCAGTAACTCCCTGGCCTCAATGTTAAAAAAATATCTACAGATTTTCCCATATAGTACATATATTCCAAAGAAAGTGTTATAATTATAATTACATCAATACTCAACTAAAGCCCTGTGATTCACCCATGGTTCTCAAAATCAAGGGGACAATCACTCAATATGTACCCAAATACATATGTATACTTATCCATGTACTCATCTTAAAAATAATTTAATGAATTATTAATGAATTATGGTGATCCAAAATTTAATTAAAAACTATTAGATTGTAATAATGTGAAATTATAGTGTTGTTTTTAGAGGAAATCCTTCAAACACTATGATTCCTTAGCACCTCACTGATATAGGGATCAGTGAAACATCAACCATAATTCACTTCATAATTGATATTAAATGATATAAATTCATTAAGAAATCTAAAATAGTCAATATTCCATAAAATATAACAAACGAATTTGTTTTAGGACCATGGTTTTCTATGTTAAATTTTGTTGGATCATTTTTAGAATTTTAGAATCATGATTTTTGTGTTGATATAGTCTTTTCTTGGATGGATAATTAAAATTTCATTATTGGATATATATATATATATATGTATATCATAAATAAATATTATTTAGTGGATTATGTGATCAACTGATAGTTTTATAAGTACTGAAGAATTTTAAAATATGATAATGTTTTCTTAGATAAGATAGAGTATATCATGACACAACCACTCTGGTCACACAATAAATAAATACTATAAAATAATTTATGATCTAGATGATAATTGATATGTTATTCCATAAAGGAAACAATCAAAGCATAATGTGCATGGTCACATTATGAAGGAGACTTTGTAGGAGTAATTTGATACCAGTGATAGTTTTTTAGTCTGAAACTACTTTATGCCACAATTAAAGAGTTCACGCCATAATTAATACCCCCACAATATTTTTGTGCTTTTATTTTTGGGTTGGAAAAGGCCATTAAACAACAAAACCTAGATTTTATGATATAATGACTTTATTTTTATGACTAACTTGATATATTATTAGGATGGTCTATGAAACAATAGGAAACTATAAAATTTGGGTGTTATTCTATTTTGGGAAGGGTGAATTATATTATGCCCCAACCATAACAACCACTCAATAATTATACCACGAATTGTAGATATTTGAGAAGATCATAACCTGATATTGTAGGAATTTTAAAAGGATATATTACAATGATTTTGTGATTCAATATTATGATAAACGATCGCAATGACACATAACATGTCTTGCCACAACTTTTTGAATTTTTAGTGAATCACACCATAATAGTTTTGGTCACACTATGGAATTAAAAAACATAGTTAGTTTCTAAAATTCAAATAATTCATTTATTTTTTGTTATTATCATGGAATTTGATGATTTTATTGGGATTTTAATGGGTGTTAAGAATGTCTAATCAACAAATGATATAAGTTAAAATTATTGTGGATTAATTTAGATGATAAACTCTATGATATTATGTGAAAATTAAAGAATAGAGAGCACACATGACAGGTAGATACATTGTAATATAAGAACATGAGAGATAAATATCTATTATGAGACAGTTATATGGTAGATTTAGATTTTACTGATGAAAAAGAAACACAACGATAACAACCATTCTTGTTTGGTGTACATATTTGTGAACACTCATCTGATTGGACATTGTGTTGAGTAATTAATATAAATATAACTTGAAGATGTATGTTAAAAAGAATAAATATGGAGTGAAACTAGGATCATCTATGTTCCCTTCCATATTTTTTAATTCAAATATAGTGTGTAGTGAAACCCTGTATAAATGACATATTTTCTATATAGGATCCATGGAGTATCCCTTAGTTTTAAACCAAGTAAAAGATACCATGTTGATAAATATTCATTCAATTATTTAATGATTTTTTTTATTTTTAACTTGTGAAAAGTCTTTAATGTTCTTTACAATATGGAAAAATCTATTAGGATATGAGGGAATAGGAAATAGACACCTTAATTCACCTCTACTCTTATGGTGTGGTGGAATGTTGTGGTTATAAAAAATTTATATCAAATTCCATGGTTAATTTGGAAAAAACTACTAAAGGAATGTTGATGACATAGAGAACATAGTTAATGATATAGGGGATCCATTATTTAATGGGTTATACTCTCAGATTTGGGAGAATATAATGAGATCACATTTATGGTGTCTCAGGCTAGATGTTTTCTCAATAATGATTCTTAGAATAAATGTAAGTGATATTATGTTGTGATCCATGATTAATGAAGACTTGAAACACTTCAATATAAATGAACGACACAAAAATCACTGTCCAGAGCACTATTAAATTTGAATAAGTTGAATTTTATGTTTTCTATATTATAAATAATCAATTTGGTACATACTCACCCATGTTTATTAGGATTAAAATAATGAAAAATAGGAAATGATTTGTGTTCATATAATATATTTGATCAAATGAATATGGCCTCAAATAGAAAAATTTATGTGCTATTTATCCATAACGTTGATGTGGTAAAAACTATCATGGGTCATGGTGATGAAATGATGGACGGTAAAATAGTAAATAAGATTATCTAAATGTTTTTTCCATTAAAAAATCCAATGTTATTTGCCTATTAAGTAATAAATTTGAAATATATATCACATTATGTTCTTTATATAATGACAGTTTCCAACGAAATACATGTTGAGTCAAAGGGAACAACTAATCATTCATTAAAATAGATAGTAAATAAATCCATAGATAAGGTCCATATTCATGATTCGGGATAATAATAGGATGACATATGGCTTGGTTGAGTATATTATAATAAGGTAATCCATGATTTTTTATGGGTAATTTGAATATTAATACACATAGTAAATTAAAAAAAATTCCATATAAATGAAAAAATTATAATTACATTGAGAAAAATGTTTCAATAAAAGAGGCTGATGTGCATGGAAGAAGAAAAAGAAAAGTCATGTTTTTAAGTATATCAAGATAAAATTATTTCTAATATGTATTATGAAATAACTAAAATGATAAAGAAACATGAATCTAAAAACCAAGAATAAAAAAAACCATAACGGTGTTTTGACCCCAAGGGTTAATTTAAAGTAATTCATAATGAGTTGGATATTCAATATAAGTATAAAAAAAGATTGGTGGTTTTCTATAGTAATTTTTAGAATACATAGAATAACATGTTGTTGAAATAGAATGGATGGAGGAAGAATAATGGATTTTGAATTTTGAATATATAGAATAGCTTTTTACAAGGTAAATGTGGTAAAAAAATAAGGTAATTGATAAATTTAATTTTTTTACTATTTTGAGAGAAATAATAGGTGAATCCAATGAAGTGGAATAAGAAGAATTGAATAGTAAACTCACAAATAGAATTAAAAATGGTGATGGAAATAAGAAGCTTCTATTTTAAATTATTAATGAAAATAATTAAAGGAATGTATTGATGGAGTCTCTTGGAGTGTTTATAATGTGTTAAAATATCCAATACCTAATTACATCGATAAAAGTAGAAAGTACATGAAGCTGAATTATCAATGGGGGGATAATAAAGATAAATGGAAAAAATAACGTTAGAGATACTCCATAATATTTTAGGGTTTATCAGCAATAAAATAATTATTAAAAATATTGGGAATTTGTATAGATTTTGGTAAAATAAATTTCCCTTAATAAAGATCCCATTTTGTGGATATCAACGTCAAACCATGACCTACTATGAAGAGGTGAATAGATTCATGAAAGATGAGGACCATGGGATTCAACAAAGGGTGATAAGAGTAAAGCAAACAATTCAAATATATAACAATTATAATGGGTATTTCCTATATTATTTTGAATTTGCTTACAAGGATTTTGATTGTAGATAACATAGGATTCAAAATTAGTCTTATGGAAATAAAAGGAGGTTGTATAAAAGTAATCCAAAACATATTTGTCTGGGAAATATATTCTACTTTTTAGAATAATTATAAGTGTTTTATTTTACTACATATTATAAATTGAATGAGAGGAGACCAATTAATTTTTCAAAAAAACTAATAATTTATTCAGAATAAAATGAATAATAATGAGAAGGGGATTCTAATATAGCTCTTTCTTAAAGCAAAAAATAATAGAATTTCATGTAGCCTTGATAGTGGTTGTTCACACCACATAACAAGTAATATGATCCCCTTGATAAATATGAATGTTAATGGTTATGGTATGGTTATATTTAAAAATTATGGACCCATTAAAATCATATGAATAATAAAAATCAGTATATATTGAGATTAGTTGAAAACATAGAAGTTATCTATGTGGGAAGCTGATGAAAGAATTATTTGAGTGTTAAAAATATTTTTAACTTATGAATCGAATACACATTAAATTAAAATTGATACCTTATTAATACAAAATCATGAAACGTATTGATTAAGTGTTGGAGAATAAATGAAAACATACAACTAGAGAAAAATTTGGAGAACATTAATTTACTTAATGTATAATAGGAGAAAAAACTATGGAAAATAAATCACTGGTATATTCATAAAAAATAGATAACATGTATAAGTAGATGTATTCCTTGTATATTATATAAATAAAATTTGACAGGGAAAATACATTTAAATCATGCACAAAATAAAATTTGGTTTAGAATCACTACTAATAGAAGAAAACAAGGGCATCAAACTTTCTTTATTTCATAAACACCAATGTATATGGATTAATTAATCATCCTAGGATTTGAGGTGATAGGTAATTCATCTAACTTTTTAATTATTAATGTAGTATAGAGTGTATCAGGTTTATTTATAGAAAGTGATAAGTTGAAGATTTCATTAGTAAATTTCAATCTCGAGTCGAAAATAAATGTGAGAGAACAATCAAAGTTATATATTTGAATAACGGTGTGAGATACACATCCATTAAGGTGGAAAATTACATGGAAACTCCATAAAACAATAATTTAGTCTATTTAGTGAGAAACACAAAAAAATGGTGCTATGGAAATGTGAAAAAGAATGGTAAAAATATGGAAAAACCCTAATTACTATTAGCAGTATCTCATTAAAATATACGATAAAATTAGTTCCGATAGTCCTATACACACCAAACTAGGATTTTGGAAGTATCAAAGAAGATTAAACACATTATGAAATGTGGCATAAATGAAATTTGACTATTAAAAAACTTTTATGTGTTTTGGAGTAAATATACATTCAAAATGAATAGGTAAATTATGGAAATAAGGAAAATTATGAAAACTATAAAAAACAAGACGAGGTTGAAAAACATATTTATGATTCAGAGAATACAAGTTTTGACATGGATTGTGTGGTTGAATCGGTATATGATTAAGGAAATTAAAAGGGTCCACCATTGAATCAATTAAAGAATAATATATGTGAGAACATTAAATCAAATGTAATCTTATATAAATACTCACCATTATAAACTCCTAGAATGTGGAGTGTAGAGAACACTGGGTTATCTTCACATGTGGATCCATCACTATTGGAGGATGTAACAATGAATTTATCATTTGTTAATTACATGTTTTTAGACTACATATATGTAAAAGAACCAAAACATGAGATCTTTTAAAGATGATGATGGATAACAATATCAATAAAACCAAACTGGTGTTCAAGAGTAATTTTGATATGTAGGGAAAAGTGATATAGAAAAAGGAATAGTTGGTTCGTAAATGCTATTCCCATATAAAAGGTATTTATTTGGAAGAAACCATTACATCAGTGGTGATACTTATGTCAACAATATGATTCCAAGATGAGTTTATTCAATGAAGATTAATTGTCTATAAAATATATTTTAGTTTATTTTTTAATGTAGTACATGAGGAAGTGGTATATATTTAGAAACTAGTGGGGTGTCAAATTAACAGTAGTGGATTAGAGGTGTGAAGGTTGAATGTGGAATTTTATATCTTTGTAGATAAACAATTGTCTTTAATGGATCGATTTTATAGATATATTAAGATACTGCATTTTATAAGAGGTCATTTCTATCACCATCTAAATGAAAAATTATATTATAAAGAGTAGTTCATGGTGACATTTTATATGAATGACATAAAATTTAGTGGTAAAAATAGAAATTGGGGGAGGAAATTTAATTTATCATGATCTCAGAGTTCTATAAGTTTATGATTAGTGATCTATTATATTTCCTTGGTCTATAATTGAATCATAAAGTGGGATATTCCTTTTTTTCTCAAGAGAAATAAACAAGGGAGATACTGATGAAATTTGAAATTCAGTATAGAGAACTCAATTGAAAAACAATTATAGTTGGAAATTATCATATAATACATGATGGATATATTATTATTGATACTAATATATATCAAATAATTATTAGTATTTTTCTACAGTTTATAGGAATGAGATTGGATATTTGTTTTTTTGCAATTTTCATGTGGGATCGATTGTTTAGTTGTCTAGAAGAACAATTCAATACCTTAAAAATAATTATGATCTATATTTTTGAAACACTTAATTATGATTTTGGGTAATGAACATGGAATGGTCGGATACATATGTGAAAAGAGAAACTATGGGTAAATACCCAAAAAGAATGTGTATATTCATTTTAATGAGAATGTGAATTGTATAGAAGAGCATGAGGTCAGAGAGCACATCTCCAAGAACAATTGAAGTGGAGTGTATTTCATATTTCAAGGAATACACATAACATTTTTTGATGAAACAAAAACATGGATTCCTTGGTGAATATGTGAGATACTCATTGTAATTCAGTTTGATTACATGAGTGAAATTTAACTGGGAAAAAATTTATCCATCATTCATGAAGAAATTTTATTATGATTTGGTAACATTTTATTAAAGAAAAAGTTCAGAAATGAGCGATCATGATAGAGTAAGTGTAAAAAAATAAACAATTGTAATATATTTTCTTAAGACATTTGTCTACACAATCTTATGAGAAGTATTGGTTGAAAATTGGGTTTCAACCACCTCCTTTGTATTAGGAGGTTTAGAAAATCCCTTCTCTTAATCTACATTTAATGTTTAATATATATGCTTATATTTTTCTAGAAGTTATCCTTTGTGATTATTATTAAATGGGGATAGATGAAATACATATGTAAATTATAGAGACTAATGAAATAAAAAAGTGGAGTTTAAAAATGGGGGGGTGGGAACTTTTGGAATGGGAGAAAGGTGTAGGTACAATCTATGGGGTTGATATTAAAGAATAATTATATGTATGATGATAGGGGGAGTAAAACCAGTGGTTCATAGAAGTTTTTGACATGTGAAATTGAGAGGTAATTTTTTAGGTATGTGTAGAATTCTTTATTATCCTCTTATTTTATACACCGAGGTTTTCTAATATAGACCTATTGTGATGTAAACATTATTCACCTTTTTGGGGGATTTTATGAAGTAAAATTTAATTGAACTCAAATTATATTTTAAAAAAATAAATAAACATAGAATGTTAGAAAAAATGTTATAAATGGTTAATTTTTTTAGAATAAATGGATAACATTGGAATCATGATGTTTGAATTTATCTCATGCAATCATTGATAGTGATTAAAGCTCACATTTTTGTAAGTGTAGATATTGATAGAGTCTTGGATAAGAATGGGAGAATTATAAAAAGAGATAGTGTTTTATTTATTAATAGGGGGACTAACATGATGAAACCAGTATGGTTACTCTATAAAGTATGTCTAGTTAAAAATAAATTATTTTTTGGAGATTTGTGATGATATATAAAAATGGACTCTACTATAACAAAAAGTAAAATCAGAAATTGTGTATGAGTTTTTTAGGTGTATGTTGATACATGTGTTGGAATTTCAGACCACATAATTTATTATCACAATATACAGTAGGAGTGAGAGCCATAAAAACCCTGGGATATTTTTGTGTAATTATTTCATGGATAGTAATGTTATTCACACCAAACACCCGAAATTCATTTTCTAATGACTTATTATGAATTAATTTTTTGAATTAAAATTGAATCACACTCCAAATATTGAATACTTTTCATGGTATTATGACTTCCAAGATGTTTATAGAGCTATTATAATTATCACATTTTATGGGATTTTAGTTTAATTGAAAAATTTTAATTAGATTTTTGAGAATATTTTAGAGGCTAAATAAAGAGGTGGAATGTGGAAAATTCTTGGGGATGGATTTAGAATATTAAATTTATGATATTAATGTAAATATGGAACATAGATTTCACACACTACAATTACTAATAGCATTGTTATATATAGAAAATAAATAGGTACTACTTATGATATAAAATTTTGATATAGATCCAGATTTAATAGACGAAACCTAAGAACACTAACAAAACCAATATTAGTTTGGTATTTATCATTATGAAGATTCTTTTGAGTGACCATTGTTTCCTTTAATTATTATTACCCATCCATGAAATAGTGAGTTAATGTGATAAAATTTTGAGTGACCCTAAGATTAGAAACATTCATACCTAAATATAGAATTAAAATATAATGAATAGTAAAACCCCATTAAATGTAGAAACATTTGTAACATATAAACCTTATAATTTCTATTACTGTTGAACAAATTAAAATCCTCTAGGTCTATTAATTTTCATTTCATGCTTAGATTCATTATCATTATGATTTTGTTATGATATATTTGAAGCATTCACTGCAATGTAAGAATTAGATCCATAATGATTTAAGGAGAAGGAAAATACATAGCCTAATTAAAACCACTCTTAGGGTGTTCTGGGATGATATGGTTGAGAAATTGATGAAATAATTTCCTATAATATATAAAAATTCCCCCTCAATTCAATTTGGGAACCAAAGAGGAATGAAAAAAAACACATGGAAATCAATGCTCAATTTTCACCCACTAGTAAGCAAGGAATTCACAAATAAACTATATGACTATTTTATTTATAAAAACCCAAAAAAGTTTATACTTTAAGGTGTACTATCAAATGTGATCTATGGAACTCACAAAAAATTAGCTCTCAAATCACTAAAATTAGAAATAATTTTCTATGAAATAAAACCCGATTCCCACCATCTATTCTCCCTGCCTTAAGAGAATGACCATAAACAATAAAATCTCTCCAAATATATACATAGGGTTCTCCAAATTTATATTCCACTACATTGTAAATAAAATTAGAGTTTACCATATTGAAGTATAATAAAATTAAATTACTGACCTCTTTTATTTATAAATGAAAAAATTTACATCCTTAATCACCCTCGACTCGTCTATACAATCATGACCCACACCACCATGCATCTTACTTCTCAAAAAATCATCCATCACATTAGCTTTCACCCATATTATAGGATATATCAATGTGATAATACCTTAATAACTCCATATATTTTTATTGAAAGTTTGAATCCCAATAAGAGAAGATATATCACAATATTTTTTAATCTATGAAGAGCAGAAATCAATATCTTATAAGGTAATTTCATCATATATTCAATGAAAAATAAAATCTATGAGATTAATATTATGAGTGATACAATTATTCTTATGAGTTTGTAACTACCACAATCCATATAATGTGATTTACTTCTTTTTAACCATTTTTTAAAGGTTGGGGACGAAGCCTCATTTATTATTAAATCAAAGCAAAGACCTCTTTTAACTGGGTAGAGGGACACCCATTACATATCCTGAAGGCCAAGTGGGCATTTAGCCCATTACATGACCCGTATGCCCAAATTTATGGCCCAAAGCCCATTCTGTGAATAATACTGCTATAGTATCTGCACTGCTACACTACCGCATAGTACCCACCACCGCTATAGTACCCTGCCACCGCTATAGTACCCTGCCACTGCTACAGTGTTCGCCGTTTCTATAGTCCCCATCACTGCTACAGTACGCTACAGTACTACTACAATAACCTGCGCCCATGGGTTTTGAACCCCAATTTTTCATGTAGCATTACGGGGTGCTTACCACTAAGCCAAACCCCTGCTACATTACTTCTTTTTAACCATAACACAATCTATATTAACATGAAAAGAATCAATATAGAACTCTAACGTCTTTTTAACCATAACACAATCTATATTAACATGAAAAGAATCAATATAGAACTCTAACGTTAATGCATGTACTTATAATTATATGATGATAGTGTTGATCATAGTCTCCTTCAATAACATGAAATATGATTTACAATGAGTGGTTCGTACAAAATCCAGAACCATATTAGTCAAAGTAGTGAAAGTTGGTATAATTATAGTGAAATAAAACACTTTCTAGTATTAAAATCTCACATGACCAAGCTCATCATGCACTCCTACAGAAGTGTAATCCCTCCCCATATAAAGGGTTCCACTTAGGTTCCTGAAGCTGTATAAGGATCATACCCCTGATTTATTGACTAATTAAAGGTCATACTTATGTCCTATAAATGTAATAATATATTCCCAATGAAAATAGTGATATAGTAGAAATTATTTTTCATTACACTAGTCCACCAAAATATGGATATAATTCACTTGAGTGACCCATGTAGTGATCATCTATTTGAAGATGAATTTGGTGATCATCGTATAAACTAAAATCATGAGGTATATTTGAGAGCTTTTACCCCTCCTAATGAAATACCACCCTTGAGGTGAATACATAGAAGAAATTTAATAATGATATATATTAAATTAACTCTATGAGTGTATCAATGATATTTCATGATATTAAAGATAATGGAGGATTTTATATAGCTCATAATGAAGAAGGAGTGGCATTAATTAATGAACCTTAGCAACCACTATAAGAGGACTATTATTTATTGAGGAAAAGATAGATACACCAAGGGTTATTTATATAATGGACTAACTGAAGTTGAAGTACTATAATATTTTTCTTTTAATTTACCTTGTTGTAAAGTATCTAGAAATAACACACTAAAACCATTTTGATTGAGCCAATAATATTCCCCATACCATAGTCAGTGAATTTGAATATTAATTTTTATTATTATTTATTGTTAATTTCTCTAGAAGTTATTGATTTTTATTGGAAATAGTATATTTCTATTATTCTATACATTTTAACTCTTCTTCTATCACTCTTGATTTTTCATAGACAAACCACCTGGAACATAATCAATACATTTAATAGGGATTAGTGGTTTGAGTCAGGATTGATTAGAGACATATAATCCATAGTCAACGAATGAGTAGTAGATATAGTGATAATTGAATCTCACTGATTAATCTTGGATTGACAGTTAAGGGTGATACGTTGATGTTTCAACCAATTAGATAGAGAGAAATAGAGTAAAATGGAATAATGAACTGACAGGTTTGTGAGGGTACGATATAATGTTAGACAAATATGATTAATACTGATTTTAATATTAACCCAATTCCTTTCTCCAACAAATTCTTTCATTCCTTATTTTAACACACCCAAAACCTATATAATAAAATAAAACACACCTAAGACACTCTTATCTCTAGGGACAACCCGAGTCTCACTATTACAAAATTAATTCATGTAAAAATTATTGTTTGAGAGGATTCCCTTGATATGTTACTCATTAACATGGAGATGTTTCACGGGGTAGGATAGTGTTTTGTTTTTGTTTTTGTTTTTGTTACTTTTGAAATTTTATTGATACTTGAATAGATCATGTTCAGTACAACTCAATGGTTTTGATATAGAGATTGTGAGAAATTTACAAGGGATAATCAAGGCTCTAATGATCATTAGACAAGAGGAAAAGTATTATATCATTATCTAATTGAAAAATACACATTTCTCATCATCTACTTCTACAAGAATTAATTTATATATTGAAAATATAGAGGATACTATTTCTCAGGTGACTATACTGTCAAGATAATTATATGCTCCTAATTTCAATAATGATAATAGACTATAAAAACTAAATAATTATTTTGATTTTGAACTAAATAAATGATTTATCCAAATCCTTCCTATGTTCCGTGGATTATCGGGAAAAGATCATAATTCACACTTGGTAGTGTTTGGTAATGTTTGTAATAATTTCTACCCTAGGGGAATTATATAACCTCAGATTATCTAAATGGTTTATAAATTTTATATCAAAATATCATCTAAAAATTGGTTGAGAAGAATTAATTCTATGGAATTTAATGCCTAGAAGAAACTCAAGTAGTCCATTTTCCAAAAGGTTTACCCTGCATTGAGGAGTAACTAGTCGAGAAAGAAGATATATGGAATAAAAAAATGATGTAGAGAAATGACCTATGTGTTTTATAAGAGATTCATGTGGGTTATATCATCCTTCCCACAACATCCTTTTGAGTACTATTACATCTTGGTATTATTTTACCAAGGATTGATAAAAAATAATTGAAATCTGCTAGATTCTTCATCTAGAGGAGAAATGATTGAAAATTTACCAGGTGAGGTCATTGAGATGATATAGAGGATTTCTCAAAATTCAAAATATTTTGAGATAATATTCATAACTAGTGGATTTCATAAGGAAAAGAGTTATAACTCTTATTTACTTGAGATAAAGATTAAATAAGTAAACTTTTTTATAGATAAATAACATTGAATAAATTCTTTGAAGTATCATATAACGCACCCATTAGAGTGTGCCAACTTTTACAATCCCTTGAACACTATGCATAATGAAACCCTCAAGTTTAGGGAATATAATATTTTAAAGCTATGTAATGAAGGTAGTACTAAAAGTAACACTACAACAAAACAGTCCTTCAAAATCCATAAAAATGGCCTTTATCAACACTAGAGTAGTGTTGACAACATGAGTATGGTTAAAAACCCAAGTCATTTATCAGCACAGAAAAAAGTGATGATAAAGGACCATTTACAACACTTATATAAGCACTGATAAATGGGAATATTGCAGTATGTTATTAAAGCACATTGCCCCAATAGTGTAGTGTACTGTAACAACACACCATAGTACCAAAAACACCACAAAATCATAAAATAAAGTATGAATACATAATTTAAATGAAGTGAAAACAATCTATGCTCAATAGCTTAGTTCTGAGAAGTGATACACTTTTTAAACTAAAATGATACTTATATATATAATAAATTAACTTGGCGTCATAGAGGTCACACCATGCATTGTATTGAGGTGTTGTTGATCCACATATGTCTCAATGAATTAATGATCATTTTCATAAAGTATCGAAAAAATTCAAATGTTTTTTTTGTTTTGAGTATTTAGCTTGTCTTTTTTATTAAAATTTCTTTTTAAATAGGAAACATGAACTTTAACTCATACTAGTCATATCATGTTTCAGTTTGATGTGATACTGATTCCTATAAGTCAAAAATTACTTAGAATTTTTTTTTCAAAATTATTGACACAATTTGCGTTTGTTTTATCAGTTTTCAGTGAGTTACACTTTTTGTACTAAAATGTTGATTTTAAACTGATTACTGACACATTGAGTCATACTGGACACATCATTTATCATATTGAGGTTTTTCTAATTACTACACGTCAAAAATTAATTATATATTATTTTCCTAAGGTATAAAAATAAATTGAATGTGTTTGCTCAGTTTTGAGTAGGTGTGTTTTCCTTATACTAAATTTAATGTCAATTTTAAATAAAAAGATGCATTTTGAGTCATATTAGTCACACCGTTAGTCAGATTGAAGTGAGAATAATTCCTAAATGTCAAAAATGGATTATGTATCCTTTTTATGAATTATAAAAACAATCTAAATGCGTTTACTCGGTTTTGAGTACGCCACAAGTCTTTTTTTTACTAAAATGCTAGTTTAAACTAGAAACACAATATTTGACTCAAAATAATCACATAGTGTATCATTTTCATGTGAGATTTATTCTTATGAATCAAAAATGAATTATTAATTAATTTACGATGATATCATGAAAATAATATTTCTTTTTCTCACTTTTCAGTGAGTGCCATTTTTTAAACTAAACTGTTGATTTTAAACTGGAAGCAGACACATTAAACCATATTGGGAACAACATGCATTGGATTGAGGTTAAGTGGATTCCTACAAGTCACAAATGACTTATGGATAATTTTCCTAATGAATAAAAACAATATTAAATTTTTTTACTTAGTTATGAATTAATCAGTTTCCCTTTTATTAAATTGATGTCATTTTTAAATAAAAAGAATCACTTCGAGTCCTATCATTCACACCATGAATTGGATTGAGGTAAAATTGATTCCAACATGTCTCAAATGACTAATGTATCATTTTCCTAAAGTAGAAAAATATTCGAAAGTCTCCTTCATAGTTTTGAGTACGTGAGTTGTCCTTTTTAATAAAATGGATATCAATTTGAAATAAAAAGTCACAATTTGAGTCATTTCAGCCACCCCAAGCATCAAATTGAGGTGATGCTAATTCTTACACATCCAAAATGTCTTATTTATTGTTTTCATAAAGTATAAAAACAATATTAATGTGTTTACTTGGTTTGGAGTACGTTACTTGTCATTTTTACTAAAGTATCATTTTAAACTGGACACACACACTTTGAATCATACCGATCACATCGTGTATCAGTTTTATGTAAGAATAATTCCTATATGTAAAAACTGACTTTTGAATAATTTTCCTAAATTATGAAGAAAATCCAAGCACATTTTCTCAGTTTTTAGTGAGTGAGAATTTTTGAACTAAAATATATATTTTAAACTAATAACTGACACATTGAGTCATAATAGGAAAATCATGTGTCAAATTGAGGTGCAACTAACTCATACATGTCAAAATTGACTTATGGATCGTTTAATTATAGTATAAAAATAATTTGAATGTGTTTTATTTGTTTTCAGTAGGTCATTTTTCCTTCTAATTAAAATTAATGTCATTTTAAAATAAAAACACATTATTTGAACTATACCGGTCACACCATGCGTCAGATTGAGGTATGGGTTATTCCAACATGTCTCTAATGACGTATGGATGATTTTACTAGTTTATAAAAATAATATGAATGTGTTTTATCAGTTTTGAGAAGGTTGGTTTCCCTTTTTACTCAAATTGATGTCAATTTTAAATAAAAAGACACGCTTTGAGTCATATCGGTCACACCGTGCATCAAATTGAGGTGACGCGAATTATTACATATCCAAAATGGATTATGGGTCATTTTTATTAATTATAAAAACTATAGGAATATGTTTACTTAGTTTTGAGTACATCACATGTATTGTTTACGAAAATGTTCTTTTAATCTATGAACACTCACTTTGACTCATACCAATCCCATCGTGTATCGATTTGATGTAAGACCAATTACTAAACATTAAAAAAAAGTTATGAATAAATGTCCTAAATTATATTGAAAATATGAGAAAATTTTCTTAGTTTTCTGTGAGTAACATTTTTTGAACTAAATAGTAGATTTTAAATTGATAACAGAAGCATTGAGTCATACTGGACACACCGTGTGTCAGATTGAGGTAAAGATAACTCTTACATGTCACAAATGACTTAAGGATCATTTCCATAAAGTATCAAAACTACCTGAATGTGTTTTCTCAGTTTTGAGTGGGTTAGTTGTCTTTGTAGTTAAACTTTATGTCATTTTTATATAAAAAGACGCACTTGGAGTCATACCGATCACATCGGGCATCAAATTGAGGTAAGAATGATTCTAACACATATGAATCCATAATGTATGAAAACAATACGAATGAGTTTTCTTGGTTTTGAGTATGTGAGTAGTCCTTTTTACTAAAATTGAGGTCAATTTAAAATAAAAATACTCATTTTGAGTCATTTCAGTCACAATGTGCATCAAATTGAGGTGCGACTAATTATTATATGTCCCAAATGGATTATATATCATTTTCATGATGTATAAAAACAATTTAGAAGTTTTTACTTGGTGTTGAGTATATCAAATGTATTTCTTAAAAAACAAATTCATTTTAAACTGAAAACATGTTGTGACGTCATGGACCCGGCTGCAACGTAACCCATACCCTGAGCCTGGTTGGCCCCATGACCCATGGTGCATCTCCCCATAAGATAAGGGATGCTGACTATTAGTGGGGGCTTCAATGGTAAAATCATAGGTGAGACTTTACCCTCATCTCATAGTAAAAAATAGTGTAATAGAAACATAAAGTAGAATAATAATAATAATCAAATAGATAAAGTAATCAGTGAAAGACTGAATAATGAATTTAGTGGAAGACTGATAATATAAGAAAATTCTCATAGGTAGTTTCTGATACCAGTATTCATGCATGGAATGCCAGTACAAAATCAGAAAAAAAATTAAGAAAATGGGGTACATAGAACAATTCTAAAAAAGTAATTAAAAGTCAAAAACTCCACCAAGCATCTCAAGCCTAAGCTCGGTCCTCTTCTCCTAGACACCATATAAGAAAGGGTTAACAACATGAGGATTGGTATTTTACTATATCTATACTTGTAGGTAAAAATACTTCTTAGGTTCCAAAATCATCCCAAATAGGTTGTGAGATAAATCATAGTAGGCCACCACGAATGGTTTCTACATTTAATTAGAGTAGTGTTCATAAGTAAATAGTGTGCATCTAATACCAGAAATGTGATGAAATACAAAATAAACAACTAACCTCCCACTCAGGTTCCGTAGGAAACTTGGAGGGTTTACCTTCTTCAACTCAATGTTGGAATGTCTGAGTATGTCGCCTGGAATTTTTACATATTGATATAAATGGAACATGGCTATATTTCATACCACCCACATCTGAGATAATAGAACAGAGCTATAATTCATACTGCCCATATTTTACAGAATGGAATGGGGCTATAATACCTACCACCCAAAATTTATATAATGGTTTGGGTCTATAATTCCTACCAGCCATATTTTACAAAATGTATTGGGGCTATAATGCCTACCACCCACATTTTACAGAACGAATCAGAGCTATAATGCCTATCACACACATTTAACAGAATGGATCAAGACTAAAATGCCTACGACCAACATGTAATAGAATGTATGAGGGATATTATGCCTACTTCCAACATGTAATAGAATCCACAAGAATACTAATGATAAAGGAATTAAAAATATGAAATCTAACGCAAAATATCTTAAAACATTTCAAATTAGATAAGGAAATTTTATGCAACGTCTTTACTGATAAAACACAAAAAAGGAGTGGTCATGCCATCCCTTGATCCATTAAATATAATCCAAAATCATTTATAAGGTTTTAGGATATCATATCCCAACTAAACTATAAAATTCACCCATTCCATTTTCTTAATATGGCTATTCTATTTACAAAGTCACAAATCAAGGGAAAATTTCAAGTCTAATATTTACATGATCAATTTGGAAATTTCAAGGCATATAGGTCCAAACACCCATGGGGTATTTAAGATTTTTCAAAATACTTGTTATACAAATACCAAAATAATTTAAAAATCATTCCAGAAGCCATAACCCATAATAGACATTTTGGTAAAATTTTCCTAAAGTGGCCAATTCCGGTGGATCACCCCTTGGGTGCTTGTACTGAGTAAGGGTGATAGTGAAAACCCTAAAAGTGAATAAATTAACTTAATTCATCACTCTAGGGTCAATTTGAAATGAAGTAAACACCACATTAAGGGTTCTCAGAAAAGGCTATCCCATGAAACAATAAGTTTAACTATGAAATGACCAAATCTCAAATAAAAATGATGTCACCTCCTACCTTAGGGTCATAGATGATGAATCTCTCAGAATCAGCCTCATATTTGAAGTAGGTTAGAGTAGATATGAGTTTTCTTCCTACACCCTAAAAATAGGTTGAATGAGCCTATATAGAAGTTTCACAACAAATGAAAAAATTTAATGAATAAATAGAGGATCAGGAGGTTAACTTTACCTTTAGACATCCAATGCCATTAGAGGGATGAGGATTGGACACCAAACCGAGGTGCAATAGATGGTTGAAGAAGATGAGCTCTTGGAAGCTCAAATAAGAGAATATAGGGCTATTGTAAGAAATAAGGGGGAGGAATAAGGAAATTATAAACTTAAATGGGTGAGGGAAAAAATTTCATTTCCCTTAAAACTGGGTCGCTCGATTTCTATGCACGTTTTTTCAAACATTGCGCAAACTGTGCACACCCCACTACTTCTCTAGGTACATAACATGGACTTTAAACATAGTTTCTTCAATCATTCATAGACCATAAAGAATGATTATGAACACCCATTGCAACCGGCTACAAAGTCATGCACCTAGGTCGCATGGTTGCATACAAACCGTTCGGCCCAACTTGTTTTCTCCATTTCGAAGCTCCAGGCTCTGAAAACTACTTGGATGCTCTGATGACCTCCTTATATTGATTAGGTGACTTTAGGACCATTTAATACATTAAAAAGTAAAATCTAATGATCTGAACCATGGTCAAAGAGTCGGGTTGTTACAACCTCTCCTCCTTAAAGCAACTCGTCCCTGAGTTTCCATTCTGAGGGTAAAGTGGTACTGTCGACAAATATTTCCAGCCACTGTGATCGTACATCAGCTTCCCACTCCTAGAACTCATCTTATACCCAACCATGCTTCCAAAGCACCCATACAAGAGGAACATACATACCTTGGGGTGTCTTCACGCCCTAATCAATAATAAAAACTGGATACTCCTTGATGGAAGAATCCATATCCAGAGAAAATAAATCAGGTGAAAGACATGATATTGGTCTTGATAATACTGGATATGCTCAGATGCATGAAACACATCATTAATGGACTTATATCTATGTGGAAGGGCCAACTAGAAAACCACATGTCTTATTTTCTTCACATCCTCAAAGGTTCTGAAGAGTATCAATGATAGCTTATATTTCTTCCAAAAACGTCTATTCTACAATCTCACCATGAATTTTATGAAAACCCAGTCTCTGACCACAAACTAAAGAGGTTTTTAGTTCTTATTGGCATAAGACTGAATTCAAGACTAACATGTCTATATGCATCTAAATTATAGGGACCTACTCTAAAGTCTCATACAAAAGATGAGGTCCAAGGATAACTGCTTCCCCTACATCCAACCAATACTTAAGAGAATGACAAGGCCTACTGTATAAGTTTTCATAGGGATCCATCTAAATGTTATCCTGGAATCTATTATTATAAGAAACATTGATGAGGGGAATGTGTTTCTATGAAGAACACCCAATGTTTAGAATGAAAGCATGTAGAATATCCTCAAGTACCTGAATTATACACTCCATCTGACCATCGGTCTGTGGGTGGTAGGTCATGATCAAAAGTAACTATGTACCCAAGGCCTTCTATAACCCCTTCCAGAACTGTGACATAAAACGAGAATATCTATAAAAAACAATAGAAGAAGTTTCTGCATAAAGATGTACCACGTCTTTAACATACAGTCTTCCCAGCACATCAACTAAAATGTTCTCTCGCACAGGTAAAAAGTGTGTTAACTTCTTTGGTTTATTAACTGAAACCCACACTGCATCATTTCCACTAGGTGATCTGGGTGAACCAGTCATGAAGTCCATTAAAACGTCTTCCATTTCCATATAGGAATGCACAATGATGGTAGAATCCCTAACAGATGACGGTGTTCTGTTCTCACCTACTAACAGTTAGATAATCATCTAATGAAACCATCAATATCAAATTTCATGTTGGGCCCCCAATATTGGTGTTGTAGATCTCATTTCATTTTGGTGACACTAGGGTGAACTACCCATGATGAGGTGTAAAAATCCCTCATCACCTTCTCTCTAATGTCTGTTGGGATCCAAACATACCCATGAAATAGAAGAGAATCATGCCCACTGACTCTCTAACCATATGATGTGTCATTATCCGATGAACTCTTTCATAGGACATGACGTTAAAAATCAGATATCTATATCGACCTTACTCATTCCAAAATAGAATATTTCACTACTAAGTATGAGAGGATAATATGACCATGGTCTTCTCAAACCTCAACATGAATCTTTGAGAATAAGGCCATAAGCTTCCATTCATCACTGGACTCCTAAACATCCTGTGTCTGAGTCTTTCGGCTCAGAGCATTAGCTACTGAATTCCCTTTCCCTGGTGTGCAGGCAAGTTCAAAATCACAATATTGCAAGTACTCAGCCCACCTATGCTACCGGATATTTATTTCCTACTACATGAAGATGTATTTTAGGATTTTATGGTATGTGAACACCACAAAATGATATCCCAATAAATATTTTCTCCAACAGTTTAAGGCATAAACAACATTAGTTAGACTGAGGTCATGTGGCAGGTAATTCCACTCATGAGGCCATAATTGATGAGAACAATATGCAACAACTCACTCATCTTACATCAGAACAGCTCCAACATTAATACATAATGCATCACAGTAAATTCTAAAATCCCTGGTTCACTTTGTAAGAATCAGAATCGGTACAGAAGTAAGTCTTCCCTTCAGATCCTAAAAGGCCGATTCACAAGTTCCTAACCATTTTAATTTCACAACCTTTTTTTCATACCTATAAGAAGTGATTTAAGGTGTGAGAAATCAACGATGAATAGTTTTTAGTTTCCAAAAATCCCTTAGAAACTCCAAATATCAAGGATGTTCTTGGGATTCTCCCAATAAACCACGTCCCTCACTTTTGTCGGGTCAATAGAAACTCGTCACTCGAAGACGATATACCCTAGTAAGTGGAATCTATCGATCTAGAAGTGGAATTTACTGAGCATAGCATAGATATTATTCTCTTTTATCATAGTCTACATGATCTCTACTTGGTTCTCATGGTCTTGTCTTGAGTGATAATACACTATGTTATCATCTATAAAGACAACCAAAAATGAATCCAGATATGGGTAAAAAACACAGTTCATAAAAAGGATAAAGAGAGAAGGTGTGTTCGTATGATTGAATGGAATAACTAGGTAATCGTAAAGACTAAACCTACTCTTATGCTGTGGGAGGTATTTCTTAAGTCTTGACATGTGCCTGATGATTGTCAGGCCTTATATTTATCATTGAAAACAACTTTTCTCATAAAAGTTCATCAAAGAGGTCGTCTATTATGGGAAAGGGATACCAATTATTGATAAACTATTGATTCAACTGATGGTAATCCATGAAATTTGTATGTTTATCATCTACCTTATTGGAAAAAAGGATATATGAATATGGAATCCCACCATTTTTTACATAACTTTTCATTACATTTTACAAACAGAGGATCTTTAAAGTCTAGTGTCTTGGAAATCAGGAACATAATACATGAATACACCATAAAAAAATTCTTATAAACCACTCATAAGGATTCATCATTGTTTTATCCTATGTAAAATTACATAATCTCATATCCTGGAGACATACATCAAAGAAAAGGGTGAGCAGAAGGCTCAGTAAGGAAAACAAGTGAAACAGTTGACATGTGATCATGCGCAATATTAATAAGAACATGATAAAAGTAATAAAGGAATGAGAAATGAAAGAATAGGAATATCATGATAAAAAGAACATGAATCCTAACTTGAATATGTGGCTACAACATTTCTTTTATAAATTCCTGAACATATCACCAAGGTTTATCCCCGAGATGTCATAAAATTTTCCAAGGTTATTCACAAGGGTATCGTGAAAATTGTCATATCTAGAGATTAATTTTTTTACCCAATTCATTGGAGATATATCAGGGAACACCCTTAATATGTAATTAATTTCATGTGAGCTACAGATATCCTAAGAAAAAATTTCATAAATAACCAATATAGAATAAATTAAATGGGTTTCATTTCAAAATCTTGACGTTTTAAATTTTTTTGCAAATAACATCATTATATAATTTATAACCAATGAAAAGGGAGTAACGGTTATATGTATTTCCATTATAGAATAAAATATATCCATTTATATACTTATTTCACCCATATAAACTAAATAGGTCGGGATGTTCGCATAAATAAACAAGATAATTTCTTGAGAGAAAGAGAGAAATTTTGAGGCGAAATTTATGCAGCATAACGACTATATAACATGGTTTAAAAAATAGATGGTACAAGGGTAACCCACTCATAAATAACTCATATTAAAATATAAATTCAGAATAAAATGGTGATAAGAACATGGTATGGATATTTTAATGACATACAACAAGAAAAGGAAACTTGAAAGGTAGGAGAAGATGTGATTTCTTTTACTAGAAATTCGGCAGCCTAACAGCGTCACTTAGAAATTAAGAAGAAAAATTGATGAGATCAGAAAGGGTCTCTCAAAAATTATACATGAAATTGAAAGTAATGAGAACATATAAGAACACACCCCCAATATAAAGAGATGGAAACTAGAAGACACAACATAACGGAATTCATGACTTAAAAGAGGAGGGTGAATGGATCCCTTACCATGAAGAGTAACTTCGAAAGCATGAATGTTGGCACCTTGGGAGGCTTGATAGAACCTTGGGAGGACTCCTTGGGAGGTAAGAGACCATAAATTCATTTAGGATGATTTTGGAATGAAATGAATTAGGGTAATGGATTGGTATTTATAGGAAAAATGAGTGAATAAATTATTAATTTCCAAGGGACACATCATCGTTGGTATTTGCAAAACCATGGGCTTGACCATGGTATTTTCCCATGGTATTGGTCACATGGGAAACCTCATAGAATATCTCACTATTTATAAGTCGACCAGAAATCTTACATCATTATTACATCATTAATGATGTCATTAAACACCCAAAACTCAAAACAACATTTTTTCTATTCACCAAAAATTCAACTGTTTCATAAAAAACCCAAAAAATCACCCTAACCTAATATAGATGCTCTGAATTAAAAAATTAAATCCATTTTATAAAAATAGTTTTCTAAATATTTTTAATTTAATTTTTAAATAAAATCATTATTTATTCCAAAAATACAACTTTAAAACTATAACTCATTTAGTTACACCTTAAAAAAGTAATCTAGGCCCCATAAAAATATCGTAGACCCATAAGACAATAAAGTAACAATTTATGATTATATTTTATGATAATAAATTTCCATTTTAAATTATTAAATTAATTATAAAATTGTAAATAAAATATTTATGGCGTACAAAAATAAAAAAACATAAACTACGATCATTTTTTCACTTTTAAGAAGTCTAAAAGGTATTTATACATTCATGGGTGATGTTTCTATTTTTTTGTCAAATTACTATTCATTACTATTCATATGGGTATGTTACTATTCATACATTAATATTCACTAAAAACCAAGATGATCTTATAAGACTCTAAATTTCTCACAGATCACATCTATAGAAGAACATTTTTTGAAATTCATTTCACATTATTAATTATTTAATGAATTTAATAATATTCTAAAATACTCTTTTTTCCTAAATTCATCAATAATACAATCCTATATTTATTTGGGTATTTGAAATTCCCAAACTTTTCCATAAGAATAAATAAAAATTTTAATTATATAAAAAGATTACACAAAGCAGATAAGGTATCGTTACGTAGCCCCTTATTACACCAGCATAGGACAAAAGTGTTAGGTGTGCTATGGTGATACAATCTTGGGGTGGCTCAGACAGCTTTTCCCGAGAGGTGATTTCTATCATCTTGAACTTCTCACTTAGGTGATTCCGTTCAAGCTTCATACATTGAAGTTCGGCTTGGGCTTTGTCCAGAGCACAACCCAGTGATGCTACCTCCTTCCCAAGCTCTGACAGATGGGCTTTGTCACGACCCGTCCTCGGGGCCCGTGCCGTGACTACCCCAAGCCCGCCTTCCATAGGCCAGGGGCTGGCGACTAGCACCAAGGCGTAAATCCCAAAAAAAGGGAAGGAATTGACTTTGAAAAGTAATCAAGCACCACAGAGTAAGCAAGCGGAAAAGTAAACACTAAGTAAAAACTGTGACAAGCTGTGCTGAAAATAAAGGGGCCAAAAATACAAGCCCAACTATAAAGTACAACTGAAAGGGAAAAACAGCAACTGAAAAGAAAAGCCGCAGCATCGAGCCATCCTCTGAAGGTCCCACCAGAAGGGTGGATACAGATAGCCTCCATAGCTCCTCGGTCCAGCCGTCCGCTCCAAGTACGTCCCGCCCAGTGGTCCACCTACAGGTACCGTCCTGCTCCGCAAGCCTCCACCACGATCAGTGTTGTCCGTCGTCTGCAACCAACACAACGAAGTGCGGGCATAGCCCGTGCAGGGGTGTGTATAAGCTACTCAGTAGGGACCCCGAGACCCCCGAAGGTCTCTCAGAATCCACAAAGGATAACCACAAAGGAAAGATACAATCACGAAGTAACATCCGACACTGCTTAGGTATATGCCCATACATATAGCTAAGTCATCAATTCCCGCTCGGCTCCAACGTCCAAGCTCAAGCACAACCCAGTCCACAGAGGAAAGAAAAACGTATACCCACACAGGATATCACAACACAATCCACAAAGGAGAGTAAAAGCAATCCACATAGGATAGCTCAACACAGTCCACAAAGGAGAGTAAAACAGTAAATCCACACAGGATAGCTCAACACAATCCACAAAGGAGAGTAACACAGGATTCAGCTCACACATGTATAATTCTTCGGATGATGATAAAGATGATCACTGATCCATCTAAGTCGTCGGACCCAAAAAAGATCGATAGGTACTAACCACCGCAAAGACCCACATAGGATTGGGCCCACACAGGACCTGTAGGTGCTGGCTCACACAGAACTGCTGAGCGCTGACCCACACAGGATCGGGCCCACACAGGACCAGTAGCACTGACCCACAAGAGATCGCTGAGTGCTGTAGTCATCGCAGTCCACTGAGGATCTCAGCACAGTCGTCGCTCTCGAAGTAGCAGTCACAGCCAGCACTAGGGTTCCCGCACACAACAAGCTCGTTCGGGAGGGTCCGCTCCATGAGCCGAGAGGCTGATACATCAACTGACACAAAGTCCGAGGTTGATGTATCCAAAAGTTCCGTATCGTCAACAGGAACTCAACGTCGTAGACGGCGCGTCAATCGGACGCCCGGTCTGAGAGATATTGGCTTTTTCGTCCCGGGGGCCCGGTTGGTTTTTAAGGAAAAACCAACCCGACCGTACTCCACCTGCGTCCAAACCTCGGGCGGATTATCCCAAAAGATCCTTCTCACATAGAGGAATCCACTAAAGCTAACAGCACGTCAATCAGACGTCCGTAGCTCAAGATATGAGCATTTCCGCTCCGAGGGCCCGGTTGGTTTCGTGTACGAACCAACCCAGCCGAACACAAAGTATTCCGAAACCTTGAGTGCGATATACTGAAACGACCGTCTCGATCCAAGGATCGCGTTGCCGCTGACGGCGCGTTGTTCGGAGGCCCGTAGCTCAAGTTACGGGCAAAAGACCAAAAACGGTCCGAAGATGGGGGGTCCGGGTCCGGGCCGACCCGGGCCGACCCCCCCTGGGTCGGCCGAACCGGGTCGCCCCGACCCGGTAAAACCCAGTATAACCCGGCCGGACCCGGTCCGGTCTGGCCTGGGCGCGGCCTGACCGGTTGGACCGGCCTGGCTCGGCTCGGCCGAGCGGCCGAGCGCTCGGGTGTCGTGGGGCGCCGCCCCCGCGGTTTGGAGGTGCCGCGGCCCTCGAAGGGCCGCGCTTTCAAGAGGACGCGGCTTCTGCCACATCCCGTGCGGGGGAGCTGGACCCACGCGGCCGCAGGTCCGCTGGCCGTCGCCGCCGCGGCTGTAGCCACGGCGGCGACCCGCTCCGCTGGCAGCTTCCGCGGGCCACCGGAGTTGCTCCGGTGGTCCGTTTTCCTTTCCGTCTACGCCGTTCTTCCTCCTGGGTTCCGTTCTTCACTGCGGGATCATCAAAACGCCCTTGCGTCATGTTTTTCCGTCACCCGCCAAATCCACACAACCACGAAGAACGACAGAGGGTTGTCAAGCCGTGTTCGTTTGGCCCGCACCCTCCGCGTTAGTTAAAAATAACGGGAGAGTTATTCAACACATGAAACAACAATTTTAATAAATTAATATTGTTCACATGAATCCGGTTCATTAATTTTAAAGAACGTCCACGGGAATATAAAAAGGGGTATTTCCAAAATAAAAAATCCCTACCTCGTCAAGTCGTCGCCCGTGGGTTCTTCGCGGAATTGGGGATCGTCACGTCGTCGCGGTATCCGGCGTATCGTCATCGCAGAAGGGTGTCGCGTCGATCAAATCTGAGGTTCAAGAACAAAAAGATTTAATTAATAATAATTAAATCCTTCTTGAGTCAAAAACCACAAAGGAAAATTAAAAGAAAATCTGAAACTCTCACCTCAACAGATGATCGAAGTTTTTTTTTGCGGATTAAGGAACGTCGCCGAAGAACAGTGTGGGAGAGGAAACGTCGGCGTCGCGGCACACGGCGTCATGTCGTCGATTTCCGCGGGTTTGGCGTTCTTCGTCGGAGGCCGGAGTTCTTCGCGTTCTTCGCGCTCTTCGCGAAGAAGGGTGAAGGCACAAAAATTCTGTCAAAGCCTCTCAACGTGTAATCCTCCAAATGTCGTGTTGGTCTTATTTTATTATAACGCCAAAAAACGAAAAAGAGGTAAGTAACGACCCATTAATTCGCAGAATTAATTCAACGAAAGAAACTTCCCATTTAATTCACGAATAAAACCGCCCAATTAAATGGTGCGTTAAGAATTTAAGAAAACGCCTCAGTTGACTTTCATAATGACGGGTTTTCACGGGTGCGTTACTTAGCGGAAAAGAAATTGTGGGGCTCGTGCGGGCCCCACCTCACAAATATCCTACCAAGAGGGTAGGATATTTTTGGATAGTACCCTATCCGTTTCAACTCAGTTTAAGTGGATTTCAAGTGGCTTAAGTGAAATAAAATAAAGTTTTTCGTACAATTATTTTTTTTATTAACTTTAAGCCCAAAAATTAAAAACCACCACCGAGCAAACGCAACTCTAGAAGAGGCGTTTCTAAGCAAATACTGGCACTACGATTTCATCGGTGCCCTCAGAATTCGCTTCCGGGCACCAGTTCAAAAGTTAGAAAAACCCGCTCGTCCGTTCACTGAACATACCCGAGCCAAGCTTCGGAAAATGATTCCGGGCACACCGGGCCTCGGAATCAGGTGCCTTCAGAAACTGCGTTCTTGTAAAATTTCAAAGAAAATTAAGAAAAAATCTTTCCTTGGAATTTACGGGTCCTTACATTACTCCCACCTTAGGGCTTGACGTCCCCGTAAAGATACATCGTAAACTAGGGAAACAAATGTGGGTACTGAGCATGCATCTGAGCCTCCCACTCCAATGTGCTCTCCTGGAGGTTCCCGTGCTGCCATCTGATGTGCACAAGAGGAATTGATCGCCCACGTAGGACCCGCTCCTGTCGATCCTCTATCTCCACCGGGACTTCCGCAAAAGTCGCTCCATCATCCACGTCCCGCTCCCCATAGTCAATGATGTGTGTAGGGTCGTGCACATATCTAATCAGCTAAGATACGTGGAAGACGTCGTGCACCCGGTGCAACTGAGGTGGTAGAGCCAGGCGATAAGCCACCTCTCCAATCCTGCTGAGGACCTGGAAAGGCCCGATGAAGCGTGGAGACAACTTGCCGCCTCGCCAAATCTCCGGAAACCACGTCGAGGTGAGACACGCAAGAAGACCTGGTCGCCATCCTCGAAATCTAGTGGACTCCGCCTCCTGTCAGCATATGACTTCTGCCGGCTCTGAGCTGTCCTCATCCGCTCCTGGATGACCTGGACCTTCTCTATCGTGGCCCGGACCATCTCTGGTCCCACAAGTGCTGACTCCCCAAGGTCTGTCCAGCATAAAGGAGATCTGCAAGGTCTGCCATACAACGCCTCGTATGGTGCCATCCCGATGGTGGAGTGGTAGTTGTTGTTGTACGCGAAATCCACCAAGGGTAGGTGGTCCTCCCAGCTGCGACCAAAGTTGAGGACACATGCGCGGAGCATGTCCTCGATAGTCTGAATGGTCCTCTCCGTCTGACCATCCGTCTGAGGGTGAAAGGCGGTGCTCAGACGTAGCCGCGTCCCGAACGCCTCTTGCAACCCCTTCCAAAGCCGGGAAGTAAAACGAGAGTCCCAATCGGAGATGATAGACGATGGCACACCGTGAAGTCGTACAATCTCATGAACGTAGAGACGCCCCAAGCTCTCCACTGAGCCCTGCTCTCTGATGGGTAAGAAGTGTGCCGACTTGGTGAGTCGGTCAACAATCACCCAAATAGAGTCGTGATCTCTGGAAGTGCGTGGAAGTCCAGTCACGAAGTCCATAGATATCCCGTCCCACTTCCACTCCGGGACCTCCAAGGGCTGTACCAAGCCTTCTGGTACCTGATGCTCTGCCTTCACCTGCTGGCAGGTGAGGCACCATGAAACGAACTCTGCCACAACCTTCTTCATGCCCGGCCACCAGTGCTGTCGTCTGAGATCCTGGTACATCTTCGCCACTCCAGGATGTACCGCCAAAGGAGAAGTGTGAAACTCTCTCAGCACCTCCTCTCGTAAAGCGACTGGTACCAAGGTACGTCCTCTGAAAAGGACGTTGTGCTCTGCTCCAAGGGAGAAACCATCAGGTGCCTGTCCCGAGGATATCTTTTCATGCCGTGTCTCACAGTCAGCGTCCCCACGCTGTGCCTCTCTGACCCGCTGTAGATGTGGAGGAGAGACGGTGAGAGACTGAAGGAAGGCTGCTCTGTCTCTATCCATGAAGGATATCTGCAAAGCGGCTAGCTGCTCTGTCACCTCCTCAAGTAGTTGGATGCCCGTCCTTCTGCTGAGGGCATCAGCTACCATGTTCCCCTTCCCAGGAGTATATACTATCTCAAAGTCATAGTCCTGGAGGAACTCGAGCCATCGCCGCTGTCTCAGGTTCAGGTCCTTCTGAGAGAAGATGTACCTGAGACTCTGGTGGTCAGAAAAGACTGTAAAGTGCTCTCCCATCAGATAGTGCCGCCATGTCTTCAGAGCGAAGACCACTGCTGCTAACTCCAGGTTATGAGTAGCGTAGTTCTGCTCATGCGGCCTCAACTGACGTGATCCATAGGCAATCACAGTCCGCTCCTGCATCAGGACACACCCGAGTCCGGTCCCTGATGCATCGCAGTAGACTATGTATCCAACTCCCTTCTCAGGAAACCACAAGATAGGTGTGCTGGTCAATCTCTGTCTCAACTTATGAAAGCTCTGCTGACATCTGTCTGACCACACAAAGGGTTTCCCCTTCTTCGTCAAAGTTGAGAGTGGCGCTGCAACTCTGGAGATGTCCGGAACAAATCTCCGATAGTATCCGGCTAGACCCAAGAAACTCCGCACCTCCGTCACGCTCCTAGGTGGCTCCCAAGCTAGCACTACCTCGATCTTCGCGGGATCCACTACAACTCCCACCTCAGAAATGACGTGCCCCAATAAGTGGACCTCATGTAACCAGAACTGGCACTTCGAGAGCTTTCCATAAAGCTGGTTCTCTCGGAGTATGTCTAGTACAACCCGCAAGTGGTAGGCGTGCTCCTCCTCTGTGGTCGAGTACACCAAAATGTCGTCGATGAAGACCACGACAAATCGATCGAGGTATGGCTGGAAGATCCTGTTCATGAGGCTCATGAACACTGCTGGAGTGTTGGTTACGCCGAAAGGCATAAACAAGAACTCATAGTGGCCATACCGACACCTGAAGGCCATCTTCTGTACGTCCTCGTCTCGAACTCTGAGCTGATGATAGCCTGACCTGAGGTCTATCTTCGAGAACCACCGTGCTCCCTTGAGCTGATCGAAGAGGTCATCAATCCTCGGTAGAGGATAATTGTTCCTAACTGTCACCTGATTCAGGCGACGATAGTCCACACACATTCGCATGCTCCTGTCCGCCTTCTTGGCGAACAAAATCGGGGAAGCCCAGGGTGAAACACTGGGTCGGATGAACCCCTTGCCCTGCAAGTCCTCTAACTGTACCCGCAGCTCTCAAAGCTCAGCAGGGGCCATCCGATACGCTGGAGTGGATATCGGGGCTATCCCGGGGTACAGATCAATGTAAAAGTCTACCTCTCTGCGAGGAGGAATCCCTGGAACGTCATCGGGGAAGACGTCCGCGTAATGATCCACCACTGTAGGAAAACTAGGACTCTGCACGTCAAATGCTACAAGGATGAGGCTAGCCAGCTGATGAGTGATGGGTTGTCCCCTCCTCTACGAGAGTCCCTCCTGTGCTGCAAAGGCTACCTTCTTGCCGGTGAAGGTGAACCTGCTCCCGTCGGTGTTCACACATCGCACTTTGCGCCTAAAATAGTCAATCTGAGCATGGACTGTAGATAACCAATCCATGCCCAAGATGACGTCTTAAGGCCTCGACGCCACTACAAGAAGATCCCAGCCGAATCTCTCGCCTCCTAGAGTAATCTCACACTGCCGGCACCAGTGCGTAATCGTCGAGTATGCTCCCGTAGGGGTCTCTAGCCGTAAGGATCAAGCCAACGGCTCTGTCGGAATCTCTGAGCTCCGAACAAGGGCAGCGGCTATGAAAGAGTGACTCGATCCTGTGTCTATAAGAACTACAGCAAGGGTGGAATAGACATAGATCGTACCTCGAATCATCTCTGGCATGCCGTGGTCGTAGGCCTCCACTGCCTGGAGCTGTGCCTGTCTCTGCCCGCCAGCTCCCTGTGGTTGGGGCGGGCCTCCTGGTGGTGGTGGTGGCAGAGCCTCAAAGCGTCGCCCACCACCTGCTACTTGGACAGCTCCCCTGCCTCGTCCGCCTCCTCCCTGCGGACCTCCACGGTCGACCCTCTGCCTCTACCTAGGTGGCCCCTCCACCGTCTGCTGCTCCCCGGTACGGCGGGTCGGGCAGTCACGAGCCGTGTGGCCCTACCCGCCACACGCGTAGCACTGCCTGCCTCTCAAACGACTGGCTCCGCGCTGTGTGCCACGCACTGCTGAGCCAGTGTCCTAAGGTCGTCTACGAGAGGGTCTGGTCTTCCTGGAACCCTGAATCATCCATCGGCTACCTGCTACCGAAGACTCCGCTACCTGCCGCCCTACAGTAGGTCTCGCTGTGGACTCAGCCAGAAAGCTCTCGATCAGAAGGGCTCGCTCCAGTACTCCTTCCTGGGTCGGGATGCTGTGGGAGATCAGCAATACCCTGATCTCGTGTCTCAAACCCTGCTCAAAGGTCCGGGCCCGGAAGAAGGGGTCCCGTACCATGTTGGTCGAGTAGTGAGAAAGATCAGTAAACCTCGCCGCGTACTGGGCGACCGTCAAGATTCCCTGCCGCAGCTGAAGAAGCTCCTGAATGCGCAACGCACGGAGGGTGGCCGGGACGAACTCTGAGCGGAAGAGGCTCTCGAAGTCCGTCCAGAGAAGAGATGCCTCATCGTGCACCTGGAGCATCAAGCTCCACCATCGGCCCGCTGCTGCGTGCAGTAGGCTCGCCGCGAGGATCACCATGAGGACTGCTGGTGTCCTCACTAGCCTGAAAACTCATACGACCGCCTCCAGCCAGTCCTCGGCTGCCTGGGGGTCCGTCTCCCCATGAAACCTAGGTGGTCGCTAACGCTGGAACTCGTGCAGAGCTCCGAGATGACGTGCATCGTCAGCGGTCGGTGCTGGAAGCATCGGGGGCTCGGCAGGTAAAGGTACCGCCGGTGCCTCTGCTGTCAACGGGCCCTGTACCGAGGCCTCGTCGCTCGGCGGGCTTTCGTCGCGCTCTACTCTCGGAACCCTAGCTGGCTGCCGTCGTGGGGCCATCCTGAAAAGGAAACAAGTCGCCACAGTCAGAACAGTATACCGGGTGAGCTGACATAAGTAATCACAAAGAAAACATGAAACACACATGCAATCAATGTTTTCGTACATTAAGTCAGAAATCAGAAGTCAGGGTCCTGGTGTATGGATACATCGGCCGCCGCACCAACACTGGACTCCCTGGACTGATAACCACACCCAATATGCTAAACACTATTGCTTCACATAGAAGAATGATCAGAGTCTGAGGTAGAACCGACCACCTCTGATACCAATTTGTCACGACCCGTCCTCGGGGCCCGTGCCGTGACTACCCCAAGTCCGCCTTCCATAGGCCAGGGGATGGCGACTAGCACCAAGGAATAAATACCAACAAAAGGGAAGGAATTGCCTTTGAAAAGTAAATAAGAACCACAGAGTAAGCAAGAGGAAAAGTAAACACTAAGTAAAAACTGTAACAAGCTGTGCTGAAAGTAAAGGGGCCGGAAATACAAGCCCAACTGTAAAGTACAACTGAAAGGGAAAAACAACAACTGAAAAGAAAAGCCGCAGCGTCGAGCCGTCATCTGAAGGTCCCACCTGAAGGGTGGGTACAGATAGCCTCCACAGCTCCTCGGTCCAGCCATCCGCTCCGAGTACGTCCCGCCCAGTGGTCCACCTCCAGGTACCGTCCTGCTCCGCAAGCCTCCACCACGATCAGTGCTGTCCGTCGTCTGCAACCAACACAACGAAGTGCGGGCATAGCCCGTGCAGGGGTGAGTATAAGCTACTCAGTAGGGACCCCGAGACCCCCGAAGGTCTCCCAGAATCCACAAAGGATAACCACAAAGGAAATATACAATCACGAAGTAACATCCGACACTGCTTAGGTATATGTCCATACATATACCTAAGTCATCAATTCCCGCTCGGCTCCAACGTGCGAGCTCAAGCACAACCCAGTCCACATAGGAAAGAAAAACGTATACCCACACAGGATAGCACAACACAATCCACAAAGGAGATTAAAAGTAATCCACATAGGATAGCTCAACACAATCCACAAAGGAGAGTAAAACAGTAAACCCACACATGATAGCTCAACACAATCCACAAAGGAGAGTAACACAGGATTCAGCTCACACAGGTATAATTCTTCGGATGACGATAAAGATGATCACTGATCCATCTAAGTCATCGAACCCACAAAGGATCGATAGGTACTAACCCCTGCAAAGACCCACACAGGATCAGGCCCACACAGGACCTGTAGGCGCTGGCTCACACAGAACCGCTGAGCGCTGACCCACACAGGATCATACCCACACAGGATCAGGCCCACACAGAACCTGTAGCACTGACCCACAAGGGATCGCTGAGTGCTATAGTCGTCGCAGTCCACTGAAGATCTCTGCACAGTCGTCGTCGCATTCCACTGAGGATCTCAGCACAGTCGTCGTCGCATTCCACTGAGGATCTCAGCACAGTCGTCGCTGTCGAAGTAGCCGTCGCAGCCAGCACTGAGGTTCCCGCACACAGCAAGCTCGTTCGGGAGGGTCCGCTCCATGAGCTGAGAGGCTGATACATCAACTAACACAAAGTCTGAGGTTGATGTATCCAAAAGTTCCGTATCGTCAACAGGAACTCAACGTCGTAGACGGCGCGTCAATCAGATGCCCGGTCTGAGAGATATTGGCTTTTTCGTCCCAGGGGCCCGGTTGGTTTTTAAGGAAAAACCAACCCGATCGTACTCCACCTACATCCAAACCTCGGGGCGGAGTATGCCAAAAGATCCGTCTCACTTATAGGAATCCACCAAAGCCGACGTCACATCAATCGGACGTCCGTAGCTCAAGATATGAGCGTTTCTGCTCCGAGGGCCCGGTTGGTTTCGCGTACGAACCAACCCTAATGAACCCAAAGTATTCTGAAACCTTGAGTGTGATATACCGAAACGACCGTATCGATCCAAGGATCGCGTTGCCGTTGACGGCGCGTCGTTCGGAGGCCTGTAGCTCATGTTACGGGAAAAAGACTGAAAATGGTCCGAAGACGGGGGGTTCCGGGTCCGGGCCGACCCAGCCCGACCCCCCCTGGGTCGGCCGAACCGGGTCGACCCGACCCGGTCCAACCCAGTCGGACCGGCCTGGCTCGGCTCGTCCGAGCGGCCGAACGCTCGGGTGCCGCGGGGCGCCGCCCCCGCGGTTTGGAGGTGCCGCGACCCTCGAAGGGCCACGCTATCAAGCGGATTCGGCTTCTGCCACGTCCCGTGCGGGCGAGCTGGACCCGCACGGCCGCGGGTCCGCTGGCCACCGCCGGCGCCACCACGCCGGCGACCCGCGCCGCCGACATCTTCCGCGGGCCACCAGAGTTGCTCCGGTGGTCCGTTTTCCTTCCCATATGCGCCGTTGTTACTCCCGGGTTCCGTTCTTCACTGTGGGATCATCAAAACGCCCTTGCGCCATGTTTTGCTGTCACCCGCCAAATCCACACATCCATGAAGAACGACGGAGGGTTTTCGGGCCGTGTTCGTTTGGCCCGCACCCTCCGCGTTAGTTAAAAATAACGGGAGAATTATTCAACACATGAAACAACAATTTTAATAAATTAAAATTGTTCATATGAATCCGGTTCTTTAATTTTAAAGAACGTTCACGAGAATATAAAAAGGGGTATTTCCAAAATAAAAAAATCCCTACCTCGTCAAGTCGTCGCCCGTGGATTCTTCGCGGAATTGGGGATCGTCGCGTCGTCACGGTATCCGGCATCGCGTCGTCGCGGAATGGTGTCGCGTCGACGAACTCCAAAGTTCAAGAACAAAAAGATTTAATTAATAATAATTAAATCCTGCTTGAGTCAAAAACCACAAAGTAAAATTAAAAGAAAATCCGAAACTCTCACCTCAACAGATGATCGAAGGTTTTTTTTTGCGGATTAAGGAACGTCGCCGAAGAACGTTGCGGGAGAGGAAACGTCGGCGTCGCGGCACACAACGTCGCGTCGTTGATTTCCGCGGGTTTGGCGTTCTTCGTCAGAGGCCGGCATTCTTCGCGTTCTTCACGTTCTTCGCGAAGAAGGGTGAAGGCACAAGAATTATATCAAATCCTCTCAACGTGTAATCATCCAAATGTCGTGTTGGTCTTATTTTATTATAACGCCAACAAACGAAAAAGAGGTAAGTAATGACCCATTAATTCGCAGAATTAATTCAACGAAAGAAACTGCCCATTTAATTCATGAATAAAACCGCCCAATTAAATGGTGCGTTAAGAATTTGAGAAAACCCGTCAGTTGAATTTCATAGTGACGAGTTTTCGCGGGTGCGTTACATAGAGGAAAAGAAACGGTGGGGCTCGTGCGGGCCCCACCTCAAAAATATCCTACCAAGAGGGTAGGATATTTTTGGATAGTACCCTATCCGTTTCAACTCAGTTTAAGTGGATTTCAAGTGGATTAAGTGAAATAAAATAAAGTTTGTCGTACAATTATTTTATTTCTTAACTTTAAGCCCGAAAATAAAAAACCACCACCGAGAAAATGCAACTCTGGAAGAGGCGTTTCTAAGAAAATACCGGCGCTGCGATTTCATCGGTGCCCTCAGAATTCGATTCCGGGCACCGGTTCAAAAGTTAGAAAAACCCGCTCATCCGTTCACTGAACGTACCTGAGCCAAACTTCAAAAAATGATTCCGGGCACACCGGGCCTCGGAATCAGGTGCCGTCAGAAACTCTGTTCTTGTAAAATTCCAATGAAAATTAAGAAAAAAAATTTCCTTGAAATTTATGGGTCTTTACAGGCTTCATATGGATCGAGTCTACTAGATGAGGCCATTAAATCTTCATTCTATATTAATTAACCAAGATAACCATATTTATAAAAACACAATGTTAAGATTATAGTTTCCAACTATCATATCGACCAATGGTCAAATGACAGTCGAAACCCAATGGTCTCATTTTAATTATACCCACTTCATTAATTAAAGGATATTTTTTTCTTGAGTATAAAATAAAATAACAGACAAAATTAGGAAACAAATATAATTGAAATGTTCGGGTCATTACATTCATCACCCATTAAGAAAATTTTCCCCGAAATTTTATCTTGTACCCTCTGATGGGAAAAAGTGGGGGTACTTTGGTCTCATGGACTCCTCTGGTTCCCACGCGGCTTCTTCACATTTTTGGTTCCTCCACAACACCTTAACAAGGTGGGTAGTCTTGTTGCGTATAACCTTGTCTCTATGTTCTAGGATCTCTACCGACTACTCCTCATAAGAGAGTCCATGTTCCAGTTGTACCACCTCAGGATTCAGTACATGTGAAGGGTTAGGTATGTACTTCCTCAAGAGGGATACGTGGAAGACATCATGAACTTGGGATAGATTTGGAGGTAGTGCAAGCCGATATTCCACATCTCCCACATGATCAAGGATTTCATAGGGGCCAATGTACCTAGGGCTGAGCTTCCCTTTCTTCCCAAACCTCATGACTCTCTTCTAAGGTGAAATCCGAAGAAAGACTTTGTCACCAACATCAAACTCCAATTCCCTTTGAGGGTTGATGACATAGCTCTTTAGCTGACTCTGAGCAGCCATAAAGTGTTTTTGTATGGCATGGACCTTTTCTATCATCTATTTCACAAGATCAGGCCCAAGAATATTTCTCTCACCAGATTCATCCCAACATGTAGGAGTTCTACATCGCTTCCCCTATAGAGCTTCATAGGGTTCCATTTGAATGCTTGAGTGGAAGCTGTTGTTGTAAGAGAACTCAACTAAAGAGAGATGTTGATCCCATCAAACTTTAAATTCCAATAAGCAAGTTCTCAGTATTTCCTCGAGTGTTTGAATAGTCCTTTTATATTGTCCATCTGTTTGGGGGTGATAGGATGTACTGAAATTAAATTCAGTGCTCAGAGCTTGTGGAATACTTCTCCATAATTTTGTTGTGAACCTTGGTTCATGATCATATATGATAGATTGTTGAACTCCATGCATCCTTACCACTTCATTCACATAAATCCTAGCAAGTTGATCATGAGACAAATCTTCCCGAACATAGATAAAATGGGCATTCTTAGTGAGATGGTCCACAATAATCCATATCGCATTATTTCCATTAGAAGTTCTCTAGAGACCAGTGACGAAGTCCATTGTGATATTGTCCCACTTCCATGCTGGTATAGGAAGTGGTTGTAATACCCGTTTTTAAAGTTGTCACTCTGCCTTCACTTGCTGACATACTAAGCACCTTTAAGTCTAGTTAACAATCTCTATTTTCATATTATCCCACCATTAATGATCATGAAGGTCCCTATACATTTTTGTGCTTCCGGGATGTATAGAGAAAGTAGATCTATGAGCTTCAACCATCATATCCTTATTTATTTCCATAATTAAAGGGACACGTAGTATTGTAAGAAATTTCAGTACACCTTCTTGATCAGAATAGAACTTAGGAATCTTTCCATCCTTCACAGTCTCAAACATATTATGTAACAAAGGATCTTCTTTCTAATCTGTCTTGATCTTCACTAGTAATGACAGTTGAGAAATAATTTGGGAAATGGTTAATGATGTGTAGAGACCCAATGCTTGACGTACATAGACATTACATTAATTTATCATAATACTTAATACATAACAAAAAAATACACACAAGGACCATAATATTTTAGTGTCTTTGGAAACATGGAATGTAATCTTCTAATCGTGGTGAAAGATCTTCAACATCTCCCATAAAGATCTTCCCTTTTTTTCATACCTAAAACCTTTCTTTATATCCTGGGGAAAATAAAACATAAAAAGGGTGAGCTCAAATGCTCAGTAAGGGTAAGCATGGATAAAATAAAACATACCATAAACATTTGAACTTAAAAACATGAACATAATGTTTAAACATCAAAAGCATGAGAAATGACACAAAACATGGAATTACGTAAGGCATATATCATAAAGAAACATTAAGAATGATAAAATAGCATGGGAATAAAACATGTAATTGTGTAAACCATTCAGCACTTGTTATGATTTCCATAGTAGCCAAGGCATTGCTGCCAAGACCATCTTAGTGGACAAAGTCCCTTTTTGAATCAAGTTCACTCCTCATTCCAGTCATGTATTACTGAACCTGTTTAACTTTCCATTCAAGCCATGTCTATCTCATGAGATATAAATCTTTACCCAATGCATTGGAGGGAGATATAGTTCCCACCCATCTCAAAATGAAATCATTCTTTCGTGTGCCACAAAATCATAAATCATACATCATAGCATAACCAATGTAATAAAATGGGATTCTTAAACATCATGCCATCATAACATAATCCATAAACAATTGATATCATTTCATCATAAGAAAATTGAAACCATTTAAATAATAGAGGCATTTTACTTGAAACATACACATATGAAATAATGTCATCTTAGATGGAAAATAGTTTTGACAAAACACTTGAAATGAATTCTTAAGGAAAATATCCTTTCTTCTTTAAAATCATTTTCTATTCACAAAATTCCATGCAATTTTAAAAGATAAGGGTTTTTTTGATAATAATCATGCAATATTGTAGAGGAATCACCTTGAAAATGAGGCGTTATGAAATCATAAAAATCCGTTCACGGTGTATAAGTTAAAAATAACATTCTCCTTGTACTTTTGTCAGAAAAGTCAGAAAGTACCTAATATGGTAACCAAAGGAAAGATTCCATTCATACAATGTGGTAAAAAGTCAATAAAGGTAAAAAATGACTTTAAACATTCATGGAAGAATGGTAAACATTTTATGAAAACATTTTTAGAAAACATGGTCATGGATGATAAACGTAACCCCAGTAAATACTTACGTATAATCAATCTCGGATAAAAATGAGATTAATAATTTATCCCTTACCTTAGGTCCGATTTGCTTCGTAACCGTCCGAAACTCCTATATAATGATTTAAATAATTTCATTGACTTATTCTAGAATCATACTCATTGTTATGATATCATATATGGTTCACTTATGACTTTATATTACCCGTTCTTTTGTAAATTCCATGTTAAAGACCGTTTTGGGTAAAATCGTTTCATTTGTCGTCCGTGTTTTGACTTGTAATTATTAATATGATTACATAGATCATGATTACTTAATTATAGAATATAAAACATGATTTATATATAATATATATTGATAATATACATATATATAATAGATCATTAAATTGAAGGAAATACACCGTTCATAGAGACGGTAGGCCGTACGTACGCATGAACGCTGTTTTCGTTTCCTTATTGAGTTGAATGGAATTAAGTAGACGAAATACATATATATACAAATAAATCTAGTATCATTATTATGTCATATATTTCATGATTACTTATTATATATACTTTATAATCATTCATGAATGGTTAATGTGGAGAATGAATCTCATCGCGTCGTGGAGACGGTAGTCCGTACGTACGCACGAGCGATGATATCGTTCTCATGATCGTGGAATTGTATTGGAGTGTATGTATACTATTTCAGAATTAATATCACTTTACAATAATAATATATAATTATTATTTACACCATTATACCCATCCAAGTATGGTGGTGGTGGAAAATAGATTACACCACGGCGTGGAGAGGATATTCCGTACGTACGCACGCGCGGTGATTTTGTTTTCCGTAGAATGGATAGATGGTAAAATAGGGTTTTTTAATACTTATAATAACATATCAGTATATGAGTGATAATTATGTTATTACTTCATAATGAAACAATCTACGAAGAATAAGTGGAAGAAGAAATAAAGTTGAAAAAATCGGTAACGGACATTACCTCATCTTTGAAGCGCCTCTTTGAGTCCTCCTCTTAGGGCATTAAAATTGGTCTTTGAAGAAGACCAGGACCTCTAGGATGTTTCTAGGGAAGTGGATAGGAGAATTTGGCAGGGGTTGTCTGAGATTGAAGGCTCAAAGTGGTGTGAGGAAGAGAGGGAGGAGGTGCCCTTTTATAAGGGGGGAGAGGGGCACCTTTGGAATAACTAAAAATATTATTTTATTATAAAGTCAAATTCGGTTTTAAATAGCTCCAAATTGATTTATTTCAATGATAAGGTGGGGATGGGTCGAAATTCTCTCATCCAATAGAATTTAGACAAGTTTAGGTTCCTATTTTAACCTTATCATTTAGATTTATCATTAAGTTAGATAATTTTACTTTTACCATGTCTTTTTGTGTTTTTACACTATAAGGTTAATAAACTTACTATAAGAAGCGAAAAGAAACCCAAGTTGTTTATTATTAATATATATAACCTTATCTAAGTCATTTGGCCGAACCGTATATTTTTAAGAATAAAATAACAATTAATAATATAATATTTTTAAAAAAAACAATTTTATGTCAATTTTGACACTATTTAGTAATTTATTTTTGTGAAAATCATAACAGACTGATTAGTTCAAAAAACGTTAATTATATCTATACTAACATGTCATATTAGCCTAGAAAATTAGTTTAATTCATAAAACGTCTCAAATTACATTTATTTTGTTATTTATAACATCAATTATGTCAATATTTCATTAATAAGATAATTACTGCATCATCTTTGTGTCATAAATAAATTAAATTATTTAATGTCTAAAAATTACAAATAAAATACCATTATGTAGGAAAGATTTTTATATTTATAATGAATATTTATAGTCGAATTTATCTTATGTATAACCCTATTTTAAAAATGATATACTTATTAAACTTTGATTTTAACTATTTTAACCCTTCTTTAAATTAATTAATAATAAATGTCCTAATCTAAACCAAGTGGGCCTAAATGGTCATATTTTATTCCTAAGGTTGTTTTTGGTCGAATTAAACTTATCCAATAGAATTATGACATGTGTTAGGGTAATAATAATATCATTTTTACCCTTAATTACCCTATTTACTTTAAACCGTGGTAAAAAAATGTAAAAAGTTACTATTCACCAAAAATTATTTTCATCTCATTGAACCAGATTTTACTTACTGACATCAACCATGTCTCTCGGATTTTTGAAATTCCAGTCACAGAATGGGTAAAATTAAGTTTTATGAAAAATTCATTTTTTTAACTACCACTTAGTGGTTTCACTATTCATCAAAAAATGAAAGTTTCCAGAAAAATACCAAAATTTAGGCCTAATCTATATTTGATATTATGAACTGAAAAATGATGTCTATTTTACCAAATTCAAAACATATCATTTGCATTACTTAATTTAAAAATTAATTCCCGTCATCAAAACAAATAGCGTATTCTTAAGAGATAATAACTATCAAAAGATTGACACTTATTTATGTCTGGTTTAAATGTGAAATTACATCCAATGACCAATATTGTATTAAATTTTAAAAATATATTCTAAAAATACTTTAAAACCAATAAAATTAATAATTTATCACTATTAATTATTTCGATTAAAAATGTTGTTTTTAATTAAAATTTAGTAATTTTCACTATTCATCAGAAAATGAAAGTTATCCGAAAAGTACCAAAATTTCACCCTAAGCTAATTTCGATATTCCGAATCCAAAAATGAAGTCCATTTTGAAAAATAAAATTTACAAAATTTCAAAAAGTGGTTATTACTATTCATTATGGCTAGTTTTAATAATATTTTAATAGCATATTGTTGTTTAGTGAAACTCGTTATTGCGTACTACACACGCAATCGAGGAAGGTCGTGATTGCGTGTAATGCAAGTCAAGTCAAGGATGCGTGTTGTGAAAGATCCTTTTGGTGTATCGTACAACACAACACCTTAATGAAATTAAAAAAAATATTTTTCATAAAATCTCAGGGTGTTACATTCTACCCCCCTTAAAATGAATTTCGCCCTCGAAATTTGTCAGGGTTATAAGTGGTTTACTACTCGAAAGTTTCTTTAATAGAAACCCACATAGTAAAAAGGAATACTAAAACCAATCTTTAAAAACAAAAGTATGAAACGTAACGGTTACCCAAATAAACTAATCACTGGGTTTCCACATAGATGAAAATATGGATATGGAAGAGAAATCTAACCATCAAGTTCTGATGGAGAGCGGTAGAGAACATGGCTATGGAAAATCCAGCAATTACAAATCCATAGATTTGTGATGATCTAAGGTACCATCTTATTCATCGGATATAAGGGCACTAGGACAACATTTTTGGTTTTCAAGATCATTTCCCTAAAGTTGATGAATTAAAAGAAATACTTACAGGATTTTGGTACAATCTCACCGTTGTTCGTTAATTGAACAATTTCCACTTCATCCCTTAATGAAATGAAGTTGAATTTGTTATTCGTGATGTGTTAGCAGATCATGTGATAGAATGATGAGTCATTCCATCTGTCTCAAACAAAAGGTTATAAAAGATATCATAAGTCCATCTATAGTGAGATTAATCATATATGGTTCCTAAAATGGACTTATACTTCATATATCATACTAATTAATATAATAATACTATTTTCTACTAAACAGGGGCTTCTTGTAGGCCAGTGGTAGGTGATAAAGGCCAGTCGCACTTCGGTTGTGGGTTCGATTCCCATAGCCTTCTCTGACGCGATGGGTTGTTGCCCGTCCTGTAGGTTGTCCTTTTTCTAAAACTACATTACTATAACATCCCATAAATAATATCAAAAAAAAAGTTCTATCCTTAAACAATACTAACTTATGTCCAACATAATCCATTCCAATCTTTAGGATTATCTAAAATACTTCGGTCCAAGCTCATAGTATAAAGAAAACGATTACTTGAAATGTCATCAACCAAGCAAGTGAATACCATGATTTATCCCCCATATATCTTGTTGGTCACATTCCAATCATGTGAATACCTTAATCATGTATTCTCTTGAAAAATGAATACCCATTAAACCTTAGTGAAAACATGAATACTGTCAAAAGTTAACTCTTTCCACATACCAAAATCCAAAAATTCTATATACTGAAACCATGATATAACCTTATCCTTATATCAGTAATGAGATCATGAATACTATCAAACATTTAATTTTCTCTGTATCCCTTCATTATACGCATATCATCTACATTCCAAAAATATCTGAATATCCATTAATGGATAATGGTACCATTAATCATACACTTTCAAAACTCAAGGAAAGACAACATTGTAACAATCCTTATATGTCTCTTTATTCCATAGTACCATGATAATACTTATACAACATTACGCCTGATAAACATGTAATCATTCCACTACATTCTTAAACCATTTACCGAGCTTCAACAATTATTTCATCTCACATATCATTTGTTGTCTCTTCATCATCATCAACATAAATACTACCCATACGACCATACTGATTCTCTTCATGAGACTTTACCTTAGGGAATTGGTTTGCATAATGCCCGTACATTCCAATTTTAAAACATTTAACCATTGTTGATGTCGTAGAAATACCATTATCCCCATCCCTGGTGTTAACTGAACCTTTTCCTTTGCACTTACTGGCTTTGTGTCCTTTTCCACTCCCAAATCATCTTCCAGTTCCTTTGAAACATTCTCCTTGATGCCTCTTCCCACATGATTTACATAGGGGAAATTGAACTTTCTTTCCTCTATGATCATCATGAAACTCCATCTTTCTCTTATTAGCCGAGTCAGGAAACTTACCAAATTTTACTTTATGGATCATATTATGAGATTTCTGATTCGGCATAATAATGATGTTTGAACTTACAAATCCCATTTAATTTGGTTGCTCATGAAAAATATCATTCCATTATCCATCATATCCTCCATTATCGTGAATCATCTTGTTTACAACCATTTTCTAAAACCCAAAAAGAATAGTGTGAGAGGCAAAAATCATAATAAAGGGGGAGTAACTTAAATATCTAACATCTTTGGTTTAATCTAATATCATTACCATAGTTCTAGGACTATATCCTATATGTATACTTATCTTTAGGGACATCCCTATACATACCTTAGAAATATCTCTAGGGATCTCAATAACATTTGCGCATCCTAGTTTCCAAAGCTTGACTAAACTTTTCCTCTAATACCAACTGTAGAGACCCAAATCTTGATGTACATGGACATTACATTAATTTAGCAGAATAATTAATACATAAAAAAAACAGACACACAAGGACCGTAATAGTTTAGTGTGTTTGGAAACATGGAATGTAATCTTCTAATCGTGGTGAAAGATCTTCAACATATCCCATAAAGATCATCCCTTTTTTTTCTTACCTAAAACCTTTCTTTATATCCTGGGGAAAATAAAACATAAAAAGGGTGAGCTCAAATGCTCAGTAAGGGTAAGCAAGGATAAAATAAAACATACCATATACATTTGAACTTAAAAACATGAACATAATGTTTAAACATCAAAAGCTTGAGAAATGACACAAAACATGGAAGTACATAAGGCATAGATCATAAAGAAACATTAAGAATGATAAAATAGCACGGGAATAAAACATGTAATTGTGGCAACCATTCAGCACTTGTTATGATTTCCATAGCAGCCAAGGCATTGCTTCCAAGACCATCTTAGTGGACAAAGTCCCATTCTGAATCGAGTTCACTCCTCATTCCAGTCCTGTATTACTGAACCAGTTTAACTTCCCATTCCAGCCATGTCTATCTCATGAGATATAAATCTTTACCCAATGCATTGGAGGGAGATATAAGTCCCACCCATCTCATAATTAAATCATTCTTTCATGTTCCACAAAATCATAAATCATACATCATAGCATAACCCATGTAATAAAATGGGATTCTTAAACATCATGCCATCATAACATAATCCATAAACAATTGATAACATTTCATCATAAGAAAATTGAAACCGTTTAAATAATAGAGTCATTTTACTTGAAACATACACATATGAAATAATGTCATCTTAGATGGAAAATAGTTTTGACAAAACACTTGAAATGAATTTTTGAGGAAAATATATTTTCTTATTTAAAATCATTTTCTTTTCACAAAATTCCATGCAAATTTTAAAAGATAAGGCTTTTGTTGAAAATAATCATGCAATCTTGTAGAGGAATCTCCTTGAAAATGAGGCGTTATGAAATCGTAAAAATATGTTCACGCCGTATAAGTTAAAAATAGCATTCTCCTCGTACTTTTGTCGGAAAAGTCAGAAAGTACCTTATATGGTAACCGAAGGAAATATTCCATTCATACAATGTGGTAAAAAGTCAACAAAGGGTAAAAATGACTTTAAACATTCATGGAAGAATGGTAAACATTTTATGAAAACATTTTTAGAGAACATGGTCATGGATGATAAACGTAACCCCAATAAATACTTATGTATAAGCAATCTCAGATAAAAATGAGATTGAAAATTTATCCCTTACCTTAGGTCTGATTTGCTTCGTAAGTGTCCTAACCTCCTGTATAATGATTTAAATAATGTCATTTACTTATTCTAGAATCATACTCATTGTTATGATATCATATATGGTTCACTTATGACTTTATATTACCTGTTCTTTTGTAAATTCCATGTTAAAGATCGTTTTGGGTAAAATCGTTTCATTTGTCGTCCGTGTTTTGACTTGTAATTATTCATATGATTACTTAGATCATGATTACTTAATTCAAGAATATAAAACATGATTTATATATAATATATATTAATAATATACATATATATAATAGATCAGTAAATGGAATGAAATACACCATTCATGGAGACGGTAGGTCGTACGTACGCATGAACGCTGTTTTCGATTCCTTATTGAGTTGAATGGAATTAAGAAGATGACATACATATATATACAAATAAATCAAGTATCATTATTATGTCATATATTTCATGATTACTTATTATATATAATTTATAATCATTCATGAATGGTTAATGTGGAGAATGAATCTCATCACGTCGTGGAGACGGTAGTCCATACGTACGCACAAGCGATGATATCGTTCTCATGATCGTGGAATTGTATTGGAGTGTATGTATACTATTTCAGAATAAATATCACTTTACAATAATCATATATAGTTATTATTTACACCATTATACCCATCCAAGTAAGGTGGTGGTGGAAAATAGATTACACCACGATGTGGAGACGGTATTCCGTACGTACGCACGCGCGGTGATTTCGTTTTCCGTAGGATGGATAGATGGTGAAATAAGGTTGTTTCATACTTATAATAACATATCAGTATATTAGTGATACTGATTTTATTACTTCATAATGAAACAACCTAAGAAGAAGAAGTGGATGAAGAAATAAAGTTGAAAGAATCGGTAACGGACATTACCTCTTCTTTGAAGTGCCTCTTTGAGTCCTCCTCTTAGGGCACTAAAATTGGTCTTTGAAGAATACCAGGACCTCTAGGATGTTTCTAGGGAAGTGTAGAAGAGAATTTGGCAGGGTTTGTCCGAGCTTGAATGCTCAATGTGGTGTGAGGAAGAGAGGGAGGAGGTGCCCTTTTATAAGGGAAGAGAGGGGCACCTTTGGAATAACTAAAAATATTATTTTATTATAAAGCCAAATTCGGTTTTAAATAGATCCAAATTGATTTATTTAGAAGCTAAGGAGGGGATGCATCGAAATACTCTCATAAAATAGAATTTAGACAAGTTTAGGTTCATATTTTAACCTTATCATTTAGATTTAACATTAAGTTAGATAATTTTACTTTTACCGTGTCTTTTTGTGTTCTTACACTATAAGGTTAATATATATACTATAAGAAGCCAAAAGAACCCCAAGTTTATTATTATTAATATATATAACATTATCTAAGTCATTTTGCCGAACCTTATATTTTTAGGAATAAAATTATAATTAATAATATAATATTTGTTTTAAAAACTATTTTATGTCAATTTTGACACTATTTAGTAATTGATTTTTGTGAAAATTATAACAGACTGATTAGTTAAAACAAAGTTAATTATATCAATAATAACATGTCATATTAACTTATAAAATTAGTGTAATTCATAAAAAGTCTCATATTACATTTATTTTGGTATTTATAACATCAATTATGTCAATATTTTATTAATAAGATAATTACTGTATCATCTTTGTGTCATAAATAAATTAAATTATTTAATGTATAAAAATTACAAATAAAATACCATTATGTAATAAATCTTTTTATATTTCTAATGAATATTTATAGTCGAATTTAACTTATGTATAACCCTATATTAAAAATGATATACTTATTAAACTTTGATTTTAACTATTTTAACCATTCTTTAAATAAATTAATAATAAATGTCCTAATCTAATCCAAGTGGGCCTAAATGGTAATATTTTATTCCTAAGGTTGTTTTTGGTCTAATTAAACTTATCCAATATAATTAGTACATGTGTTATGGTAATAATAATATCATTTTTACCCTTAATTACCCTATTTTCTTTTAACCGTGGTAAAAAAAAGTAAAAAGTTACTATTCACCAAAAATTATTTTCATGTCATTGAACCACATTTTACTTAATGACATCAACCATGTCTCTAGGATTTTTTAAATTCCACTCACAGAAGCTGTAAAATTTTGTTTTATGAAAAATATATATTTTTTAACCACCACTTAGTGGTTTCACTATTCATCAAAAAATGAAAGTTTCCAGAAAAATACAAAAAATTAGGCCTAAGCTATATTTGATATTATGAACTGAAAAATAATGTCTATTTTACCAAATTCAAAACATATCAGTTTCATTAATTAATTTAAAAATTAATTCCTGTCGTCAAAACATATAGCGTGTTCTTAAGAGATAATAACTATCAAAAGATTGACACTTGTTTATGTCTGGTTTAAATGTGAAATTACATCCAATGACCAACATTATATTAAATTGTAAAAATATATTCTAAATATACTTTAAAACCACTAAAATTAATAATTTATCACTATTAATTATTTCGATTAAAAAGGTTGTTTTTAATTAAAATTTAGTAATTTTCACTATTCATTAGAAAATGAAAGTTATCTGAAAAGTACCAAAATTTCACCCTAAGATAATTTCGATATTCTGAATCCAAAAATGAAGTCCATTTTGAAAAATAAAATTTACAAAATTTCAAAAAGTTGTTATTACTATTCATAACGGCTAGTTTTAATAATATTTTAATATCATATTGTTGTTTAGTGAAACTCGTTATTGCGTACTACACATGCTATCGAGGAAGGTTGTGATTGCATGTAATGAAAGGCAAGTCAAGGATGCGTGTTGTGCATGGTCCTTTTGGTCTACCGTACAACACAAGACATTAATGAAATTAAAAAGAATATTTTTCATAAAATCTCGGGGTGTTACATGATGTCCCTTCCCTTATAATTCCTATGTCCAGCTTTACTAGGTCATTGATCAAAGGATCTTTTTTAATCCTTATCATGGAATGAACAACTGGGTATTTCTTTCTTAATGAATCATCGACATTGTTTGCTCTTCTGGGATGATAATTAATTGAACAATCATAGTCTTTAAGGAGTTCAAACCATCTCTTTTGTCTCATGTTCAATTCCTTTTGTGTGAAAATATACTTCAAACTTTGATGGTATATGTATATATCATATTTATCCCCATTAAGATAGTGCCTCCATATCATCAGATCAAAAACGACCACTGCCAGCTCCATGTCATGCATAGGATAGTTCTGCTCAGGGGCCTTTCAACAGTCGATATGCTTAAGTAATGACCTTGTCATTTTTCATGAGGACACACCCAATAACTTTTAGAGATGCATCACTAAAAATAAAGAATCCTTCTCCACTTGAGGTCAGAGTTAACATAGGCGTAGTAACCAATATCTTCTTCAGCTCTTGGATACCTTCCTCACACTCCTTTGTCCATATGAACTTGGGCACTTTTTGAGTTAGCTTGGTTAATGGATTATAAAGTCATGAAATGATTTTTACAAACCTCATATAATATCCCACTAATACAAGGAAACTACAAATCTCAGTTATTTTTTAAGAATGAGGCCACCCCTCTACAACTTTTTTTTGCAGGGTTAACTGTGATTCCTTCATTGGTAACAATGTGCCCCAAGAAAGAAACTTGTTGTAACTAGAATTCATATTTTCTGAACTTTCCAAAAAGTCTCTCCTTCCATATAGTTTGAAATATAACCCTTAGATGATCCTCATGCTCCTCATGACATTTGGAATATATCATAATATCATCAATAAAAACTACCACAAAGTTATCAAGGTTGTCTTTAAATACCCTATTAATCAAATCCAAAAACGTTACAGGTGAATTAGTCAATCCAAAAGGCCTAACGAAAAACTCATAATGCCCATATCTTGATTGGAAGGTATTTTTTATAATATCTTCTTTCTTCACCCTCAATTGATGATAACGAGATTGGAGATCAATCTTAGAGAAGAATTGAGCCCCACGAAGTTGGTCAAATAAGTCATCAATTCTTGGAAGATGTTATTTTTTCTTTATTGTGATTCCATTCAGTTCTCTATAAAATATGCAAAACTGAATCGATCCACCCTTCTTCATCACAAAAAGAATAGGTGGTCCCCAAGGAGACACACTCAGTTAGATAAACCCCTTCTCCAAAAGATCTTGGAGTTGTTTCTTTAATTCATCTAGCTCTATATTCTCCATCCTATACAGGGTATTTGATATTGGATGAGGTATAGGTATGAGTTCAATTGAGAACTCTACCTCTCTTTCGGGGGTGGTCCAGGAAACTCCTCAAGAAATACATCAATGTATTCCATGATTATGGGTACATTTTCTATCATCAAACACTCATTTATTTCTTCTTCTTCACCGATAAATTCCATAAAAATGGATATAGAAGGTTCATAAAGACAATTATCAGATTGAGATATATCTCCTTGGAAGATAAATGTAGGTTTTTCATTTAAGACTACTGATATTTCCTTACTTTTGCATTTGATCTTAGCATTATACTTTGAGAGCCAGTCCATCCCCAGTATAATGTCGAATTCCATCATGGGAATGGCTACTAGATATTCGATAAGATTGTGCTCATCAAAGTAGATACTAGAGTTTCTAAACACTAATGATGCTTGGATAATCCCACCAGGAGTATTGACTGATAACACTACTTTTAGCAAGTCGGGGGTTGATTCTAAATTCATTGAAAACATGGAGGAAATAAAGTAATACATAGAACCAGAATCTAACAAAGCACTTGATAGCTTTGAGAGAACAACAAGATTACCTACTACCACATCATTTGGAGATTTAATATCATCTTTCATGATAGAAAAATCATGAACTTTCCCCCTCGGCCTTTTCTAAGGCTGATGGTGGTTCCCATCCACTACCCTTAGATTTGGACAATGATTAGAAAAGTGCCCCAGTTGTCCACACTTAAAGCACTAGGTATTATGTAGGGCCTGCACCATCTTCCCCTTGTCATTAGTGTTTGGAAGTTGAGGTTTCACCTCACTACAACAACTCCTCACAATATGGACTTATCTTCCACACTTAAATCATTTCCCGCTCCCGAGTAGGAACTTCCTCGAATTCTTCATCCCACATTTATTACACATGAGACGTTTCAATTGCTTGAATACTCTTCCTTGATCAAAGATCCTCTCTAAGATGGGCTCCATTGATCTCTTTTTGTCATTGGGTTTATGAGACCACTGCATCTCATGAAAGTCCAGTTCGACTTTCATTGCACTTCGCACAATCTCCTCATAGTTGTCATAATCTTGGTTGGCTAGATTCTTCCGCAGATGAGGTCTCAGTCCACCGAAGAATCTATCAAACTTTTTAGTTAAATCCAAGACAAAGATATAGGTATATTGTGAATATCGAGTAAATTTCATCTCATATCATCTGATAGATTCGTTCTCCTTCTGCTTCAGCTTGAGAAAATCCTTCTCCATTATTTTTCTCGTGGATTGAGGGAAATACTTTCTGAAGGTAATCCCTCTAAAATCTTCCCACTCCATAACTTTAACCTCCACTCTTTTCCCCATGTTATTAATCATCTCCCACAACTGATTAGCTTATCCTTCTAACCGATAGATATCCAGGCTGACCTTCTCCTGGTCCGAACAACGAAGTACAGAAATGATTTTCTCGATAGAGCTGATCCACCGCTCCGCAATCTATGGGTCAGTCGATCCACTGAAGGTTAGTGGCTATTGATGCATAAAGGACTCAATAGAAGTTGTTTCCTTCACTGTGAGATCGGTCTCTCATCTTGATTCAAGTTATTTCCCATAACTTGAGTCAGTTGGTTCATCATTTGCTTGAAAGTTTCCATTCTCACATCCATCAGAGGGCCGTCAGCACATGGTCCATTGCGGTAACCATTTGCACAGTTCCTCCTATTTCCCGGCATTTTTTAAAAGAATAAAATCTTAGTGAAAAAATTATTTCATTTACGAATCTTTTAAATATAAAGGATTCTATGTCTTAAACCTTCATGCTTAAACAATCACATTTCTTTATAATTCCTTCATAATGATTCATAAAAAGCTTGTGATTTACCAAACATATCTCACAGGAGTGTCGTAACTAAGAGTGTAGCAAGATCCATTGTCGTGTACCATTTCCTATTCGAGTCTATCTCAAAACGATGTTTTTGGGTTTTACCCCTATGTACATCTGTGCCCAAGACAGTTCTACCTACTCGTATCCATACAGGGATGTATTTGTTTTGATAAACCACTTAGTCAATATTCACCAAAATACCAGGAATTTTTCATATATTTAATCTTTTCTATAGGATTCCTCCAAATTATTTCATATCCTAATTTCAATAAATAGCTAAACTATCCTTTGATACTAACTATGGAATCCCGCCTTTTTATTACATAACTTTTCAGTACATTTTACAAACCGAGGATCTTTAAAGTCTAGTGTCCTAGAAATCCGGAACATAATAAATGAAAACACCATAAACATTTCTTCTAAAAAACTTGTAAGGCTTTATCATAGGTTTATCCTCTGTACAATTACTGCATCTCATATCCTAGAGACATTCATCAAAGAAAATAGTTAGTAGAAGTCTTAGTAAGGAAAACATGTGAAACCGTTGACATGTGATCTTGAACAATATTAATAAGAAGATGATAAAAGTCATAAAGGAATGAGCACTGAAATAGTAGGAATATCATGATAAAAAGAACATTAATCATAACTTGAATATTTTTCTACAACATTTCATTTATACATTAATGAACATATCACAATGGTTTATCCGCGAGGTGTCATAAAAATTACCAAGGTTATTCACCAAGGTATCGTGAAACTTTTCATCTCAAGAGACTAATTCTTTACCCAATGCATTGGAGCGCTATAAGAGAACACACTTAATATTTATTTATTTTCGTGTGAGCCACATATATAATAATCAAACATTTCATTAATAACCCATAGATAATAAAAGAAATGGGTTTCATTTAAAAATTGTAACGTTTTAACAAATTTTAAAAATAAGATCATTATATCATTTATAACCCATAGAAAGGGGGTGAGGGTTATATGTATGTCCATTCCATAAAAAATATATATCCATTTTATATACTTATGAAAACCCATATAACCGAAATAGTTCTGGGTATTAACATAAATAAACATGATAATTTCATGAGAGAAAGAGATTGAAATTTGTGGCGAATTTTCTACAGCATAACAACTATATAACATGTTTTTAGAAAATAATAAAAAGATAGGGTACAAGGGTAACCCAATCATAAATAACTCATATTAAAATATAAATAAAGAATAACATGGAGATAAGAACATGGTATGAATATTTGAATGACATACGACAAGAAAAGGAAAACTGAAGGGTAGGAGAAGATTCAATTTATTTAATGAGAAATTCGGCAGCCTAATGACGTCACTTAAAAATTCAGAAAACAAATTGATGAGAGTGGAAAGGGTCTCTCAACGATTAGACATGAACTTTACAGAAATGAGAACAAATAATAACATACCCTCAACATAAATAGATGGAAACTAGAAGACACAACACAAAGGAATTCTTGACTTAAAAGAGGAGGGTGAAAAGATCCCTTACCTTGAAGAGTAACTTCGAAATCCTGAAGGTCAGGACCTTGGGAGGCTTGAAGGAATCTTGGGAGGACTCCTTGGGAGGTTAGGAGACCAGAAATTCCTTTAGTATTATTTTGGAATGATATGAATGAGGGAAATGGCTTGGTATTTAAAGGAAATGTGAGTAAATAAATGATTAATTTTCAAGGGAAACCTCATCAGTGGTATTTTCAAAACCATGGGCTTGCCCATGGTATTTTCCAACGGAATTTACACATGGGAAACCTAATAGAATATCTAACTATTCATATGTTGATCAGAAATCTCTCATAATTATTATATCAATAATGATGTCATTAAACACCCGAAACTCAAAACTTCATTTTTACTATTCACTGAAAATTCAACTATTTCAGAAAAACCCTAAAAATTCACCCTTTCCTAATATTTATGCTCTTAATTCAAAAAGGAAGTTCATTTTATGAATATTATTTTCTAAATATTTTTAATTTAATTTGTAATTAAAATCATTATTTATTCCAAAAAAAAAACATTAAAACTATAACTCATTTTGTAACACATTCAAAAATTAATCAAGGTCCCATAAAAATATCATATACCCATAAGAAAATAAAGTAATAATTTATGATTAAATTTTATGAAAATAAATTTCCATTTTAAATTATTAAATTAATTATAAAATTATAAATAAAATATTTATTGCGTAAAAAAATACAAAAACATAAACCATGATCATTTTTCACTTTTAAGATGTCTAAAATGTATTTATACATTCATAGGCGTAGTTTCTATTTTGTTGGACAAATTACTATTCATTTCTATTCATATGGGTATTTTACTATTCCTACATTACTATTCACTAAAAACAAATTTGATCTTATTAGACTCTAAATTTTTCACCGATCACAATTGTAGAGGACCATTTTTTTGAAAATCAGTTCACATTATTAATTATTTAATGAATAGAATAATATTTTAAAATACCATTTTTTCCAAAATCCATCAATAATACACATCCTATATTTATCCAGATATTTGAAATTCACAAACATTTCCATAATAATAAATAACATTTTTATTTATATAAAAAGATTACACAAAGCAGCTCAGGTCTCATTACATAGCCCCTTATTACACCTGCATAGGACCTAAGTGATAGGTGTGCAATGTTGATAGAATCTTAGGGTGGCCCAGACAACATTTCTAGAGTGGTGATTTCTATCAGCTTGAACATCTCCCATAGGAAATTCCGTTAAATCTTATTACGTTGATGTTCGGCTTGGGCTTGGTCCAGAGAAAATCCCAGTGATGCTACCTCCTTCCCAATCTCCGAATGATGGGCTTTATATGGCTCAAGTCTACTGGATGAGGCCATTCAATCTTCATTCTGTATTAATTAACGAAGATAACTGTATTTATAAAAACACAACGTTGATATTATAGTTTCTAACTGTTATGTTGACCAACGGTCAAATGACAGTCGAAACCCAATGGTCTCATTTTAATTATACCCACTTCATTAATTAAAGGATATAGTTTTGTTGAGTATAAAATTAAATAACAGACAAAAGTAAGAAACAAATATAATTGAAAAGATTAGGTCGTTACAGTGAAACCCACGAAGAAATGTTGGGTCATATAAAAAATTTCACCCCCAGATGCTCCAACTGATTTTTGAGCTACAAAAGCTCCTTAGGTTCCATACTATATGCAGGAATGGTCATAGGTGATGCTCTTGGAACCCGATCTATAGTAAACTCTACTTCTCACTTCGATGGTAGACCAGAGAAGTATTTAGGGAAAAAAATCACTGAAGTGATCGACTATGGGAGGAAATATGATGGGTTTCAACCACTAATAAACAAGATAAATATTGGAAACATATATTTTAAGACTACTTAGACTCTACTACTCGGGTCCTTATCATGTTTCACAAACATCCCATTCTCCCTTATGAACGTGTGTCACACCCTATGGCGATGTAAACATCACCCTCTAATAATGGAGTCAATATAGGATATATATGGAACTATCCATTCCTTCCCGAGGATTACTTCAAAACCTGCAATCACGAGAATGTATAGGTTCCATTCGAATAGGTAACCATCTATCTCAAGGGGATAGTTCTGACAGTGTTGAACACCCACAGAACAGATACCTTATGTTATATCTAGCATCATGACCCCATGATAATATTCAACACCAAGGAACAGACACCCAGTTATTACCTCAGACATGAATTAGTGATAAAATCTTGTATCAGTCAAATAAGACACTTGAATACAGGCTACTATAACTGCAACTCATACAATAGAAGTTATGGTGATCTGCTCCTGCAGAATAGGCTAAACTGCATGTAACTGGCCTTTACCACGTCCTTGAGTCACTGCCTAACTACCCTGAGCAATCCTGCTCTACTGGAACTTAGAATCATACGTCTAGTTTCCTTGGACTTGACCACAACCTCATCCTGATCAACCAATGGTATTCCAACTTCTTGATATTCGTGATCCTACTAACCCTGCTCTTGGATGAGGATTAGGTGAACATCCTTTCTCACCAGGAAATAGGGGGAGAAATCTGCAGAAATAGTGGAGGTGACCCTTTTTTCCATAGCCTATGCATTCAAATGGATCTCGCATGGACTGCCTCTTATAAGGCCCTAGCTTTCCTCACTGGTGAAAAAAAGGATAACCACCAGTGGGAGGAGCCTGAAAACAATTTCTTCTGTAATATTTTATAATAAGTTGGTTTTTTTTGAACAAGATCCGCTAGATGCTTTAGTTGTTGAATCTCCCTAGCTTTCACCCTCAACATCTCTCAGATTCTACTCTATAAGTAGGTCTTGGTTGAGGATCTTAGAAATAGTCTCCATCCTAAAAATTTAGACCTATGATAGGATGGCATAACACATCCCATACTCAAATTTCCAATGATCCCTATAGTCATCATCTGTTATAGAAGGAGAGAAACTTTACAGCTCAGTGTAAACAGACAAGTACTCCATGACTAACATGGCCACCTATTATAGATTCATGAGCTCTCTAGCTCAGTAAGCCCTTAGAGTCTATGGAAATAATTAGTCAAAGAATGTGGTCTATAAGTCAGCACAAACAATCTCTCTATGCTGTCCTGTCTGGTTGATAAAATCCCACCACCTATTGGCTGAGTCATGTAGCATGTATACATCTAGATTGACCCTACAATCTGGAGGCATCTCTAGGCATTTGAAGATTGAAAGGATTGCTTCAAGCAAGTATTCCACAAAAAAAGGTCAGACATCCCCTGAGAAAGTAGAAGGATGTTGCTGCTGGAACTCGTGATTCAACTCTACAATGCTTAGGGCAGGTTACACTCTGCCATGAATATTATGCATCATATACAAGAAGCCCTATCAAAACTGATTATAAGTGCCCAATTTAGTTATAGAAGTAGGGTCCATAAGTGGCCCATTTGGAAGAATTACTGGAAGCATAGGGCTTTCCACCATAGAAACATTTTCATCACTACCTTTAGGGGACAAGACTAGAGGACATCATGGTAGCAAGATTCGACAACACTAAACGAACATCTCAGAATATATTTGACACTTTAGAGAAAATCATTTAAGAAAATAGGATAGGCATGAAATCCTTTATAATATAATGAACATGCCTCTCTCCCTTCATCTAAATATAGGTCTAGAAATTGGAAGAAATTATAACATGCCATAAGAATGAATGACACCACCTACCCACTGCTAAGGTTTCAGGTCATGTTTCTATGTTATGTATGTTTAAAAAGGTTGTTCCCAAAATACAAGTCACATTAAAGAGTTGAATCGAATAATATGTCATTTTTTTGGCCCATAAGGGCTCATACAAATTATTAGTAATAATATGACACTCACTTTAATGCCAATTTCATTTTAAATTTTGATTATAAAAGTGATTATGTCATTCCCCAAATGGTTGAGCTAGTTGGAATGCCATTTTAGAATCCATAAGGGCTCATACACTTTATGAATCAAAGAGTAGAACCCACTAAACTCACTCCATAGAATGATCCAATACCTAAATAAATACATAATGACATTTATATCCATGTAATAAGGCACAAAAATATGCAACATGAAATGCTTGCTAAACATTTAAACGTCCCATGGAAAAATGCACAGCCTGCTCATACTATGTTTATTTCGATGCATGTTTTAACACATAACCCTCATTTCCTCAGGACGAACAATAAAATCCCAATTTCAATATCATCAATATCAATAACAACCCAAGTCATGTGAATCAACCAATGGTGAAATGATATCAATAGTAATAATAGAATCAATAATATAAATGACTCAAGGGACTTTGTCCTTACCATATAAATGTGTTCATGACACCCAAGAATAGCTTCTGACTAAGTACCATACATTCCTAATCTATAATATATCATCTACAAATAGTAAATAAATAATGGAACCACCTACAATACCACATTGTGACATCCAAAACATGGATTCCACGTAACCTGTGACTCCAGCCCGATTTTCCACATGACCCCTGACGCGTCTCCCCATAAGCCAGGGGCTGCTGACTAGATGTGGGGGTTTTAGTCAAAAAATATGTGGGGAGACATTACTCCAATATTAGTGTACATAGTGGTGTAATAGTAACATATTGTATCAAAATTATTACAATCAGACAAATAACGTAGTCAACATAAGACTAAATAACTAATTAAATAGAAGACTGAGAATATAGGAAAGGCCTTATATGCAGTGTCTGATACATGTATTCATTCATGGAATGAAAGTACCAAATTAGAATAATAGAGTCAAATAGGTATACATATTATAGTACTGAAAATTAAGAAATATTCATAAACTACTCCATGTATCTTGAGCCTATGCCTAGTCCCCTACTCTTAAACACTATCTAAGAGAGAGTCTACAGCCTGAAGAGTGGTACTTCCCTCTATATGTACCGATAGGTAAATAGTCTGATCGGGTTCCAAATGTGTCCCCAATAGGTTATGAGATAAATCTCAATAGGTCATCACCAATGCTTTCTATGTGAAATCTGAGTGGCGCTCATAAGTAATAAGTGTTCATGTAACTATAGGAAATTAAAGAAATAAAAAATAAATAACTAACCTCCCACTCAGGTTCCATTGGACAATTGGCAGATCTACCTAATTTAGCTCAATGCTGCTATGTCTGAGTATGTCACCTTTTATTTTTACATATTGATATAAATAGAACGGGAATACATTACCTACGACCCACATGTGAGAGAATGGTATGGATCCATAATGTCTACCGCCCAAATTTTACAAAATGGATTGGGTTTATAATGCCTTCCACCCACATTTTACATAATGGCTAAGGGATATAGTGTCTACCGGCCATATTTTACAGAATGTATTGAGGCTATAATGCCTACCTCCCCTATTTAACCGAATGGTTTGGGGCTATAACACCAACTTCCCACATATATAGAATGGCTTGGAGCTATAATTCCCATCGCAAACAGGTAACAAAATACACAAGCATACTAATGGTAAAGGTATTCACAATATTAAATGTAAGTCAAACCATTATACAAAATTTCAAATTATACAGGAAACATTATGTAAAGCATTTAATGATAAAACACAGTAAGGTAGTGGTCAAGCCATCCCATGATCCATTACATTTGATACAAATCATTTATAAGTTTTTTGGATATCTTATCCTGGCCAACCTATATAAGTCACCCATTCCATTTTCCAAACATGGATATTCTATGTACAAAGGCTCAAATCAAGGAAAAAAGCTAATTCAAATAGTCACATGGTCAATTTCGAAATTCCATGACATATAGGACCAAACACCCATGGGGTATTTTAGATTGGTCAAAATACACACGAAAAAAATACTAAAATCATTTACAAACTATTCCAAAATCCATAACCCATATTTTAAATTTTTTAAAAAATGTCAGAAAATGGAATTTTGGGTGGATCACCCCTTGGTTGTTTGTACTATGAAAGGGTGATAACCAAACCCCTAAATGTGAATTAATTAACCGAATTCATCACTCTAGGGTTAAAATGACATGAAGTAAACAACAAATTAAAGGATATCTGCAACGGTAGGTCCACAACATATGTAATTTCCCTACGAAATGGCCAAATACCAAAAGGAAAATGACTTAAACACCTACCATAGGGTCGTAGATGATGAATCACTGAGTATCAACCTTAGATTCAGAGTAGGTTGGAGTAGATTTGAGTTTCCATCCAACACCCTAAAAATAGGGTAAATGAGCCTGTACCTAAATAGTGCAACTGATGGTGGAATCTAACGAAGAAAGAGGGGAGCATGAGGTTAGCCTAACCTCTAGGCATCCAACTCCTCCAACGGACTAAATATCAGACACCAAACAGAGGTTCAATGGACAATTTAAGAAGATGACCTCTTAGACGCTCAAAGTGGAGAACTTAGGGTTGCTATGAAAAAAAGGGAGGAGGAAAAAAGAAATTAGAAAGTTAAAGGTGTTAGGGAAAATGGTCATTTTTCTCATAAAACTGGATTGCACAGTTTCTGTGCATGACTTTCCAAACCATTCACAAACCATGCACAACCCAATGATTCATTGGGCACATCACATGGCCTCTATGTATAGTTTCCTTAACCATGTGTATACATTGCAAAAGGGTTTTGGACACTCTTTTCAACTGGTCTCACAATCATCCACTTGGGTTACACGGTAGACAAACCGTGCGACCCAGCCTATTTTCTTTTTTTTGAGCTTTGGGATCCGGAATCTCCTAGGACGCTCTTGTAACCTCCTTATGATGACCAGGTTACATTAATTGGACAATTTAGGACATTCAAAAAGAAAAACTGATGATCCGTACCTTGGTCAAAGTGTCGGGTTGTTACACGTGCACATTGACTCGTACAGATCACATCGTGTATCAGTTTAAAGTAATAGTGACTCTTTCATGTCAAAAATGACTTATGAATCAGTGTCCTAAATTTTCAATAAAATCAGAGTATGTTTTCTTAGTTTTCAATGAGAAATTGTTTTTAACTAAACTGTCGATTTTAAACTCATAAAGAACACATTGAGTCATACCAGGCACACTATTTGTTGGATTGAAGTGAAGCTAATTCCTATATGTCAAAAATAACTTATGGATCATTTTAAAAAAGTTTAAAAAAAATCTGAATGCATTTTCTTTGTTTTCAGTAGGTCTATTGTCCATTTCATTTAAATTGAGGTCATTTTTAAATAAAAAACACACTTCTAGTCATACCGGTCACACCATGCATCAGATTGAGGTACCGCTGATTCCTAAATGTCTCAAACGACTTATGGATTGTTTTCCTAAAGTATAAAAACAATCTAAATGTTTTTCTTAGTTTTTAGTATGTCACTTGTTTTGTTTACTAAAATATCAATTTAAACTGGAAACACACACTTTGACCTATACCAATCACATCATGTATCAGTTAGATGTTTGACTGATTCTTACACGTAAAAAATGATTTAGGAATTGATTTACTAAATTACCATGACAATCTGAGCGTGTTTTCTTTGTTTTTAGTGAGTTAAATTTTATGAACTAAACTATCAATTTTATACTCATAACGAAGACAATTTTTGAAAATAATAATTATTTATAATTAATATAATTTAAAAATCATTATTAATAGTATATTTTAGTTTCATTTGAAAAAATAGTATTTCATATATAATAATATTTTGTATATTTAAATAAATTTAAATATGATAAATTATATACATATATATAATTATATTCAAACAAAGTTACTAATATTTAACATATATATAATGAGGAGTGACCTCAATAATATATTTTTTGACTGTGGAAGGTGTAAACCTCATTTAGGTTTATTTCCTCATGAGATAAGTGTGAATGAAGAACATGCCTCCATATACCTCTTTTTTCAATCATATAAAACCCTATTATTTTTTAATAAAATGAAAGATATTAAAAAGGCCAAGTTTTATTGAATTTGTTTTTTTAAAAATCTTCAGTAAATTATTTTATTAATTTTTTATTCAGATCCTTATGGATAATTTGATGGATAAAAATGTAAGTAATCCATAATTAACTATGAATCCAGATCAAATCAAATTAATTAATTTCAGTAACATTATATTATTAGCTAAAATTATACTATAGAAACCTAAGACCCCCAATTTGTGTAGAACTATAGTTATGTATTCTGATTCTTCAGTCTCCACCCTCTCCATTTCTCCCCCCAGCCAATCACTTTATCGTTTCTCTGGTTTTGTGGAGCTTTTCTCTAAAAGGAGTCAGTGGAAATGGAGGTGTTGAGTTAATAACTAGTTTTAATGATTTAATTATCATAAATGAGAGGCATTTATTTTTTTAGATAACACAATGAAGTATAATTTTCATCCTCATCAGCTCATCTTCCAAACTGTTATCATTGGATTTTTTTTTGTTTGACAGAAATTCTCCATCTCTTGTGGACATGAACCTATATTGCATAAAATACTCTAAGCAGTAGTCATCCATGGGATGAATAATTCATAGAGTTGTACAAAAAAATGATTAATGTCCACAAGAGATTGGGGATGATTCTCAAGGAAAGAAAATGCAATGATAACTATTCAGGAGATAAAACTAATGAAGAATATAATTTTACTTAATTGTGTTCTCTAAAAGGGGAAATGCATCCAATTTGTGAGAATTGTACCTTTGACACTAGTTATTACTTGGACCCCTCAATTTCCACAAAATCCTTCTTTATAAAATCACTACACCACTAGAGAAATGAAGGAGTGAAGGGTGAGAAAGAAATGGAGAGGGTGGAGACCAAATAATCAGAAAAAGGAATTGCAGTGATTCACATCGCAGGGGTCTTGGGTTGTAATAGTATAATTTCAGATGATGATTGTTTGTTAATAAAATAAAATTATTTATTATTTGATGGGGAAGAAGATTTAATGATGAATTAATTTCAATTTTATCCTCAAAATTATCCACAAGGATACGAATAAAACATTAATAAAATAATTGGTTGATAATTTTTTTAAATTTTTTTATAAAACATGGCCTTTTAATATGTTTTATTTTATTTAAAAATTTTGATAAAGTTTTATATGATTGTTAAAAGAGGTCCATGGAGGTTTATTCATTGTTAACAATTTACTTAATAGGGAATAAACATGAATGGGGTTCACACCTTCCACTATTAAGAACTATAAAATTAAGGTCTCTCCTCATTTGATACATAGACAAATAAAGTGAATCTACCTAAATAATATATATATATATATATGTTATATATATATATATATATTATATTAGTAACATTAAATTCATCTGGAGATGTGCCACTTCATGTGTCTCCCATTACACAAGCATTAGGGAAGGGTAATTTTATTTTAGAAGAAGAGGTTCTCAATGAATCAGTAAGAAGTAGTGTTGATCTATAGGATGCTTGTACTAATAAGGAAAAAATGGGAGTTAGATTGGAGTGTAATGAGATCTCTTCATCTCAATTTTTTTTTAAAATTCTGGACTCCGTTACTGTCCCTACCTTTGGTGACTTTTATACTGAATGTATTTAGAAAAACAGAGGAGTTCCTTTTAAGGAAGATTTGGTTGAGGGTGATAATATGACCCCTATCAATGGATTTAAATAGGGATATAAGAGGTGAAGGTGTAAGAGGTTGTTTTCTATGAGTGTGTTGTCAAGTAAATGTTGATGATGTACCCCTGTTATATGATGGGGCGGGAACCCAGGAGTAGGTTCTAGTGGATGCTGCCAAGGAGGTTCATGAACATGATGGTGCAAGTACCCAGGAGCGGGTGCTAGTGGATTCTACCCAATAGGTGATAACCCTGATGGTGCAGGTACCCAGGAGCATGTGATGGAGGATGTTGTCCATAAGGAATCCCTTCCCACTTCTGATGAGCAAGATTCTCATGTGGTTGAATAAGGGGTCGAGGGCTTCAAGTAGGATACTAAAAATTATGATCAAGGTGGTACATGGGTCACTCAAAAACGGAGGAGGGGTCATCATCCTCAAGGTCGTGGTAATGAAAGAAATGTGGGTAATAAACGTCAAGGATTATCCTTTGTGGGTGTGGTCTGGTTTGTTGTTTTTTTGACGTGGGTGACATCATTTTTGTTGTAAGCCCCGTATCCTGATCTTTTAAAATTTTTTTAATAAAATTTCAGGGTCATAGGCTCTATGCCTATGATTCACACCATTTGGTAAGTTATTTATCATATTTAAATTTATTTAAATATACAATATATTATTTGATATATATAACCTTATTTTTTCTAATGAAACTATAAAAATACTATTAATAATAATGTTTAAATTATGATAATTATAAATAATTATTATTTTAGGTAGTTGTGTATAAAATATAACTATTTAAGTTTTAGAATGTTTAATTAAATCAAAAAAATGTATATATAGTTACCAGATTTTATTATTTTGAATGTTACATGAGATTACAAAATTTTATTTGTTATTTTGGTATAAATTATATTAATGTTAATTAAATGTATATATAGACCTAAAAATTATATATTGACCACAAATGATGAATACATAAAGATAATTTCTAATATATAGAATTTGATAACTTTCATTCCCTAAGGAGATGCACCCCCTGAGACTCACATTGAATAGCCTTTGCGATGCATGGGTTAATAGAAACGTCCAACTAGCTCTGCCCAATTAGACTTTCACCAACACCAGGATTGAATCCCTTTTCGTTATCCCCAAAAACTGCAACCTACTATTCTTCACGGTTCTTGGTCCTTCGTCTACATGCAAATATAGAATGACCCAATTTATTAAAAGAACAACAGAAATCGACCCCCAATTCAAACCACACAACCTTGTTGCATAAAAATTCTCTTTCCTCCCCCACTTTAATCCAAATATATTTCGTAGGCACTCTCGAGGAATCAACTTCCACGCAAATTCAAGGAGAAATAGTGTGAGATACTAGTCGGGTTCTACTATTAGAACATAAATATCTACCAATGAGATTCCCTAACATTCACATAATTACTATATTTTGAAAAGGTAAAGGGATCAAGGAGAAACTAACCCAAATTAGTATTTTTGGAATGTTGTGCTTCATATGGAATTCATATGACCACCTAAAGAGATAAAACCAGAAGTCATTGCAGCTACGGGGGCACTGGACGAAGCCCAGACCAGAACTTTCTCTGAATTAAAGTGAATCATGTTTTTCCTTTTGAAAAGAAGACCTACCATTTATCAACCTATCAACCCCCAAGACTCGAAGGTTAACCTATCGAATGTGCCCACCAGAGGGCGATGCTGCTTAAAATGCACAATCAAGGTATGATTAAGAATTGTAGATGTAACGTTGTACTATGAGGTCAAGATCGAATGATTTAGAACACCATTGAACAAATCTAAGAAATTAGGGTGATATGATTAATGGAATGGTGGGATAAAATGGGGTATGGAGAAAGGGAATAATGAATGAGAATCACCCTCGAAGAGTTTGAAATTAGTTAGGTTTTTTAATTAGATCGAGATAGTTTTATCACCACTTTTAAGAATGAACTGATAAAATCCATATTTACAAGTGGTCAATTTTTAGCACAGATAAATATTAATTTTATCAACGTTTTTTAGTGATGAAAATAATTATCTTTTTTAGAGCAAAAAAAGTGTAGATAAAGATAAATTTGACTATAATGATATGTTTTTCCATTATTCCTTTCATTGTATAAACATCGATCTGCTGGTGTTAGCCTCATCATAAGTTGATGAAATAAATTACATTGGAAATTTTTGGAGATGACCTATTAAGAATTTTACATTCACTAATACCTACGTCCTAGGATGGAAAGAACACCATTACCAATTTTGGGAAAATCAAGGTAACATCAAATAAAAACGCCCATCTATGTTCCACTGGGAATAAATTTTGGTTATCATGGGAGAAATAAATACTATAATTACTTGAAAAAAAATTCATGTTCTCCCCAATTCGATAAGGGGACTAAAAAGATTCTAAAATAAAAAATGGAAATCCATCAAATGAAAATGGATGAGAATACAAAATCATACTTTTGAAGGATTTCTGAACTAGTTTAGTAAACTTAACTAAGTAATCAAAAACTGGATATAAAATTTATATACTTTGATAAAGAAAAAGTAATAAATTCCTGAACTACTAATAATCACTATAATTTTCAAGAATAAAAAATAACACTTTATATTTGTATAATGATAAAAGAGTTGACGCAAACCCTAGAATTCCTCTTTAAAGAAGTCCGTGAGGATATTTTATAATGAATAATATAGAACACATAAGAGCACAAGTCTGATGTGGGATACTAACTCCAAAACTCCCCATAACGCTTGGTTTAACAAGATTGCACACATAATTAAAGAAAACTAACAATAGAAAACAATGAAAAAAAGAAATACTACAAACACTCCCCCTCAAGCTTGACATATCCAACTTGATGACAAAACAAGATGAAACCCAATAAATCATCTGCCGTCGCAGCTCCTCCCTGACATGAAAATGATGGATGATGTCATTGAAAAATATGTCTCCATAAGGCATCAGAGATCCATAGTGGCAGGGTCGGTTCACAGAGTGCCAGGAAAGTCGCACGGGCTGGGCAGTTCAATGAGGGTGTGCCGGCAAAGCTGCACAGGTGAGGTCGAATGACAGAGCACATATGAGGGAGCAGCGTGTTACCACCGAAGACGAAGGCCCACAGACAGGCCGGTAGGAGGTGGATCTTCTGCAGGAGGCAGATGAATACAAGGCGAGGGGGCAGCCTCATGTGGGGAGAGGCTGGAGCGCAGAAGTAGGAAGGCTGGAAGAGGCATTTGTTGCATAGTGGAATGGTACGTAATGGAGATTTTTCATTGGAGAACAGGCTGGATAAGAGAGGTGACACGGGGGGTTGGTGGCACAGTAGGCGGAGGCGGTGTGCTGGGTGGGCCGATGAGGACCTTCGCTCACTGGTCCATAACTGAATGTTCATTCAATGCTCAGAGGAAGACAACTAGGGTGTCGTGTGGTGGAGACGGACTAGACTAGGGCAGAGAGAGGCAACACGTGTTGAGGGGGCACACACAAATAGGAGGAGCAACACTGGTGTGATGGTGGTTAGCGGGTTGGATTGGCAGGGAGGGACACATGGGGAGAAGATGCATCTGGATCCGTCACATGGGGTGATGCACATAGAAGAGTATAAGATTTCCAGGGGTGGTGATGAGGAGTCATCGTACGGGAGGGGAAGCTGCTGGAGATAGCCACGCACAGTAGAGCGACGAGAGGAGGAGGATGTCGTGCCAGACAGGCTGATGACGAGGCGCAGTGGAGGAGCCGCACATCCAAGGTGGAGCCCAGATGTGGGATCTGGAGGGGGTGGATGACTTTCATGCCCCCCCCCGCTCAGGGAAATCCCCATGAGAAAAAAATTACCAAGATGGGGATAATTAAATAGGAGGGAGGTTATTCAGTTAGAACCCCTTTGATACTATGTAGAATGATAGGATAATGAACCCAATACCCAATATTCCTTTATAAGGGAGGCCTTGAAATTATTTAATAATGAATAATAAAAACCACAGAAGACCACATGTCCGATGTGGGATGCACACTCCAGTAATATTCTTCTACCCTCACTAGATAGTGTCGAACGGGGTCGATATATAGGGAAATCGGGTGAGATGATAGATGGGCTTATTTAATGCCCTAAACTACTGAAAAAAGTGGAAATAATGAGAGTAAATAGATTTGAAAAGAGCACTAAATGAAGTGAGAATGTGGAATTAATAGAGTTATCCCTAAACAATGCTTGATGTTGGAGAAAAGTTGAAAAGATAATCAGGATAATTCAATTACTGAAGCTTGACGAAATAATGATGATCATGAAAAAGATGAGATCAACATAACTTGCACACCTTGTAGTCATTCATGAAATGAATGCTTGTTCATTAGAAAACAGTCATAAAATTTGTCATACTATTTAATCAATCGAATGATTAAGATATGAAAACAATAAAACAGAACTAAAATTTTTCTTTTCCTCTAGATACATCCATAAAAAACAAGAAAAAATCAGAACGGAGACGGACAAGAAGAATGAGTTGGCAATCTAAAGGGGAATAAAAAAGAACTTGAACTGATCAGTGAAGAATAGCCAATAGAATTCCCTCATGAAACTATATACATTGCATTTTTTTATAATTTATCTTCGTAGTATGAACAAAATCAAATATAGATTCAAAAGAAGATGAAGGAAAGAGAAATATAAAATCTTATCTCTTGGGCCAAAGTCCATCTCCCTCTAATCGATCTCCAATTTTATCTTACGTTGATGTCTAGCTCATGCATTAAGAAAAATACACCTAGTATCATATCTGGATCCATCATGTTCTCTCTATTAATTGAATACGCCAAGATGTGTCTTCTTGAATGATCATATCCCCATAGAATGATTCCTGAAGCTATTTTTCATTTTTCCTTCTTAATCACAGACTCAAATGCTAATATCAACCACCAGTCATGACCATTATTTTTTCCTCCTCAGTGATGTCATGTGTCACTAGTCCTATAACATTAAATTATCACATCAAAAAACTTTACAAGTATATATATAATGAATGCTACAACTATCACAAATAAATTCTTATCCAACTAGAAGCCCCCATAATTCTTTTATTTACCCCTAGAATTAAAGTCATTATTTTTAATAAGTTAAATTCTATCCATTAATGAATCATGAGAACACTTTATGATTCTCCAACATGTTTGGTTATCCAATATTATTCTTGGAAACATCTATATATGGTGGCATAAACACTTGCTTCTCAGTTAAGATTGAAACTCACAATCCCGACATCCACATCAATCAACGACTCTGGACAGTTTGGAAGTGCACGATGAGACCAAAGACAACTATGTGGATCAACGATGAGTCAACAACTTCCCCCACATGGTTCTTGACATGAGCATCACATTGGGAATTAGCTAAGCACATAGAGTGAATTTCAGCCTACTCATAAAGCTAATGAAATGGGGATAGTCGAAGCCCCATATTCGTCTTAGGGATTGTTTGGCAAGGATGATACACAGTAAAAATAAATGATATTTTGAGGAGAAATTGATTTCTCATGTTTGGAGAGATAATTTTAAAGGGATATAAATGATAAGTGGTAAAATGGAGAGAAATATATTTCTCTCCAGCTATTGTTTTTATACCACCCCAAAATTTGGATGATTTAGAATGAAATGATGGTGATGGGTTGTTAATATTTTAAAACTAAAATTTTGTCCCTATTTTATACACGTATCACAGAATAATTTCTTTTTATTTCCTTTAATTATATTCCCCAAACAAGATGGAGATAAATCTAAATAATTACTTTTCTTTTACTAATTTATTGATCGAAATGCAAGGATAAAAATTACAATCATTTCATTTTATTTCATGTCATTTATAAAATATCAAATAATTTCTTTTCTTTTAGTAAAATCTCACCAGACACTGTGTTAATCTTAAACACCTTCAAATTAATAACATCTTGTAAACACGAACATAAAATCCCTTAAATCAATAGCTCCGAATAATCATAGATCCTTAAACCCCAAGTAGCATTATTCCCGCTGTTGTCATGTTCATCGGTCTCGGAATCAACGAATGTCTTGAGATCAAATCAACATCAACATTGGTAAATACCTCCACTTCCTTGGTTTTGACTAATCACAATCAGAGTATTCTTTAATGACTGAAATCTCACCATCTTGGAACTAGTCATTCTCTTCTGATAAAACCTTTGTAAAATCATCAGAATCGGTCAGCTCCCAATTAACATTGTCGAATGGATTGACAAGCCAACTACAAGATTATATTTTACAATTTTTTAGTGAATATCAGTTTCATAATCGAAACATGTTCATATTTTTTAGTTGGACTCACCTCAAACGACATCGAGGTATTCAAAACATCAATTGAGATCGACACCATCACCCATGAACAAGAACAAATTTCTTTAGCCTTCAGATTTGGTGGAATGCCATTTTCGTGTAAAAACTTGTCTACTAGAGAAGATGGGATTTCAACTGATGTAATATAAAAATCCCATACTTCTCCATCTTCCTAAGTAGATTATATGGAAACTCAATGACATGGCTACTGGAGTGCCTCCTCGATGCATCATGATTCATGATGATTGTTGTCCATTAAAAACCACATATGTAGTTACACATAAAAATAAATTATGGAAACAATATATTTAAAAAATCAATTAATAATTTAAATTCAATCAAATTTGATCAATGAAATTTCAGATTCCAACAATTTCAATTAAACTTTTTTTCAACAGAAACCCAAATTCCAAAAAATCACTTGAATAATACAATTTCAATTAAAGAACCCATTTAAATAATCAAAAATATATATTCTAAAAATAAGTGGGAATTTAACTAGAAACATTTTTTCATTTAGACACACAAAATAATAAATTTTCATCAAATATTTAATGAATAATAATTTTCAACCTAAAATTATCTAAACTCAAAATTTCTTCTTATGAAGCACATTTTAAACTTAAAAATCTAATTAAATAATTAAAATAGATGTGGAAGAAAGCAATAAAATTGAGTCACATCAATTTTCATGACACTTAAGCTATTTCTAACTCTCATGCAATCAATTTTGACATCTTCAGTGAATGAAATATTATCACAAGAGTGAGTAATTGAAGTTCAAAAAATTAAAATTTTCATATGTATTTTCCCCTATAGATTGTATCATGTAGAAAAAATTATTTCTCTCTTAAAGAAAAATGGTTTTAGTGAATAATTGTTTTCATGTTTTATAAAATTTTTTGACACTAACAATGTCAAATAGAATTTAACAAAACATCAATTTTCAACCAAATGAAAATTTGAATTTTTCTTTACCTCTAGAAGAACAAACTTGTATAATTAGTTGAGAATAAATAAAATCAAATGAAGGGATGGTTAAGAACAATAATTAAAAATAGTGAATAAAATACTCATCAATTAGTAAAATAATAAAGAATAAAGAAATAAGTGTTCACCATAGATAATGATATTCATATCATTGTTCATTTGGATGAAAATATTATGAATTTATTTTCTAATTTAAAAGTTCAAATTCAAAGAAAATTATAAGACATTATCCCAAAAAATTGAATGCATGATGTTTTAAGAGATCTAAAAAGTGATATTCCAAATTAAATGCATGTACTAATAGAAATTAACCTCCTCTTAATGAAAAAACTCCCTTCATCCTTCAGAAAATGTTTTGACACAGTAAATAAGAATGTTAATGCTCGAAAATCAATCAATTTTGAAAACCAATTTGGTGCTTTTCATGCATTATACATTGAATCTTGGCTAAAAACACTTAAGACACCTCTCCAAAAATTGATACCCTGTAATGTTGTCATGTTGTATCCTAAGGATGGGAAATATTTAAATAGTTTTAGTTCAAAATGATTTAGCAATGTAGTACAATGTATGATCTTATTTGGAAGGGTAACATGGAATTCCAAAAATAAAATTTCCACACAAAACTTTATCTACAAAAAATTTCCAAGACATTCACAATATTCCCATTGGCCACAACCTAACATCTTAAGCATGCACAATGGAATTCCAAATTTTTTTCACGCCACAAGAAATGTACAAGAATTATTTCCCAAAGAGAAAAAAAAATTAGAACGAAATTGAACAATATACAGAGGTATTTTGAATAATGACAACCACCCATGGGTATTTGACATATATTTTAGAATGTAGAAAATAAAAAACTAAAAAAAATTTAAAGGGTGAATGAAAACAATACTCCCCAGAATGTAGAAGGTTTAACCATTCATGTCAGCCAGAGTATCATACCTTTCTTGATTGTTTACAGCTCCTTGGTTACATAATATGCATCCCAAAAAATGAAAAACTAATTAACAGTAAAATTAGAATATTACATTCAAAATAATAGAAACCAATATCCAATTTTAATGGAGTATAAATCCCGGTGGGATCTAGTTCACCACTCCTCTTGTCCTTGAAATTCAAATTGATTTTCCCTCAAAAGAATCTTCCACTATCTGTCTTTGCCTCTTTTTATATTTTATCATCTTGTTGCAACACCAACATGACATTGTAACTCCACCTACCACATGTTCTTTCAAACTCAGGGTTATTTGAAAACAATAACATTCAAAAAAATTTAAATTACTCCACCTAGACACATTATTCTCACCATGTTCTCTTTCATGAAGAACCATGAAGATTAAAATAAATATGCATTAAGGGAAATCATTATCAATCAAAAATATTATACAAGCAAAGGTTAGAGTTTTTGATATAAATCTCTAGACCCTTGGTGACTCATAGAAACTGGGAAAAAGTGATTAGGGACAATAGTGTGATAAGGGAAAAAATATAAAATAATGATTTATTTATTTAAAAAAAACAAAAATATAAAATAAAATAAAACGTTTATGGAAACATGGGTTACCCCCTATATATCACTAGTTTATAGTCCCCAACCATGATCTCCTTAAAACTAACCATAGTAACTATGATGACGTGGCATCCAGAGATAGAACTGCTACATGTGTGTTTCCTATTTATTTTTATATAATAATTGAGTGTAGGATCCTAGAACACCCTAAGTGGGGAGGGGTGAATCAGAGTATTAAGATTTTATTTCAATAAGACGAATCGTGTCCCTATGATGAGAGGAACTTGTTAAACTAGTATGATTAGATCGTGCGAATATTAAACACCCATATGTAGTAATAGAAACAAGACACAATAATTTTACTTGGTTTAACACTAAGGGCTAGTCCAAGGAGAATACATTGACAGTGTGTCCGTTGTACTTGAATCCACTAAGTTTCACTAAATACTGTGGATTATAATTGTTCATAGACCCAATGCCTTTACAATAATTTTAAGGTTAACACGGTGCCTCCCTCAAATCACTATCATTGAATTTACTTTGGTCACAACCTTAGGAGAAGTTTTACTCAACTTATCAACTTTAAGACCACCTCAATAGATTGGAATCATAAGTCTTTTTCTAGGATTATAATGAGACTTCTTGTACCATAGTCCTGAATTGATCCACATGGATGCACTGTTATTTGAAACTAGTTGTTTGCGTAAGTAAAATTTGTGAAACTCCCACCTTAGTGAGACCCCATTTATATTTCTAATATGATTTACCCATTGTGAAACTATAAACTTTCACGAAGCTCCCAGCCTTCGCCAAGCTCTCATCCTCTACAAAACTCATAGTCTTTGTGAATCTAACAACCTTCACAAAACTTCTAGCCTTCATGAAGCTTACAACATTCACGAAACATCAAACTGTCTTGAAAATCAAAGACTTCACGAAACACCAGTTTTTTAAATTCATAAGTGTCAATTAGTTCTTAACCATTCTTTTCATAATTATTCTACTCTCAAAGAGTTCTCTATTTTCAATGAATTTATTTTTTGGTAAGAGTTTCATGAAATTTGAGCAATTCACACCTTTTCAAAATTCTCTTCGTGCGTCAAATGATGTGTGGATGAATATTTATAGACAATTCATCTTCGAAATGATTTTATCCTCACCAAGGCCTTTTCAGAATCCTATTTTTTCATATTCATGAAGATCCTTTTATTCAAAAAACATCAATGAAATTATTCCATTTGCAAAGCTTCTCATAGTCACATAGATTGCCCTCATTCCATCACACTTTAACTATTCCTTATGAATCCTCTTTCAAAAACCTTCAAACCTTTACACCACACAACTCCTTCATGATTATCCAAATTTTTATGAAACTATAATCATTGTGAAATTAATGCCTTTTTCATATTGGTAAAGATTTAGTCCTGGAAATCCTTGCACTGTGAAGCTCGTCCCTTCATTCAGATTTTCAGATCCAAATATTTGGAAAAAACTGTGAAATGATGCCACCTTCATCACTATATACACTTGCATCGTAAGACCACATGTCTTGTGTAATCCGTATTCAACCCATTATGGATTGAGAAAAAAATATAATATTTTTCCAGTGGTGAAAAACCTTGGCCCCAACAATATTTTCCATTAAGATTATTAGCAATCTGTATATAAATTCAATAAAGCACCAAAATTGATTAAAAACCTTATAGGCATGGCATAACTCATCCATCACACAATGTCTATGTTATCAAATCTCAGGGTATAAAATAAGAGTGGAAAAAGAGATATTCATTCCTCGATATTGACCTATCAACCATTCGTGGAAGCCTACAATTTCTTGAATTTCATTCCCCCCCTTTGTAAATAAACCAAATGAACATATATTAAGTCTTTATTATAAAAAACAAACATCCCAAGAATCATATCTTACCTATAGACCATCATAACATTGATATACAGATTAAATTAGTTTACAAAAATGGGGATACAGGATAAACAGAAACCTCCTCATGCAATGGGAATTGGCTGAACACTGAGGTTTAACCAATTTTTCTCGATCATTGATGATTCTAAAGGCTTAGTTAGGATGTCAACCACAAGATCATACGTTCAAACATGTCCCATTTTAATCACAACTTGTTCAAATTTTTCATTGATGAAGTGATATCTAATCTTAATATTATAGGTATGAGAGTGCTGAATCTGATTTTTTGTATGATCGATCATGCACTTATTGTTATAGTGAATCACCATCGGTTGTTCCAATTAATAATTAATATCTATATGATTTTTATTCATCCACAATAGCCATGTGCATGCCTTTTTCACATAGATGTGCTATACTTCAGCCTTACTAATATAAGTGATTTATTGTTTCTTGCTTATCCATCCCACACATTTTTTTACAGTGAATAATTAACCCCCACTTATGGAATTTAGATCCACCACATCTCCAACTGAGTTAACATAAGAAATGTCAATAATTTATTACCTCTTCCTGCTATAAAGTGCAATCGTAAGATGAGAGTACCCTGCATAGGATCATAAGAATAATCTTTGATGGTTATAGTTACAATAGGGGTTAATTATAGTAAAAAAACATAGTTTATGAAGTTTAAACTAAATAACACACAAACCTTCTAATTTAAGGTTATTAGTCTCTGACTCTGTCTGATGAAATCATAGTGAAAGTAATAATCATAGTGGATTTGATTTATCATAGTACAAGAATCACAACCATGATGGATCCGATTAAATCAATGTATTGTCTTTATTATAATCATAGTAGCACAGATAAAAAAACAAAATAGAAAAATGAATGTAAAGAATCACATTATATTATATTCAGTATAACATGAACTTATAAAAACAAGTAATACAATAGCAATGTAAAAGTAAGGATGACTTACAAGCTATTATTAAAAATATTAAACACTTTTATCCTTAAGTGTAAGGTATTCAATAATCCTGACTAAAGGTATCCACAGTTATATACTTAAAATAATGTATGTCTTTCCTAACCAGGAAAGCCCTCAATAAGTTGATCATAATTTTTTTGCCTTCATATATTTTGAATCCCTCTATATGATGCTCAAATCTATCTTCCTAGCCCTGAAATTCCTTGATCCAATGGATTAGATTCACTATCTTCCTTTCCTAGAAGCCCCCAATGGAAAAAATTATCAAACACGAATACAATTTCAAAATTTCTTATGGAAACAACCCTGACAAGTATTCCTTAAGAAGATAACTCTCTGAAGGAATAAAAAAGACTATTAAAGTGAAATTCATGGTAATAATTCATTAGATGACTTGTGATAGAAAATTAATTGACTTCAAACTCATCAAATGACTTAGTCTTTATAGGCAATTTCCAAATGATCATATTTCTATGTTTGTTTCAACAGATTTTGACAACTTGTTCTTGACATCTCTTCATAAAATAATGTCCAACGTCGTATTGATTAATAATTTTACAATTTTAAAGACATTCCATTAATTTGAAATAATACTTTGTATTCTAATTATAATATCCAGTCAGTCTGATTGAAATATTTATCAGTTTTAATACAATAATCATTATGAGTGTTAGTTCGGTTGTATTAGTACCAGAATCAGTCTGATGGTGATGAAATTTTTCAGTATGATAGACATAAATAAATCCTAACAGCTGGTATAATAAAGGTGAGCCCAATTTATGAGACACATACTCATTAAGATAATTTTAATGAAGAATGTAAAGTCTATATCCCCAATACATTAAAATGTTTTCTTAGTATAGTAAAAGATAATATTTTCTACAAATATATTCTAAAACTATTGAGACAAAAAAAGGTAGTAAACATGTTTTAAGAAAGTGTTTTTATTTCTAAAACTAATGGGATGGAAAATAAAGAAGTAGAACTTCTAACTCAATAATATCCCCATTTTTAGAAAGAACCAACCCAAAACATAATTGAAAAAATAACATTAAAAAACTTACAGTCATTTGTTCATTTAAGAACTTTGTATTCAAAGTTATTCACTAAACCTTAACTCCCCATGAGTTTGTAAATATTATAAATATGATTTTGAATGTGATGAGAGAATTTAGAATAGTTTTTCCATTAAGAAATTTTTTTTCGCTTATCAAATACTATTTCCTTATGAATCTTATTCTACCCTTTATTAAAGAATCCCCATTTTGAAAAAATACCCCCTTAAAGTATTATTGTCCCCCTTGGAATAAAATTTTCCCCTTTGTGATTTTCAAAAAGGAATGGAGAATATTCTCCAGTTAACTAAAATGTAAAAAAAATAAATGAAAAAATGCATCAAACTAACTAAACATCCATGAAAAATATGAAAGAAAATATAACCAATTAGAATTGGAAATCATTCGGACAAATCAGATTTGGAAGAATATTAATTCATAATAGAAATTCAAATATTTTACAAAAAAATATTGAGAGTTCAAAAGAAAATAAATTTAATCTTTCTTTATCAAGTTTTTCATAAAATACACCATCTTCTTGAACTCCTTATAATCATTCTTTAACTTTACAACATCCTGTACTAGAGAAAATGTCTTCTGATTTTTAGCTTTGAGACGTTAAATTTCCTCAAAACACTTCTTATTCACCTCCTTTACAAAGAAAGGTTCTAATTTAGTGGATCTAAGTATGATAATATCTAACTAAAAATTCTGATCTTTTTGTTTCAAATTGTTAATGTACTATGTATGGTCATTAGTATCATCTTTGAACTATTCAATAAATTTTACCCCATCATCCATGTCTGATAATAACTAGTTGAAAGAACCTGATAAATCCACTGTAGGATTCTTTATCTCACCACATTTCTCATCATTAACTTTGACATAATAGTCAACTTAGTGAGACAACTTCACCAACTTATTAGATGACCTTTTATGAGTCTGTGAAATTTCATGAAAAAACTTCAACTATGCCTCGATTCGAATCATTTTTTCTGTTAATACTTATATAAATTTTGATTTATGATTAAGACTGTTGGAATCACCTATTTTGATAATCCCAAATCATGTTTAATTTATATGATAATCATGTTTCATTAGTTTTTATTGTGTTTTCAATTTGATATTTTGAATGTCACTACTTTTATGATTAAGTTTACAGTGTAAATTTATTCTAAGTAAATGGTCACCAGTATGAAGGACTATGTTAAGATCCTTCTACTAAAGTTTCCGATTTAGTCTACTGTTGGAGAGGTTACCTCTAGAAGGATAACATTGAGTTACTAATGCGAGTTCATAGATACGATTCTACCGCTTAAAGACTACTATTGTAGTGTTACTACTCGAGGTTACTGGTATAAGGTCACAGATTGGAATCATACCATTGGTATCTTACTAAAGACATCGCTAAATGTTTACTGTAAGAAGGTTACCATTTTATGCTTACTACTACAAGGTTTCTGTTATGAAGTTACCACTGGAAGTCTACTAATGAATGTTTACTGATGGAAGAGGCTTTGGAATTCCCACATCTACCACTGATAATCCTACTGATGAAGACTAGCATTGCATGGATGCTGCTGATAAACCTACCATTGAGAAGGCCACTACTACCAGTCTACTGATAACTATACACTTTTACTCTCCTATGTCAATTTTTACATGATTATTCAAACATTAATATTTGGTAAATTTAATTCTTCTGACATTAATTAATGTTGATTGTAGACATATCTAGAGACTGTACAAGGTCTGAGGAAGACCACACATGGTTTGATCATTACTACTATTAGACCTCAAGAATAAAATTGAAGACCGAGCTAGAGATGACTATGCTGAGTGAGAGACATTACACGACCTAACTGAAGAACAAAGAGAACACAACAACACTTACACTGTGATCCTAAGAGCTTAACGAAGATCATTTGGGGGAAAAAATTCAAGGCTTCCTTGCTGTGCTTCATCAAATCATTTTTAAAACAAGAAGATGAACACTTTAGTACCTGGATGCTTGAAATTGAATTTGCGACACACTATTTTGGAGACAACCTTCAAGAAAGGACTCGAACTGCAATTTCATCACACCAAGGTGTACAGAGCTGAACTGCAAACACATAGTTCCATTTAAACTCAATCTTATTAACATTAGCTCTGTTTTTTTCTTTATCTTACATTTCTGAGCAGTGTGTCACACTGTCTCATGTGATTAAAATGGAGGATACTGATAATCCTCACACCAAACATTCCTTGAATTTTTTCCCACGTATAACTGTGGAAGTTATTGTGTGTGGCCTAGTTGTTTGTTTTTTCCCTCGAAGAACTATGGTAGTGGTTGTGAGACCTATAATTTTTTTGATAACTATTGTAATTCCTGATACCCACTGTGAATAAAGTTTATTGTTAATATTAACTACTTGGTGGTGAGTGGCAAAAGTGGAGATGATTAATTCTCGTCTTGATATTGAACCACATTTTTAATTATGTTGTGTACTTGATTTTTTAATTCATTATTTTCTTATTTTCCGCTACTTATAATTTCAAAAACAGAAAATTGTTTTAAATTAAATCTGATAGTTAGTTTTGGCTTATGTGTATAAGTGTTTAATTAAAAAAACCTATTTCAAAAATTGGATAAGTTTTCTATACTTATTCAACTGAGGACTAATCAACATTTTAGAAATTTTTTGAGCAATTGAACATTTATATCACTACTGCCTTAATTGACTATGTTGTTTCAAATTTGGGGATTTTATTGCAACGCTTTTTAACTAAAATTTTAAGTAGGAACTCAATTCATCCCCACTTGAGTTTCCACCTGGAAAAATATTTGGTTTCAGATCATAGTTTATTGATAATATCGGAACTATTTTTAAGCTTTTTAAATTTTTTTCAACTACTATTTTAGTTGCATCTTAATGATCTTTATTTTTTATCATATCTAAATTTTTTAGTTCTTTAATTTCTAATTAGCTATGGGTAACTGATTTGAGGGTGAGGCTACTAACATGCCACCTTTCTATAATGGTAATAACAATTCTCATTGGAAAATGGAAATGAAAATGTATCTAGAGAGCATGGGTCTTGAATTATGGGACATAATTTATGTACAAAATGTATTACCTGCTACTTCTAGGGACACATGGTCTCAGTTGACTAAATCTATGTATAATAATAAAGGTAAAATAATGAATTCATTTTATTGTTCTTTAGGTGATGATGAATTTAATAGAATATCTTACTGTAAAACAACATATGAAATTTTGGATACTTTGGCTATTTCACATGAGGGAACAACCAATGTTTAAGAAATGAGATGAAATACTTATACTGTTAAATGTGATAATTCTAAAATGAATCAAGATGAACCTATATTTGAAATGCATCTCAGGTTAGATGAAGTAGTAAATACCATGAGTTTTTTTGGGAAATTAGTGGAAAAACAAGGATCAGATTATGTGATTGCTTCGATGACTTCCTAAAAGTTGGAGAGGAGCTTCTGTTTCTATCTGAGAATCCTGTGACATAAGCAACCTACCACTGAAGGAACTAATTAGAAAACTCAATTTGTATGAAGAATAGCTTATCATGAATCAAGAAGTAGATAAAGAACCATGAAAGAAATCTATAACATTCAAGACATCTACCTCAAAGAGAAAAGGTATGGAAGAAGTTCAAGTTCTTATAGACAGTTCCAATAGTGATGATTCGGATTCTGATAGTGATGTAGAGTCAAATCATCTTTCTACAAGATTCAAAAAGATATAAAAAAAGAATAAGTTCTTTATAATGTCAAACTATTGAGGAAGGTATGATAGTAAAGGACATTGGAAAAAGGACAAAAAATTGATTGACAAGACAAATGAGATAATATTCTAGGAGTGTAAATGAAAAGGTCATGTGCAGGATGATTTCCCCAAGATGAAATTTAAAAAGAAATATGAAGACAAGGGAAAGGGATATAAAAAGGCTATGAAAGCTACTTATAGTGATTTATAAGATAGATCAAATAGATTTGACACTTCTGATACTTAAAAGAATAGTCATGAAAACCTGTGTTTCATGATAGAAACATTTGAGGCTACACTTAATTCTCTTTTATATAATGATTAATATTTTGGGAATGAATGTGAATCATAAAATGATGAAAATATGACTAAGGATGAGATGTTTGAATACTGTGGAATTCTTGAGGATATAATTAATTATATTAATGATTAATATAAAACATTAAAAAAAAACATGAATTAAAATACAATTATAAGTATAATTTGGAAATTGAAAAGGAAAAACTTTCTCAACTTTTAAAATTAAATAATGAACATAAATTATCAAATGATAAATTAAATATATATCTTGAGAAGTTTATTGCCAGTAGGGATTCCTTAACTCAGTTTCTAGGGAAACAAATCGCTCCAAAATAAATAACTAGTCTAGGATATCATCAAGGATAAAGAAGGATTATTAATAACCAATTTGTTCCAAAATTTGGGCAATTCACTGCTAGTTCATGTTTTGGATAATCTCTTGGAAAACAATTTCCTAAAGGACCTAACAATGTGTTTATGTCTCAAAATATGTATGTTGATTATTGGAATCCTATAATACAAATATATTTTCCCAAATCATTACTTTCTAACCTTTATGGACCCAAGAATATATTTGTACCAAAGTTACCCCATGTTTAATTTGTTTTGTAGGAAAATTGGCTAAAGCGTTCATGTAAAACCCATTGGTACATGGAAAGTGGATGTTCAAGAAATATGTTTGGAGACTTTTCATGCTTCATGATCCTATTCAAAGTTGATGGTTGACATGTTACATTTGGTGATAATGCTAAGGGAATGATTGTCAGCTCCTGCCAAATGGGTAACCCTAATACTATATTAATTTAAAAATTAATTTTGGTTGATCTGTTAAAGTAAAATATACTTAGCATCTCTCAGTTGTGTGATGATGGTATTAATGTTATTTTTGAAAATTATGCATGCAATGTATTTAATTATAAAAACGAATTAATATTCACTGCTATTAGAAATGAAAATGTATATGCAGTTGATTTAAGCTATATAGCTAAAAAAATGATCCTTGTTTAAATGAGTTTCATAAGGAATCTTGGTTATGGAACAGAAGATTTGGACACAACAATGTGCACTCAATTCAGAAATTAACTAGGAAATTTTTAGTTAAAAACATTCTTAAATTTTAATTCCCACTCAACCAAATTTTCAATCCTTGTCAAAAGGGAAAACAACACAAAGTTTCTTTCAAACCAGAGAATGAAGTTTTAACTTCTCAACCAATTGATTTGATTCCCATGAATTTTCTTGGACCATGCTCAGTTTCAAGTTTAAATGGGAATTGTATGTCCATGTTCTTGTGGATAATTTTTATAGGCACAAATGGGTATACTTTCTAGCTCACAAAAGTGAAGAATGTTCTTACCTCATTAAGGACTTTAATTCTATATAAAATCTTAGTGACTTAGAATTAAGGCCTTGAGAAGTGATCATGGACATGAGTTTGAAAATCAAGAGTTTGAATCTTTTTTCTCACATACTGACTATAATCAAAATTTCTCTACTCCTAGAACACCTCAACAAAATGTAGTTGCAGAAATAATAAATATGACACTTTAAGATATTTCCCAAACTATTATTAATGTGTATTACTTGCCTATCTATTTTTCGGTTGAAGTTGTTAATAGAACTTCTTACATCATCAATAGAGTTTTAATTAGACATATTCTTAAGAAGACCCCTTATGAGCTATTGAAAAATAGTAAGCCTAAGGTTAATTGCATAATAATTATATATTATAAATTAATTATCCTTAATAGTTAGGATAATCATGAAAAAATTTCTTCCAAAAGAGATGAAGAAGTTTTCCTAGGATACCCAATCTCCAGTAAAGCCTATAGGTTATTCAATAAGGGAACCAAATCTGTGGTAGAATCAATTCATGTCAAATTTTATAAGACTGATCCACATGATCCTAAAACCTCTCTTGAATATCATGAGAATGATATGTCAATTCTAGACCTTAATGAAAAAAATAGTGAACCACTAGTGAAAACAACTGGTTGTAGAAATTTTAAAGAATCTGAGCCTATTGAATCTGAACCTATTGCTAGCCACAATTAGTATATTACAACAAATTTTAAAGGTATTAAAACTGTCAAGAACCATCCTTTAGTTGTTTTAGTATGTGATCTAAATAGAGGGACCCAAACTAGAGTTTTCTCTGAGAAACCTGGTTTGAAATCATTATTTTTTGTCCTAGGATGAACCCAAAAATATTAATGATTCTATTAATTAGGAATCTTGGGTGATAAAAATGAAAGAAGAATTAAATAATTTTGAAAGACACAATGTTTGGGAATTAGTAGAAATGCCTAAGAACACATTGACCATAGGCACTAAATGGGTGTTTAGAATCAAAGTTTATGAGTATGGAAATATGGTTAGAAAAAAGTATAGATTACTTGCACAATAATATAATCAAAAAGAAGGAATAGACTATGAAGAAACCATTGCACATGTATCAAGACTAGAATCAATTAAGATACTACATTCTTATGCAATTCAAATGAATTTCAAACTTTTCAAATGGATGTTAAATGTGCGTTTCTAAGTGGTTATATGGTTGAGGATGTGTTTGTTGAACAACCACTATCTTTACAAATTCCTAATTTTTAAATCATGTTTTCAAAATTTTCAAAGCTTTACATGGTCTAAAAAAAGCTCCTAGAACATAGTATGATAGGTTTAGTTCTTTTTTTATTTCAAAAGGTTTTACTAAAGGGATAAATGATCCTAATATTTTTATTAAAAGGATTTATAAATATGTTTTGATAGTAAAAATTTATGTAGATGACATTATTTTTGGATCCTCTAAATATTGTTTATGTACTGATTTTTCAAATATGATGCAAAATTAATTTGAAATGAGTCAAATGGGGGACCAAAATTTTTTCCTTGTATTTCAAATTTTTCAAAATACTAATGGTATTGTTTTAAGTAAAAGAAAATAAACTAAGGATTTTTTGAAATATTTTGGTTTGGATAGTAATAAAGGTAGTGATACACCTATGAGTACCACTTGTAAGTTGGACGCTAATGAAACTAGTAAACCAGTGGATCAAACCAACTATAGATGTATGATTGGGAGTCTGATCTACCTTAATTCTATCTAACCAGATATTATGTTCAGTGTATGTATGTGTGATCATTTACAAGCCAGTTCTAAATAATATCATTTAAATATTGTTAAAATAATTTTTATATATCTCAATTATACTACTAACTTAAGAGTATTTTTTTCTAAAAGGACAAGCATTTGATTTGATAAGTTATTCGGATGATGACTTTTCCAGATTCATGTTAGATAGAAATAGAAACTGTGGAACATGTCACATTTGGGAAAGTCATGAGTATCATGGTTTAGTATGAAACAGAACTCTGTTGCATTATCCACTGCCAAAGTTTAATATATAGTTGTTAGTAGTTGTTATACTGAAATTAAGTGGATGAAACACACTTTACTAGAGTATAAATATCAATTAAAACATGTGACTATAAGTTGTGATAATAAATGTGCTATTAACATCACAAAAAATAACATATCTCATTCTTGGAAGGTGCATATTGATATGAGACATAAATTCTTGAGAGATCATTATCAAAGAGTTGATATCACTCTTGAATTCATTAGTAGTAAACATCAATTGGTAGATATATTCACAAAGACTTTGAATTATGGGAGGCTAAATTACATCAAACTTGAGTTAGGTATGATTATTTTTAGTTAAATACCACACTATTAGGACACCTCCCCATTAGGACACCTCACTATTGGACCTCACTGTTAGGACACCTAACTATTAGGAAACCTCATTGTTGGACCTCACCGTTAGGACACCTCACTGTTGGACATCACCATTAGGAAAACTCATTGTTAGGACACCTCAACACTGGACCTCACTGTTAGGACACCTCATAGTTAGGACACCTCACCATTGGACATCACTATTAGGACACCTCACCAATTTCCAGAATCTGAAACCTTTTAATTTTATTCATTTCATTCACTTGATTTGATTTTCAATCCCTAAATGATAAAAACATGTGCGAAGTCACATTTTGATCCACTTCAATCCTCTTCTGAACCTTTTGATTCTGAGTCCATTCACATAACCTACTACTAGAACCCTCAAACCACATAAAATTTCAATTGTAAGAGTAAATAGACCGATGGTTGGTGATGAAGGAGATTCACCGAACCCTAAGAGACCTTTAGCTAAGTCTAGTGGAGGAATAAAAGTTATGGAAAACTTGATCAATCCACATTTATCAAAGCGAGAAATCAATGAAGAGAAAGAATTATGTTCAGAATGGATGTTGTCAAGAAAGTCTCAGGTGATAAAGGCACTCAAAGCTAAAGATGGGGTAGAATGCTTCACAAATAACAGTGGAACATATTACCTAAAGGCTATAAAAGAGTTTTATGAGTTTCTAAAGTTTGAAAAATCTAAGGATGGGAAATGAATGTTTTCAAAGGTAAACGGAGTTGGTGTGAGAGTTTCTTATATTGAATGGGATGAAGGTTTAAGAGTCCCAAATGAAGGCATATTTTACTATTATTCTATAGTGGTTCGTCCCACTGGTGATTTTCTCAACTATAAATAGGATTTGGCCAAACTGATATATAGTGGAATCCCTAGAAAGGTAGCTGATACAGAGATGGATGGGGAACATATATTACTATTTACGTTTATCCAACATGTCTTGAGGCCCTGTAGAGGGGAATTTTCTAATTTGTAATATGAGTACATATTTTTTCTATATTTTTTGAATCATTGAAAAGGGATAAACATTTGCTGAGATTTATGGTTTAGTTGGAGGATATGACTACGCCTGGATCCAATACAAATTATTTGTTTCATTCCTAGTTGATATCATTGATGTTGAAAGTGAAAGGTGTTGCTGTAGATAAGGTTGAAACCACAGTTGTAAAGGACAACTTCTGTATTACCAAAAATGAATTGCAGGTTTATGAAGATAAATTAGAACCCTTGGAAAAGGGAATGGGTGAATGATTGGGTAAGATATATGAAGACTTCAAAACTGTTGTCAATACTAGTAGGCCAAAGCATAAAATAGATCTAGGTTTAAAATCTGATGAAGTGGAACTAGTGTATTCAAATGAAGAAGCTGAGGTTGCTATTGTCCAAGAAAGAGAGGATTCTCCTGTAGATGACACGAGTGATCCTAACTTTCTATCATGTCCCAATGTTGGTGTTGTATCATTTTGTGAGCCTAGTCCACCAAAGAAATTTCCCAGAAGAGAGACTATCCTAAGTGAAACTGAAGATGAAGAAACCAATGAAAAAGAATGCGAGGAGAATGTCTTTTGAGACATTATTGTTGGAGAGACATAGTGGAGGAGGATGGAGTTGAATATGATCATGAGGAGTCTAAAACAACTGATGGTGATGAATGTGAAGAATATTGACTAAGTCTTAGTCCTTTGATAGTATATATAGTAATGGAAGAGAATGAAAAGGAAGAGGAAGTAGAATCTGATAAAGCTGGCATTGAAATAGAAGTGGTTGAATATTCTGTAGAAGAATTCGTGGTAAACTCTATTATTGATTCCATTGACCAAGGATGAATGGTAGTTGAGACTTCAGTTGTCCGGAAGGATTCTCCATGTGTGGGGGAGAAAATTATTTCCACAGGTTCTCTAATGAAACCAGTGATTCTTCTACCTTAAGATTATGTAAATAATGATGACTTTGAGTCATTGAAATCAGATTTTCAGAGATGCTTTGATGAAAGATTCATTTGGATAGAGAGAACAATGAGTCTAAATTAAGAGCATGTGGCATCAATTTTGGAAAGAGTGATGTCTATCATTCAATCTAATCTGCTACATGAAGTGATGGAATTCCAGAATCAGTTAGGAACCTTGTAAGAATATGTGGAGACTGTGAAAAAGTTAGTTTTGAGTTTAGACTCATATATGGCTTCTAGAGATCAAGTGGAAAAAGTCATTCAGTATGTTAATAGTTTTGTGTAGAAGATAATAAATTTTAGGAATTTAAGAAGCCTATGGAGGATCATGTGAATGTTCAGTATAATGATGTGAAGAGGTTGATCAGTGGATTGACTTAGTCTTTTAATGAGACAATGGATTTTACCATGGAACCTTTGTGTGAATCTTCTTCCTCATCTGCCTCCCGTCCAATTGATCTAGAATACTTCAGATCAATTGTTATAGAATAAATGGAGAAGCTCTCTGGTGTATGTATCTCAAATCCTCAGTTTTTGACTCAAGTCATTTCAACTACCAGATAAATTTGTAAGATTGTAGGTGATTACATGAAGGAGGCTACCCATGATCAAAAGGCAATAAAAAATTATATTTAATTCTATTATAAAAGGGTTTATAATATGCATCAGTTGGATAGTCATTTCAATATGCTGTTGGAGAACATGAGGATGCCTCCTGTCACATAGTATTTTAAGAATCAGGTTAACAGGCTTAGAGAGTTGACTCCTTCTTTGGAAATGTTCATGGAGAATAAGGATGATTTCACCTTAGCTATGGAAAGAGGAGGAAGAATCATTATGAATTTTTGGAATATCCTTATTCCATTTCTCCATATGGATTGTACTCCTATTATTATCCCACAAGCCTTGAATTACTCCTCACCTGCATCAGGATCTACTAGTGCTATCCATTTTTTGACTACTGCCCAGGCTATCAGAAGAATGAATCTAATGATTACTCAGAGATATACTTATTATTGATCTAGAGATGATTCTGTAGAAACTCCACCTAACATTCTTACTATTATAGCAATGCTTGTATCTCAATATTTTGAACCTGTCTCCTCAAATCCCAATGGAAAAGCTCACTTGGACCTCTCTGGAGTGGATGGAATGCATGCTAACTTTTTTGATAGGGATCACTATACTCTTTGTTTTTTATAGTGTACTCCTATTTCATTAATACAAATATCACATTTTGTCTCCTGTTGTCTTATTTTTTTGATAATCAAAAAGGGATATAATTTTTATGACTGGTGCCCATGCAAATATGACATCCTTATAAATTTATGATCTAATATATTTTCAACAATAATATTGGTTCAATTTTATGTTATTTCATCTCTGATATATCATTATTATAGCTCTGATTCATTGTATATTTTTTACCCATTTCTCTAATACATATTGGTTCTAGCTCTAATTCAATATGGTTTTATTTGGATTTTGATATTTTAGTTGAAAAGGTTTTAACCCTGATACCATGTATATTGACCTGATACTGCTGAAGATATTAGAAAAATTACATGCACTTAACTCTGATACAATAATACACATTCTAAATTTCACTTCAATAATCTGTGATAATCAAAAAGGGGGAGATTGTTGGACTCACATGTTTTGATAATCCCAAATCATGTTTCAGTTATATGACAAACATGTTTAATTAGTTTTTATATTTTTATCATGTAACAATTACACATTTTTTAACTAAATACTTTCTTTATTAAGTTTACAGTGTAAAACTTTTCTACGTAAAAGGTCAATGGTATGAAGGTCTCTATTAATATCTTTCTATTTAAGTCACTGGTTGAGTCTAATTTTGGATAGGTTACTGCCAGAAGGTTACCGCTGAGGAACCTTACAACTGAGTTACCAATGCGATTTCATCGATATGAGTCTACCGCATAAGGGCTACTATTGTAGAGTTACCACTAGAGGTTACTGGTATAAGTTCACTGATAAGAATACTACGACTAGAATCTTACTAAATTCACCTCTAAAAGGTTACTGTTATAAGGATACCATTTTAGCATTACTGTTACAAGGTTTCTATTATGAATTTACTGCTGGAAGTCTACTAATAAAAGGATACTACTGGAAGAACCTTTGGAATTCACATGTCTATCACTAACAAGCCTACCAATGAATCAAACTATTGCAAGGATACTGTTGATAAGCCTACCATTGAGAATCTACTGTTGAGAAGGATACCTCTACTAGTCTACTGATACCTATACTCTCCTACTCTACATTTTCAATTTTTTTAAGATTATTCTAACTTCCATATTTAGTAAATTAAATAATTTTGACATAAATTGATGTTTATTGAGACATATTTAGATAAAATATGAGGTATGCGGAGGATCTCATGTGGTTTGATCATTCCTACTATCAGAACTCAATAATAAAATAGAAAATCGATCTAGAGAAGACTATTCTAAAGGGGAGACATTACATGACCAACCTCAAGAATTAGGCGAACTCACCAACACTTACAATGTGAACCCAGGAGCTTCACGAATATCATTTGGGAGAAAAAAAATCAAGGATTAATTTCTATGCTTCATCAAATCTCCATAAAACCAAGAATCTGAACACCTTAGTACCAGGAATCCAGAACCTGAAGTTGCAACACTCTATTTTGAAGAGAATTTCCAGGGAAGGACTCAAACTACAATTTATTCACACCATGGAGTCCAGATCTGAATTGAAAACACATAGATCCTTCTAAACTTAATCCTCATAACATTAGTACTATTGTATTATTTATCTTACATTTTTGAGCAGTGTGTGTTTTTCTGTTATACACATATTTTCTCCAGTGATTAAACTAGAGGATACTGAAAATAATTAAACCAAACATTCCTTACATTTTCTATTTCTCATATGTCACTAAAGAAGAGGCAGTGTGAGGACTAGTTTTTGGTTTTTCCCATGAATAACTATGGTATAGGTTGTGAGACCTGGAAAGTTTGTGAAAACTGTTGTAATGACCGGTAAAGGATGTGTATCAAGTTTATTGTTAATATAAACTGCTTGGTGGAAAGTGATCACCAAGTGGAGAGGATAAAGTCACATCCTCATACTAAACCTCTTGTTTAATTCTACTATGTACTTTATTTTTTAACACTCTATTTTCTTATTTTTTTCTGGTTATTATTTCAAAAACAGAAAATGGTTTTACATTAACTCTGATAGTTTGTTTTGGTTGGTGTGTATATGTCTTTAATTCCGAAAACCTGTTTCAAAAGTTGGACATGTTTTTTACAATAACTTAACTAAGGACTAATCATAATTTGAGAAACATTTTGATTTATTGAAAATTTATATCTATAATTATTTAAATAGCTTGGCTGTTTCAAATTAAGGGATTTTATAATAATGATTTCTAACAGAAATTTTAAGTAGGAACTCAATTCACCCCCTCTTGAGTATCCACATAGAACAACAAACACTATCTTGAATTAACTGATACATTACCTATAGGTTTGGAAAATATCGAATAATTCCTTCCAACATTCTCTAATCATAGAAAATATAATCAAAACCTTTCTATGTTATCATTCTAGCAGAGTCTGATTGTTCTAGCTCAGTATTAGGATGTATTTTCTTATTGGTTCTTATATTAGATTATTTTTCTTTGTTTTTATCTATCTTTGAAAAAACCTTTTCATCTTCCTTCGACACATTATTAAAATATGAATATTCCATAATTTCCACATATGTATTAGTGTTGACTTTTATATTAGCTTTTGTTTTTGAATTTTGATATTCTTCCTCTTTCATTGATGATTGATCGAATTATTCTTCTGATGAAGATGATTCTTTATAATAACACTTTTATTATTCATCCTTATCATTTTTAGAAGGTAAACATGATGATGATGAATAATATAATGATTCTTTTTCAGACAAAGTTTCTTCATAGTCATCATCTTTTTTTCATTATGTTCTTCCTCTTCTTCATCCAATTCTTATGTTTATATTTATAATTATTCATATTATTATTCTTCTTCTTATTATTCTTCTTATTGTTTTTCATATTTTCCTTCTCTATCAACAGATTCATCAATTTCCTTATCAATATCATCGTGAAGTTTCCTATAATTATTGTGATCTCCCTTACCTGTTGGTTGTAGTAAAAATTATTTTTCTTAAACTACTGGAACAATTTCTTCATTAAAATGTTTACTTTTCCCTTTATAAACAACTAATGGTATATCAGCATGAAACACAACTATTTCTTCAAATAATAAAACACCATTGGGTATGATTTGATCAGTGTGGAATTATAGTAAAATAACATTCTTAGAGTCTCTTTCAAATATTTTTAACAAATTCCTACAAAGCTGAGCTTCTTGTAATCTTTTCTTCTGTTTATTTTTCATATTTTTTTCATCCATCATTTTGATAGTTATAATCTTCAATGATTTGGATTTTGTGAGATGAAGTATAATTTTAACTTCTTTAGGTTATTTCTGATATTTCTTTTCCATCATCTCTATGAAAACATCATTAATAATTTTCATTTACTTCATACATTTCTTTAGAGGAGAGGTATCCACCTTCCTCTTCTTCTTCTAACCAACCTTTTCTATTTTCTTTGATGGATCTTCATTTGATTCAACACCATAAATTTTTTGTATAAAATTATTTGATTTTTCATCAAAGACCAATCTTATTTTTTTATTGTACCCTCACTGATAAATTAAATATTCTCCCTTATAAGATAAAATTTATTTGCTTCATTGAAAATTACCATTCACTATACCACCATATTACTTATAAAATATGGAAACATGATAATATCGGATTTTATAGAGGAGGTTTTTATATTCTCCATAGTGATAAGGATAAACCTATGAAGATCTATCTTCCTCATACTAACAAGACAATACAATATGAAAACATTTGATACCTACATGTTATCTTTATCTCCTTTTCTCAGAATTAGAAACCATTTGATCCAAAGGGAAACTACTCAGTTTTCTAGAGTTAGATGTGAAACTTTTAAAACTTTTTAAAAATCCAAAAACAATGATTCTTCATCAATTTTATTATTAAACATTTTGAGATTATATAGAAATTTATGAGATGGACAATACACTTCACCTCCTGAAGGTATTCCAATAAGATCAACAAGTTTCTTTTATGATACTTTATATCAATTTCAATAAATAGAAAAGGAAACATTTTCTTTCTCGTCATCCTTGATGAACTAAATAGATGCATAAAATTTATAAACTAAATCTGGACAGTTGAGGGAAAAATCTTTATCTGGATTTCCACACAAACAGATTCCCAAACATTGAAAGATATTATCTTATTCAGATTAAAATCATATATCTCATACCATTATCTTACAACAAAACATTCTCTTAATACAAAACACATCGCATAATCCTCCTTGGTTTCCACTGGGTTTGGATTATGAAAATGGTAATCGAACATAATTAAATGTTGTTAGTAGTGGGGAAATTGAAGGGTGAAACACATCGTGAGAACAACCCACTAAAGAAATTATGTGGTATAGAGCGGTATCCCTCCGATATATAGGAACATGGGGTGAAGGTTCGTATTCCATAAGATGGTCAATGATTAATATTATAACCTAGAATGATCTAACAACCATGATTTATCCAAATAATTTTTTAAAATTGTTTTTTAACTCTAAATGTTCTAATAGTTTTATCATATTTAGGATCATTATAATTAGAAAACATTTTAAAACATTGAAAAACAAAACATAATTTTTAAAAACATAAACGTCTAATGAAAACAACAATTAGAAACTAATCATGATTGAATAGTGTAAAAACTAAAAGAATAGAAGAGTACATTTCAGAGTGGAAGGTGTTATCATTATAATTAACCTAATATTCTTGTTTTTTCTAAATAGATTATGATAGTTTTGAAAAAAAATAAAGACTGAGTAAGATATTTTTTTTAAAAAACATTTGAATCCGAAAAAGTTATTATGAAACTTTGAGTCTGAAAATTTTGTAACACTTTAAGAGTCTAGATTTTTTTTGAATTATAACATAATTTTTTTATAAAATGTTATGAGTTTGGAAAACTCTTTACAAAAAAGTTTTAGAAAAGCTAAAATTTTTAGAAAACATATTTTTGTAAGAAAAACTATGATTTTTATTAAACTAAAAAGAGTATCTTAATTTAAATATAGTTGTAAAAAATAAGTAGATATAAATGATTAATTTACTTTTATCATTCATAGATTCTATTTAATATCTTCAAATCTATCGAAACTAGTAGGTTTAGTTAAAATGTTTGCTATTTTTTCTTTCATTTTGATGAATTATAAAATTATATACCCTTGGAGTGTGTGATCCTAAAAAAATGGTGTCATAAATATTTATATATATTTATATATTCTTAGCATGGGATTGATGTTCTGATTCAATACATAAATTAATGACACTTAAATTATCAGAATGGATTTGAGTTTTAGTAAAACTCCGTAGTCAGTGAGTATGTGTTACATCCACAACACATTATCAAAAAAACATTCAGATACCACATATTTGGATTCAACAATGTAAAGTCCTACTGATTGATTTTTCTTAGAAGACCAAGAAACTAAAAAATCTCCTAATAAATGAAATGATCCTAATTCTATTTTCCCATCCATTATACATCCACTAATGTTAGCATTTGAAAAACTTTATAGTTTGAAAACATTTATAGATGAATAGAAAAGTCCTTGATCCATAGTTCCCTTAAGATAATGAAAAATTCATTTTGTATATTTTAAATGAAAAATATTTGGATTTTATTGATATCTTGCACATAAGAATACTTAAAACATTAAATATGGATGACTAGCAGTTAAGTAAAGTAAAATTTCTATCATACATATAAAAATATTCTTATAAACTCATTTCTCAGCCTCATCAAGATCTAATTTATTAGGTGTGAGAATAGAACTAATGATACTTTTAGTATTTTTGTATCTAGATTTCATAATAATGTCTTTTATATAATTATTTTGATATATAAAAATTCCTTCTAGTTTTTTTGAAATTTCAAAAATAAGGAATTATGTTAACTCATCCATCATACTCATTTCAAACATAGATTTGATGATATCTTTGAAGGAATATTTTAAAAATTATTGAGTTGATCTGAATATAATTTCATCAACATATATTTAATCAATTATAATGTTTTATTTACTTTTTTTATAATAAGTGTTTGATCTAAAACTCCCTGAACAAATTTTTTTTGTTACATAAATCTAGTTAATCCTTCATACTAAGATCTATGGGCTAGTTTGAGTCCATATGAATACTTTCTATTTTCATAAACATGTTTTGGATGTTTTTTATTTTTAAAACCAGTGGTTGTTAAACATAATCTTGTTTATGAACATATCCATTATGAAAAGAACAATTCACATCCATTTCGAATAGTTTGAAATTAATGAATGATGTAAAGGATAGAAGTATTAAAATATCTTAATGTCTTACTAATGATGCATATGTTTCTTAGTAATCAATTCTCTATTATTGATTATAAACCTTAGAAATATTTCTATATTTATTTATTATAATTATTCCATTTTCATCACACTTTATCCAAAAAACCCCATTTCAATCCAATTATAGAAGTTTCTATAGGTAATTCAAATAATGTCCAAATTTTGTTCCTCTCAAATTCATTGAGAACATCTTGAATTTCCTTAATCAAAACCTCATCACCTAATGCCTCATCAAAATTATTAGGTTCAAATTGGGATAATAAATCTAGATGTTCAATTTAATTTCATAAGGAACTACTAGTCCTAACCATTTGATCTACATCACCAATGATACTTTCAGTAGGACTATTCCTAAGAAATATCAATCTTCTTGGGTTTTGAAATGTATGTTCTTCAATAATAGGTAGAATATCTTCCTGATGAATAACATTAGAATATAAATATTAATTTATATCATCATGAGAATAACTTTCAAATAAATATTGAAAATTAGTTTTAGAAATCACACTCGAAGATATAGTGGAATAACATTAAAATATTCCCCCATCGGATTTGGGTGCAAATTTATGTAAATTGTCTTTCGTAATCAAGATAAATAATTTCCAACCAAAAAAATTAAAGTATGAAATTTTTGGTTTTCATCCGGCCCACAACTTGTAATATTTTTATTATGAAATAGACTAATTAATACTCAATTTATAGTATAACATGAAGTACTAAATATTTCCTCTCAAAAAAATTAATAGTTGTGTATTCAATAAATATGGTTCTTTTTATTTATACAAGATTTTTATTTTTTATTTCAACTACACCATTTTTCTAGGGGTTCCGGGTGATGAAAAGTTATGTTCTGTATATTTCATACTAATTTTTTTTTTCAAAATTAGAATTTAAAAACTCTCTATCATGATCACAATAAATTGTTATCAAGGGATTATTTTTCAAATTTTTTATTTTAGACATAGTATTTATAAATAATAGTTGGCATAATATTTCTTTGTGAGAAAATAAGCCCATATGTATCTAGTGTAAAAGAAAACTAAGACATATATATAGTGTTTTCCTCCAATAATCCCAGTTTTTGAATGATAAAATAATTCCATTGGCACTAACTATAAAGCATAAGTATTTTAGACTTCAATAATAGATTTAAAACTATACTATTGGTTCTTAACATATTGGAATGATTCACAAACTTTTCAAGTATCACAACTATGTTTTAATATATCCTTAACATTTCCATTATTAGTCAAACTAGATAAAATTGTAAGGTTATATTTTCCTAATATTATATTCTATAAATAAGATTTATATTCCATTTCCGTAAGGAAAGGTATGTCATGACTCCTAATGTATTCTATGTTATGTGTATAAACATTCTCATTCCTTTTTTCAGATGGAATAAAATCACCCTTAGAACTATGTACTAAACATTTATAATTCCTAAAGCTCACAAGGTAACCTTCATTACAAAATTTAAATATTCTTATATGTTTGTTCTTATTTCATATAAAAAAATTTAAATAAGTGTGTTTATAAGAAGAACTATATTATATTTAATGATAATCTCTCCTTGATAATTATCTCTGAAAGTTAATTTTACTCCTTTCATTTTGATAATATTTTTGTAGAGGATTTTGTTTCTAGTAATATTCTTATAATATCCATTATCCATGTACCAAATCTTTTTTTGGTACTATCATTGTTATCCTAAAAAAATATATTATAATTTTGGTATCCAAACATTATTGGGTCTAGTATTTTTAGAAAATAATATTTTTTTGTAACTATATCTATCTAACATGGTTTTAAAAAAATATTTCTTCATTTGAAAAATAGGCTTTATAAAAGACTATTTATTTAACATTAAGAAGAAATTATTTTTCTAGTACCCACCACTCACACACTAAGTGAAAAAATGAAATTTTAGGAACACATTTTTTTTACTAAAAACAACTTTTTTATATGTATAACCCATTCCTGTGTTATCACTATAATGATGAATTTGTTTGGACATTTTATCAAAATTTCACTTTATGGATATAAAATTTGACAAAGGATTCATCAAAGAATAAATTTCAAACTTTTGTTTTACTAATAAATCCTCCTAATCATTAATAATATTTTTGGAACTAAGTTTATCAAAACAATTTTATAAACTATTTTTCTCAAAAAGTACTTTTTCTATATCTTATAAAATAGTATTTTTTTCAGAAATAGTTTTGTCAGGATCTTTTGAAATATCTGATATTTCATTTGTCAAAACATTTATTCTTGAATCAGCCTTAGAAAGTTTAGCTTTAAAATTATCAAGTTTTTCTTATTCAAATTTTACCATTTTTATTTTATAAATGATTTTCAAAATAGGAAAACTCATCATAACTTGGAAGAGTATTATCTTATACTGAGGAAGATTCTTCACCTGAACTTGTAGAATTTTTCTAATTTGGATAATTAGCATTTAAATACGTTTTGGAATGGTTTTCAAATGTTTGTACCTTATCTATGAGTCCATTATTTACAATGGGTACTTTAGCAAAAAAACTATGTTTATCTGTCCAATAAATTCATTATCTGAATAACTTTCAGAAGAATCACCTCCACTGGAACTCCTTGTGTCAACTGCCTTCAATAATTTCTCACCTTTATAATTTAATTATTATTTGATTTTATTTCTGTATTATTTTCCTTTCTATATTTCCTTGTCATCTTTGGACAATTTAGTCGGATATTTCCAGCTTTCTTATATTCATTTCAAGTGACTTCATCTTTCTTATCACTTTTATCATTAGGAACATTATTGTATTGGTATTGAAAATATTTCTTTCCAAATAGTTTTTTCATACTTGTTTCGAGATTAACTAACTCGTTATCATAATTTTATGAAGTTCTAGAATCCGATTTTACAACTAATTTCTTCTTCCTTGAAGATTTAACTACTTTCAAAGAAATATGAACTTTAGAAGGTAAGGTAGATGTTGTAGTACAAGAAACACCACCATTTTTATTTTTTGATTTCTTAGCGTCTATTTTAAGTCTACCCTCATACTACAAAAGGGTTCCAATAAGATAATCCAAAGTAAGATTATTCATCTTTCATATATCATCAACAACTATTCTTTTTTATTACCATTCATTTGGCCTATAATTAATCATCTTTTCCACAAGGATTTCATCATCAAGACCCTTCTCACCAATATATTGTAAACTATTTATTATTTTCATAATCCTTTGGTTCATCTTTAAAATATATTCTTGTCATGACCCCCTCCCACCAAAGATGCCCCTCCTGAGCTGGAAATGGTGAAAGGGAGATAATGACCCTCGAGTCCCGCCTCCAGTAGGCCACGGGTTGGCGACTAGCACCAAGGGTATGAGTTTTCACAAATATGGGAGGCATTACCATTTTTATTATTTTGGATCGGGAAATAGGACAAGTCAACCACCAAAAAGGGAAAAGAACAAGTGTATATAAATAAACCCAAACCAAGCCCACATGCATGTTTAAAAATTTTTTATAACAAGGTACAAGTACAAGGAAGCTCAAAAGTACAATGCCAAAGAAAACAAGAGAACAACAACAACAACAACTCCAACTGCCCGACTAGTAGGGTCCCGCACGGCCCTGGTAGTCCTCCTGGAAACCAGAAAGTAAACGTAGGGTGAGCATAAAAGTATACTCAGTAGGGAAACCTAAAGCTCTCGTGCACAAGTGGGGAGACACCCTAAGGTCCCGTGAGAAAACAGAAGAACCAGAAACTAACAAGGAAAAAGTATCCACCCAGCCTCACTGGTCACACTCACCAAGTAACACAAACAAGTTTAGTATATATATATAACAAAAGTATTGGGTACCCCGCACCATTTCCCGCTTAATTAGATGCTGCTCTTCCTAACGGAAAACGTCCTGACGCTACCACACTCTTCCCACCCGCACACACCTGGGCCAAACCACACATCCCGCCCGCACACACCTGGGCCTCACAACCACGCATCTCGCCCGCACACACCTGGGCCACAACCACTAACCCGCCCGCAGACACCTGGGCCTCATCCCGAAGGTTCTTGGGAATGGTAAGCCTACCCGAAGAGTCTTGGGCTAAAGTTCGCCTCAAGCCATCACAGCCTCCAAGACCTACCCGAAGAGTCTTGGGTGTAAGGTCACCTCAAGCCATCACAGCCTCCGAGACCTACCCGAAGAGTCTTGGGTGTAAGGTCACCTCAAGCCATCATAGCCTATGGAAGAAGGAGCAGGAAGGAGCTAGTAACTAAGGGGGAACACCCTCTCCCATAAAATGGGAGTGTTCGGCACTAGGTGCTTGACATGGGTGTGGTGCGACAAAACACAAAGATACAATTATATATATACATATACCAAACACACATCCCAACCTATGGCTTCTTAAAAAGAGAAACTGAGCATGTGCCTCGGCACTGCTACCACGAAGCATGCATCAACAACCAAACAATCATCCCCCATCCCCATATAGGTTTTCATGTTTCAAGCAATGGTTTAACAAATTAGTACTACTGGGCAACTATCATCCAGACAAAACCTTTCACAAACAATCCCTGCCATCCACAACCAAGGTTAGGTAAAACGCAAGCAACCACATGCCATTTCATTTACAAAATATTATCACAACCATACAACATTCCATCATTCATTTATTTCAAAGTTCCACACATAAAACCCTTTCCACACACAAAACATTTCCGCATTTGAAAACACCTTTTACTTCAAAACACTTTTCATAATCAAAACACTTTTCATAAATAAAGGCATTTTCCACAACCAACCACTTCCCATTTCAACCCCATCATTTACAAAACATTTCACACCTCCACGTTTCCACCGTCAACCATTCCATTAAGATCACCACCCAAACGTCGCAGCCCCGCTGCCCAGCATCACATCACAACACCATTCCAGAAAAAAAAACTTTTCCCACAAAACAACCAAACCACCAACATGTTCATTATTCCAATTTTGTTCAACCGGGGTGATCACACAAGGTTTTCATTCTCATTTAATCAGCCAGTCTTTACGTGCTTATCCATTTTCCATGTTTTAACAAAACCAACCACAAACAATTCAGATATCAATTTCGCACGCAAAGGCCACCAACGGCCTTGATTTTCAGTAGGCAAAGGCCTTTCAATCGAAAATCACAACCAGAAGATAAAGAAACTGGAAGGCAATAGAAACAGCACAAAACCCCAAACCCATCTTTATCCGGTTATTATCTTTATTTAAAGTTCAACTGCATCCCATGGAACAAAAGAAAAATATCCCACCCCGCATGTTGCACCAAAAAGAGAGATGAAGGTAAACCCCTACCTCAAAAGGTCCCGATCACGTCGCTTCCGACGACGTCCTTCGGTGTCCTCCGCCTTCACCAAACCCAACAAACGCCTCCTAGGATGGAAGCTGGAGAAGGAAGGCTAGAAGGAAAGGTGACAAGTCCGGGCTTAGAAGCTTCGTCTTGTCGCTACGATCCTATGGCCGCTGACGGATCGTAATTCGGAGCTCGGACAAAGAAGTTAGAGGAGGAAGACTTCTTGATCATCAAAGAGCGTCGTTGTGCGAAGAAGAAGCGATTCGTCTGGAAATAATCCGCGAACCTTTCTTATATAGCCAACGAATAGGTAAAACAGAATGTAGCGTGTATTGATGAATACATGGTGTGACTGTACACCCGTTACGTGTTTTGACTGGTCAACACACGACACGTCACGTGGTTTCCACGCGTTTTAATAATAATGATAATTCTATTAATATGTGGTGTTTCGTTGACCCGAGGCATGAGTCATAAAAAGTATCTCATTAATGGTCTTAAAATGACCGTCATAATTTCAGGGTTACGCTGTCGCTGATGGATCGTCAATCCGATACCGTATGAGGGAGATACGTTGGATACAAGATCCTGTAATAATAACAATATTAAATCTATTAATTCATGAGAGTTTCGGGTACCCAATCCGAAAACCTGAAAAAGACATCCAATATTGGACTCATAATTTTCGTCTCGTAGTCAGGGTCACAATGCCACTGACGGTTCGTGAAACCGAGGTCGCACGAAGAAGTTATTGCCGGAAAAGTGTTTTACCTACAAAAACATTAACATGATTATTCTATTATTATTCTTAATTAATTTATTTCAAATACCTAAATCCACACAACCCTCTCTCTCCAATTTGGTTCTCCTTTCTCCTTTTCTCCTTCATTTATTTCTTTTTCTTTTCTTTTATTACTTCTCTTTTAATTCTCACACTCTCTCTCCAATTTATTTCAAATCTTTATCTCACTCCACAAGTGGCGCCTCCCACTTTCTTTTCTCCATGTTCAACACGTCCCATGATTGAATCCTCTTTAAATTATTTATTTTATTGGTTTAAATATTAAATCATTATTTCATTTAAACCTTTTCTCTCTCCAATCTAATTCTCTCTCCAATCTTTATTTTATTGGGGCGCCTCTCCTTTTATTTCATATCATTATTAATATATTGTTAATATTCTCTCTCCAATCTCATTCCTCCCCAACAAAGTGGTGCCTCCCTTGATTTTACACCATTAGTTCCATTCTTTTTATCATAATTATTTTCAATAATAATGATTAAATCTCCCTAAAAAACATGCAAGATCACCTCCCATCAAAACCCACATGACACACACCTATTTTAAATCTTTATCATTATTATTATTATTTTTAAACACAATTATCATAAATAATAACATCTCTTATTTATCCTTATATCTCAAATCTCATTGCAATTAATTCAAAACATAATTCTCATTAAATCATTATTACCAGATCTATCAAAAAAAACCAACATTATTATTATAATTATTTAGTATAACACTTATAACAAAACCCCAAATAAAATTTATTAACACGTCACCATTTATTATTAAAAAAAATATCATTATAACGTGCGTTGTGTTGACCCCATCGATTTCAACAAAGGAATGGACCGGAGGGGTCCGGTCCATTACATCAGATACCTCTTAAAACATTCTCATCCTCGAGAATTAAAACCAACCAAGAAAAAGAATGGATCCAAACAACCACTCCGCAAGATACCTCTTTGGGATCTTGTCATAACAAGAAACCACCGACAACCCTAATTACGTGAGTTAGGAATTCCCTCTCCTATGTCGAGATATTATCCGATTTAGGCGGTACTGACTCACCTGCACGGGTTTAATCGCATCTGCATTAATGCGTCTCGATTAAGGACTGGGCCTTCCCACTTCCATATATTAGGTTTTTTTTCCAACTTACACTGCACCCAACAACGTACAACCCACACACTACCCGGACACATGGCTTGAGGAATTCCTTCTCCCATGTCGAGATATTATCCGCTTTAGGCGGCACTGACTCGCCTGCACGGGTTAAATCGCATCCACATTAATGCGTCTCGATTAGGGATTAGGTCTTCCCCTCCCCACATGATAGGGCTCTTCACGTACATTTAAAGAAAAGCGGGAAACAACATGGCATTAAAAACTCACAAAAACAAGGTCCAGGCCCAGAGAATGAGCAAAAGAGTTCCAACAAAGGAGTGTGATGATCATGTATTTAAACAAAACACAAGTGAGAGAATTTAAGTAAAACCGGAAACATCTCTCTCGATCTCTGGCCTTGCTAGGGTTGCCACTTCTATTGCGTGAAACTGTCTGTGTCCCACTCCTCTGCCGTTCTGTTGACGTCCAGGTGCCATAGTTGTACGGTAAACAAGGATCGCCTAAGCCCAAGTAGTAAGGAAAAACTCAAAGTTTTAATTATCATTTTATTCCAATTTCTTTCCCAGAACACCCAAATCAAGTAAAACACAAACATGATGATGCATACACCTTCCCTAGGGTCTCTACCCTACAATCAATATAGTCTCACTTGGTCGTTCGGTAGGCTCATAGTACTTGCATCAGATCACGGGGGGCCCTAAAATCCCGTGTCCTAGCCGGTCTTCCCTGGCCTATGTCATGCACCAAGATTAACGAACATTGTTTCCCTACCATCCCATGCAATCCTCACTATGCCTAACTCCAGACTCCATCCTATCTCTCAACCATCAGCCTCTGATACCATTCTGTCACGACCCCCTCCCACCAAAGATGCCCCTCCTGAGCTGGCAATGGTGAAAGGGAGATAATGACCCCCGAGTCCCACCTCCAGTAGGCCCCGGGTTGGCGACTAGCACCAAGGGTATGAGTTTTCACAAATATGGGAGGCATTACCCTTTTTATTATTTTGGATCGGGAAATAGGACAAGTCAACCACCAAAAAGGGAAAAGAACAAGTGTATATAAATAAACCCAAACCAAGCCCACATGCATGTTTAAACAATTTTTATAACAAGGTACAAGTACAAGGAAGCTCAAAAGTACAATGCCAAAGAAAACAAGAGAACAACAACTGCAACAACTCCAACTGCCCGACTAGTAGGGTCCCGCACGGCCCTGGTAGTCCTCCTGGAAACCTGAAAGTAAACGTAGGGTGAGCATACAAGTATACTCAGTAGGGAAACCTAAAGCTCTCGTGCACAAGTGGGGAGACACCCTAAGGTCCCATGAGAAAACAGAAGAACCAGAAACTAACAAGGAATAACTATCCACCCAGCCTCACTGGTCACACTCACCAAGTAACACAAACAAGTTTAGTATATATATATAACAAAAGTATTGGGTACCCCGCACCATTTCCCGCTTAATTAGATGCTGCTCTTCCTAACGGCAAATGTCCTGACGCTACCACACTCTTCCCGCCCGCACACACCTGGGCCAAACCACGCATCCCGCCCACACACACCTGGGCCTCACAACCACGCATCTCGCCTGCACACACCTGGGCCACAACCACTAACCCGCCCGCAGACACCTGGGCCTCATCCCGAAGGTTCTTGGGAACAGTAAGCCTGCCCGAAGAGTCTTGGGCTAAAGGTCGCCTCAAGCCATCACAGCCTCCGAGACCTACCCGAAGAGTCTTGGGTGTAAGGTCACCTCAAGCCATCATAGCCTCCGAGACCTACCCGAAGAGTCTTGGGTGTAAGGTCACCTCAAGCCATCATAGCCTATGGAAGAAGGAGCAGGAAGGAGCTAGTAACTAAGGGGGAACACCCTCTCCCATAAAATGGGAGTGTTCGGCACTAGGTGCTTGACATGGGTGTGGTGCGACAAAACACAAAGATACAATTATATATATACATATACCAAACACACAGCCCAACCTATGGCTTCTTAAAAAGAGAAACTGAGCATGTGCCTCGACACTGCTACCACGAAGCATTCATCAACAACCAAACAATCATCCCCCAACCCCATTTAGGTTTTCATGTTTCAGGAAATGGTTTAACAAATTATTACTACTGGGAAACTATCATCCAGACAAAACCTTTCACAAACAATCCCTGCCATCCACAACCAAGGTTAGGTAAAATGCAAGCAACCACATGCCATTTCATTTAAAAAAGATTATCACAACCATACAACATTCCATCATTCATTTATTTCAAATTTCCACACATAAAACCCTTTCCACACACAAAACATTTCCGCATTTGAAAACACCTTTTACTTCAAAACACTTTTCATAATCAAAACACTTTTCATAAATAAAGGCATTTTCCACAACCAACCACTTCCCATTTCAACCCCATCATTTACAAAACATTTCACACCTCCACGTTTCCACCGTCAACCATTCCAATAAGATCACCACCCAAACGTCGCAGCCCCGCTGGCCAGCATCACATCACAACACCATTGTAGAAAAAGAATCATTTCCCACAAAACAACCAAACCACCAACATGTTCATTATTCCAATTTTGTTCAACCGGGGTGATCACACAAGGTTTTCATTCTCATTTAATCAGCCAGTCTTTACGTGCATATCCATTTTCCATGTTTTAACAAAACCAACCACAAACAATTTAGATATCAATTTCGCACGCAAAGGCCACCAACGACCTTGATTTTCAGTAGGCAAAGGCCTTTCAATCCAAAATCACAATCAGAAGATAAAGAAAATGGAAGGCAATAGAAATAGCACAAAACCCCAAACCCTTCTTTATCTGGTTATTATCTTTATTTAAAGTTCAACTGCATCCCATGGAACAAAAGAAAAATATCCCACCCCGCATGTTGCACCAAAAAGAGAGATGAAGGTAAACCCCTACCTCAAAAGGTCCCGATCACGTCACTTCCGACGATGTCCTTCGGTGTCCTCCGCCTTCGCCAAACCCGACAAACGCCTCCTAGGATGGAAGCTGGAGAAGGAAGGCCGGAAGGAAAGGTGACAAGTCCGGGCTTAGAAGCTTCGTCTCGTCACTACGATCCTGTGGCCACTGACGGATCGTAATTCGGAGCTCGGACAAAGAAGTTAGAGGAGGAAGACTTCTTGATCATCAAAGAGCATCGTTGTGCGAAGAAGAAGCGATTCGTCTGGAAATAATCCGCGACCCTTTCTTATATATCCAACGAATAGGTAAAACAGTATGCAGCGTGTATTGATGAATACACGGTGTGACTGTACACCCATTACGTGTTTTGACTGGTCAACACACGACACGTCATGCGGTTTCCACGCGTTTTAATAATAATGATAATTCTATTAATATGTGGTGTTTCATTGACCCGAGGCATGAGTCATAAAAAGTAGCTCATTAATGGTCTTAAAATGACCATCATAATTTCAGGGTTACGCTATCGCTGACGGATCGTCAATCCGATACCGTATGAGGGAGATACGTTGGATACAAGAACCCGTAATAATAACAATATTAAATCTATTAATTCATGAGCGTTTCGGGTACCCAATCCGAAAACCCGAAAAAGACATCTAATATTGGACTCATAATTTTTGTCTCGTAGTCAGGGTCGCACTGCCACTGACGGTTCGTGAAACCGAGGTCGCACGAAGAATTTATTGTCGGAAAAGTGTTTTACCTACAAAAACATTAACATGATTATTATATTATTATTCTTAATTAATTTATTTCAAATACCTAAATCCACCCAACCCTCTCTCTCCAATTTGGTGCCCCTTTCTCCTTTTCTCCTTCATTGATTTCTTTTTGTTTTCTTTTATTACTTCTCTTCTAATTCTCACACTCTCTCTCCAATTTATTTCAAATCTTTAACTCACTCCACAAGTGGCGCCTCCCACTTTCTTTTCTCCATGTTCAACACGTCCCATGATTGACTCCTCTTTAAATTATTTATTTTATTGGTTTAAATATTAAATCTTTATTTCATTTAAACCTTTTCTCTCTCCAATCTAATTCTCTCTCCAATCTTTATTTTATTGGTGTGCCTCTCCTTTTATTTCATATCATTATTAATATATTGTTAATATTCTCTCTCCAATCTCATTCCTCCCCAACAAAGTGGCGCCTCCCTTGATTTTACACCATTAGTTCCATTCTTTTTATCATAATTATTTTCAATAATAATGATTAAATCTCCCTAAAAAACATGCAAGATCACCTCCCATCAAAACCCACATGACACACACCTATTTTAAATCTTTATTATTATTATTATTATTTTTTTTAAACACAATTATCATAAATAATAACATCTCTTATTTATCCTTATATCTCAAATCTCATTGCAATTAATTCAAAACATAATTCTCATTAAATCATTATTAACAGATCTATCAAAAAAAACCCACATTATTATTATAATTATTTAGTATAACACTTATAACAAAACCCCAAATAAAATTTATTAACACGTCACCATTTATTATTAAAAAAAATATCATTATAACGTGTGTTGTGTTGACCACATCGATTTCAACAAAGGAATGGACCGGAGGGGTCCGGTCCATTACAATTCTCCAGGTAGGAAATCAAAGTATCAACAGTATGATCTTAGTATAGCGCTCCTAATCTCAAAAACTTTAGAAGTACCAAATTGTGTGACTTTAATCTTTTTCCATATACTATTTGTAGATTCACATGAAGATATCTATCTATAAATACTTATATTCATAGAAAATAACAAAGTATTCCTTACTCTATAGTTTAACTGATACTATTTTTTTTCATGATGTGTAAACGATGTGGATATCTTATTAAGAATATTGTATTCCCTAGTAAACATAACAAAATTATCCAATCCAATGTTGATAAAAAATGTTTTCATCGTATCTCTCCAGTACTCATAATCATCACCATCAAAGATAGGTGGTCTATTCTAATTTGGATTTTCTATAAAACCAACATTAAGGACATAAATCATAATATAATATAAATTCAATTCCACATACGCATTTTAGTGTTAAAAAAATTTATAGACAAAAAATTTATATCAAAACATAACAACTTGATGTAAGTAAATAAGGTAAAAACTCAGCAAGATGAATAATCAATAGAAACCTGATCTAATACCAGTTCTAGAATCGTAATAATTATCTTATATGGATATAATTTTAAGAGGGTTTGGGGGTGGAGGTGGTGAATTTTAGTTTAAAAAATCAGTTTAAGAAGAAAAAAATAACAAACACACAAGCCTTTGAATGTAAGGTTATTAGACTTAGGATCAGTTTGATTTAATCATAGTAAAAATCAGAACCACAATGGATCCAATTTTTTAGAGTAAAATAATCACAACCATAATGGATCCGATTAAATAAACATGTTTTTATAATTGTAATATGAGTTATACAGATAAAATAAACAGAATAGAAAGATGAATATGATGAATCACTTTTTATTATATTTACTAGAATATAAAACTTGTAAAAATAAGTAATAAAATGGTTATATTAAATTAATAATTACATAAAATCTATCATTAAATTGATTAAACTCTATTACCATTAAGATTATGGTAGTCAGTAGCCCTAACTAACAGTATATAGTATTTTATACTTACAGTAAGGTATGTATTTTTACTAGGATATTGCTCGATACAATGATTCCAATCCCTAGAATTCCTCGATATGATGATCGAATATATCTTCCTAGCCCTAAAATCCATTGATTCAATAGATCAGATTCAATGTATTCATATAACTGGAAGACATAGATCATTAAAATTTTCTGAAATGAATAAAAATTCAATAGTTCTTGAAAAATCAACCCTAAAAAGGATTCCTTAAGAAGAAAACTCTCTAAAGAAATACAAAAGAGTAAGAATGAGAAAATCATGATAAGTATTGTTCAAATGACATGAGATTGAAAATTAATTAACTCCAATGTCCTCAAATGGCTCGGTATTTATATGAAATATCCCAATAGTCATATTTCTATGTTTGTTGTAATGACTTTGGATAGTTGGTGCTTAACAACTTATTGTAACTGAATGCCCGACGTCATATGTATTAACACCATTACAATGTTAAAGGGATTCCATACATCTAAAACATGTATTTTTATTCTAATTATAATATATAGTCAGTCCTATGGAATTCCTTATCATTCTCAATATGATAATCTTTATGTGTGTTAGTCTGATTGTATCAGTACCAGTATCAGTTCGATAGTCATGACTTTTTTCAGTATGATAGATATGACTAATCTTCGGGTCTGATAAAGGTGAGTCATATTTATCAAATGCATACTCATTACGAGAATCATAATGGAAAATTTAAATTATATATTCGTAATACATTAGAACATTTTCTTATTATGGTAAAAGATAATGATTTCTACAAAAACATTCTAAAATACATATGACATAAATATTTTGTAAACTATTTTTTTCTGAAAGGAAATACCCAAGAGTGATCTTTTGGAACCCTCCACCCTAGAACCCCCCACCCATGATGAGATCACTCTAGAGAGATACCCAACAATAAAGGATCTATTTCCAACCAATATGGTATAGTGTCTCATAGAGAAATAGCCCGATTAGTGATGGTTCAACACAAAAATCTATTATCTAGAATGTATGCACCCTTATGCCCACCAGATGAGACACTAGGTGACCCTATAATGTGAGTTGATTGAAGGATGAGGAAATTTACCCAAGAGAGGGATCAAAATAATTTAAATTCATAGCTCCAATTAATTATGTTTCTATGATCCTCAACCCTTTACCACTTCACCACCAACTAAGCGACATCAAAATTTAGTAAACATGTATTTAGATAGTGTTTGTGATTTCCCAAACTGATGTAATGGAAAAGTAAAGTATAAATTCTGACTCAATGGTTAAAATAAATATCATGATTAATTTAATTACTGAAAAAATATCCACTTTTAGATTACTTTGGAAGTGAGGTGCAAAGAATGTTGAAAATATGTTATCTATTTGTGTCACAGTCAAGATTAATAAAATTCCAATGATACTCCTATATATGGTGGGATCTAAAAAGTTTCCCATCCTCATGATTTATAAGTTTTATCCCAACCACAATCAAAGCCAAAATTGGTTTGGATTCATGCAATTCTAATTTCTTTATAATATCATTGGCATAAGTTTCTTAAGAAATGATGGTCTAGTCCTTTTTCTGAATCACATGTAGCCCCAAAAATAACGTGATCTCACTAATCATGGAAATTTCAATTTCTAATTTCATATTATTAGAAAATTCTTTCACTGATCCATTTATTCTTCCAAAAAATATTATATAATCTATATACACAAGCACCATACACTGATCTCCTTGGGGATTCTTCACATGGAGATTATGATATAAACATCCCCTATTAAATTGTATCTTCATTATATAATAACCCAGTCAAGAATACCTATCTTGCGGTGCCTATTTTTGACCATAAACATACTTCTTTAATATACAATCCTTTTTTAATCATTTAAAATAAAAAATCACACCGATTATTCAATGTATACTTATTATTGAAGAACTATATTTAAGAATTCTATTTTGACCTCCATTTATTAAACTTCGTACCCTCTTTGAAATTACATGGTTAGGAAGAGAATAATCATCTCTAGTGGAGATGATTGAGAAAAAATTTCTTTAGCATCAATGCCTTTAATATGTTCACATCCTTTACACATCAACCATTCCTTGTTTCTGATCACATTTCCCTACTCATAAAATTTGTTTTTAAAGATTAACTTTTTTCTAATCACATCGTGATTTTCTGATCTCTTGAAAAAAACCCTTGGATTGGTTTTATTCAATTTGATCCAGTTCATCATTCATGTCCTTAAACCATGATTTATCCTTCCTGTTTCTTCAAATGAGGTTGGTCCCCCAATCGATAGGAGGGCATAATGTTATTCATTACTTGTACTCATTGTCTATGTAGATGCGGTCCAATCCTCAATGATGATGGATTGTTCAATATCTTCTCTTCTATTTCACTTATGAGATTATAATAGAGTTTCATCAAAAATTGGTTCTTCTTCTAATTCTACTTCTAAATCATCATCATTTTCTGTAACCTTAATATTAGGTATTCCTTCCATAATTTCAATATTTAAATCTGTCCCTCTTCTACATTCTTCTTCATATTCTATCATATCAACATATGATCTCCTCTAGTTATTCATTTTTTTCCTCAAATATATTTATATAATTACTTTCTAAAATCATTCTATGAATATTATAATATAATTTTTATTTTTTACTCTTCATTGATTATCCATTGAATATCTCCTCATCTACAACATCACCATACATTCCTTGATAACCTTCTTTTATTTTGATGAAACATTAATTCCAAAAACATGAACATAATTTATTGAGGAATTTCATTTATTTCATATCTCATATGGTTCCTTTTCCTCTTCTATAAAGTTTCTTTTTTTTTTATTTTGAGTGTAAAACTCAACTTGAATTGCCTCTTTTCAGTAATGAAGATAAATATAAATCTTAATTAGCATAGTTTAGGCCACATTAATCACCTGTTGATTTATGAATTCAACAACCCCATTTTGTTGAGGTGTTCCCACTAAACATACCTCAGGCCTAATCTCATGTTTTTTTAGATAATTTTAATATTCCATGGATGTGAATTATGTTTCATTGTCATATCATAAAATCATGATAGTGTGGAGAATTTCATTCTCAACTCTTCATAGATATTTCTTTATACAACCAATCAATTGTTGTTTGAGCTTCATAAGCATCACACATTTCATTATAATATAATAATCAATAAAAAGAAATATTTTCCTCACTATATAAGTTGAAGCCACATTTATTGGGCCACACACATCTTTGTGGAAAATATTAAGCAGACTCGATGCACTTTTGTTCCTTAGATGATAAGAATTCAAGATTATTCTAGCCCATCTTTCCATACATGAAATCATCACATATCTTTTCTCAGTCATGATTAATATTGGGAGGGTTGATTATAGCCTTTAATATTGTTATGTTTTCTATGTTTTGTTGATATATGTGACCTAACATTGAGTTCCATATGTTTTTCTCTTCAATTGTTACCAAATAAGTTTTTTCATTACTATATACCTGGTATAAATTAATATTTGTCTGGAATCATTTCATGAGTGAATTATTATTCATCCCTTATGTGATGAATCCCTTATGAGTAAATGTAACTACAAGTACTAAGTCACAGAGTTGACTCATTCCGAGGATATTGTGATGAAATCCATCTGTGAAGAGTACTTTAGTTTTTATTACCTCATCATTTGGTAATTCTATATTTTCACCACCTTTGATTTTTAAGTCACCATCATTTCTGAATCTCACTGTTCGATAAAAACATTTCTTAATATTATTGAACTAATTTACATTCCCTATCATGTCAGATGAGTGTGCATTATTAATAATCTAGGTGTTACAGTTCTTTGTAACTTTGAGAGTTATTTTTATAAGTTTTCATTTCTCAATATTATTATTTTCCATCTATGAGATACATAATTGAGTAGAGAAAAAAGATGGTCTCTCTTGTCTATTTTTATCATGCATGGTTGAATCATACACATATTTTTCTTCTAGATAATAATAAATATTTTCAAGGGTAATTCTTCTTTGTTGGCAGCTATTTAATTGTCTCAGAGTTATGTAGTTATTGTTCTCACCTTTCCTCTTCATATAATGAATAACTTTATATCCAAAGATTAAATAGTGAAAAATATCTATAGAAAAGTTTTCATCTATATGATGAAGGATATAGTCTCATTCTCCATTTTTGACTTCTAGGAATTTCCCCAATTTGAAAACTCCTTATCTCTTCACAATAAGACCTGACATGTCTTAGAAAGACAAAAAATTGACATATCATAGTCATTAATATATTCTCACTTCCATTCATCCATATGTATCCTTCTTTTGTATAGTTATTCGATCAATGATCCTCTCTGGATAATTGATGATTATTTTTAGCTCTCTTCTCAATTTGGTTCAAATATATATTTTTTAGGACATCAGTAGCCTTTGTGATATTTCCAAATTTTATCTTCCCTTTCCTTAGATCATCCCATTTATAGCATTTGATGTTTCTATATCATAGAAAATTATAATTTTTCCAATAAATTTATATCTTTCACCATTCAAGACTTTCTTTACTCCTTTGGAAACACATTTAACTCTTTCCAAAATCTATGCAACTAAATGACATCAAAACTGCAATTCCTTCTTCATTTACCTTTATTTTGATTCAGATTCAATTTTACTTCTTATAGAAACACTTCAAGGCGCTCAAATATTTTATCCTTTTATTCCAGTGTCGATGTAAGGTCATTGATGAATTTTTTTTGCTCTTAGATCCTAGTTTTAAACTCCAAAAACGTTTCCAAGATGTCAAGAGTTTTCAAATGTTATTCCACCTCTCCATATAGTTGATCAATATCTACTTCAAGCTAATCATAAAGCTCTAATAACTCTTTCAACATGACTCCCATCATTATTTATTTCTTTTATTGAATTTAAATATCATCAAGATCACCCTCAAGTTCCACCTTTAGATCTAAAACACCATTCAACCTATTTTTAGAATCTTTCATAGACTCTATTTTTTCAATTGTATCCATCATGGACTATTCAATATCAGATTTAAACTCTAGTATAACATCCTCCAAAAATCCATTATTATCTTATTCTTATTTGCAGATGAAACTCTTTATCTATAATTTATTTACATATTTGAGATATACAATTTATGGGAGGTTCCTCTAAGACCTATGCATGATTTCTACTTCACTTTCAACATCATAAAATCTTTTTGATCACTAAGTGATAATTTTCCATACTTTACCACACTGAAAGCAAGCTAAAAGAATTTGGCCTTCAAATATTCATTTTCAGCTATTGAGTTTTTTTTGAAAAAAGATAAATAAGCTTGTCTTCCACACCATCTAGGCCATCAATAACATTGGGAATGTAATTTTTTCCCATGGATTTGAAATCAATTTCCTTACATAGTCAGATAGTTGTATCTTCTGGTTTTATTCTTCATTCATAAGCCACCAGACTGTTTAAAAGATCATCAAGAGAAATATTAGACAGATCTATTTCATCTAGAGCTGATACTTTTAGATTGTATATATTTGGGGGTCTTCTCAATATTTTATTAAAAATATAAATATCCTATATTTCTTCCCTAGTTCCTCGAATAGATTCAACAACATCAATAAGGTGATTAAAGAAAAAATCTACATTTTTATCAAGAATCATTTTCGGATCGTCGAACTGATTGTGTAAAACATGATGTTTGGCCTCCTTCAATTTGTTTATATAGATTTTAGAGCCTATCACACATGAAATTGGTTTTAGTGAATCTCATCTCTTTCAAATAGATTTGATCATATACTGCTGCAGTAAGAGAATATAGAGATTTCACATCTACATCAATCATTTTCCTATCTGTTTCAATCATAAAAAGACCGATCACATCCCTAACTTAGTTCCCTTGAAATATGGAATAGATAAATTCCATCATATGATATCATAGATGATTTCTCATTCCATTCTTCCAAATTTGGGAGTTATTTCCATCAAAAGTGGAACTCGCCTAATAGTTAATAAATTATCAATAAAAAACAACGAATGACATATTTAACACCTATAACCTCTATGCTCTGATAGACTTTTAGGACCATAGAACACCTAGAGAAGATATTGGTAAACCAGGGTGCCAACTTTTTCTCTCAATGAGATGGATCTTATCCCCAAATTTTTAGGAAGTTGTTTAACATGTCTGATGATATTGTGAAAATATTAAACACCCATAGGATTAAATAGAAACATGACACAACCGTTTTTTTGGTTCACCACTATGGGCTAGTCTAAGGACCATATAATAGTATTGATATAGTCATACCTGAATCCAATAATCATCACTAAATATTGTGAATTACAATTTTTCAGACGTGGTCCCTCCATCCTAGACCCACTTCCATTAAAAGAATTTTAAGGATAAAAAACTGCATCCCTATGATCACTTCCATTAACCCCCATTTCTCACTACTATAGGAGATGTCTTACTCAAGTTATCAGTAAGAATGGTACCTCAATAGATTGGGCACAGAAGTTTTTGTCCCTAATTAGAAAGAGACTCTACTTGCACCATACCTTAGAATTCATGTACTTAAATACATTGTTTACACAAACTAGATGTTCAAAACATGTTGTTTACATAAGTACCCTCCATAAAAATATCTATTTCATGACACCCCTATTTGGTTTAAAATATGTTTCAACCTTAATGAAATTACTAAATTTTGAAAATCTCTTAACATTTATGAATCTCTATGTCTTTAAATAACTACTAGTCTTTTCGATTCTCACAACCTTCATGGAAATCCCGACCTTCACAAAGATCACAACCGTTGTGTAACTCCAAAACAATCCTAAGACTCTTAGTATTCATGAAACTCCCTTTTCTGAAATTACTAAGTGTCAAATGGTTCTTAACCATTATTTTGATGATGCTTTTACTCATGAGAAATCCCCAATTTGTGGAGAACTTCCTTCTTGTAAGAGATTAGAGAAATCAGAGCAATTCGGCCTTTTTTAAAATTTTGTATATGCTTCAAATGATGTGAAACTGCCTATCAATAGACAATTCTTCATCACACATCTTTCAAGCTCACCCCAAAATATTCATTTACCTATTCATTCATATTCATAAATCACCTTTTCTTTGTGATATTTTAGTGAAATTATTCCATCATGAAGCTTATTGTAGTCATGTAGATTACTATCCTTACACCGCACCACACATTCTACACAAAACCTCTTTCATGAAACTTAAAACCATAATAGTAATATATTACACTATGATTATACATGCCTTATCAAACCAATAATCATCAAAAAATATATTACTTTTCCATATTTTTAATGATTAAGTATAGGAAATCCATGATCCATGAAGCTCACCCCTTCCTCTGGATTTTGAGATCCAAAAATTTAGAAAACATTGGGATATGAAATCACCTTGAACGCTAAATCCACCTGCAGCATAAGATCACTTGGCATGAAAACACCATATTCCACCCAGTGTGGACTGAAAATAAACACAAAATATAATTTTTTTAAAAATATGAAAAAACCTTGGTTCTAATATTGAGGGATGTGGGCACCTAATACAAAAAAGGAACATTTAAATCACATTATAGAGGAAATAATCCTTGGGGAAGACCCATTATTATAAGAACAATCATCTATAGAGTCTCCTAATAGAGTACGAGATTCATCACCCATTCCCTATTTCTTATTTATTTCATGACATTCAGAGTCATGGGATAAAATCGACTCCCTAAAGATCTTTCGGGAACCTGTTTAGTACATAAAAAAAATGAATAATTAAAATTAATATCAATAGAAATGATGTAAATATATGAAATTAACTCATATTTTACACTTTCAAAATTATCTTAAAAGGATATTGTAGAACTAGTTGATCATAATATTTTAACATTATTATCACTACTCACTACCTTATTTCCATTCCTTAATCATACTATGACATGGGTGAAAAGGGATGATTAAATGAATAAATATTCAATAATAACATGTTAATAAATGATTAGATTTATTTTTTAATTATCATTAATCTTTTTAAATTACCATTAAAAATTAATCTATGGTTGAATGTAATTTTTAAAAACTATATTAGTATAGGATTTAAATGAAAATTTGGAAAGATTTTCCTTTTTTAAAACCTTAAAGTCTGATTTCCATAAACTGTGATTCTCTTCCAAAAACACCTCATTTGAAAATATAAATTAATTAGTTACTACCTCTAAAAATTTATATCTTATTAAATCATTTAATATGTTCCAAAAATATGTACAAATTGAATTTCCAAAAATTCATACTCCAATGTAAAACCTTTAAAGTGTTTCAATTAAAATCTAGGGAAAATTTTGTTAAATTCAACTTCAATAAAACAAATTCAAGTGATTTATAAATTATGAAATTTCCTAAATGTTGATCAAAACTAGTTTATATTTGTTGAAAAAAATAAAAAAATATTTAGTGAAAGGATAAGGCGATGGGAAATCATCAATTAATTTAGAAATATCACTCCCTCATCCTTTTAATCAAGCACAAATTCAAATATTTTTTGGGATAAATATTTCATAATATAGATGATTACATTTACCCATAGTATAAAAATTATCCAAATCATTGATTTCATGTTTTTTGTTCTCTTCTAATACATCCCCAAAATAATGTTTAGGAACATTACTCAAAATTTCAGAAAAATAGGGTGAAGTGTTTCACACATTTATGTTCTCATTTTGATATTCTCCATAACCCATTTGTATATTGGTTCAAAACTATTAAATTCAATAGGTTTAGGTGGCATTATAACAATGAGACATTGTTCTTCTTCCACCCTTAAATCCTCTTTGAATCATTGGAAAAAAATCATTTTAATATTTCATTAAAATATTATTCTTTCTCAATGGTCTAATTTGTATCATCTTCCTTACTTAACAAGGTCTTATCATTTTTAAAATCCACTATTAATTTTTATTTATTTTTTAAATAAATTTATTCTTTATCATTTTCTCTAATTAGTTTACAAAGATCCCATATTTTATTTCATAAACTTATAATTATAGTAAATTGAGATACATGTTATTGACCAATTTTAGTTCTTATAAATAACATTAATTGTCTCAAAATATAATCATCTACATTATCATGATCGCAATAGTTTTGGCATTATTTGTAGTAATTTTAATATTTTGGTTGATTATAGACACACTAATAAGTAGTGTTACTATTATAAACCCAAAAAACACAGAATGCCCCACTCGATTGATTTCATCCCCTTGGAAGATCCATTTAAACATAGCATAACCTGTTTCAAAAATCCTTAACAGTGGCACAAAAAAAGCTTTTCAAAAATATTTAATACCCATGAACATGAAATATTGGAGCATAATTTGAATGTTAGTGGAAGAAGTAGATTCAATATTATATTTTTTTAAAAAAATTAATTATCTGATTTTTATTTTTTTTACAATATTTTATTTTTTTAACACCGATACACTCTATGAAAATCCTTCCTAATAAATGATGCCAAAAGATTGATGAATATGGTAATTAACACACTCTAGAAATTATACTTTATATTCTCTAACTCATATTAGATTAAGGCATGTAGGGGAATCCACATGGAAGCTATGTGAGATGATGAAGGGGATTATTTGAGGCCCAATAATCTAGAAAATAGTACGAAGAATGATAGTAATTGGATATGAATAGACTGTTGAGTGAAGTTATAATGAGAAATTAATGGAGTAATTCATAGACTATTCTAGGAGTATGAGACATTCCAAAAATGATGTGAAGATAATTTAGTTGATGACTCTTGATGAACTAATTATTCTCATGAATAAGATGAGATCAACAAAACATGAAAACATTGTTATCCATTTATGGCATGAAATCTCATTCATTTGAAATATCTCATTCAACTAGTCATATAGTATGATATCTTGATCAATTATAATAGTAAAAAATTACAAATATTCATGGAATTAATATTCACATTAGAACACACCAAGAAAATTAAAGAACAAATTTGGAAGGGTGAAGGCCAAGGAAAATTAGCCACAAAATCAAATACGTAAAAAATAAATCATGAAATGATTAGTTAAGTAAATCCAACAAAATTACCAAAAGAAAGTATATTCATTGCATATACATTGAATTTAAGCAAAAAATATAAACACAATTAAATAATGTTTAAAAATAAGATAAAGGGAAGTGAAATAGAAAATATTTTATCTCCATATGAATTCTATCTTTCTCTGATCAATATCCAAATTTATATTACATTGATATCTGAAACATACTTTTAGAAAATAAAAATGTTCTTAACTATGGAGATTTCATATTTTCCCTTTTAATTATCTCCACCAAGTAGTGTGATTGTAAATGTTAATATCCCCTAGAATGAGTCCATAATTCCTTTTATTTTATTTTCCCTCTTAATAACTAAATCAAATGATAAAATCACATGCTAGTAAACAACATTATGTTTTACTCCTTATTGAAGTCATGCTTCACTACTCCTTTAACTTTAAAAAATATACTTATTAAAATATTCCACTTGTTGTGATATAATTAATGCTTTATTTATCACACAATAATTCTTAACTATCTTATAAACCCAATAACTCATATATTTAATCTAAGTAATTTAATTCATTATATTTAACTTGTAAAATTACATCCTTTAAATAGTTAAGATAATGTGTTCCTATTCTCCACCAATTATGGTTTAATAATGTAATGTTTGAGAATCAACTTTTGGATAGTGGAAAAAATAACATGTTTCTTTTAAGATATCACAACCCAAAACCCATAACATCCATAAATCAACCACTTTAGACTATTTGGTAGTGAGAAATAAGAATAAAGACAATCGTTAAAATCAATACTTAGTCATCATATCTCCCCTAAATAGGTTTTTGACATGAGAATTATAGTTTCATTAGGTCAAGAATGTCAAGCCTACTCTTAAAGATAGAGAAATGGGGAGAGTCAAAACCCCATCTTATTTTTCAACTCAAACAACTATAGATCAACAAAATCACTAAAGCAAAAAAACAGAAATCCCCTAAATCAATGGATCTTGATGATCACAGATTTTTAAACCCATGTTGGGATATTTCTCCTGTTGTAGAGTTCATTAATCTCTGTATAAGAGACTGGAAAGAGCTTAAATATGAATCAAAATCATGAATACCCAAATTTACATATATTCCTTTTATCATAATTAGAATATTCGTCAAATACTGAGCTCAACCCAACTCAAACCTAGCAAAGATCTTCTAATTAATGCCTTATTAAATCCTTAAAAGCAGTCAACATGCAAATATAATTGCTTAATATCTCAACTATTTGGACAAATAATGATTGTCCCACTAGTGTATTAATAATATAAATATAAACTAAACTGAAAAAATGATGAAATAAATGACATTAGATGTAATGTAGAAAAACCCCAAATTAAAGGAAAAAACACGGGTAAATAGAAGGATTTCACTATGGGTAAAATTTGGTACCGACACACTCTTGTTATTATAAGAATACAACCCTCATAATATCTCTCTGGAATAATAGGGAAATGAACCTAATAAAATACCACACATAAATGAATGTTTTAGGTGAACTGAAGGTGATCAAAAAAACAAGGGGAATCCATTTCCTTTTATAGACAAGCCACAACACAAGCACCTCCCTCTACTGGACAGTTAGTGGGGATGACCAACCACCACATCATACATCCACATCTGCCTCCATTGAAAATTAAGTGGGAAGAACCATACTTTTGGTAAAAAATGTAGACATATCTCCTTCTTGGAAATTTTGTTGAGAAAAAAATCACATATCCACACATCATTTCCATCTGTTAAACCATGCTTCCCATGTCTCTAAAAGGCTACTTGAGGATCTTCACAATATGAATTTATCAGATTCAACTGCCTCCATAAAAAAATCGTCCATATTATTTTAGTATAATTTTTTTACACATTCACAATCCATTACTCTACCAAATCATAGATAAAGTTATTATATTCCCCAATGTTCTCTTCCCATAATGAAGATATGGATTCATTACAATGTACAAGGTACTCTAACTATAAAAAAACAATGAAATATTATCATGTATGTGCTCTAGATCCTTTAATATCTTTCTCATCCAAATCATTTATTAACAAGATTGTGTATCTTACCATCACTTTAACTCCATCATCAACAAATCCACAATTATTCATAACATTGAAATATAGCTTAGAAATTCCCCTACAAGAGTAAATATCTATCCACTAGCATGTTTCATAAGGTTAGAATCAACTGAAAAATTTGAATCAACATAGCCTCTAAAAGTAAAATTTGACCCTCTATAACATAATGCACTATCTGAGGCCTCTTTAATATATCTTAGGATCTTCATTACCATATTCCAATGCACCCATTCTGGATTTTCTATATAATAACTAACAGATCCTTGTACATGTGAAATGTTTGGTCTAGTACAAACCATATCAAACAACATACTCCCCTTTGCCAATTCCAAGAGTACTTGAAATATATCCATCCTCTCTAATTCCCTATTGGGACTCATTATATAGTGTTACACGAAATTAATAGGAAGCTGTGTAGATATTAGCATACAATATTACATATTGAAGCATTTCATGGATTTGCGAAATTAGTTCTTCTTTGATAGAAAAATATTCCCATTACTTATATATATATCAATACATATCCCTATAATATTATTTTATGGACCCAAGTCCTTCATATCCAATATAAGGTCTCATTTTATGGTACTAAATGAAATTTCAAGGGAATTTGATTTTTTCAATTAGTGGACTGGATGAATGTTAAAATGATCATTAAAATATAATTATGAGGTATGAAACACTTAAAAAGGTTTTCTTTTTGAATGTGGTTTAAGGCCCATGATTGGTCTTTAGAGTTTAGATGAGTTTTGAGAGGGTCATGCTCTTAAAAACCTATTTCCATGGGAAGAAGGGAGGGGTCTATAGTTTTTTAAACCATTCATCCCATTTTAAGCGATGTTTTGGACCTTATGTGGGCGTGACAAGGTTTGTTAAACATTTCAAGGTAGAGTTCATGAATGTGTGGAATGTAAATAGAAAATTCATTTAGTAGGTTCATGGGCTTCACATAGTTTTCTAAATAATGCACTTACCCCACATGGATAGCACCAGATAACAAGTATCACTATATGGTTGGTGCATAGATAGACCATACCACTTGGTTTATGGCACATGGGTAGTGTGGGATGCATGATTGGTGTGCAGTTAGCCAAACCCTTTGGCCTAACCATGAAACCCTTTAAAAGGGGAAAATTTACTATTTCCCCTTCGACCATAAATGGATTTTACCCCATTTTCTTCCCCTATTTCACCCAGAAGCTCCCCCTCACATGTCTCTTATTCGTCTCCACCTCCATGGTGGTTTATACCCCATTATTCATCTCATTCAAGCACCATCAGTTGCGTTTGAAGCATATTAGTACGTATATAACTCCTCACCCTTCATTTCCTCATTTCTTTCTCATTCTTCATTACTATATTCATGTGATAATTCACCCTATTTTTAGGGCATTAGATGATTCCTAATATTTATCTCATTCCAGCTTGAATCATGGCCCATTATTAGATGATTGGAGTGTCATAAGAACAAGGTAGGTGGTCTAATTTCTCTTCCCTAATTCCTCACTTGTTTCACTTATATTGTCATTGTGACATAGCCAGAAGTTCCACACATTTATCCTCAATATTAATATTATTAAAATTAAATGCCCATACCACTCCCTTGACGTTGCTAAGACCCCTTATTATGGATTTATGTTGACAACCTCAACCCAATCTACAATATATAGTGAGTTTGATTAAAGTATATTAGAATTGGTTGTTATTTTATGATTAAAATTCCATGATTTCACCTTAAATCACCATTTACGTGTTTTGAATTATCCCTCATGAAAGAGATTATAAAACTAAAACAAATGAAGTGTTATGTCAATCATGCCCTATTTTATAATAAAACCACCATTGAGGTGCAATGTCTTTGAATGAAAGAATGATCAAATTACTAATAATTTTTTTTCTATAGCATGTGTGGTTCCTATGGCCTCCTTGTTAATAAATGAATTGTATTACTTATCCTTGTTTGATATTATTGAACAATTATGTACATTTCTATTTTTACTAGTAATTATTAAAGTTTAATTACATGGTCTTGGTGCCTCACATTATATAAAAGATGAATTAATGTATAGTAATTAAACATTAAATGTAATATTATAATAAATTTAAATTGTTACTTGAGTGATTTTTAGTTCCTATTTATAAAATGCCTTAGATAAGAACTTATAGGAAAAGTAATACGACCTTATAATGGATTATTTTATAGGTACCATAGTTATAATTGTGGACATTTCATTTCAAACACCCTTAGTCAAGGATGTTGGACACGGTGATTCATGTCACATGGGTTGTTAGAAATTATTTTCCACACCCCCTCAAATAGGATGTTAGACTTGACCTTTTCCCTTAAAATGTTATACTTGGGCATGTATTCCCTTGAAAATTAAAACACTTGGGTATGGTGTTCTTTATTAATTATGATACTCAAGCATGGTGTCCCTTATAAGTTATGATACTCAACCATGGGCTCCCTTACAAATTATGACACTAAACTATGGCATCCATTAAAAATTATGCTACTTAGGAATGGTGTACCAAATAAATATTGATACTCGAGAATGGTGTCCCTTGAAAATTATGACACTTTCAAATTGAGACCATTATTATAAAATATGTCTCTTAACATCATACATGGATGCCTAAGTTACGCCTTAGGTCCATAATAGTACTAAGTATCTATATATATATATATCTATATATGTTACTACATATGTATATAATACATACATACATACATACACACACACACACACACACACAAATATATATATATGTCTACTAACACATCAGCATAGGTATTTCGGCTTATGCCGAAGAAGGTACGGTCATCTAGGTGTCCTTGAAGAACTTGAGAAGACCTAATTTCATTTACATTTTCTATATTTCCTTAATTTTTATATACCGACACACTACTTTATATTATATACACAGACTGAATTATGTATAAGAAACATTTGGTGGTGGCTTACAGAGTATACCACTCACACTATTCAGGTGGCCATTTTGTACTAAAAAAACATCATTGTTTTAGGTTTAAGATCATTGATTTTTCTTGAATGTTGTTATCCTTATACGCTAGGATAGAATATGAGAGTAATGGATTGATCTATTGCATGTGATGCTATTGAATATATATTCTGATACTTTTATTTACTTATTTATTTCCTTTTTCATACTAGACCTATTTATTGTATTGTATGTCAGCTGCCATGGGTTCTTACCATATGTATGTAACCTTTACATTATAGCATGTCATGCATAATTATTTATTAATTCATTAATGATTTTAAATTATTGATATATTTTGTTACATATATATTTATATTTCTTACACTATTGATTATCTCTCACACCATTGTGTGACTCTGATCATGAGGGTATAGTCTCCTCAATGAACCTCTGTTGGAACCACACTACTAGTTGAAAGCCTCTGGAATGTAGGGAGGCATTCTTAAGGTCATGTGATTGACTAGTTCGGGGAACTATTTTAATGGATCTTTGTTCAGTATGTTACAAATTCATATCAAATGGGTTTCGATTCCTTTAATATTATAGTTTTTGGATGGAAAATAGGAGACTAGGAACATTTATGCACTTGGTAAATAGATCATATCTCAGTTCAGCAAACCCATGGACAAGGGAAAGATCAAGTTTCTTGGTATGATACTAATGTGTATAATATATTATATTATTTTTTATTATTATTTCACATTGTGTGACTATTATGCTTTCACTAGGTACCAATTATGAAATTTTACTCCGGGATAGGTATGAAAGAGAAGTATCATTACATTCATCATTTTAGCCACATAGAGATTCAAATGCCATGCATATACCATTCCATGTAGTTTTTATTGTGTATTTATTAATGCATGAAAAAAATGTCTCGCATGTTTGTGTAATTATTTATAATTCTTATGTGTATACCATGAATTGGGGATTACCCTTCTTGTTTATAGTGTTACCAATTTTATGACTATATTTCCATTTTTTATGTTTACTATAAATAATGAAATGATAGTGAAGTGCATTGTGTTGCATTTGTTGTCAATGAGGCATGAAGTTGTCATGGAATGAATGGATGTCAAGGAATTTCAAGATGTGAATGACAAAGGTTGTGATGGTGATGGTGATGAATGGAGAATGGCCATGGTACTAAGGGGCATGTCACTTAGGAGATTCACTAAGTGGAATAGGAGATGTGGTTGAAACATTCTCTAGTAATATCAGACGATTGTAGAACTGATATTAATGTTTCAATACTTGTATCAAGATGATACTAAGTTACACCACTTGAAGAATGGATGATGATGGAGCATCATCATTAAATCAGACGATTGTTGAGCTGTTCTTAAAGTTCCAAGAACTTGTATCAAGTAGATACAATGTCACAACATTGTTAGAAGACCATGCATTGTTAAGACAATGCATGAGGAGATAAAGATGAACCATCCACTACTTCTAAGTGGATGATGTGAGCTGAAGAGGTCCATGCACCATCACTTAGTGCATATGAATTAAAGAAGATCCAACTTGATCTCTGATTAGATCAATGAAGAACATTGAAGATCTATGTGATTCAGGAGCTCGGTTGATGAAGAACCTTCAGGAATTCCATTCCTAAGTGATGAATAAATGTTGAAGAGAATTGGAGGAATTCTAATGAAGAAGAAGAAATAAAGAAGAGTAAATGAAGAGGAAGATGGCTTGAAGTGTCATTTGGCATTTTCACATTATGTATGTGGTTACTTTGTTGTTATACAAAGTACTCTCTATCCTTTGCCAAAAAATATGGCCAGCCAAGGCACCTTGAGGGTTCAACCCCAATGCATGGGCGCTAGGGCACCACGCCCATGGGGGAACCCGTGGGGCGAGCCAGGGCGGCAGGGCGCACACCCAAGACACCGCATGGGCGCCTGGGGCACGCCCGAAGGAGCGCGGCAGGGGCGTAGGGAGCGAGCCCCCAAGAGTGTCAGCGTGCATAGTGGGCGCCAGTGGCGCGCCCGCAGGGAGCAGATTGGGCGCAAAGCGCGCCCGTAGGGAGAACTCGGCGCAGGGTGGCACCGAGAGGGGAGAAGTTCAACTGAGCGTATCCCGGCAGCGAATGTTTGATAAACCACAGAAAAACCGGCCGCGGCTTCGATGTGGGATGCGGAATTTTTCCGCGGAGCGAATCCCAGCCGCACGATTGATCGTGCGCCAGATCTCGGCCGCACATCTCATCGCGCCGCTCCCATTCAGATCCAGGCCGTCCAAAGTTTTCTGATCGCCTGATCCGACGGCTCTCCATCGGTCTTCAACCTTGAGCTCGCTCGGATGCCACCCGCGTGCCTCCGTCGAACCAGGAGCAACCCGACGACGGATTTTGAGATTCCGGCCACCTCTGAAGAAGCTGAAGACACCAATGAGCTCGTCTGGACACACCGAACATGTCCATACATTAAAATGACTCTGCATGCAACAAATGAAGTTTTTTGAGTTTCGGCTGAAGGCAAACCGAAGGGGCCGAGGCCATGTGGTGTTCGTGTTTTGCATGGGATGGCCAAAACAGAGGCCGTGCATGCGTTCTAAGTCGCATGCACGAGGAGGAAAGAAAGAGGAAGATAAACCCATGAAAAATAAAATAACTCGCGTGCACCGAAGAGAAAACGCAAAAATTTGGAAAGATTTTGAAGATCCGAAATGTTCGGTGATTCAAGATTTATCACGCGGATTGAACCGCCTCTCCTCTGCCTATAAAAATGAGGCCTGGCCCTCGAGGATTGCTTGCTGATGTGCTGAAGTTTTGTTGAAGATCTGTCGTCCCGCGTGTGCTCTGGCTTGCGAAGTTGAAGCCCCCGTGCAATTATATTTGCGCGGCTTAGTTCCTTGCGCGCAACTTCTTTGCGCGACAAGAAGGTTGGGTGAAGTCCCCTGCGCGTCTTTCTTTTGCGCGACAGGAAGTACCCGAGGCCGCAAGTACCTTGCGCGCCCTCGAGGTTTGTTGTGGCTTGCGCGGCAGTGTTGAAGAAGAGGAGGCCGCGGCTCATCAAGCACTTGCGCGCCTTCATATGGGCAGTAGGAGATTCGGGTGATGAGAATTACACACCAAGTGTGTGTGTGCTAAAAGGAGAAAACACCCTCGCCGTGGATAGTGTGTGTGCATAGTGAACAAGAAGATTGGCCGTAGCCATTTATGTGCAAGAAGAAGAGGCCAAGCTCACTTGTGTGCAAAAAGTGGAAGAAGTGTGTGCAAAGAGCAAAGAGGTCGAACCTTAGTGTGTGCCTAAGTGGTGTGTACACACTAAGAAGGAGAAGAAGAAGGATACCTCATACTAAAGTAGAACACACATTTAAGTGTGTAACCAATAAGAACAAAGTGTTTGAAGGAAGTGAGAAGGTGTGTGCTAAAAAGGATTACACCCTTTGTGGGTTTATCACACCAAGAAGAAGGAAAGGGAAGTGCATGCATGCATGCACGCGCACACTGAACAAGCTTAAATCAGTGGTGTGCGTTTGAGTTGACCAAGACTGAAAGTTCTTGAAGAATATTTTGAGAAGGCCATGCAATCATTGCATGAAGAGACAGAGTTGCCATGCACTTAGTGCGTGAAGTTGTTCTGATGTGAGACTGGACCAGACTGGAGTTATAGATATCAGTTGTCTGAGTATTCAGTAGTTGAAGAGAGAAGCCAGGTCATCCTTAGAAGAAGGTGATAAATCCTGAGCAAGACGAGAAGACCTGTTCACCACAAGTGATCAGAAGAAGAGCAAGGCCAGCAGCCTTTATCCCAGGCTGCTGATGATACTTGAAGAACTTAAAGTGAAGAAGAGCTACTCGTGTGACTCGAGGAGCCAGGAGAAGCCCCCTGTGAGACTCAGGGTGGAAGAAGTCTTCAGTGGGATTCTGGAGCAGGCCAGTGGGACTCTGGTAACACTGTGGGACGCAGTATAAAGACCCTCCTGTGGGACTCAGGGGAGATACAGTGGGACTCTGTATCGACCATTGTAATACTAACAGATTATAATGGGAGAATCCATGCTGGGAGAGCATGGAAAGGATGTAGGCCTTTGGTGCCGAACCTTTTAAATCCTTGTGTCCAGTGCCTTTACATTTACTGCATCATTCGTGGAAAGGTGAGAGATACAAGAAGAGTGGATCGAGGCTTTAACCATCCATAGAGGTTTAATTGATTAAGAATCAATTAGTAAAAAGTTTTAAGGGATCACTGATTCACCCCCTCCCCCTCTCAGTGATTCACACTGATCTGGGCACTTCAGATAGTATGATTTGTTATATTATGATAAAAAATTGTTTCTTAAAGTTACTTATTTAGTCTAAATAGTGATTCCCTATAGAGTCTGATGGTGGAACAATAATTAACCAATTGTGACATGTTTGATCCCTGGACCATTGGCTTCATGTGATAAAACATATATGGTTGTGATTAGATGAGTGTCATTATAAATTTATAAAGTGTCAATGTGTTTATAATTTGGGAATGGTAACCTATATAATAAAACCATTATAAATGAGTTCGTCATATTTTCACACCGAAGGTGAAAACGTAGTTGCAATTACATGAAGTCCAAATTGATACTTATGAAGTATAATACCATTCTAATTTTGGATGGTTAATTAATCTAACCAACCCATGGTATATATCTATATATAATGACTTGAAACTCTATTAATTGGGTATGAAAAACAATATGACTAAATTCATAAATGCACAAATAGACCCAAATACGTTAGTTTTGGTATGTTTCTTATGATATAAACATGCTAAGGGTATTTTGAAAAGAAGATAATTTTACTGTCATGGGTTACAAAAAACTGGACCTAGATTATATTGACATGACCCTAGTAAGTTTCCTTTACACCTTTATAGAAATAGTTTTTATCCCCATTGGGGTATGTTTGTGATATAAGGTCTGGTTATTTAATGTGTAAGTATATTCTTATATTACGATACATATAAATATATGGAGTAATTTTACTTCACCAATACCAAACTTAATAAAATCACATTTATTTTCTTTTGAACAATATTATTGTGAATCATCGTTTGATTAAAATGACAATTACTACCTAAATAGTAGCTACTTTTATAGCTTTGATTTTAAATTTCCATTAATTGAGACCAATTGTGAGAACTTATGGATAAATAAGTGATTGAAATGAAATATATGAGATAAATTTCCTATCATGATATATGCCATCAGCTAAATAAAATTCTTAATATGGATTATCTTAAAAATTGGTACGTGTTTTCCTTTGTATAAAACTACTTAAATTGTTGTAATAAATGAATATATTTTAAATTCCATAAAATGGAAATTTTATGGGGTTTTTAGCATGAACCTTTTGGTAAGGGTTAGCATTGATTTTCATTAAGTGATTCTTGATTGGGAACGTGCGGATTTCCCATAGGCCTCAATTGGCTATTTCTATTGTTTATTAAACTTATGGGATATGTGGTTGATCCGTGTTCTTTTTGGAAACACCTATTTTTTTGTTCTAATATTTATTATTTAAATAGGGTTTATCATGTTGAGGTAGTGCCCTTATTGTTGAAACATTGATATACTTTTGAGTTTATCGTTTAGGCTTACTAAGTCTAATTTATTAATTGTTTGTGTTTGGTAGGACTCTCAGTTTATAAAACGAAACCCCCGAGTAAGTAGGATATTATCTAGATATTTAAACCATGATGGGGTATTCCCATATACAGATACCTGGTGATTGTCATCTTCTATCACTTTAACTTGACATCATGATCCTTATAAATTAATGGATTTCTTTCCTGCTTCTCATTTACCTATTTCAAAGAGAGTTTTAGGGACCATTAGATGATGTGATATTGGTACCCTTATGGGGAGTATGGTTCTCAAGAAAGTGACCTCATGTCTAAGTGGAAGGCCTAGAAGAATTTAATTTTTTATTGGAACATAATAGGTCATATTTCTACTTGTTCCAAGGAAACCTATGGGGGGGGGGGTGGCCCAGAGGTTACATATGACATTTTTGGTAGTGAGTTGAGGTTAATATTGTTTTAGGAGTAATTCATGGGAAGTGATAGGATTTTTCAGTATAAGAATGGTGATTCCATCAGTATATAAAAATTACCCTGAATGCTTGTATATCATTACCAGTAACGTGGGATTGACTATTTAGGTGACTATCCCTATTTGAACAGTAGTTGTGTGTTTGATGGTTTTTTTATGAAACAATTTTGTGATTCAGGTGATTGAGGTGAATTATTTTTATAGGGGTACAGTGGGGAATCTTAACATAATCGAATAATTACATTCCCGATATAATGGTCAACATGACCTAGTTGATGAACAACTCTTGGGAGAATGTGTCAGGTATTGAATTGGGTGATAAGTGAAGAAAACCTATTGCATTTGGAATGTTCTGTTCATGATGGTTGTTCATGGGGACTAATAAAATAGAACATTGGTTAATTGTTAGGAATAATATATGGATCAGTAGTATTGAATGTGTTTCTTATGGGAATGGTGACCCAGAGCATTGGGGGTAAATTAAATGAAGGTCCGTGTGAGAAGGGATAATTTAGAATGAACTTGGGGACATAAGATGATAGACCCATATAGGTAACATGACATTCATGGTCCTGAGACATGGCCCCAGAGGTTAATTTAAGGAATTTATAGCCTATTTTTATGAGAACTAGGCTCAATAAGAGCTATAAATGCATGTTGGTGGAATATCAGTGTACTCCTATTTATAGGTGATCCCACCCCTACCTTGATATCTCCCTAAGTACAACGATAGAGCATTGAACTTATGATGAGATACCTATTTAAATAGATTTTATGGTTAGATGAAGAACATATTGTGATTTGTGACCAAGGAGCAGTTTATGAAAAACCTGATGGTATATAGTACACCATTTTTCATTTAAGGGTTGTGAACCTAGTGCGTGTTAATTTTCAATAAATATCAGTGGCCCTAACAATAATGAAATTTGTGTTTGCACTCAGGGATGAGTAGGTTCATAGGAATCCCTATCATTATATACAATAGTGGATGGGGAATGGGTTGTATAAATAGATTTTTCATTTATTTTGAGTGATGGAAAGGATGCTCCTAAGGTGGGGAGTTGGACATCAGTCACTATTGGGTGACCCTATTCTAATAATGGTTGTGGAATCCTAAGGCTGGTCATTGGATGACCATTATGAATCCTGTGTACCGTTGAATAAGTGGAACAAGGTTTGACTAGTTTTCCCTATAAATTCCTGATACAGTTTCTACTACACACATGGTGGAGTCTGATTGTATTCCTTAATCCTAGAGTTACTTATGAGGATCCATGGAGGATGAATTAAGAATGTGTCTATGATTGTGTTATAACATGATGATGGTATTTTTAGAAGATGGTTCATCTTGGAGACATCCAAATAATTTATGTACAGGCTTCAGTGAACATAATCGAAAAGGTCTCGATGCACCTTGAGATAAGGCTTTAAAATCTAGTTTTGGAAATGTGTCAGTCGTAGGACTTGAGCGATTCAAAGTGGTTAACTAGAGGTGATTTGACTTGAGTTATCTCAAATATTTCGACAAAATTGGTGAGAAATAAAATCTGGAACACCATTGATATGGGATAGGTGAAACTTAAAGGGCTCTCCTGGGATTTTCAATGAAATCCGGCATGACTTCTTGACCTTGGTCAAGTGGTGTTTGACTATTTTGATAATATTAATGACCGAGGATAGTGTCCTCATGTGTAATTAGATGAACATGTCAGGAGTTCCAATAGGAAGATAATTTTACATTTCAATATTCAGTTCATATAGTGGGAGTACTGTGACTTAGAATTGTCCATTGAAATTTGGAACCTATAGTGGGGAGGAATATAGGTCGGATGAAGAAAAAGGCAATGATGTGATCATTTCTCTAGTTAAATGGGATCATATTAGTACCATCTTGAGGTTTATATTAGGATATGAGAGTTGTCTTTAGTTTAAAGGTTCAAGTACCACATTCATAAATTAGATCTTAAAGGCACATTGGGGATTTGGAAACACAACGCTGCTATTTGAATAGAAATTCTCAACCTAAGAAGGTTAGGTTATATTTTTTATTGTTTCCCAAGACTTATTAGGGCCTGATGTTCTATGGTTGGGATATTGTAAATTACATTGTGTTACTAATGGTTTAAATTTCAAGGGAATTTATGTTTTTAATTGGAAAATGAGCCAAATTTTACTATATGCTTTAGAACGTAATTATAAGGGTAGGTTAACATAAATCAATTGTTTTTGGATGTGGTTTATAGACCAAGAGTGGTCTCATGAGTTCAGATGAGTTTCAGGACTGTCAGGATTTTAAAAATCAATTTTCTAGAGAATCAAGAAGGGGTTCGTGGTTTATTTATTCCATGTGGAGCCCTATCCAATATGGTTACTACCACATAACCAGTAGTACCACACAATTGGTTCATGATTACCTCAAACTATGAAGCCAAACCAAGTGGGGGTATGACTCTAGGGAAGTGTGGGTTGCATGGTTAGTGTATTGTTTTCCAAACCGTGCGTCCTAACCATAAAAATCTTTAAAAGGGGAAAATATACTGATTACCCCTCCATCCTAGAATGGTTATTACCTCATTTACTTTATCCATTTTCCTAGTTATCCCCCATGAGCACCTCTCCTTACTATCGTCCTTTTTAGTGGTTTATACCATGTTCTCAATGCTATTCAAGCGATGTCATGTGAATTGGAAGCATATCGGTATGTCTAAGACTTCTCATCCTTCCTTTACTCATTTATTTTTCCATCTTCAATGTTATCTTCATGAGATATAATTCACCCTATTTTTATGGAGTTAAAAAATTCTTATCATTTATCTCATCGCAGATTAAATTGTTTCTTGATAAGTGATGGTTAGAGTATCATAAGCAAGAGAAAGGTGGTAAATTTTTTCCCTAAAGTCTCACCCATTTATTTGCTATTATTTTTTTGCCACATGATGGACTTTCCATCTATAATTTGTCAATATAGAGATAAAAAAAATTAAATTTCAAGACCAGTCCATTGATGTTTTTGACCCCTTACCATGGATGGAGGTTAATAATCCTGATCTAAGCCACCCCTTGTGGTGAGTTCTATTAATGTCTATTAGAATGCATTATTTGCATATAATTATTATTTTTTATTTCACTATAAATCACATTTTTAACTTATTTTAAATATACCTCCTGGAAGATATTATTAAACTAAAATAAATTAATTTCTAATTCAATCATTCCCCATTTTATAATAAAACCACCCTTCAGGTTTGCTATCTTCTAATGAAAATGAATAATAAAATTAGTAATAATTGTATTTATATTGTATTTATAGAGCTAATAATTTAATTATTATTCATACATATTTTGATGATTTAATCCCTAAAAATTAATCAATTTATTCTTATTTTCATCATTTTAGTATTTTTGGTTAATTTTTGGATAAAATATGAAAATTGTTTAATTCTAGAAATTTAACATTTCCCTATCACTTTTGTATTTATAGAATAAATTTTATAATATTGATCCAATTGAAATGATTGGTTTATTTGTAGGATTTCAGTTATTTAGTCTTCAACATTTTCTTCTAGTCCTAGAGAAAATTATAAATAAACTGGCCCAGAAAATTAAATCCAGGGTAAAAATGTTTGTAGCCAAAAGATGGACTCATCCTCAGTAAATAAGCCATATATCATCTTATAGATTTCCAAATTAGGTAAATCTAGATGAATTGGATAAGGGAATATAATAATAATGTTAAAATTAAATTTCATTGAGAGTTTAGGTCATTAAATAATACATTTAATGCACCAAATTGGATGTACTTGAGGAGTATCCTCATCTAGAAAATGTTTTATTAAGTAATTTTGGAGTAAGTATTTTGTATATGTCAAAATAAGATGAGATTTGTATAGAGAATAAAACAGGGAGATTAGCAATTTTTTCCTGAAAACACCAATCTAATATTCTACTATTTACTATGTGAATTAAACTCAAACATGCGGTGGACATAAACCAGAGGAAAAAATTTCAACCCCTCAATCCTATAAATATATGCATCCACCTCCATTCAAAGGGTTGAAGAAGGAGAAATAAGAGATATTAAGGATAATTAAAACCATGATGTTTTGTGGATTTTTTACATTGTTATTATATTCATAATGTTGTTTTCTTCCCCATTAATCTCTATTACCCTTCAAATGGATGGGTAAAACTTTTGAGTGATTCAGGAAGGGGGAGTTTTACATTTTTAATGTTGGACTCTTGTGATTTAATTTAAAACAATTATTTCCTGTTTAATGTTATCTTTTTTTGCGGTTCTTAATTATATTAATGAGATTTTATTTTTGGGGTTTAGTGTCATTTATTGTTTATAACATTGGTTGAAAATCATTAAAATATCTCTTCCTAGTGCAGTTTTTCATGATCGAGTAGATTGTGTTAGGTGGTCAGTGTCTAGTGATCATATGAATGTATATGGAATAATTTAATTGTTTATACATATATATTGTAAAAATAAATCTCTATCTGTACATTCCATAGTGTTTTGGGGATGATTTACAGATTTTCATCCACACAAGAGTGGTTTCCATTGCTTACATCAACCAAGGGTGATTGACAACTCGATCGAGGAGTCTTTCATTTATCATTCAATAGGAAGAGACAAGGGATTATTTTTACGACTATAATGAAAATGAAATCTTTATTCCTACCCCAATCCCATCAATCTCTTTATCAATTTCTGTTCAACTTTTATTTTAATTACTTTATTTATTTTTAAAACCAATCAATTTCAAAAACAAAATACATATATTTCTCATTTTTCAAGTGAGGAACGTGATTATTATATGCTTCTCTCTAAATAAAACCTAGGTTAACCACATTAATATATTTTTAACATAGTAAATAATTATTTTAATCACATCCTCTGATAAAAATGGGACAAAACATGACGCTGCTATTGGGAGGAAATTCTAAAAATCATATTGTTAATATTTAATCATTCTAAAATTAAAAAACATAAAAAATATCTTTCCATTTTGTTTTCAAATGATTATTTCTTTAATTCATGGAACTGTTACCCATATGTGCAAAAACCAATTATTGGCTCGCCCATGTCTTTGGTAGATAGTGCTTCTATTGTTATTTGATATGTAAGGTTATTTTGGTAATCAAATAGTTGGGAGTATGAATTCAGAGAATTAATAGCTAGCCTGATGGAGGACATGAACAAGAAATTTTTTGAAGAGACAACCCATTATTTAAATTAGTTATCCCACTACTTTAGATAATTTTATCATGTATCCAAGGTCCAAAAAGATTATTCCTTAGCCATCCCCAATTTTTCATAGGAAATCGAAGATGTGTTTTCCATAATTTAAGAATATTCACATACCAATAATTATTAAAAACTAATTAGAGAATTCCATGAACATATAGAGAGTAAAGATGAAGAATCATGTGCTGATAGAAATATGGGAAATGTTCTTGATCAATATTGGAGTAATTGGGTAGAATATGAAATAAAATGATATATTCCTATTTATAATATTGAATAATATGCATATTATTACTTATTAAGAGACTGGAATATGAAGAAACCACCCAAGATGTAAAATTTGAAGAAAATATGGATGTACCAGAATACCTACCTCTGTCTTTTACTAATCAACATTAATATTAAATTTCCACTATAGAATTTAAATCCAAACCAACTCAGGGTGTTTAACCCTTCTTGAAATATCTCTCTTTGAATTTAAATGAAACTAAATTGAATATCAACCCCTTCTGTTTTAATTTTATAAATTCAAAAAACCCATATTTTTTCCCTATAGAATGATGAAGAAATTGAAAATACACCTATTGAGGAAAACATGGAGCTCCATTATTTTGATAAATATACATTTACCGAAGCCCATGAAGAAATCCATGTAGATGAGCTAGAGAAAAAAAGACACAAGCTGCCTACATTGAAATGGAATAATTTGATATTGAATATTCATGTTTTAATATTATTTAAAAATAATTACACTCTTACATTCCCTTTGACTTTTCAATTAATGTAACATACCTTGAGCTACCACTATATAATGAAGAAGAAGATGGGAAAGTAGAGACCAAGAAAGATGAGGATTCATTCTTTTTCCTACCCCCACCATGCATGTTGTATCTCATTCCCACTATGGTGGATTTGAGATACTATATTCATAGATCCATAAAAAATAATTTCATTTTGGTAAGAATAATTTTTGATGGTTTATGAAAAAGAAACTCCACCCCCATCATATTAGGGATTACCAACTAGAACTACCCATATAGAGTTAGTCAAATTTGATGGTACAATTGGGGGATTAAACCAAGATATATCATTCTATTATTATTCTATCTATATTTTCTTTTATTATATTAATTTTTTTATGTTATCTTCTCTACCTTCATATATTTTTTTAATGTGCAGAAGTTAAGATATTAACTCAATACTTCACCGTGAATAAGTTTGGTTGTACTTATCCATTAAAGTTACTTTCTTGTTGCAATTTAATTAAATATTTTATTAAATGTTAAATAAAATCGAATGCACTGTGGAAACTACATCATTTAATTGGGGGGGGGGGGCTTTATAATTTAGGCTTTTCTGTTTTTTTGTTTGTTTTTTAGTTTTTCAAGAACAAAAAGTGTATCATTCTTAATATTTTGGGTGTTTCTTTTTCAAATTATGTGTGTATTTTAACTTCTGAAAATAATAAATATCTTTTAAATTTTTTAAACTCATGTCAACAAGTGAAATAAATTTTTTTAAATGAAATTAAGATTAAATTAATACAAAAAATGACTTGGTTTCTAATTTAAATTTTTGGTAATTTCATGCAAAATCCTCTTATTTTTGATTCCCATGCCACATCTCTACCCATTCATCTCTAAAATAAAATTACTATGAGTCTTATGAACCATTTTTGTCTTATTAGTTTCTTTAAAATCACTTCTTGAGAGAACTAGACCGTGATTTCTAAAATGAAAATTTTATTTATTTTTATCAAAACGTAAGGGTTTGAGGTGCTTGTGTTTTAAATTATTGAGAATTTTTTTTGGTTTTTAAAGTCTCATTTTCAAGATAATCCTTTTTATTTTAAAATTCATTTTACATTTAATCCTTATATACCATATAATATATGAATAGCTTATTAGGATAGACACATTATAATCTAATTTTCCTTATCCAACCTATTCTAAAAGTGAAATAGCATGATCTAGTTGAACTTAAGTGTTGGGGGAAGCTATATTATGTAGTGATACCTCATTTAGTGATACATTGGGTGGAAAATAAAATGTTAAAGAGATAATTTTTTGTAATGAAAAATTCATTCTGTCATAAGTTTGGCCTTTTTGGATTTATCACGATAAAAGAAGCTATGATTTTCGAGTTCTTCCAACAGAGAAAGAAATTTGTGCCTATCTAGAGATTTCAAGAAAAATTATGTTTAGGAATATTTAAATTTTTTAAACTAAAATTTTATATGGTTTAAAATTTCCTTTATTTTTCAAGATTACAGAGCTCATTTTCTACTATGTGGAGTGAGTAGAGATCATATTTGAGTGAAAATTAGAATCTTGCAATTTTACTTCAAAAAGAGACGAGCCCACCTCATTCGACCGTAGAATTTTTGATATCCAAATCCGACCAACTGAGAGTATCAAAAAAACCATGAAAATTTATAATGATAAACATATGTCCTTGACCCACATTGGGAGGATATTTAGGAATTTATCAAGCCTATGGTGACAGTTTCGTGAGTTTGGAAGAGAAAACCCTTATTAAAAATTGATATTTATGAGATAAGAGAAAATTCATGCGAGGTAGGTGTTTTATGCATATGAGAATAAAAATGTAGTGGAAACTTATTGAATGATATGAATGGAGAACATGAAATAATTTTTTTGAGGAGGAATAATATATTTTGTTTTTTTATCAAATTGGAGGATCTCATGGGTATGTGTTTTGAATTTGTTTCGCTTTTATTTTAAAGATAACTTGTCTAGAATTCTATGTTCTATGCGTGGGGTAATTGATAGAGATAATGTTTTCAATATTCTTAATTTATTTTTCAAATATATAATCCCTTCTAATTTATAAATTTGAGTTTATTTTCATCATTTTAGTATTTTTGGTCAATTTTGGGCTAAAATATGAAAATTGTTTAATTTTGAAAACATAACAATTTTTTTCCAATTATGTATTTTGTGAATATCCCTTAAAACTTGGATGAAATTAAATTTTTTATTTTTTATAGGACTCCTTTGTTCATGGGATTTAACTTTTTCTTCAGTATCTTTATCTAATTCAAAATACACTATCCCAAAAAATCCATCTAGTGGAAAAATGTTTATGGATGACAGATTGGACCCCACCTCTGTATTTTATGAATATATCGGGCTAGAGACATACAAATGAGGTGATTACAACTAGATAGGAAAGAGGACTCCGAGTTACATGTAAAAAGTATATTTCATGCAGAATTTAGGTCATTAAGGAGTAAATTTAATTCTAAAGATTGGAGGGAGTAGAGTATTATCCACAATCATAAATCATTTTCTTTAGTAATTTAGGAATAATTTTTTTTTAAATATTTTCCAGATAAGATTTTTTTTCTAGGAAACAAGAAAATTGGAGACATGAACAAATTTTATGAAGACACCATTATGATATTAGGCCATTAACTATGTGAATGAAACTAAAAATTTTGTTAGATAGAAACTGGAGGGAAAATTTTCAACCCCTTAAGAAAAAAAAATGTGAATACACTTACATTAAAAGTGTTGAAAAACGATATACAGGGGTTGTGATGGATAATTGGAACCTTTATGTGCTATGGATTTTTGAATTTTTCTTTTATTAGTTTCATTATGATTTATTCTTCCCCATTCATCTCAATTACAATTCATATAGAGGGGTAAAACTTTTGAGTGATGAAGGAAGGGGGTTTCCTTTTGTAATTTAGTAGTTTTTTGATTTAATTTAAAAATATACTTTTCAATTGATTTATTAATATTTTAAGTGGGGAATAATTATCTTAATACTATTTTATTTTGGGTTTTGGTGTCATTCATTATTTATATATTTGGTTGAAAATCATTAAAATCCCTTGGCCAAGTGTAGTTTGTCTCGATCAATAAGATTATATTAGGTGGTGACTGTCTAGCCATCATTGAAACCTTTGTGGAATAAGTATTTTTTTAAAGATTTATAATGAGAAAAAAATACTTAATGGGAATTTTATTAGTGGTTTCAGGATGATTTATAGATTTTTATTCACATAGGAGTGGTTTCCATTGCTTTCTTAAACTAAGTGGGATTAGTAAATTAATCAAGGAGCCTTTGATTTATCATTCAATATAAAGAATGGGGGATGATTTTTAAGACCGTAATGATATTGAAAATCTGATCCAACCCTAAACATATCACTCTATTCATCAATTTGTGTCCAACCCTTATTTTAATTATATTATTTATTTTTAAAATAAAACAATTAAAAAAACCTCTACATATTTCTCTAATTTCAAGTGAAAAATGTAATTTTTCTAATATAATCTCTAGAAACAACCAAGGATAACCAATTTACCATATTTTTAGCTTAGGAAATAATTTTTTTTTCACACCACATAATAGGAACATGTTAACAGGTTCTTCCCTTGGACTCGTTATTTATAAATTAATGGCATTCCTTGGACCTGTTTGATATTATGGAATTATTTTGTACCTATCCATTTTTACTAGTAATGATTAAAATTTAATTGCATGATCTTAGTGGATTACATTATGGTATGGATGATCTCATGGATGGTAATTAATCATTAAATGAATTCTAACAACAAAGGTATATTTTCCTTGAGAAAAGAAAGGTTTCACTTTATGAAACACCTTGGATAAGAGATCAAATGAAGATTAAAACTACCTTGTACTAGAATATTGTAGAGGGGCCTCAGTTAGTGTTATGGAAATGGAGTTTCAAATCCCCTTTTCCAAGGATGGTTTACATGCTACTTCTTGTCACTAGGTTTTCTAGACACGATTTCCATGTCCCCTCAAATAGGATGTTGGGAATGACCCATCTTTTTAAAATGTGATAATCGGGCACATAGTCCCTTGAAAATTATGACACTCGAGCTTGAAATCCCTTAAAAATTATGATACTCAGGGATGAAGTGCCTTATAAATTGTAATACTCATACATGAAGTCCCTTATAAATTATGACACTTGGGCATGGCGTCCCTTAAAGATTATGATACTCAGGCAAGACCATGCTTATAAATCGTGATATTTGGGAATGAGTGTTTTTATAGATTATGACACTCGAGAATGATAACAATTATTTAAAATATAAATATTACCATTATACATGGATGCATGGGTCGCGTATAAGGTCCAAACTAATACTATATATCTATATATATGGAAATATATGGTACTATATATATAGTTCACATATATATATATAGTGACACACCTAAGAGACATTACAATTTAAGTCAAAACATGTATAGTTAGCTATGTGTCCTTAAGGGACATGAGTCGACTTGATTAAATTTATATTTATTTCACATATTTACTTCTGATATACCTGAACACTTATTTATTTTATATCCATAGACTGGATTATGCATCAAACACCATTGGTGGTGGCCTAATAAGTATATCTGACACCCTGTTTAGTCCACTATTTGGTACCCTAACAGACATTAAGGTTATAGGTTCTGTATTTTTTATCATTCCTAAATTGTGTTATCCTACAGGGTTTGGATGGAGTATGAGATAAGAGGACTGAACTAGTGCATGTGATACTATTGGAGATAGCTTTAATACTTTTATTTATTTATTAATTTCCCTTATCACTTTATCTCTATATATTTTATTGTATGAATGTGGCCATAGGTTCTTATTTTTTGACTATCTATTATACATTTTAGATTGTTATGCTTGATTATTTATTTATTTATAATTGATTTCTAGGTTTTTTACTCTACTTAGTTATTTCTATTTATTTCGTTATTCATTATATCTCATACTGTTGTGTGAAATAGATCATGAGAGTATAGTCTCCCCAACATACATCCATTGGACCCACATTGCTAGTTGGAAGTCTCTGGAATATATGGGGGTGCACTTGGATCCATGTGACCTACCATCTCACGGCACCATTTTAGTGGCTTCTAAGCCAGGACATTGCATCAAACTCCAATGAAAACTATGAATTCTTTTCTTGGATTTGATAATTATTGGGGCCCGCAACGAAAATGTCATCTACATAAAATAAGAAAAATTAATAAATCATTACCATCAAAACCAATAGAAAACTACAAGAAAATATTTTTTTAGCAGAGGTTTTTTAAAATATTTTTTTATAAATGTTTTAAAATTTTTTCCAAAAAATTACATTTTTAGTGATAGTTTTCTATAAAAACCGCTGAAAAATTGAAGGGAAAAAACTAAAAAAATATTTATTTATTATTTATTAATTATTATTTAGTATTTATAATTAAAATTAGTTTATTAATTATAAATTTAACAATTTATAATGTTTTAATTAATAAATATTTATAATTATTAGTTAATAATATTTTTAAACAAAAAAAATGTTCTATAAGTTCAAAAACAGGCTTCGGCATCAAATGACAATAATATCAGATCCGTGAGTACATTTGTTCTCCACAACCAGTCAAATTGAAACTTATCAAATGAGATAAAACCATGTGAGATTAAAATCATGTAATAATCAAATGAAAAAATATATTCAAATTTCAAAAGTTGAAAATCAAACTCAAACATCAAATGAACATAACTTTTTGTTTGGGTGTTCATTTTGGCTCTACCACATATCAAATTGAATCCTATGATGAGATCTACACCGTTTAGGTCTAGCATCAACTATTTGATTATTGTACCACTTTTTATTCCACCAGAATGGCCGAGAAGGCCTTCGAAATAATGGTTTTACTTGTAGACCCTGATTTCATAAATTTTAAACGGTTATAGCTATCGATCCAGGTGCCAGATCGGATTGTACCACATATCATATCGAAGATCATTTCAGGATCTTCAATTTGACTGGTCTTGGAGCTGAAAAAGGAGTCCCAGATCAGATTATATGGTCATTTTAGTGTTTTTAGAGGTTCCTAACGTTTTATGATTTATTTTATGATTTATTTTTTATTCATTATTTATTTATTATTTATTTATTATTAATTAATTAATTATTAATTATTAATTATTTTTCAAATATTAATTTTTTGAATGTTAAATATTAAATATTAAGTATTAATTATTAATTAATAAATAAGAAATATTAATTATCGATTATTATTTATTTATTAATTATTTATTTATTAATCTATTTTTTTATTAATTATTAACTATTTATTATTTATTAATTATTATATATTATATATTATTTAATATATATTATTAAATTTTTCATTTTAATAAATATAAATTTATTTTTAGTTTATTATTCATTGTTTATTTATTTAATATTCACGATTTATTATTTATTTTTTGATAATTTTTAAATAATTTTTTAATTATTTATAATTTTTTAATTATTAATTATTAATTATTAATTATTAATTATTAGTTATTACTTCTTAAAGATCAATTATTAATTATTTTTTACTATTAATTATTAATTATTAATTATTAATTATCAATTATAAATTATTAATTAATGATAGAATAATTATTTATTTATATATTATTTATCAATTTATTATTAATTTGTTATTTATTTATCATATATTAAATTATTTTTTAATTAATTTATTATTTAATCATTACTTATATATTTTATGTTATAAGTTATGTATTATGTATTGTGTATTATGTATTATATATTAGATATTATGTTTTGTATATTATGTATTATATATTTAGTATTATATATTATGTATTTATATTACGTATTACATATTAAGTATTACATATTAAGTATTAAGTATTAAATATTATATATTAAATATTATATATTATATATTATATATTATAAATTCTAAATTATAAATTCTAAATTCTAAATTATAAATTATATATTATATATTACAAATTATATATTATATATTATATATTATATATTATACATTATATATTATATATTATATATTATATATTATTTTTTATTATGTATTTATAATTTAAAATTTAAAATTTACTATTTAATATTTAAAATTTAAAATTTATTATTTACAATTTATTATTTACCTCTTTTTTATTTACCATTTATTTCCATATTAGATATTTTTTTATTTATTATTAATTTATATTCTATTTATTATTATTTAATTTGTAATTAGTAATTTTTAAATATTAATAATTAATAATTAATAATTAATAATTAATTATTGATTATTGATTAATCACTATTGATTAATAATTATTCATTAATAATTATTTAGTGGGTATCTATTTGTTATGTATTATGTTTTTTCAAATTAATATATATATATAAGTACATTAAATTCTATATATTGATCACATGAAGAGCCTACTGGTTTGATAAATTCTTTGGAGAATAAGAAAGAGGTTAGGGGTTCAAATATCACCCAATGCAGAATTTCTATATATGGCATGGGCATGTGCATAGACATGGGCTTATGCATGGAGATGGGAATGAAAATCGTAATAATAAATAATTAATAATAAATAAATAACGTAATTTTGAAAATAAATAAAAAAAATTAAGAAAATAAATAAATAATTTAATTATGGAGATAAATAAAAAAATAAAAAAATAGTAAATAAATAACACATAAATAAATAATAAATATGTAATTTATAATATATATATATATATATAAATAATAAATAAATAAAATTAATTAATTATGAAGATAAAAAAATTTTAAAAAATTAATAATTATAAAAATTTAAAAGTTAAAAATTTTTAAAAATAAAAAATAAATAAATTTAAAACGATTTTGCAACGGTCTATTTCATAGCTAATTGATTGGAGACACACGATTAAGCAGTGGTTAAAACTGCTGCTTAATGCAAATTTTTATGTAGTGGAAGATGCATAAGGATCTAAATGATATACATTGTATCCAATGATCATGATATAGGAATAGAATCTCATGTTCTAACATCTCGGTGCCTTCATGAGAACGTACAAATTTTTTTTCAACCTACATGCCACATTTTATTTTTCTATTTTTGAAAAAACATCTGATTCAAGTGTATGGATTACTTCATCAAAATCCCAATGGAGAAAATTAGCCATAACATCTAACTTCTCTAGATGCAAACTGTATATAGCACACATTGCGAAAACTATTCGATGAGTCATCATTCTAACAAAATGAGTAACTATTTCATTAAAATCGATACCTTCACTCTCGGAATACACTTTAACTAAAAGTATTTTATGATATATTTACACTAGATACTTTCCATCCTGCTTGATCTTAAAGACCCGTTTGTTTTTTATAACCGTCCTTTCATAAGTTAATAAAATAAGATCCCATGTTTTATTCTTGTGCCGAAGTTCAATTTCTTCTTACATCACAGCCATCCAAGAAGATACATCTAGAATCTAGGTCACCTCCACTGGATAGTATGACTCTCCAACCTCTTTCAATAAGAAGTATTCAACAATTATCTCAATGGAATAGTCTTAGGTCCATACTGGTGCTATTTTCTACTGAGTTGACCATCACGGTCTAGACTCAACCGATACTTGATCATCATGCTCTAGTAAGGTCTTAGAGGAATCTTATTCTCCCATGGAATTTTCTTTCCTCATGACTACTGTAGTTTATATTTTCTGTTTTTAAATATCTTTATCAAATGTCATTTTCACCTAGTCTTCTATAGAACAAAGAACTCTACTGCTGATAAGATTGTGTGTAGGTGGATCCCACAAATGATACACCTTAAAAGCATAAACATATCCTGATAAGATACATTTTATGGATCTGGAATACATATTTGATCTTTCATGTTCATTAAACAGTGCACATACATGACTTCCAAAGGTATTAACTGATAATAGTTAGTGTGTTTACCAGTCCACAACTCAATTGGTTTCTTCTAATTAATCACCATTGAAGGAGAACAATTGACCACATAACAAGAAGTATTAACTACTTAGGCCCATTTTTTTGCTAATTCTTACCATCATTAACATCATACATTTTCTATAAAATATGGTTTTTTTCATGCTCTCTTCCAATCCATTATTCTGAGGAGTGTACACCACCATGAATTGTCACATAATTCTTACCATTTAAAAAAAGTATCAATCTCATCTCTTGTATATTATACACCATTTAAATTTCTCAAGCACTGGATCTTCATTCCATATTCACATTTTTTCCTTATTCTGAATGTTTTGAAGATGTAAAAAACATCCACATTTCTCATGATTAGATACACCTGTAATGTCCTATAATAATAATCAATTAATGATATAATGTACCAATCTCTTTCCAAATATATAACCGGTGCTTGAGAAATGCAGGAATGTATCAATTATAAGAGGTATTTACTTCTCATTGTTGACATACCAAACATTAAAAAATTTTACGTTCCCAAAAAAACTCACAAAATTAAAAGGATACATTTGTAAGACAATGAAGAAACTTATGATCAATAAGAATCTTCAATTCTCATTCATACATACGAACAAGATTCAAATTCCATGATGTTGTCAACGGTTCCATTGAAGGTAGAGGATGTGATATCTATATCAACTTCCATGTATATTTCACTCATAAGCTTGTATAGGTTATTTTTAACAACCCGAGATTTTATAGTATGTCTCTTCTTAAATAAATTCAATTTATTTGATATCTTAGTTTCTATGAAACATCGTGATAAGCATAAACTACATGCAACAATGATTTGTCATACGTTACATGCAATGCAATATTTTACAAAAATATAATATATTATTAAAATATTATTATTTAATATAATAAGATATAACCTATTCATTAAGTTGGTGGTTATGAATGTTATTACCTAACATATGAAAATATATGGTCTAATTTATTGGTTACCAATTAATTATAAATTAATATTGGAATGAATAGAATATATGAGAAATGATTTTATAAATAAATATTTCTATTCTCACAATGTTGTTCTGTCATAATATATTAAATTAATAAATATTAGTGACTAATATTAAGTAAATATATATGTTATAAATTCAATGAAAGATTTTTTATATTAATCCAACAAATTTTATAGGCATAAGACAAGAACAAACCAAATATTACACAAAAACCTATATTTTTTATAAAAAAGTTTTACAACCTTATAATGAAGAATATATTTTAAATCCAATTTTTTAAACTTTTATATATTATATTTTAAAAAATTAAATTATTCTTTTAAATTGGAATATAAAAATTTACTTTGGTTAATTTTTTTATATTTTTTCGAAATGTTTCATATTTTGATAAATATTGAAAAAAACATAATTTTAATAATTTTTTTTAAATCAAAATAATATATAATGTTAAATTATATTATTGAATTGTTTTAATGTATAACTATATTTTTTAATCATTTAATCAAGTTCTGGTCATTGAAATCAATTTTACATTGAATTTAGATAGAGAAATGTTTCAATATTTTGCATGTTTAAAATTTAATAACCCATTCTCTCACCCCGTTTAACTGATTAATTTTATAATAATTACAAAAAATAATGTGGTTTTATAATGTGTCAAATTTTTTTCCATTTTATTTTTTTAAAATGAAATGGGAAAATTCTGAGACCAGGCGCTTAGATGGCGTGAGATTCCGAAGCCCAGTGTGTGCGGAATTTTTTTTAAATAATGTTCATTTTTAATAATGCACGCAAATTATTTTTCCATAAATCTAAAATAAATTATAAATAGGTTCCCAAATTAGAAATAACAAGGCATAGTTTCATTCAGAATAGAGACTTTACCTTAGGTAGGGCATAACATCGTCTTGCATGTACCAAATATAAAAGTTAGTTTTTTGGATGTATCAGTAAAAAAATATTAAATAAAAATATTTTATTTTCAACATGTCAAATAATCTTATTTATATTAGAGGTTTCCATGGATCCAGTGTTATCACCATAACACTTGAGTTTCCCGGAGACAAAGAGAAGGAGGTTTCCTCAACGAGCATTTACGGATTAGAGAATCAAGATCGGAACTTGGATCGAAGAATGACAGATCGACAAACGACACCAACACAAATTCACCCTTCCTCAACAATTTATCAAAACTCCAGGTTGGGTGTTTTATATCTTTGTTATTTCCTTTCCAAACATAGATTTAAATGATGAATGCAGACCATCCCATGAATATGTTGATACACAGTTCGTCTGTTCTTTCAGGATGAATAACTGCTTGCGGGGTTTTGAATAAGGATTATATCTGTGTGTTGGTTTTTTATTCGTGATCCTTCTTACATGAAAAAATTGAAGCAAAAAATAATAATGCCTAATCCATTATTCAGGCATTCTTGTACATTTATATCTTTCAAAAAATATTTCTATGTTCCTCTTTCTTCGTGAAATATGAACTGAGGATCGTTAAACTTTCTATTCATGGTGCAACGATTCGAGACTGAGGATCTGACACCACAATGATACCACATAAGAGTGATCAAAAAGGAAGGAAATAAATCACACAAATCAATGGGTTTTTATGGTTCCTAGAGTACTAGATCCGGCTAGGTTTTATTTGAGAGGGAGGTGGATAGAGGGCCACCGACAAGGGCAACTGGCGGCATAGGTGGCACATGGCCCGACAAGAGGCCCAGTTCTAGGCGGGGCGCAAGGCTGACGGGTCGTTGGCTGGGCGACCAACGGTGGATCATGAGGTCATTGTCTAGGATGAACCACATGGGGGCCCGTGGTGGCAGAGCCTACATAAAATTACTGGGGATCGTGGCAGGAGGCCGTGACAATGAGCTTGGATGCAGTGTAGAGCTGCATCAGAGGAAACTGCAGCAGTGAGATGTGATGCGGCTCAGAGACACTTTATAGGAACCCACAGTGGTGATCTATGATGCGAATCAGAGCCATATCAGTTGAACCTACAACAGTGAGGCCATGGGGAATACAGAGGAGGCGGTTCAGGCATGTGAAATGAGGAATGACAACTTGTTGACTAGTTACGCATGCAGTTAGGGAAGACCATCTGTGATGCTCCAAACTGGAACACATGCAGAAAGTCAGACCATAGGCAGAGGGGACCCTCTAGTAGTTTAGTGGGCTGGGATAGTTTGGGCATGTTCGGGTGAACAGAATGGGTTGGGTCGGGTATGTCGGACTGTGTCGAGTCGACCGGCGTGTCGGGTCCGGCGGGTCGGGTAAGACTTGGACTGGACCGGGGTTGAATTTTTTTACAAACAACCATAACGTTCAAATCTTGTGTCTATTGGATGAGTCATTTGTTGCATTGGGACCCTTGACATGAAGAGGTACTTTTGAGATACTCTATGTGTGTTTTGTGTGGAATTTGGCATACAAACGAATTTCTTGAGGAGTAGGTTATCCTGATATAAGCGCACTACAAGCTAAATCCTGTGGCTGATTGTGACTATGTTACTATTTTTTTGGGGATTCATGACTTTTCAACACTCCCTATGTTATCAACAATATCTGTGTTATCAACACATCGTGTGTTATCTACACTTCATGTGTTATCGACACAACATGTGTCATCAACACTTCGTGTTTTATCGACACTCCGAGTGTTATTGATACTTTTTGTATTATCAACACTCCATTTATTTCGGATACATGGTGTTCTGTGGACTATGTCTGGTAATCATACTGTTTGTTCTATATAGTTATTTATTTGTGAAATTACTATGCTTCTTGTGTGTTCTTTGTGTTATTATTCGTGTGTTTCCTTTGTGGTACACTTCTTGTGTAACCTTTGTGGGATACTTCATGTGTATCCTTTGTGTTATACTTCATGTGTTTCCTTTGTGTTATAAATCATGTGTTTTCTTTTGTGGTATACTTATTGTGATTCCTATGTGGTATTCTTCATGTGTTTAATTTTTAGTATACCCCGTGTGTTTCCTTTGTGGTATATTTTTTTTATTTCATAGTGGTGTTACTTTGGGGATTCAGTTTGTCATATTGAGTATTTTTTTACTCAAACCTGCATGGGATTTTCCCGCACGTGTCATGTATTGTGAAGATGAACAATTATTTCATGTATTTCTAGGTATACCATGACCAGGTGGTGCTTATAGGTATTTGAAGAATGTGGTGTGCTTCTACAGCTTCAGACAGCTATTCCACACCACCTTTCAGGTAAAGTTTTTTGCGTACTAGTTTCAGGAACTTGCACATTCACTTTTATAGAATATTTATTTTAGTGGGATTATATTCTGGACCTGTTTCAATTCATTTTTCCTACTATCATACTTTGCGGTTGGTATCTTATTTTATTCTTGAATTGTTTTACTTAGTGTTTTTACTTTTCAGCATTTTGGTCCTAGATAATTGGGCGTATATACTTGTACTTAGGGAAATGCTTCCCATTTGTGGGATATGCCTACTCGGAACTAGTCCCTAGCCCCTAGAAAATCATAGGAGGCCATGGGGTAGTCAAAAAATTCTCCCCTCTAGTATGGGTCATGATAGAGTTGTATTAGAGGGTGAAAATTATACTTAAGGGCTAGGAGTCTATGAGGTTGGTTTGGGGAAATAGTGTCCAGTGTTTCAAGTTCGGCTTTTTGGCCAGAGAATCCAGTGTTGGGGTAGTGACCACCATATCCATACACTAGAACACTGTACATCTAATTTTCATCTTGGTACAAGAAAACACTGGTTATAGGGGATAAATGGTACATGTTTCATACAAGATTTTGAGTGTGTTATCATGTAATTCGTAATTAATCTCACCAGATATATTCTATTGACTGTGGTACATACAAATATATTTCAGGATGCCTCCATGTAGACACCCAACCAGGATTCTACTATGTGATCATGTGGATGATCCGACTAGTGATGACGTCTTAGTACATGGGCATGTACCCGAGATACTCCTTACACTATATACAACACTTCTGTGTGGTTTACGAGTGATTCCACCACTTTTTGAGCGTTAGTAACTCCCAATGCTACCGGTTGAGGATGCACATAGGCTGAGTGCATTGAATGAGTTTCAGAGGCCACGACCTCGTGGGTTTAGGGGTGAGATATACCACTAGATAGTTGAGGATTGGATGGAGGTATTTACACATGTCTTCTGCCTTATGAGGAATCCTTCCTACTGGATGGTGGTACTAGCCGCGAGACACCTTTCGGGATCATCAAGACAATTGTGGAACATCGTGACCCAGAAACATGACGAGGTTACTCACTCTTGGGAATAATTCATGCGACTCATTATAGAGGATTTTTTCCTAGCTACGTTACACTCATTGCACATATAAGAGCTCTTACATTTGTAGTAGGGAAATTAGACTATGGTAGAGTACTCAGTGAGGTTTAATGATCTTTTTTGATAATCCATGAATATGGTGTGATACCTATTCATCAGGGCTCAGGGATTCGATAAGGGTCGAACTTGGGAGATCAGTGCATCCATGATATCCCTTAAAATCCATACTTATGTAGGGGTTCTAGAGTGAGATATGCTAGTGGAGATCATTTTTGCACAGTAGAAACTAGCAGTGAGAGCAACCAGCAGGCACCAGGTAGCTACTTCTTCAATGGTAGGTAGCCAACAAGAGAAACAGGGACCCAAGCGAGTCAAGTACTCTAGGGGATGACCCCAAGACATGGGATCAATGTTGTGGGGATCGCAGGGCAGAGTGAGTCTATTGAATGATAGGTTTTGTCACTTGTGCGAAAGTCGAGGAAATTTGGCATGAGATTGCCTATCCTATCTTATGAACGATTAGAAGATGGTAGAGGGACCACCGAGGAAGAGGAGGAGAAATGATCAGGGTGGTTCATAGGGTGGCAGAAGTGGAATATGTGCAGGTAGAGAAGTAGGTGTTGGGCATAGGTTCATCGTATTACCATCACCACCCCCAGGTGGTTCACACCATGCTTTGGAGCTGGTGCATAGAGAGGAGGAATGCTATAGGAAATAGATGCCTATGAACCTAGTGTTATAGGGATGATTTGAGGTATGATCTATGTTTTTTCCACCTTAGATGGAGTTTTAATATACACAGGTTCTAGTCATTGTTTTACACCAAACATTGTTCGGGACTCAGAGATTCTAGTTGAACCATTGACATGAAACCTAAACATAGAGACTCAAATTGGAGGATATTATATGATAACACACTGGTGTTGAAAGTGTGAGATTACTCTTGGAGTTGAGAGTTTCGTTTGGGATCTCTTGTTAGTGGCGTCAGCCAAACCGTTTCAGGTCTAGTGGGTAGGGTTTGACATGGACCAAACCTGGGACAATTTTTTTTACAAAATTAATCATAACAATAAAATAATGTTTCCATTTGATGAGCCATTTATGGCATTGAGACCCTTGATACGATTAGGTATTTTTGAGATACACTAAGTTATTTGTTGTGGAATATGGAATACAACGTAATGGCTTGGGGAGTAGGTTCTCCCAGTATAAGTGTGATATGAGCATAATCCTATGGATGATTATGACTATGTGACTACATGACATGGGGGATGCATGAATTTCAACACTTAATATGTTATCGACATTGTGTGCATTATCGACACTCCATGTTTTATCGACACTCAATGTATTGAATACACTTCGTGTGTTATCAACACTCCTTGTGTTATCGACACTCTGCGCCTTACCGATACTTGGTGTTTAATGGACTACATCAGGTAATCCTACTTTTTATGCTATAGAATTATTCCTGTGTGAGTTGAATGTACTTTTTGTGTGTTTTTTGTGGTATACTTAGTGTTTTTGTTTTATGTTAGACTTTGTGTGTTTCCTTTGTTGTGTACTTTGGGTGTTTCTTTTGTGGTATAAATCGTGTGTTTCCATTATGGTATACTTTGTGTCTTTCCTTTGTTGCGTATTTTATGTGTTTCCATTATGGTTTACTTTGTGTGTTTCATTTTTTTAATACTTGATTTTTTTACTTTGTGGTATAATTCGTGTGTTTCTTAGTGATACCCATTTGTGGTATCGAGGTGTCCTACATAGTATTGTTTTACTCACTCTGCACGGGTCTTGCCCACATGTGTCGTGTCATGTGTAGACGATCGATGCATTGTTGGTGTCTTATGTGGACTGAGAATAAGTGGTTCTTAGAGGGATTATACAGACATGGTGTGCTTCTATGGCTTTATATAGATATCCTACACCTACCATTCTATTAGGTTTTTAGGTGGATGAGTTTTAGGAACTTGTGCATTCAATTTTTCATACTCTTTCTTTTGGTGGGCTTGTATTCAACCCCTATTACTTTCGAATTTTCATACTATAATACTATGTGGTTGGTATCCTAGTGTATGAATGAATTGTATACTTAGATTTTTTACTTTTCATCATTTTTAGTTGAGATATGTGGGTGTGTGTACTAGTATGAAGGAAAATTCCTCCCATTTGTTGGAAACGCCTACTCGGCGCTAGTAGCCAGCCCTTGGGTTATCAGAGGCGTTGTTTGGCACTGGAAATGGGGATAACCATGTTTGTTTATGGTTCAAACATTGAAATCGATTTCTAATGGGTTTTTTCATAGAACAAGAAACATAAAATGATTCTATATGCATTTGGACCTAATTTCCAATGGTAGGTGATCATTAGTTGTGAACCGATGAGGCTTATGAATTTTCATTGGTCGAGAGGATGGGAGGTCGGACTCATCACACCTTTTTTGGGGGAATTATTGTCTACTCCAGGACTCTCTTTATAGATTTAAGTTATGTTCCTTAACCATTATTAAATTACCAAATATGAAAATGAGATTTCCTTTAGATCTGACAATCGATGATTAGTATGTTGGAGATTTAGATAATATTTTATATGTATTCGAGGTTCTTTATTAATAGAGAATCATCTGTATTTTTTTAGAGATTATTAGTGAATGGTATCATTCAACACATTATATAGAAATATCTTTGTCATTATGATAACCATACTGGTTTTAAAGCCACTCAGCAGAGCACATGAAGTTTATTGTCATTCAGAAGGACATGGATTATTTCAGAGTTGGGATTGTACCCGCAGATGGGCTACCTACGTATCCTTGTTTAGAAAAGGAATCTGAACCCACATAGTTAGAGTAAATAAGTATGAGTTTTATGTATGATTGATGACTCAAATAAACATTTCATAATTACTTTTACGCTCTAAGATCACGTGAGTCATGCTCGGTGTGAGAAACAAGAGTTATTCGTAAAACCTGACAATTGTTCCATGAAATATGCAATCATAAGGAATGATGTGGGGCTTATGTATGTATGTCTTCCCAGGTATATGAAGATTGGGATTTACTTCAGAGATGAAACCCGGGAACAAGGTCCATAACGTTATATGTGATTTATGGAGATTTAGATACATAACATAGGGCTTACTCTTATGAAGGATGCCCAAATTAGAGGGTAATTTTGATTAGGTTTTACTCCTGATAAGGAAGCCCAAATCAAAAGTAAATTATGACTAGATGCATGAAATTTTGACTGGGGCTTAATCCTAAGATGGAGGCCCATGTTAAGGGACTTGAGAAATGGGGCTTATTCCTGAGAAGGAGGCCCATGTTAAAGGGAATTATGACTAGGGCTTACTCTTGAGGAGGATTCCCTAATTTAATATCATGGAAAGTGGCTTACTCCTAAAAAGGAGGCCCATGAATAGGGGACTTGGGGATTACTCCTAAGGAGGATGCCAATATTTGGGAATTTGAGATTAGGACTTACTCCTAAGAAGGAGGCCCGTATTTAAAGATCATCTCATCTTAAAGGATGAGGCAGAATGAATGTAGTCTCTCACCTAAGTGACAAGAAGACATGTAAATCACTAGGTTTTGAGAGATGTTCCATGAAATTCATTTCAGATAATGAATCCAAGAAAGGAACCATGCCAAAAATGGATTTGATGAGGGTTCTGAAGGATAAATATTGAATAGGAGAGGTGAATTTAAATTAGAGAGGTGAATAGGTAGGAGGGGAACCCAAAAAGAAGTAGGCGTGCAGGTCCTGTTGGGGTGCGTAGGTACTGGTCGCACATGTATACCTGCGCGACACATAGGTACCTGCGCGACAGTCAACCCATAGGGTAATACTTGGGCGAGGCTTGGCTCAATCCCTTAGTATTATCCCTAAGGACATTTAAATGAGTTGCGCACATGTTCTATTGAAGGGATAAACCAGCATTCATGGGTCTTCATTTCCCTTAAGGGTTTAGACACTTAGGTGCACATGTATTGATGAATTTCAACACTTAGGCCTTGTTCCCCCTCTCTAGAGCATCCGTTATTAGTAAGGAATTACCATAGAAGTGTTCGGAAGGCTTCAAGAAGAGTCTAGGGTGATGAGAGATCAAATATGAGTTTCTTGATTTTTCGTCCCTGAAATGGGGGGCCCACAAGGGGTATTTATAGGCTGTTGAAGACCCCGGGTGAAAATAATATAGGCCGCACAGGTCACCTGTGCGCCCAATATGTGGCACCCAGATATACCTACATGACCATAATGAACCCTGCGTGGCCCATTCTTAGCCAAATAATGGTTCATGCCTTTGTCAATTTTTTTATGTTTCGTCAAAGGATGAATCACTTTGTGTTAACGTATTTCATTTTTTCGATTATTAGACTCTGTGACAGAAAGGAGTGTCAACAAAAGTCCCCCCTTATAGTTGGATCCAAAAGAAAGAGGATGTTATTCTGAGGGCAAAAGAGAAAACTAAGAAACTGTGGTGTGAAAGTGTTGAGCATGCAGATTCTGGCGCGTAGGTGAGAGGCACGCAGGGGTATGGTCTGGCCTATAAATATGCGCCTCATTCTCGCGCAAAGCACCCGACTTTGAACAGTTTATGCTCTTTTTGCGTAGGTTGCTCTCATCGCGGAGGTTGCCAATTTTCCGCAGTTTCATTGCCTCAGTTTGTGTTGCGCTACCGTAGAGGTATTTTGACCTGTGCGGTGATACCTGCGCGCAAAAAACCTATGCGACACCATTACACCTACGCACCAAAATTGGACTTGCGTGCCTTAATTCCTTAGCCATTTTATTTCCAATTTCTTCACAATGTTTTTGAAAAATAAACTCATTTTAGAGTTAATTATTTGACCTCTACGTAGATTCAATGGCTCTTAGAAGAATCGGAACGGCTGATGAACTGGCTTGCAAGAAGATTGATGATATGATGAAAGTTGTTGGCCATGATTACTATACTGTCTGCAATATCACTCTCCCAGATTTTTCCAAGTACTTGAAGAAGTATCATCTTAACTCTCCAGAGATCATCTACTTGCCTCTTTCTGGGCATGGTCATCAGCAAGATCTCAACATTCTAGAGGCAAAGAACTATCTCCCAGTTTCTTGGTTTCAAGATTACACCAATTTTTCTTTAGAAAATATGTCTTGTGGAGGAGCATTTGTAAATACTGGAACAGTGGAGAAGGCCTATATGATGCATCATAGTCCTTGTGCACCAGATCTGAAACCTCATTGGCCTGAGCTGCAACCACATTTTTATCCTTCAATCTTCCGAAATTCTCATATGGATCAATCCAAAGGTTGGAAGAAGAGTTGGGACTTTTGTCCTTGTGGAGGTGTGAAGCCAACTTGGATGTGGGTATACTGGATGTGACAAAACTGTGCAGAGTTTGTCAAGGATTTGAATGGAGATGCAATATATGAAGCCATCTGTGCTGGGTAGACATATGTCTACATGAATGATGAGTTTGTGCCAGATCTAATCAGCCGCTAGAGCCCAGAAACCAATTTTTTCCATCTGAATCATGGAGAATTATGCAACAGTTTGTGGGTTGTCTACAAGGTCTCAGGGGCTCCAATTTTAGGCGATATGTATGATGAATTCATCCCCCCAAGGCTACATGGAATAATTCTGAGAAGTCTCCGGCTTTGGCTCAGGAATTATTGAAAATCTTCTACAAGCTCAGGAATTCCAAGAACTCCAAAACTCATTCCAGAAAGTATATTCATCCAAAGGAGTGGATGGATATGTTTCTTACCAGGAAGGAGGGGGAGTGGCCCAGTTTTACTCATCCTACTATTTTCCCCAAAATAGAGAATATGGGTGCTCCAAACACATTCTGGCCGACTCTAGAAGCAGGAGAATTTGAGAAGTGGGGGAACGAAGTGGATCAGAGAATCCCAAAAAAGACCCATCTGGTGGGATTCTTATCCTTGTAGCTCAGTGTCTAGCTTCTTCCAGTCCAGGAATCAAAGGAAGGCTTTAGGCTAGGGTCCTTTGTTGTGGCATCGAAGTTGGCTGAGAATAAAATGGTTGGGTTGGCCACCCCTATTTTGGCAAAGATTCACAGGAGATTACTCCTTATCTTTATGGGTAAGTATACTTTGAGAATAGCGCGACCATTACAAGTTTTTTGGGGATGGATCACCACTCATTTCAATACATATAATGTACAGAATTGAGTACAGGTTCCTGGAAGCTCTTTCAGACCATCAGTGCATGCATTTTATGGATTTGCTTTGTTAGCTCTCAATATCTATGATATAAAGGTGAGGCTGAGCATGTACAAGGAATTCAATTTCTGTCCTTATGGAAACCCTCCAACTAGGTGGTTTTTTGATGATGGAACAACTCGCCTGGAATTTAGGTCGTACATGATTGCTTACAGAGATGGTCTATTGGGCACCAGGATTAACGAAGAGATTATATGTGAGGCCTATCCTCCATACAGACTTGCACTCCAATTCATGTGCCTGTAGCAGACTATTGTATCCCCTCATGTGCTTGTCAGGTCAGAGAATCATCTGATGGTTTCTTGACAACTATGGTTGCTGACATCTATGGGGAAGACTGGGGCAGTGTTTGATCTACCATTTGATAAAGCGGTGAGTAACTTAACTACACAGTATGTCGAGAACTGGATAGCATCATACCCTGGAGGGGTGTTGAATCGTCTGGTTTATCATGTGGGGAAAAAGAAAATAACTGTAGGGAAAGAAAACCTTCATCGGGAAGGTGATACTTCCCCACCTAGAGCTGATTCACCAGGTTCCTCACCTAGGGCTGACTCGCCGGATTCCCAGGATGGGGATGATGAGGCACAACATGCGGCAAAGCGGCCTCATGCCAGATATAATCTTCTTGTCAGAATCAAGAGACCAACTCCACCAACTCCTAGTGAGTTACATAATTGGGGAAATTTAATCATCATTACTTTATAGAGCAACTAGTCTTATTTTTTATCTTTTATCTGTAGTTTCAAGAGGAGGGAAGAAGATGAAGTCTAAGATTGTAGGACCCTCCTCGCAGCCTTCTGGTACACATGCTGAATATTTATGAATAGAGGTTGTTCAGACATGTCGGAGTTTATATTACAATACTGAAACCACCTGTCTAGATTTATGCTAAGGGCTACACATCCATAGATAGAGAATATTCGGCCTTCTACTGATATCTATTTCAAGGATAATCAATATGAAGTGTGTGCTTACGTCAGAGAGCTAGAGATGCTCATATATGACATCAACAATTCCATTCCTGTCACCAAGTGGGTGAAGGAAATGATTGATCGTGGCACCAATGAGGGGACTGGAGGTTCCAGATATAAGAAGTGGCATGATTATGTGGCTCCTGAAGATGTAATTCTATTTACTTATTTTATTTTTAACTTTATTAAAGTTAAAGCATTATTACTCAAGGAAATTATTTTCCTCATCCTGTAGCTTGCAAAGAAAGGAACTATTGAGGTTCCGTCACCAAATTATAGCCCTGGTGGTAGTTCCATCAGGGATAATGAATCTCCTCTTGAGCCGGGCGAGGTATCTCCAGGCCGGAAAGCTATGGATGAGGAATTAGAAAGGTCTTTTCACTCTCCAATACCTTTATTTAGAGAGGAGAATGTCAATACTCCCAAAATGCCAAAGAAGAAAAAGCACTGGAGGAGGAAGTCCACATCTAAACATTTTATCAGTAGTGGTAAGTTTTGAAGATAGTTATGAGTCTTAACCCATAAAAATATTGCTCATAATTCAAGGAATTGTAGGGGCTTCTTCAATTTCCCCTTTGAGGGAGAGGATTGACCATCATTTGAGGACGTCAGAGGGTACTGGTGAACAGTCACAAGTTAACGCTGGCTTGGCTGCTCTTAAAGAGGAGCCAACGTTTGTTCCCAGTACCACTCATATTGCTTCTGCAAGAAGAGAAAAACATACTTCTGGTAAATTAACAATGCTTCATAAAATGTTGAATGAAACATCAAATGACTTCCATTCTATGATACTTTAGTTTCAACCTTGGCACCAGAACATTTAACGGTCACTCCAACTGATGCTGCAATTTTAACTGAAGAAGTTGTCTAGGGTCAGAGGCTACAGGATGTTGTTCACCAAGTAGATACACTGAATTCTCTCACTTGTGAGAATAATTAGGTCTTTGAGATATCATTAGATGAAATGATGAAACTTGGCGCATATTTTGAAGATATTTTAGATCAAGTTAAATTACCATGTAATTTAGAAGATTTTGGACATGAGTGTTATCCTTCATTCTATTAAAACAACTTATTATTTCATCTCTTACCATGAGTGGTTAAAATGTGCAGTTCCATCTGAGCAAGCTGCTGAACTGCCAATGACCTGAAGGGGGTACAGAAAACCCTACCATTGGAGAGACATTAACTCAAGTAGAGCTTAACCCGGTATAGCTTCCTGAAATTCATCCTAAAAATACTGTTGCACCTGGGAAAGATGGGGAGTATCCTTCTCATGCTGTTAATCCACCATCGGGTAAGGGATAACAATATTTGATACTGTACTTAGTTTGAAAGGCATCCAATCAACTTTTGGTATCCTTTAAAACTAACCAACGCTTTCAATTGATTATGCAGGGCCATCAATTTCAGTGGCTAGATTTGGAGGTGAAGCCTTATCCTCTACCCCAACAGGAATAGAAAGTTATATAACATGGGTCAGGGGGAAGGAGAAAAACATGGAACTTCCCTATGTACATTAATCCCAGATTATATTCCCTCTTGTGACAGTGATGCTGAGTCAGATCCGGTGATACAAAAGGCGCTCCAATTTTCACGACGCAAGGCATGGAAGAACTTATGGAAGGTAATATCTTAAGTGCCTATAGAAGAGATGTCATTGGAGATTCCCCAACTTTAATCCATGTTTTTCTTGTTGGGACTTGGCACTTTTGGATATCAAGAGATCCATGCAATATTAAAACAAGTCATCTTAAGAAGGGAGCATGAGAAAAAGTACCATCAAGATTTGACCAGGGTGAGCCTGTCAGCTTGTGGTATCCCAAGATGAGGCTGATTATGCTGCCAAGTTAAAGGAGTTGAAGAATAAGATCAAAGAGAAAGTCAACCAGCAGATACATCTTCAGCAATAGTTAGATGCTGTTATTGGGGAACTTGTCCAACTTAATAATTCACTGGAAGGAGCTCAAACGAATGGTATGATATCCATTTTAGATGCCAATAAAGCACCCCGTCATGCTGAAAAGAGTGAAGTTGGTCGAGTGCATGAGCTTTAAGTGTCTGCTGATGAAGCTCAGGATGACTTAAATCAAATGAAGAATTATGTTGACTGCTTCTTATAATTATTGGAAAAGAGAAGAGACTCAAATCTATGGATGTCCTTCTAAATTATGTGCATCAAATGAAAAATAATTTTATATTCAATCATTTTTTCATGCATTTAATTGGTACCTGCATTATATTTTTACCTAAGCCAATGGGCCTAGTAAGCATAGTTTGATTTTTTCTAGGATTATTATAAATAACCCTACAAACATTGAATCTTTTTATTTCTCTATATTACTTAAATCATAAGAAATGTATGTTTAGTGAGATGGGACATGACTTTTTTTAATAGTTCCCTTGTCTTTTGAGGGCAGTTTAAAGTCATGCACATCAGACATAAAAAGAAAGGCTAATGTTTAAGGTCAAAATATATTTAACCGAATGGATTAAAATTGACTCAATTCCTTGAAAATTTATCTGAAAACATATTACCACTCTCAAGTATGAGGGAAAACATGTAAACTATGACTTAAGAAATTTTCAATCTGAGGAATGATACGAAAAAAGGTCTAAAAGGCATTAGAAGAAGTATTTCCCAAGAATGAAGTTAATACTATTTAACAAACCCGTTAGGGGGTTGAATTATGTAGGGCCACTTAAGGGCATTAGCTGCATATTCAAATAATATCATCTTTTGGCTGACAGGTCTGTTATGTAGACTACTTATGCAAGGCCGCCTAAGGGAACATGCTGTATTGTTTGGAAAAAGAACTCTCAGAAATTTACTTCTCTACTACTAAAAATCCAGTGGATGTTTATGGAGATTAAAATTTTCCAAAACATAGAGTTTGATGTATAGAGAGAGGTACTAGAATATGGAGAAGATATTTACAATCAAGATTGTCTAAGAGCTAGATGAATGTCACTCATGTTAAGGTCTGACCCATACATAGGAAAGGGAAATATAAACCATAGACATGAATACTTTCAAATCATGAAAAATAGTAAGGGAAAAATATGTTAAGGATGGCTATTTTCTGTGGATACTTACATATTGTCGTTAAGACCAATAAGGGCAAAAAGAGGGCTTTCTCCCAATAATGAATTTACCACTATTTAAAAAACCCGTTAGGTGGTTTAATTATGCAGGTTCACCTAAGGTAATTGGTTATATAGTCAAATAATAACATATTTTGGCTGACATGTCTATTATGTGGAATTTTTATGCAAGGCCACCTAAGGGAACGTGCTGCATAGTCAGACAAAAGAACACTCAATTATCAATTTTTTTGTGACCAGAAGTCAAGAAAAGTGTTATAAAGATCTGGAATTATTTAAGGTATGGAGTATGACACATCAAAATGTGCATTTTTACAATGCATGTAGAGATACACAGACTAATTCTAACCATAATTATGTTGTGTCTGAGTCCTGAATTGAGATATTGGAATTCACTACATATCTCATTAGAATGAGAATCAATCCAAATGTAGTTCTTGAAATACAGTTTAACATCTTGTGGGATTAGAGTGTGGGAGATCATAGTTTAGGGTCAAAGAGCTCGGGCCATAATAATGAATACACAGTGGGTATTTTGTAATCCTGATGTGAATGAAAACAAGGGTTTTTATACCACATTCATGTTTTCACAGGGGGACCTTTCTGCTAAGGGACTGAAAGTGGAATTTAGGGTTAGTCCCAAAGACTTGGGGATGGATTCGAGGGATGCTCGGACATTCCTACGTATCCCATAAGGATGGGAATCAAGCCGCACATAGTTCTTGTAATAATCTTTGTACAGATTTGGTTTGTACAAGTGAAGGGTGAAAGGGGACTTTAGTGCAATGATGGTTTGACCCAAGATAAAATGTTCAGGAAATACCATGTATGCACGTAGTCTTTAGAATATAACATGATTGGAGATCAATAAAAATAATGATTCCCTCTCAAGTGAGGGTGTGAAATAATGTTGTAGTTTATTTTCATATAGGACAAAAGTGTTGTATCGTTTAACATCATATAGAAAGGTTAATGGTGAACCAATGTGAAGATATTGATTATGGGGGCGGCTTCATGAATTAACATCGTATAAGATGGAGGTGAACTGATGTGAAGAGATTGGTTTTGGGCTTGAACCTCATGAGGTTGCCTATGTACCCATCCTAGAAGGAAAGGATCAAAGTCTGCGTAGTTCAATTGAAGAATGAATTGGTGACAAGTTGTTCTTTTAGGACAACGACCTAAAACATTGTGTTGGGACTTACGCATGGTTAGCGGCCCACATAGGGTGTTTTGGTTGAAGATTACTCTAAGCTCACGTGAGTCATACTCGGTGTGAGAAACAAGAGGTAGAAACAACCCTAACGATGCACAGTTTAATGTCATGTAGGAAATATAAGGGAATGTGTAGTTCAATGTCTTACAATAAGGACTTAGGGAAGGACTATGTAGTTTAATGTCGTGTAGTAAGGACAAAAGAGGGTCTGTACAGTTTAACATCATGTAGCTAGGACGTATGGCTGTGAAGTTTAATGTCTCATAGTGAAGAAAATGGGGACACTATTGAACGTCATGTTAGACGTATTAGGGACTTGTTCACAGTTTAACGTCTTGTTGGACATTGGGGTGTTGTACAATTTAACGTCATGTAGCTAGGACATAAGAGAAGATTATTCAGTTCAAAGTCTTGCAGTAAAGACTTTGGGGATTGTGCATTTTAATGTCATGCCGTAAGGACGACACCGTTTAACGTCTTAATAGATGTAAGGGACTTCTGTATAGTTTAGCATCATGTAGCTGGGACGTCACAATTTAACGGCATGTTGGACGATGGTGCAAATAGTTTAAGGTCACATGCACAGACCGGAATAATGTATTTGTGTTATAAAAAATATGTCCTCAGAAATCTGGCATTGCTTGGAGTAGTGATGAGTTATCCATCCATTGAGATTAAAAAATAAGCTCTATTAGAGTAGACCTGATGTATTGAGTAAGGTCCTACCCATTTTGGTTCAAGCTTGGGAGTTTTCTTTCCTGGTATCATCAGGGTTCTGAGATCAAATACCAATTGTCCCTGAATGAATGAATTATGATGAACTTTTTTTGTTGAAAGATTGTTCTATTCGATTCTGATATACTTCCAAGTGGTGTAGGGTGCACAATATTTTTTCATCTAATCATTCCAATTTATCCAATCGCTTTTGAGATTGTTCATCTGTATATGAATGATCAGAAATGGCTACTCTGAGTGAAGGTAATTGAACTACAATGGGAAAGACTGCCTCTGTTCCATATACCAAAAAATATGGATTTGACCATGTTGTAGTGTGGGTGGTGGTTCGATAATCCCATAAAGCATGAAAGAGTTTATCAGACCATGAATTATTACCTTTATCCACCATCTTTTGCAGTATATTTGAAAGAGTCTTATTGAAGGCTCTTATCTGGACACTAGACACTGCATGATACCGAGATGAATGGTTGGATGTGATGTTGTATTCTTGAAAAAACATATTTACCTCAGTTGAACATAGTTGGTGCCATTATCCATCAATATTGTATGAGGGACAAAAAATATGGTAATGATGTTAGACTTGATGAAGCTGACAATGCTTTTAGAACAAACTACTTTGAGAGGTATTGCCTCTGCCCATTTGGAAAAGAAGTCACTAGCAGTAAGAATATACTTAAACTGCTTGGTTGTAGATGAATGGTAATGTCCCACCACATCCATTCCCCATGTGGAAAACAGCCATGAATATTTAGATGTATGAAGCAAATCTGGAGGTTGATGAATGAAGTTGGCAGATACTTATCATGAATGAAACTTCTTCGTGAAATCACCACAATCTTGTATCAATGAAGGCCAAAAGTATCCAAGCCTTCAAACTTGATCATATAGTCTATGTCCGAACTGATGGGAACCACAGACTCCTTCATGCACTTATTTCATGACAACCATTTTCTCTTCACCGTCAATGCATCTGAAGAGAATTCCATCATAACTTCATTTGTAGAGAAATTTTTCTAGGTGATCTGGGCTGTCATAAAGAGTAAAATTGACCACACGTCACCAGACTTGTTCTTTCCTGGATCTATCAGATGGAAGTCTTCCATTTTTAAGGTATTCTCTGATAGATGTCATTCATCCTGAAGTATGACCTTATGGTTCAGAAGTGGGACTAATTTCATTGATTTCCTCTATTCTGGTTTGAACATAATGTGAAATTGTATGACGGTGGTCAATACTGATGATTGTCTCGTCACGATTTGGATCTGCCAGAGCTGTGGCTATATTAGCCAGTGCATCAACATGTGAATTTTTTGATCACAGGACATAAGAAAATGTCGGTACTGAAGGAAATTCCGCCATTAAATATCTAACGTAATCATATAAAGGGATTAAATATTCTTTTCTAATGCCATAATCCACATTGACTTGTTTGATTACCAGGTCTGAATCACCTTTCACAGTTATGTGATTCACCTGTTCCTGAAACACCAACTCCAATCCTCCGATGAGGGCATAGTATTCTGATTCATTATCGGTACCACATTCCCACAATTAGAAGGAATAAGTTAACACTTCCTTTTTCAGAGAAATGAGGACAATTCCTAACCTAACTTTGTTGAATTTAGGATCTTTCATTTTCATCACTGTTGGACTTCTGGAAGCACCATCAAAGTACTTTTCCCATGATTGATTATTATCTTGAATAGAAAATACTTCTTTATCAGGAAGTTCAATATCTAAAGATGTATCTTCAACTGAAGGATATTTAGCAAGGAAATCACCCATAGCTTGGCTTTTTACTGTCTTTTGAGACACATAATGGATATCAAATTGCCGCAAAATAACTGCCCACCATGCCAGACGTCCTGTAAGCATTGGACGACTAAGGATGAATTTTAAAGGGTTATTGCGAGATACTAATTGAACATCATGATGTTTCAGGTAGTGTCCCAATTTCTTAATTTCAAAGATTAATGATAGGAAGCACTTATCAATACTTGAATATCGGGTCTCTACTTCAAGCATAGTCCGACTAAGATAGTAAAGGTTGTTTTCATTCCCAGCATCATTATCTGGGCAAGGAAGGCACCCAACGATCACTCTAAAGCTGTCATATAGAGGATAAGTGGTCTCCCATCAACATGTGTCATTAATACTGGTGGATTCAAGAGATATTTATTGAGAATATCAAATGCTTCTTGAAATTCATCAGTCCACTGGTAAGTGACTCCCTTCTTCATCAATTTGGTGAAGGGTAAACTTTTCCCTGCCAAATTGGCGATGAAATGCCGAATATAGGCTAAGTGTCCTTGAAGTCCTCACAATTCCTTTAAATTTAGAGGAGGTGACATACCAAGGATTTACTTCGTCCTCTGAGGATCAACTTCGTTACCATGATGGTGTACAACAAGGCCGAGAAATTTTCTTGAGGTTACCCGAAAAACACATTTTAAGGGGTTCATCATCAAATTATGTTGCCGAAGATTGTGGAATATGATCTCTAAATCAGACTAGTGATTAGAATGTTGTCTGGATTTAACCACCAAATATTCCACATAACATTCAACAAACTTCCCTAAAAATAGTTTGAAGATACAATTCATGGAATGCCGATATGTTGCGCCTGCATTCTTTAGACCAAAGGGCATTACCTGATAGAAAAACACACCCTGAGGGGATCTGAAGCCTGTAGATTCTTCATCTTCAAGATCGATTCAGATTTGATTATACTCGGAATATCCATCCATAAATGAAAGTGCTTTATAGCCAGTTGTTTCATCAATTAAGAGTTTTTTGATCGAAACTAGAAAATCATCCTCAGGACAATGTCGATTAATATCTCTAAAATCAATGCAAAATCTAATTTTTCTATTCTTTTTTTTCACATGGACAATATTAGAAAAACATTTGGGATGTTGAACTACTCTTATGAAGTTAACTTTGATAAGATTATCCACTTCAACTTCAATTTTGGAAGCATAAGTTGGGTGTGTTATTCTTGAGGCTTGCTTCAATCCTCGATGTTCTTCTAGAAATCATAAATGATGAGTAGCAACAACAGGATCAAGCCCGGACATTTCTGTATAGTTCTAAGAAAATATATCTCAATATTTCTTAAAAATTGAAATATACATTTCCTACTTTTCAAGAGTCATTTCCACGCTAATTAAAGTGGGACGTGTATCTTCTTTTGTACCCAGATTTATTTCTCTGAGTTCATTCATAGTGGTTGAGATACCCTCTTCAAATTCTGGAGGAGCATCCCTAAGATCTTCATCTTCTTCTTCAACATGTGTTATTTCTTCTCTTTTTACTTGCATAGTTAATGACGAAGTAGAATTTCCATGATCAGAAGAGATGTTAAAATTTGAACGTCTTGAAGAAGAACAATTCCTTTCTAACCCTATTGATGATGAATGGTATTACATGGGTAATAAAGAGGAGATGATGGATTGGTAATCAACATCATCGTTCACCTCTGACATTGCTATAACTTCTTCTGGCCTAGTTGGCGATGTATAGACTTGCTGTATTTTAGCGGATGAAATGAAGACATCTCCATTAGAGCTTCCATCATTGCTTGGGGAATCACCCATTTATCCCATGTTTTCTAGAATGATTGCCGTAATTGACATTATGGAAGTTTCCATAAGAGTATTTTGATTTGGGTCTATCCTATCAATTTTACTGATAGGCAACACATAATCTGTACTCACATGTATGAATGGGTTTACTGGAATCTTTTCCAAACCATATAAAGCATTATCCTTGGTAACCTCCCATGTTGTGGATTTCTCCTTACGATCCATGTGATAGAATTCCGCCTCAATGTATTGAGATTCACATGTTTGGAATGGGTATTTATCTCCATACAATTTCCCAATCTGGCCATTGAAACAATATTTGAGACAATGATAGTATGATGAAGTAATAACAACACGTTGATGTTGCCAAGGTCTTCGAAGCTAAATGTTGAATGTTGTGTCATGACGAACAACCATGAAATATAATTTTGATAAAATATATCCAAACTGAGTTTTGAGTGTGATCTGACCCAGAGGTTCTTGTTCATTTTTATCATATCCTTGAAACATAAAAGTAGAAGAAGATAAGTCATATTCGGTGAGGCCCAATCGACGAAGTGTACGAATGGGGATGAGGTTGACTCCAGAACCATTATCAATGAAAGCTCATCAGATGTCTACATCATTAACCTTTCCAGATAAGTACAAAGGTCTAATAAGTACATGTACGACATCATCTTTATCATTATTTGTAAAAGATATAACTGCATGGAATTCTGCATGATTATACTCTACATGGTAGACTTCAGCCGCAAAAAATTATGTTTTTAATTCTTGAGGACTTGGAAAAGCCTCAATGAGTTCCTCCCAAAGATCCTTTGATTGATTCAAGGAATCCAGAATTGATAACTTGGACGATACTTGGGAAAAATGTTTCAAGACATCATATTTTTGATCCAAAGGTCTGCGTTTCCCAACAGGAACATGTGGTTTTGCAGGTGCCTTAAAAGTAGATTCTTTGGAAGTAGATGCATCTTGGATTAGGGTAGGAGTTGGAACTACTCCTGGAATTGGAATATTAGACTGAATAGGTCTATTTACTTACTGTGAGGAAGAAGGTGTAACCTACAGCCGATCCTATAGAATAATTGTGCTAGGACTGAATCTTCCATGCATGGAAGAATTTTCTTATTCTTTTTGAGCTCGCTGAAGGGCTCTACCACGAGTTTCTGCTGCATATATCATTCTAGTAGGGGTAGAATATTAATAGTGGCTTCTGGGATATCCATGCCTTCCTCTATACCCCAGACCTATGGAACTCCCTCTAATTTCTCTATTTGATACATGGAACTCATGATCATCGAGATCGAAACTGTGACTGGTATAAGGATTTGTTAAGTGAATCACATTTATAGAACCAAAGATCAACTCTTTGTCTGATTAAGACATTTCATTATTAGCCAGTTTATGTTTTACTGTTTGGTGGGGCAGTGCGCATGGCTTCGAATTAGATGGCATAAAATCTTCCGTAGTCAAAGATAGATTGGTCTTTGACCTGATATCATATTCTTCTTATTGCTCTTCTTTCTTTGAACTATGTCGTTTCTTTAAGGATTTTCCCTCTGATGAAGGGGGATTTTTTTTGGAATTCATAGAACAAGAAACAATTGGTTTCTTCACCTGCGTTCATAAAATGTCATGAGTTCGGTTGATTATTTTTCTGACCATCCAATCATCATATTTTTGCGCATATTTTCTTTTGACTTCTTGACACTTGCCTTTTTCCTCTGGATCTGTAGCAGTAACACATGCTACCTGAGTTGAAAAACCTTTAAATTTGACTTTTTCCAAGTCTAACATCGTTTACAGGAGGTCCTTGAAAAAACAACACTCTTGAATGGGATCCCCCAACATTTGATGAAATGTGAAATAGTTGGGATGGTCTTCATCTCCTTCCTTGTTCGGCCTTTTGGGCCTTGGTAATTAAACCAAATTATTTTTCAGAGCCGAAATGAAGTAACTAGGAACATTTTCATTTAGGAAATAATAAACATTGCTCTTCAGACCCTCATATTGTTTCCATCTTGGATCTCTATGATCATCTTGACGAAACATCCTCTATTGTTGACACTCAAGAGGTGGATCCCTATGGAAAGATGAAGGTTTTGAAGTGGAATCAGGTACATGGGCTTGTTTAAGAATAACTGCAGCAGTATTTTCTCTACCCATTCTCCTTCCTAGAGCTGATGGAATTACATGAGTTTTATGCATAGTCTTTGTAAGAGATTCTTCGATCTGCTGAGCGATCTATGTAAGGTTTCAAAACACTCTTGTGTATTTCACAGGGATCAACGATGTGCATAATTAATAAAGAATATTTTCCACACATATTGGTAACAATTCCTCTTGAGGGAGTACTATGCTTAGGGAACATTTTAATCCATTCCAGTGAGAAATGAAATCCAAAACTCTTTCATTCTCCCTTGGATTACAATTTTTTAGATAAAAAACTGTTGTCTTTGGCAAAGTTGAGTTGAATTGAAGAAGGAACCGTTGACGAAGATATTCCCACCCGGTAATTGACCGGGATTGCAAGCTTGTATACCAGACAAAAGCATGACCTTGTAATGACTGTACAAAACACCTGAGCTTAACTGCTTCCTATTGTTGAGGGGTTCCCATAATAGGGTCACAAGGAGAAACAAAATGTGTTATTTGTTTCTATGGGTCTCTCGAACCATTAATGATTGGGAATATTGTAATTGAAAAATTTGTTGGGGGAGGAATTGTATCAACTGATTAAAGGTAAACACTCTTTTATAGTAAAATTTAAGAATGTTTTCCCTCTATATCTTCCAAACGAGATGTTAATGACGCAATAGTAGTTATTAACTTTTTAGAAACATCTGGTTGAGCTTGGACCTGAGAAGGTGCAATAAGTGGAGCTTGGATAGATGTGATAGATGGTACTGCAACTGATGATTACAACACAAGTTGTTGTTGCACCTGACCCATATTAATAGACCTGTGAGGGTGTACTGATAAAGGAGGATATTCTTGATCCATCTTAGTAGCCGAAAAAAATTACATTGGTTGACTGACTCCAACATGCTTAGGAGGAAGACTACCTTAAAGTAGTTCTGCATTCAACCTCCTCAATTCCTTCATTTATTCCTCTTGTTGTGCGAATATTTTCTCTAGTGAGAGTGATTGGCCTTCTCCAGAGGAATGGTATTTAACCTGATTCATTCATTTCCCCTTATTGTATGTCTTTCAGAGAGGGGGATGTTGGTTACTTGAAGGAGTACCTAGATTCTGGGTAAGCCTTTGGTTTCGTGTACGCACACCTTCTTCATTTGTGTATGTGAGTATAACTTCTTGAGCATGAACCTCTTCATCTAATCCCTCTAAGTGAGCCTCATGTTCTGGAGGATCAGCAACAATGGAATTGATGATATTAATTGATGCATAACACATTACATCCCTTCTATCGACATTTTTGCGATACTGTCTTTTTCCATGTATTTGATGAGACATTTCCTTTTATTGATTTGATCCTTGAAGGAAAACCTGAAAAACCTTAATTTGGAGGTTATATCCTTATAATTCAGCTCTTTTTTTCCTCTTGTGGCTTCTTCCCTAATCGAGAGAATACAGAATTTCTCTGAAGAAGAGATTGAGGATTTGAAAAAGTCCCCAGTCCTGTGGACTGTGGCTGTTTCTACTGTTTCTACTCAACTGCTTAAATCCTATTTGTTGATTCCAAGGGTTGGGTTAAAAGAGTCCCCAGTCTGACATGATGGGGTGGTTTTTGAGCTACAATATCTAAGGCTTTCTTAAAATATATCCTGATCTTGCAGACGTTAGTCCAAAAATTGGCTGGATGCATCAACCTACATCCACTCAAATCACCTAGCTCAAATGATCGTTGGATGATTTCTGACACTTCTATCACCTGATGATGTGCTCACTCTAAATGAGAATCCTGCCAATATTCTCATTTTCATGATGCAAGAGTAATTTAGCAACTTGTTCTTTGCATGCCTAATTTTGGGAAGAACTAGTTGAGGCCTATTCCTGAGAAATCCTTTGATTACAAACAAAACCAATTTTTTGTGGCCGGCCATGGGAAATAAAATTGCATGAGACCATTTTCTGCGGGCTTTGTTGAATATAGAGTATAGTGAAATGTAGTGCTCCATGAACAACCCATCTCCTTATATGAATACCAGATGGGGCGTTGGCAATTAGCTGGTGAAATCTTTTTAGTGCACCAATGCATGAATTAGGAAGGGCTCTCTACATCTTTTCTTCCTTCAGATATCGAGAAACTGAGAGAGATGCCAAGTCAATTTGGTGATGTAACCCTTCTATTATCTTTACATGATTTTCATATTCATCATAAGATAATATTTTTTTTTCAATTGACAAAGAGTTTTTCACATGTTGAGGCGAATATCTTGAATACAATCTTCCGTCAACAGTTCTGGAATGTCATAATGAGAATCAGCCAAAGGCCAAAACATGACTGGCACTTCACATTTTTCCAGTTGTTTTCTCATATTCACCACTTCCTCTTTATCATTCGATGAAGATTCTTCTACCTGATTAGACTAGAGCTGGTGCTTTTTTTGTTGTTTCATCAGATTCTACATGATTGGTAAATAATTCACTGATTAAAGTAGAAGATAAATGACCCAGGGGTGGTTCGGAGAATGACCAACACCCCTATCTATCTATTGATTGAGAAAGTATTTCACCTGATAGAGGTAAATTATCCGACAAGACTGGATTCACATTTGCATGTTCCTCAAGATAAGAGGGCTTTCTTGCCACTACATTGTCCATTAGAGCATTTTTCAGGAAATGTGAATTACTTTTGTGAAGAGTTATTTCACAGCTAAATTCATAATCATGGGGAGGACCACCATGGTGGGTTACAACAAAAGATGAAACATTTTTCTCCTTGGTCTTCTGTCCACACAGAGGGTTCTTGTGGATCTAATCTAAAGATGAAACTTCGAGATCGACCAAACTATCATGAAGAAAGCCTTCATGAGGAAGTGTTCGATGAATAAATTTTGAATTAATGTTCCCACTATTGGGAAATGAGAGAGTAGAATCCGGAATTTGAACAGATAATTGTCTGAGGGCTTCAAGAACTCCATCATCGAGAAAGGACTTATTAAAGATTGGATCTTGATTTCTTGACTGTTCTGGATGAGTATTCATCTTAGAAACCTTCTTACAACCTTTTGGAACCACTTGTTGACAAAATTTTATATTTTCTTAAGGTGTATGTGCCTGCTCAGTAGAAATAGTCAGGTTAGGCTGATTATCTCCACTCAAATCAGGTGTATGTGCCTGACATGGTTGTCGATATGACATGCGGGAGTATGACCCAAAACCTTTTTGGATGGTAACAAAGGTGTGTGTCTGTTCCAGAGTGATATGTTGACATGTCACTCCACTGGTATGGATATATTTGAATTTCATTCCCTGTGATGCTGTTGAAGATGTTAAAATATTCTGACAGGCATCCAGAATATGAGTAGGAATTTTCTTCTGCTCTTTCACCACTGACAGAATATGCTTGGTGACTTTAGCTGTCGGATTGGGGACATACGTCCATTCCATGTCTGGAGTAGGTGTATGTGCCTTCTCCTATCCTCCTTTTCCTATCAGTGAATTCTGACAGTACTCAAGTGTGGGGGAAGAGAGTTGAGTCAGCCTCCTGTTTGTCATTGGGGCTTTCCAATTGACTTCTCCAGGTGCTACCAAATGAGACTATTGGTAGGATTGATCAATACTAGCAGGTGTATGTGCCTACTGATTGCACTCCGACGAATGTGGTTGATGAACATCCTTCAATACAGATAGACGAGGCTGTTGGCAGGATTGATGAGTGTAAGTAGGTGTATGTGCCTGTTTACCAGTTTTCAATACATTGGGTTGGAGGGATTCATCGTTGGTAGCCAGACGATCCTACTAACTAGATGATGTTTTATAAAAGGTGTATATTCCTATCTATAGTACTCTGCTAGAATGTCCTGGCGGGAATTTCGTGTTGCTGCCAGACGAGTTTGCTCGACAGCGGAATTAAAATGGATGGTTGTGTGTTCCCGCTCGTTACTTTCCACTAGGTTAGGTTGGTGGACATCTCCGGAAATTTCAGAGATAAGAACTTGCTCATTAATGATTGCTCGTTGCCTCTGGTGGTTCGTCTTTCCTACTCGGTTTGGAAGAACCTGAGCCGAATGCCAGGAGATGACATCCTCATCAAGTTGAGGGCACACTTACGCACAAGTCTGGCATCGATTTTTGGTGAGAGTCCTTGGGAAGGACTCCTGTCTCCTTGAATTAAGGAATTTAATGACCTTCTAATTCAACTCCCCATAATATGGGAAGGACTAGTGATTGGGTCTTGGGGATAATGACCCAAACGGTTGGAGACGTTGGTTGAAACCACCTGCTTCTTGTTCGCTGGTCGTCGCTGTCCGGAAAACCAGGGTGAATTATTGACCTGGAGGGTTTGTCGAGCTGCCTTCTGAGTCAGAATAGTACAGTTTGGACAGTATTCCTTAACCAGCACATTTGATACCCAACATTGAAGATGATGAGTAGGTGATGTCATCCTTAGAGCAGACGATGATCTAGCAGGAGTAGCAGCAGAGGCTTTCACAGCAGAGGTATTCACAGGTGTGAACTTAAGAGGATCCATTTGTGTAACACAGAAGATCTTGGAAAAGAGTGCATGTTTGGTATAACAGACATAATCATGATATGTTCAGCCACTAAAACTTTTGGATGAGAATATATGATATTTATTGTTTTGTTGGCCCTCACATTGAGTTAAAATACGAGCCTAACAAATAAGTAAAACATCATTTTAACTTGGTTAAGGATTCACGTCAGGTTCACCATTTTTTGTTTCACACTGGAAATGGGGATGACCTTGTTTGTTTAAGGTTCAAACATTCCAATTGGTTTCTAATGGGTTTTTTCATAGAACCAGAAACATCCAATGATTTTATATCCATTTGGACCTTCTTTCCAAAGGTAGGTGCTCATTAGTTGTGAACCGATGAGGCTTAAGAATTTTCATTGGTCGAGAGGATGGGAGGTCGGACTCATCACACCATTTGGGGGGGGATAATTGTCTACTCCGAGACTCTCTTTATAGATTGAAGTTATGTTCGTGAACCCTTATTAAATTACCAAGTTTTAAAATGAGCTTTCCATTAGATCTGACAATCAATGACTATTATGTAGGAGATTTAGTGAATCCTGTATATGTAATCGAGGTTATTCATTGATAGAGAATCATCTGTATTTGTTTAGAGTTTATAAGTCAATGGTATCCTTCAACAAATTAGATATAAATCTCTTGGTCATTATGATAACCATAATGGTTTTAAAGCAAATCAGTGGGGCACTTCAAGTTTATTGTCATTCAGAAGGACATTAATTATTTCAGAGTTGGGATCGTACATGCAGATAGGCTACCTACATATCCTTGTTTAGAAAAGGAATCAGAACCCACATAGTTCAAGTAATGAAGTATGAGGTTTATGTATGATTGATGGCTCAAAGAAAGATGTCATAATTACTTTAACGCTCTAAGCTCACGTGAGTCATGATCAGTGTGAGAAAAAAGAGATATTGGTAAAACCTAAAAATTGTGCCATGAAAGATGCAATCATGAGAAATGATTTTGGGATTATGTATGTATGACTGCCCAGGTAGATGAAGATTGGGATTTACTTCATAGAAGAAACTCGGGAACAAGGTATATAAAGGTATATATGCTTTATGGAGATTTGGATACTTAACTTAGGGCTTACTCTAAAGAAGGATGTCCATATTAGAGGGGACTTATGATTGGGTTTTACTCCTGAGAAGGAAGCCCAAATCAAAAGTAAATTAAGACTGGTTATGAGAAATTACGACTGGGGCTTATTCTTGAGAAGGAGGCCCAGGTTAAAGGGAATTATGACTGCGGCTTACTCTTGAGGAGGATGCCCAGATTAAATATCTTGTACTAGGGCTTAATCTTGAAAAGGAGGCCCATGAATAGGGGACTTGGTGCTTACTCCTAAGGAGGATTCCTATATTTGGGAATTTGAGAATGGGACATACTCTTAAGAAGGAGGTCTAGATTTAAAAATCTTACCATCTTAAAGGATGAGTCTGAATGAATTAAATATATCACCTTAGTGACAAGAAGACATATAACTCACTAGGTTTTGAGATATGTTCCACGAAATTCATTTCATATAAGGAATACAACAAAGGAACCATGCCAAAAATGGCTTTGAAGAGGGTTTTGAAGGCTAAATCATGAATATGAGAGGTGGATTTGAATAAGAGAGGTGAATAGGTAGGAGGGGCACCCAAAAAGAAGTAGGCGCGTAGGTCCTATTGGGGCACGCATGTACTAGTCGCGCATGTATACCTGCGCGACACATAAGTACCTGCGCGATGGTCAATCCATAGGTTAATACATGGGCGAGGCATGGCTCAAGCCATTAGTATTATCCCTAAAGAATTTTAAATGAGTGGCACACAGGTTCTATTGAAGGTATAAGCCGGAACGCAAGTGTCTTCATTTCCCTTAAGGGTTTAGACACTTAGGCACGCATGTATTGATAAATTTCAACACTTAGGCCTTGTCCCCCCTCTTTTGAGCTTCCGTTCTTGTTAAGAAATTACCTTAGCAGTGTTTGAAAGGCTTCGAGAAGAGACTAGGGAACTGAGAGATCAAATCCGAGTTTCTATATTTTTCGTCCCCAAAATGGGGGGCCCACAAGGGGTATTTATAGGCTGCTGAAGGCCCTGGGTGAAAATCAAATAGGGCACGCAGGTCAACTGCGTGCCCAATATGCGACACACAGGTACACCTACGTGACCATGATGAAACCTACACAACACATTCTTAACCAAATCATTGTTCATGCCATTGTCAATTTTTTGATGTTTCATCAAAGGATGAATCACTTTGTGTTATTGTATTTCCCTTTTTCAGTCGTTTGACTCTTTTACCGAAAGGAGCGTCAACAGGCGTGCTTGGGGTAGTCGCAACACGACCCACTCAAGGACGGTCCGTGATAGTTTTGAATTTTATAAAATGGATACCATATTTTGAATAAGTTGGTCAAAGTTATGTAAATAGATTTCTTTTTTGGCTATATGAGTCGTAAAATTTAGCAATATTTTAATTACCATTGTTAAGGGTAAATTATGTAATTACGGGTAAAAATAATATTATAAAGACTACAAAATTACCCCAAAACTTGTCCTAATTTCATTCGATGAGTTTTTTTCAACCAAAAGGATGATTTTTCTGAAATTATAACCCGTTTAAACTACTTTTGTGAGAATATGAAATATATTATATTTTATTTAAGGAGGAGTTAAAGATTCTATACATATATTTTAATATTTATAAAAATTTTAAAATAGGTTTATACAAAAGTGAAAATTGAATATAAATATTCATTAAAAATATAGAATGTTTGTATTTATCATGTTTATTTTTCTCTAATTTTTAGTAAATAAATAATTTCCTTAAATTCTTATACAATAATGTTGTAGTAATTGTCTAATTAAAGGAAATATAAAAAAATGATATTAAAAATATTAAAATAATTATAATTTAATATAATCAATGTCATTTATTAATTTAATGTTTTATTTTTACATGTTATGGATGATTTAATAGAGTTTTTTTTTGAAGATATCATATTGTTATGATATTTTTAAAATGGAAAATAACAAATACTGTCAAAATTGAAAGTAATGATATGTTGTCATATTAATATATTTTTAAAATATTTTAAATTAATAAAAAATCATAAAAAATAAAAAATACTTATTATATAGTATAATTTTCTTTAACTTGTTAATTTATGGTCTACATTACATCAAATATTCACAAATTACAATATTTTAATATTGAAAAATGTGCAACCTTAGTTAAAAATAAAATAGGTTAACTATGGGTGAATCAAAATGATAAGGTTCAAAAAAATTCCAAAACATGTATAAAATATATTAGTTTATGATATTACAACCTTATATAATATTCTATTTAAGTAAATGAAATTTTGGTTGAATTTTTATTAAGATCTAACTTATTATAAATTCATATTTTTAGAAATTCCAAAAGAACCCATCAGCTCAATTATAAAATGGAACATCCTCCCTCACCTCATTTCACCAATTTGAGCCTTATATATCGATCAAAACCTAACCATTAATCTTATAAACTTCTAAAGTAACACCCTATAACTTATTATCTTCTCAAAAGACCAACCCTAGTGTCCCTAAGAGGAGATCCAAAGGAGGTTCTCGAAAGAAGAGGTAATCGTCTTTACCTACTCCTGTAAGGTATTTTCTTCTTCAACTTCAACTGTATGTGTTTTTTCATTTATAAAGTAATAAATATAGTATCATAAATATTATGATCTGTTATTATGATTATGGTAAAACCATATCCCATCTTTTATCCATCCTATGAAAAATGAAATCATCGTGCGTGCGTACGAATGACTTACCATCTCAACACTGTGGTGTAATTGGTTTTTCGCCACCACTTTACTTGGATGAGTATAATGATGGAAATAATGAATATATATAAAGTAATTATGATATGATATTGTTTTTTTATAATTAAAATTCCATATATTTTTTTTACCTTTTTCACCATTAAGGGAAGTATATCATCACTCATGCGTTTGTACGACCTATCATCTCCATGACGTGATGAGATTCATTTTCTACATTAACCATTTAAGGTAGAATATAAAAATTTATATAATGATTAAATATAATATATATGAACATAATATAATTATTTAAATGAAATATATATATATATCCATTACATAAGAAACATGACTTTCATGAAAAAACATGCATAAGAAAATAAAGCGGTTAACACCCGAAAGAAGTGCGATAATGAAATATTATTAACAAAATGATATAATAAGATTATAAATCATATCATAAATTTTTATATGATTATATTATAATTTAATAACATGATTTAAACAAATATAAAAGAAGATAAATTACATTAAACTTAAGGAAAGTTAAAGTTAAGGGTTATTTCACAATCTCATTCTTATATGGGATTGTTTATTTGAATCTACTTGGGAATATTTATCATCCATGTCCATGTTTATTAAAAAAAATTTCCAAATTTTTATTACCATTATCCTATAAAATTTTAAATTCTTTTAATAAATTTTTACTTTTTATAAAATTATTTTAAACTAAACTATTTTACATTTTCCAAATGAGGTACTTCATGATTTTTTGACGGAAGGAATGTTTTTTTATACACTGTCAGTGTTTTTTTTGTGATTTCATGATGCCTTATCATTTTAAAACATCACTAACAATATTAAATGTCCATTTTTAAATGAAATGTTTTCTTTTATAATCTAACGACATTTAAATATATTATTTCAATGTAAAAAAGGGGTATTTCTTCTAGAGTTTTTTTAATGATTTTGTTATATTATTTTCATTTATGTAAAAATACTTTGTTGTATATTATTATTGATTGACATTGATCTCAAAATATATCATTTACAATATTTTTTTGAATGGTTTATAATTTAGTTTTAGTTTGGAGTTTCTTTTTTGATATCATTTATGGTTTATGGGTTAAGTATTCACATTTCGTTTTCTAGATTTAATACGGATGTGTATATTGATTATGTTTCATCACTACTTTAACATGAAGATTTTTTTTACTTAGTATGTTCTGGGAATACCACTGTATAGTCCCTCGATGCATCAGTAGGTCTCATGAGAAAAAAAAGTTTGGTTGTTGGTTGATATCTTACCTGTTTATGTATGATGTCATGGATGAAGCCTAGATGGTTTGTTTATGATGCCTGGCATAATGCATTAAATAATTATTTAATTAGTTATTGATATTACATTGGATTATTCATCTAATAGAATATCCATGTTTAAGTTTCCTTATCATGTGATTTTTTATATGGCAGTAATCAATCATCTTCTATTCCTGCCATATTATTCTCTAGTTATTGAGTAAATACCATGTGTTTCAGTTAATAACCCACCAATAATAATTTATTCTTGTTTATGAAAGATAACACTATATTTATACTCTTTTGAGCATTAGAGATCACCCCTTTCATATGTTTCATTTTTTCCCAGGATTCGATGATAAATATTGTGACTAATATATAGGGTTAAGCTTGAAGATTGATGATGTTATCAAAGAAAACAATTTTTTTGTATTTTATGTTTTAAAATGTAATGTGAATTTCAAGTATGTATCTATTTTACCAAGTCCAATAAACTAATCAAACCTTTGAGATGTGATTTTTTGTATCTTATACCAATTTAATAAATTAAGACACTGTCTTCGGGCTACTAGGGTCAGGGTTGTTACAATTCGCATTGGAGGAAGTTTAGTAGAAACCTTGGAAACATGATATTGGAAACCTATAATTGTAACATAACCCTAAGATATTCTTTGGGGATTTGAATTGAAGAACATCCTAAAATGTTGGTATGGTAGAGATTATGAGGGTCTTCCTAGTAATACATCCCTATCTGGATACTACAAGTTGGCTTGGTTCTGACATAGATGTACCTAGGGGTAACAACTTTGAAATGGTGAATCAGATATGACTCAACATAACCTGGTATATGACAGCGGGCCTAACTGTACACCTAATTTGACACTCCTAGAAGATATGCTATGGATTATTCACATTTTATTTACAATACATTATGAAGGATTTGAATATATATTTATAATGAATTACCCACGGTAAACCTAAAGTATTTTAAATTGAAAAAATAGTTCTATGATATTCTATAAATGATTATAAATTTTTCTCACTATGACTATTGTTACTCACATATTGATTTCTAGTTTTATTCAATGGTTGGATCCCAAAGGAGACATGTTAACATTGAACATTATAGACAAGGTGGTGGTGATGAGAAACCAAATGATATGTTGATATGAGTAAAATATATCATGTTCACTCTTAATCAGTTTTCCTGAAATATGATTAACAACACATACCTTAACCAAATCCCAAACTCACCAAATAAGATAAGGATAGTGTTTTTCAAGATCCCCAATGGTGGAGACCATGTAGAAAAAAGGCCTCGATTAACATCATGTAATAAATGTGGAAGGAGAAACCTATGAATCTGTCTCTGCAGAATGGAGAAATACTTTATGTGTGGGAAAGAATAAAATAAGGTAAATAATTTATTAGGATAAATGATGAGTATAATTGAAGGAAATAAAACTAATCCTAAGAATCCATTTTTTATTTTATTACATTAAACACGAGGGACCTTGGTATTACCTGAGTCAATGCCCTATACTATTGGATAACCTCTTGGCTATGGAAAGACCTGTGTAGGAATAAATGTATGATGTATTTTTATATTGGGGTTGTATTTAAAAACTTGTTTAAAAGGATTTTTTGTGATTAACCTTATTTCAAAAATATCCATCTTATGTATTTTGGATGTTATATTAATATAGTTTTAGAAAAAAGAAAACTAATAGCCCAAATGACAACCCATAGCACCCGACAAGGCCAAGGGATTTTAAACTACAACTAAAGGGGGAAAAGGGTGAAGCCCCAACCACTAGCCTACATGAATTCTTGGACATCATGAAATTTTTTAGTTAAATTATGTAATATATAAAGGTTTATTTGAACTTAGGATGTTTCTTTATCAAATATAAAACTATGGGATTGTAAAATTGTTTTGTGATTAAGTGATTAATGTTATTTCAGAAGATGTTTGCTATTTTATAAATCTTATAAGATTATAGTAAAAATAATGAACTATATTTTAGAGTCACATATGGTTTTATTATGGACTTACGTTGTGTCGGGTTATTTATGTATATGATTAGAAAACCTTGGGTATTACGAGATTTAGGAAACTAAATTTTTTTCATAAGACAGTAAGAGTGATTAATGGTATATGGAAGACTATACAATCAAATCATTCTAATTTTTGGGTTTTAATCTTAGTCTATATTTTATTAGAGACATGATCTATGTTGAACTTTGGTGTTTTACAATTTAATTTGGGTGATTATTTTTTGGGAATTATCATATCTTATCTTAACCATTTTGGTTTTGATTAATGTATAAATATAGGCTAAATATATAGTTATTATTTTGAGGATTTATTTCCCCATAGAAGTATATTTTTAATCTTCAGGCATGAAAAAAATTCATTATAAATACTCATCATTGGAAAAAAATGTGTTTGTGGGGGAAATTCATTAACGGATGAAACTATACATGTCAAGTAAGTATGTTTCCTTATGTTCTTAGTCTATGAAGTAAATGAATTCATCAAATCCATGGAAAAAATTTTGAAAGAAAAAATGTAATCCCAATACATTCTTTTCTAATGAATCAAATGGTCCCTTGGATCATCACATATTTATAGCTGTGTGATTGTTAACTTTCTCCTAACCATGTTCTCTATCACTGTCCATTAGACATTTATGGTTAGATTTCTCAACTAAGTCCATGTTTTCCTACATGGAATCAAAGTATGGGTTATCTATGGTGACCTTTATAGTTCCATTTATTTATTTTAAAGTCCAGGTCTCATTAATTATTTTTCTGACGTGGGATTTCAACAAATATATTTTGAAAAGTCAAACCCATAGTTTTTTATCATTAGTTCAAATTGCGAGGATGTAATTTATTAAAGGAGAGAATTTAAAAACCCAATATTTTACAATAATTCTCTTCTATAATAAATTCAATTTATTTTATATATTTTGTTTCATGAAACACCATGATAAGCTTACGCTACACACAATACTGAGTTGGCTTTCATTACACGTGAGATCATGTTTTAACAAAGAACAATATATTATTAAAATATTATTATTTAATATAATAAGATATAACATAGACATTATGTTGTAGGTTATGAGTGGTATTAACTAAATTATGAAAATTTATTATTTAATTCATTGGTTACTAATTAATTTGAAAAGAATACATGAACCAACTGAATATATACGAAATGTTTTTATAAAAACTGTTTTTATGCTCACAAAGTCATTTTATCATGATAAATTAAATTAATAACAATTAGTGATGGATATTAATGAAATATATTTGTTATATATTTTTTATATTCATAAAATATATTTTATAGGCATAACATAAGAACAATCCCAATATTATACATAAAAACCTACATTTTTTTTTATAAAAATAGTTTTATCATATTTTAATGGAGAACCTATTTTAAATCCATTTTTTGAAACATTCATATATTATATTTTTAAAAATAAACATCTTATTTTAAATCATAATATAATAATTTAATTTGGTTAAATTATTGGTATTTTTCTGATATGTTTCCTATTTTGATGAATAGTGAAAATGATAAATTTTAATTGAAAACCACTTTTTTCATAAAAATAATTTATAGTTTTTATTTATATTATATAAAATTTTTAAATTATAATTAGATTATGTTTTTATCATTTAATATAATATAGTTCTTTATAATAAATTTTACATTAAATTTAGAAATAAAAATGTTTCATCACTAGCATGTTTAAACTTTAAAAACCTTTTTTCTCACCCCGTCAACGAGATTATTTTTAAATTAATTTTTTAAATGTATATGTTTTGAATTTTTAAAAGTGTATTATATATTTGTAAATGGTGGTCCAAAATTATTTAAATAGGTTTCTTTTATTTTTGGGCATATGAATAGTAAAATTTAGTAATATTTTAGTTACCACGGTTAAGGGTAAATCAGGTAATTATGAGTTAAAATAACATTATAATGACTATTAAATTACCCCAAAACTTGTCCTAATTTAATTTGGTGAGTTTTTTTGTCCAAAATTATCCTTTATAAAAAAAATTATAATTCTTTTTAAGCCACTTGTGTGAGAATATGACATTTATGATATTTTATTCAAAGAAGAGTAAATGGTGTCACTAATATTTTAATAACTATACGAATTTTAATAAAGGGTTATAGAAAAGATAAAATTAGACTATAAATAGTAATTTTAAATATAAAATATACTTATTTATCATTTAAATTTATCTCTAATTTTTATGAAATAAATAATTACCTTAAAGGATTATATAATTATCATGCAGTTATTGTCTAATGAATGGAATTATCAAACAAATTATATTAAAAATATCGAAAGAAATATTATTTGATATAATTAATTTCATAAAATAATTTTATTGAATAATATTACATGTTAGGGATTAGGTAATATATTGGGTTTGAATATATCATTTTTTAATGATATTTTTAGATGAAAAATAATGTATATTTTCAAAACTGACACTAATGATATTTTATCAAAAAAAATATTTTATAAAAATATTTAGAAATTATAAAACATATTAAAAAATTCAAAATAATTTTTATATGGTCTAAAATGTAATAAATTTTTCATTTATTGTATAATTTACCTCAAATAAATAAAATTCACAACATAGTAATATTGAATGATTTGTTACCTTAGTTAAAATTAAAATTTGTTAACTAAGGGTGAATCAAAATGATAAGGTTTCAAACAATAAAAAAACATATTTCAAATATATTGTCTTATGTTATTAAAACTGTATATCTTATTATATTCTAATAAATGACATTTTAGTGGTATTTGGATTGATACTGTATTTATTATAAATTCATATTTTTAGAAATTCCAAAGGATCCCCTCACCTCAATTATAAATGGAACCTCCTCTCTCATCTCATTTCATCACTTTGAGCCTTATATATCCACTAAACCATGAATTTTTCTCTTATAAAATTACCTATTCAAATACAAGAGGTTTTTGTTTTCTCAAAATATCAACTATAATGTCCCTAAGAGGCGATCCAAATGAGGATCGCTAAAGAAGAGGTAACCGTCTTTACCAAATCCTTTAAGATTATTTCTTCAACAACATTCTATTTTGGTTTTGTCTCCTTTATAAATTAACAAATCCATCATCATATATATTATGATATGTTATAATGATTATTGGACAACAATGTCCCACCTTTTATTCATCCTACAAAAAACAAAATCATCATGTGTGCGTACATAAGATTTACCGTCTCTACACTATGGTGTAATTTATTTTCATCACCACTTTACTTGGATGATTATAATGATGGAAATAATGAAAATATATATTAATTATGACATGATATTGTTTTTTTATAATTAACATATCATTCAATTATTTACCCATTTCACCATTAAGAGAATGATATTGTTCCTATTGCGTACGCACGATATCCCGTCTCCACGACGCGATGAGATTCATTTTCTTTGTTAACCATTTAAAAATGATTATAAAAATGTATATAATGACTAAATATAATACTTATAAACATAATTTAATTATAAAAATTAAATACATACAAATATTCTATAAATTAGAAACAAGACATGTAGGACAAAACATGCATAAGAAAATGAAGTAGTTAACACGTAAAACAAAGGTAAAAAGAAAATATTATTAAAAAAAGGATATTAGAAATCATATATGATATAATAAATTTTTTTATGATTCTTGTATAATTTAATAACATGATTTTAACTATTATACATGAGGTTAAGTTACATTTATCATAAGGAATGTATAAGGTAATGGTTATTCAGCATGAGATGAAGAGTTATTTGTGACGAGATCCTATCACAAATGACCCATTGTTGAAAACGGCATAACAAAATGAAACTATTTATGACATTTTATCATAGAAATAAAACTATTTGTGATGGGAAGTTGTCCCGTTACAAACAATTTAGAAATTTTTTTAGAAAACCCTTTTTTGTGATGAGAATAACCACCCATTGCAAAAAAAGTTAAGAATTAAAAAAAATAAAAAAATTAATATTATTAAAATTTAATAAAATAATAACAATAATAATAATAATAAAAAAATAATTTTTAATTAAAACAAGAATATAAACTACTAAATTTAATAAAAATATAATTAAAATCATAAAATAATAAAAAATAATAAAGAATAATAATATTAATAAAAATATATTTATAAAAATAAAATAATAAAATAATAAAAATAATAATATTCCCAAAAATAATAATAATAATAACAATAAAATAAAAAATTAATAAAAAAAGAAAAAAATAATAAAGACATAAAAAAATAAAAAGTAAAAAAAATAAACTAAATTAATAAACTAAAAAACACAATATTCAAAATAACATAAAACACACACTATAAGGAAATGTAAATAAATGGGTTAATAAAAATATTAAAAAACATTTTAACATTCAAATGATTATGTGAAAAATAATCTAAATCACTGAGTAGAGGGTCATCTAGAAGAGTTGGAGGAGATGTTGGAGAAAAATCCATCCCTAAACCATGAGTCAGATGTCACACGTACTCCATCGCCTGCTTGTGCTGATGCTGCTTCCATTGGCACACCTCCTCATGCTATTTATGTTACTGTCGATGAAGCTCTTCCTGCTCCCTATGCATGGTCTATATAAGCTCACCTTATTCACTCATCTACTTCTAATATTGTGCAATAAATGATGTTGACTATCCATGAACTCCTCTCGAGCTACATGACGATATCGCAACAGTACCGTAATAACTCCCAGACATCAATTGAGTTTCGATACCGACAACTCATCATTTCTTGAAGACATACTGAGTCACTTGCTTCCATGATGCAACATCAAATCCTTCTGCACTAGATGGATAATCCTTAGTCCTGGACTGACTCTATGCCTATGTATAAGATGTTTCAGTCTTATATAACTTTTTTTGATTTCAAATTAAAATTAAAATAGTAATCATATTATTTTCCATTAATTTTAAAACAAAAAAAAATTTATTGACCACATTATTATGTCGTTGATCCCCTTTGACCATAATATTACTAATTATTACTAAATATTACAAGTTATTACTAGTTATTACATGTTATTACAATTTTTTACCAATTACCACTATTTATTACAATCTGTTACTATTTATTAGTAATTATTATTATTTATTACTAATTATTACTAATTATTAATAAATATTACTATTTATTAATAATTGTTAATAATTTATAATAATTATTTCAAATTATTAATATTTATTACTAATTATTACTAATTATTAGAATTTATTCCTAATTATTTGTAATTTTTAGTAAATTTTAGTAATTATTAGTAATTATTAAAACTTATTATTAATGATTACTATTTAATAATTATTATTACTATTTATTAGTAATTAATAATATTTATTACTGTTTATTAGTAATTATTACTCATTATTACTGATTATTTGTAATTATTAGTAATTATTAGTAATTATTAATAATTATTAAAATTTATAACTAATTATTCTAATTTATTAGTAATTATTACTAATTAAAACTATTTATTACTAATTCTTACTAATTATTACTAATTATTACTAATTATTACGAATTATTACAAATTATTAGTAATTATTTGTAATTATTAATAATTATTTGTAATTATTACTAATAATTTCTAATTAATTATAATTAATACAAATTAATACAAATTAATACTAATTATTACTAGTTATTATCAATTATTACAAATTATTACTAATTATTACTAATTATTACTTATTATTACCAATTAACGTTATTTATTCCCATTTATCACTATTTATTTCTAATTATTACAAATTATTACTAATTAGTACAAATTATTACTAATTATTATTAAAAACAGCTAATTAAGAACAATTACCGCTAATTATTTCATATTATTACAATTTATTACAATTTATTAGTAGTTAAGAATAATTTATACCAGTTAGTACTAATTTATAATAATTTATACTAATTTATACTAAATACTTCTAATTAATAGTAATTAATAATAATTACAAAATATTATTATTAATTAATGATAATTAAACAAATTTATTAAATATTATTACTATTTACTTTTAAATAAAAACATTAAATCCTAACGAAACAACATATTTGTAAAAATAAATAATGAAAAATAAAATTATAGAATACTAATTAAATTAAATTACATATAATTAATAATAATCATTACTAATGTAAAATTAAATGAAGTAGCTAAAAAATAAAAGCAACAAATAATTACCTTAAAACAAAATCTTTCACTGGATACAAGTCTTGAAAATTTGTCCACTGTAAAATTTCAGACATTAAAAAAACAGAAGAGAAAAAATGAGAGTGGAGAAAGAGAGATGACATGAGAGAATTGTGAAATGGGAAAAAATATGATGGGGATATTTATAGGATAGATCATTTGTGATGGAACCCATCGTTAATGCTTGGCAGTGTTAAATTTATTTGTGACAGGTCCCATCGCAAATACCTACCTACCGACATACTATTTGCGATGGATGTAAAATCCCATCACAAATACTGAAAACCACGAGATTGTATTTGAGACAAGTGTAACCACCCATCACAAATATGCTTCCCACGGTTTGTCATGCACTGCACAACAATGCCTTTTGTGATGGGATAGTTATTCCCCTCTCAAATAAGATCTTGCAATGATCTATTTACAACAGAATAGGGTCATGTCGCAAATAGTAGGCCCCAACTAACTATTTGCGATGAGACCCTTCCCCATCGCAAATAAATCTTCACAAATACCACCATTCCCATAGTGAATTCAAAATCTCATTATTATTTGGGATTGTTTATATGTATGTATCCACTGAGAAATATTTATCATCCATGCACATGTTTCATAAATATGTTTTGCCAAATATTTTTATTATTACCCTTAAAATTGTCATTGCCTTTTACCCAAGTTTTTTCTTATAATAAAATGGTTTTAATGGAATCTTTTTTTTCATTTTCCATATGAGGCACTTTATGTATTTTTCGACAGAAGGAATATTTTTTATGCGGTATGAGCAGATTTTTCTACTGTCATAATGCCTTAACATTTTAATGCTTCCCTGCCAATATAATAAGGTTATTATCAATGAAAATGTTTTCTTTTATAATTGATCACCTTTTAAATAATATACTTTAAAGTAGAAAAAATGGGTATTTCTCTTAAGAATTTTTTATTGGTTTTATTAGAGTATTTTCATCTATGTCAACATATTTTGTTGGATCTTATTCTTGATTGAGGTTGATCTATTATGATGTCATTTTCCATATTTTGTAGAATGTATTATGATTTATTTTGACTGTGGATGAGCTATTTTAATACAATTCATGGTTTATGGTTTAAGTATTCACATTTTGTATGCTTGTTTTAATACAAACGTTTATATTTATTATGATTCATCACCCCTTTCATATGAGGAATGCATTAGACTATGTAAGTGATGGGCGGGGCCCACTATAGCCCCTCGATGCACCGATAGGTCTCATAAGACAGTCTAGTTTTGTTATTGGCTGATGTCTTACATGATTATGTATGGTGTCCTAGCCAAAACCATGATGATTTGTTTATGATGTCTGGTATTGTGTATTCCCATATTATAAAATTAGATATTGATATTCCAAGTGATTATTAGAATAGTAGAATATCTATGGTTATGTTTCATTCTCATTTGAATGTTTATATGACATTAATTGACCATCTTCCATTCCTTCCATATTATGCTCTGGTAAATTATTTAATAGAATGTGTTTTTGTTAATCACATTGCAATAATTTTTTATTATTGTTAATGATGGATTTTCATATATGTATACCTTTTATGAGCATCTCATCCCACCCCTTTCATATGTTTCATTTCCACCAAGATTCAAATAAGTATATTATTACTAATAATTAGGGTTAATCTAGAATATTGTTGGTGTTCAAAAATAAAATACATTTTTTTTTATTTTTTGTCTGAAAATATAATGTGAATTTCAAGTATGTATCTAGTTTATCAATTATACTAAAATTATTGGTTCTTTTGGATGAATTCCTTATATTTTATGACAATTTAATAAAGAAAGGCACGATCTATACACTACTGGGGTCACATTCGTTTCCTTATTAGATATATTCTCTTCCATCATCTCCATAACTGTGCCCTTCATAATTGTAATCACTCTATTCTCAGTTATCATCTTGCATCTGCTATCTTAAAATTATTGAAAAGGATATATGTTCTTTTTCAGGTTCATCACATAGCATACTCCTTGGATAGTTTGGAAAAAACCATAATGCATCTTTAGTTTGATACTACCAAATATAAAGATCATCAAATTGTGATCATTCCCCATGTGTACAATTCCTCCTAGGATAATTTCACACAGATAAAGACACTCTCATTGAGATGTCATGTGCGAGGTTACTCACGAGTTAATTATCCATGCGACATTGAGATGTTGTTTGATTTTAGCAGTCGTCGCTGATTCAATGTCTAGAATTTATCTTCTTCTAGGAGTACTCACCACATTTCAATTCATGTCAAGATTCTAAGTCACACTTGAACCAAACTCAATCATCACACATGCAAGTATTTTTTAAATTTATAGAAGGCAATTTACTTTTGAAACATTTCCTTCATCTCCATTTTCCATAATAGAATAATATTCCTATTGATTTTCTTAGTTTTGAATTTCTCCACCATTTGGGAACAACATTAAACAACAAAATACTATATTTTACAATTGTGTATGTAATAATATTAATAATTTGTTTTAATTTGAAATATTAATGGTGGTCAGAATCAAAGAACATAATAAAATTTATGAGAATAATTAATACCTAAAAAAGTGAACAATGTTGGTCTAGAACCTATCATTGATATCAGTTTTTTGGACTAAAAATTGTTTCCCCACTGGTGTAGTGATAATAGAAATATAAAAAAAGTATGAAAATGCAGAAATAAATGATATGAGATATAACATGTAAAAACTACCAGATAAATGTGGAATGAAATCCTGGGAAAATAAAAGGATCTCATTATGGGTAAAAGTGGGTATGTACACTCACTAACTTTTACAATAAAAAAACCATCATAATATCTCTCTTGAATAATTATTGGGGGAGAAGTGTATAAGGTGATGAAAAAAGTACAGGAAGTGGATACCTTTTATAGGTAATCCATTCCCCCCACTCCACCCTCTGCTGGATGGTGGGGTTGGCCAACCACTACATCTGCCAACCATTCATATATCCATTGAAATTTAGAGGGAAACACCATACTTTTAATAAAGAATAGTCATCATCAAAAATAAATAATCAACAAGTTTTGATTTACCTATTTTTCTTCCGATGAAACTCAGTTTCATCCTCAAACATGTTTTGTACATTTTTCGTAGACTCTCAACAAATGGATTTAATATCTTCATGAAAAAATCAATCTCAAAATTATCTCCCTTAAAAAAGATTTACAATTTAAAAAATTCTTGTTCAGTTGATCATTTAAATTATGTAAATATCTATCAAATAAAGAATCTCAAGTTTCATTTATTGTAACATAAACAAAAAATCCTCTATATCTCTATACTCGTACATGGTTTCGTTTTTCAATTCCACTACATAGGAGAAGTATCCAAACTGAAAATTATAGTATAAAAAATTGTTATGTATCCACTACCCTCCATGGGAATATGTTAAAAAATGTCTATGTTAATTCTATTACAATTCATTCCCATATTTGTATTATAGAGAAAAAACCTTATGTGGAAATTTGGTTGCTTGGGGATTTTTCATACATAGAGGACTACATAAAAAAATTATCTTAAATATACTATAGTGAAATTTTATTACATGTCTACTATAGAACCTCCTTATATGAATCAATTCTCTTATGTAGAAATCTAGTACTCTGCTCATTTGGATATGTGAAGGTTTTCATAATTTACTAAAACTCTTATAAACTTTCCACTGCAAAAAATTTCAAGGAATAATAAATTAATAAAATAAATTAATAATTTAAATTCAAATATATTTGATCAATAGAATTATACATTCCAATAATTTCAATTAAAAATTTATTTCAATATATAGACAATTTACAAAAATCATATCTGGTATAAAATTTTAATGATATAACCTATTGAAATCATCAAAATTATCATTTTCAATATATATAGAAATTTAAAAAAGAACATTTTAGCATTCCAACACACAAAATCAATAATTTTCTTTAAATAATCAAAAAATAGTATTTCCCACCTTGAAATGATCAACACTAAATATTTTGGAATATTAATCAAATTTTAAAATTAAAAATCCAATTAAATCATCAAAATACATGTGGAATCATTCAATGAAATAGATCATCATCAATTATACTGATTAATCCTATAAAAGTGATGAAAACTAAAATAAGAACAAACTTTTATGATTATATACATGTTGAAAAAAGAGGATAGACTTTATGATATATAAAAAGCATTAAAATATAGATTTGGAAGACTACAAAGGAGAAGATCAATTATTCACACTAAGGCCATATTATGGATCCATGTTGGGATTATGAAGTGAATCTTGTTCAACTTATTAATGCACATTTTCCTCTTTTAATTGATCTTTTATATAATATAATTACCTCATTTCTTTTTTCAATGTGAATAAATTGAGATGTGAGTAATTATATTGCAACTACTACACACTAAGTATTAACCACCTAATAATAGCGATCCTCATTAAATCCTTTATGTCACTATTATTCATTTCTTTCTATATCTCAAATAATTACATAATCAACGTCATTATCTATGCACAATAACCAATGATGAGAATCATTCATTTTTAGTTATTGTATTTTTAGAAACAATCGATTCACCCAATCCCTCTCAGTGGTGGTGCACTCACTCCCAAGACTCATAGAAATCGTAATAGTCAATGTCTTATAATTGGATTTAATTCAATATCATTATTACATAGGACTGCCTGGTGATAAGTGTGTGTGTTGTGTGTGTGTGAGGGGGGGGGGGTGGGTGGGTAATTATTTAAATTTTGATAATAAAATTTTATTAATTTATAATTATTTTCTCCCACATGCTTAAAGATTTTGTAATATTTCATTTAGAATTAAAAAATTTAATATATTTAATAAAATGGAATATCATGAATAATCCACATAAATGTCTATATGAAATTTTTTACTGAACATTTGTAATCATTTTAATTGTCATTATTTTATTTTTAAATATTTTTATGGATGATCGGAGAAGGGAGAGCCATATAATCTTGGGAATAGGTAAAATTCAATTAAAATTAAAGATAAAATATATGTTATATTGGGTTAAATATCAATATCATTAGGTTTGATAGAATCCATCATTTACGCTACACCCATTTCAATATTACCACATTTCTATGTATTCTAAATACATATAATACACTTGATGCCATATACCATGTATCCATTATGATATATCTCATGAACTAGATGAACTGGTTGGTGTGGAAGTAACTACGAGTTTTCAATTCTCATTAAAGGATCATAAATGTAGATATACTTGTACTATTATATGTGAAGGAGTTACTAGATATGAAAGAGTGACAAATGAGGGAATGATATTAGAATCATCAATAGAAATTAACTGAAATAAAAAATTTGAAATAATAATGGTTTATGGAATAAATATATTGTGGAATATCTACAATTATTTATTTTGGGTGTTTTTTAATATTTTTATTCATATTTTTTGATATAAGGTTATTTATTTAGGTTATGGTGTATTGTATTGAATTATTGTGAATTATTTGAGGATATTGTCAGTTTTATAGATGATATTCAAATATCATTATCCATGATATAAAATCATTTGAATGACATGATAATACACCAAAGGGAGTATAGTGAATAATATCATATCCCCAATATATATTGGATATATCATGGGCCTTGTAGGATGACACTACTTATGAATGGCATTAATTCTTATACACAATAATGGAATGTGTTGTATCATTTTCTATGATAGTTTATGTGATAGTGCTATCAATTTCAATATCAGAATCAATATCAGCTAACTAAATGTATTTCCTGATGATCTTAAGATATCTAAATCACTTTAATAAATAATATAGAAATATCTTGATGAATGAATAATATGAGATAAAATCATGGGAAACAATTGATGAAGAATGGAAGATGTGTGAAGTGAATGTAGCTTAATGATCACTCTATATAATCTGTTTAAACAAATCACGATTCACATTTGTAATCAATATTAAAGGAAACAATCCAATGGGAGAGGTGTTTATATACAGAACATGGTACTTGTGTACCTGTCATAAATAAAGAAAGTGGTATGATCTAGGAAAAACCAATTATGGGGAAGGAATATGTGAAGAAAGTTACCAGTGGGATGATCATAATGTAAAATAAGTTCAATATTAGTGAAAAATATATAAAATATGAAACAAAAAAATAATTATGGTCAATAAAGTGGGATCTTTGGAAGGATAGCAATACCATTCATTGATTTATTGGGACTTTTGCGATCTTTCCATAGGAGGAATGCAAATATTTATTTGTGTTGTAATAATGGGTTCCCTAGACCCAACATGAATAGTATTTTTGGATTACCATATCATGTATATAGTGTGTTATTATTGATGTATAAATAAAATAATATTTTTTATATTTCTTTTACTATAATATACAGGTTAATCTCCATATATTATTTATTGTATAAATGGGTTATAATATTTATCATGCAATAATGAGAACCTTGAGATACAATGAAATTAATATTAAACATATTTCACATGGTATAGATACATCATATTGACTATACACAATGATCTAGGACTATAATGTGTTGGGGGGTAATATGAATTGATCCTTTTTTCATAACCCTGTCACATAAATATCTTCAGTAGATGAGATCATGAAAACTAAATCACCAATAAAAACACAACATGTTTTAGTTGTCATTGGTTTTTCCTAACTGTTAACACATGTAGTGGGATCCAAACTTTAGATTATTGTTAGTGCATACTATTTGATCACATACTTTGATGAAATATAAAAATATATGGAATTGATTTCATAGTGAAGAAACCAGCATTGGTTACATCATTAGTGGAATGACATTGATTGAATAATCAATATAGAGTTTGTTTATTTTGAAAGGAAGTGATATCTAAGGCCTAGTTGATCCGGATGGTAGTACCTTCACCAAATCCTTGGGCATGGTAGAATAAGTTAATTCTTTCATGTTAGGTCAATGAACAATAAACCAAGAATGGGTGAAAACAGTAAGTGTGCATCCTAATTTATGTGATATCACATGGAAAAGAGATTATATCACTCAAAATGTGTTCATATGAAAGTTTATCATTTCTATAACATTCCATATCTCTTTAGGGGTTTTTATGAGTAGATAAACACTACTCAATATATTTGAATATTATCCACTACTATCAAGAAGATGCCCTAAATGGTCACAAACTTAGTGTATTCAAAATTCTGGCATATTCTAATGAATATGAATATATAATGTTTTGGGGCCCACCATGGGGTCTAGGATATGTCCAAGAATATATGATCCCCAATATGTAAATAAATTCATATTACTAGAGAATATATTAATGGTATTAAATTTATTTATTAATGTAGTTACAATTATTAAAGTGAATACATTGGAAATTATTTAACGAATGAATATTATTTTAATATTCCAAGATCGTTTTATATTTATGGTAATTATGAGTCAATTTATTATCACAATATTATTATGTAATATATTTGTTGTATATTAAAATAAGTGGGAAAATATAAAATAGATTGTGACATAGTTAGTTGTTCGTAACATGTCATTTATGACTTATTTTCATGTGGTTACCTATATAAGAGTTAGGGAACCATTTACTAGTGTTGAATTACCACTATATAAGAAAGGGGTTCTAATTAAAAGGGATTATTTATCCACTAGATTTTGAGAGTTCATCTGTCATACTTTTTGTATCCTTGAGAGAGAAAGGGATTTTCCAATCATTTGATCTTAGACAGCCATTATAGATCAATGAAATGTAATGGTGGTGATCATCGAGACATCTAATGAATTTTCAAATTTCTATTTCGTCACCCAAAATTCTACAATCTATGTTCCCACAAAATCATAAAGCATGTGTGGATGATATAGAGGGATTCAACCTCAGATACATTAAGAAACAATAATTAACAAAGAGCTACTAAAAAATGCACAATAAATTCAAATAAAATAATTAATTATTTTAAATTTTGTTCTTAAAAAAATTCATGTGAGATCCTTGAACTATTGTATCAATATGCACTTCCTTGGAGACGATGTAGTTAGGTCCATCGTAGGTGAAATTTTTTATATCCCTGACTGATCTATTTCCACCTTATTCCCATGTACCATCAATTGATATAAGAGGGATTACATAAAAGTTTTAAGTTATAAAAATTATTTTTTTGCATTAAATTCATAGATAGGGTGTCATTATGGTCCCAAAATCGCATAATATGCTTAAATTTTACACAAGAATACCAAGTTATGGATATCATAAGATTTATGATCAGATTGATATTTGCGTTTCTAATGAGTTTAATTGAATAACACACACATACACATTCTAATTATCAACCAATGTTAATGGTGGAATTTATTTATTTTTAAACAGAACTCTAGTGACCAAATAGTGATCGGAATAGTGTTTTGCATCCAACTGAGAATTCAACACCAATGTGAAAATAAAAAACAATTACAATATATTTTTGACCCTTTGAAAAAATGTTAAAGTCAAACTGGGGGAAATTCTAAGTAGAGGATATCCTGAAAATATTTATTTTATTTTGTGAATTACAAGAGTGTAGAATGTTAGGAAAGGGAAAAATGTAACACACACAAAAAGAATTTAACAAATAGAATGTGAAATCAGTCAGCACTATGAGAACCCACATGTAGTGCCTACTCCCCATCGCACTGTCTCAACTATCCACAAACACCATGTATCAATATCCCTCATGAAAAAAACCCTAGGTTACATAATCCTTCTCCCACTGTTGTTTCCCATCGATTCTTTATCCAAACCAACCTTTCGTGCCTCCATTCCACCATACTCGACTATATCCCACTTCCCCCCACAACATCAGCTACCTCCTACAACATTGGCTAGATCCAGTGCATAGGTTGCTAGCGTCACCCACCTCCACAGTTGACCAGAGTTGTGGGTTCAATAAACCTCCACTCGAACTCACTGGTCATACCAAATCTATCCAAATCATGGCAACCTACCACATATATCTCCCTGCCTATCAGTTGTCCCTTCCATCATGGTTGCATCTTGCCTAAGTCATCGCCTCCTAAATGGAATCAATTTCATGCAAACCCCACAATGGAATCCCCTCTTGCATAATCTATAAATTAGTCCTACTAACATTTAATCTAGTTTGGTCCAAACTAGTTTTGGCTGGGGTAGGTCCGGCCAGATCGTGAACAGGTCCGGATGGGTTCTGTCAGACCCATCCGACCCCTTTTGGCTCCAAAAAATCATAAAAACCCTTTTAAAAGTTATTTGGACCATTCAGGGCCCAAGACCAAATATTTAAAAATTAAACATATATTTCAAAATTATTATTCAAATTTTGGAATTAAAATTTAAAATTGGTATTGAGCTATCTATTTTTGAATTATTTTAATTATTAAAATTTCCTAGGGCATAAATTTATTACAAATTTAATTTTTATTACACATATAATCTATTTTCTCGCTATTCCTAAACATAATCAAACCAATTTATTTATCAATTAAATTTATTTATTAAATTATTGAAACCAGAGGGGATGTTTGTACTTAATTAATTTATTGGATAGTATGTGTATCGCCTTTACTCACTTAAAATGTATAAGGATCATTACATCCATCAATATTATTTCATATGTATTTTGTGTTTATCGAGACCCCCTATCTTTCATGTGAGTATTTATATATTTTGTAACTGTGTTGTAAGAAATGGACCATGCTGAGGGGATGTGGAATTTTAAACGAGATGGTTTTACATTGGACCGAGGTGTGACTTACAATATTGTTCAAATATGACATATGTATTTTACCCATATAGTCATGATTGATCCATTTTGAATTAATGGATCAACCAATATCATATTTTCAATATCATTAGTGTCATATATTTAATTTATACAATTATTATTTTTTTATTGAATTTGAAAGTCTAATCTATCACTTAAAATAATAATCAAAATACATGGATTAAATCAAACTTAGTCTAGATAAATGTTTTTATATGTCCTATATAGTCAGTTATGAGTGAAATAATATAGAATATGAATATTAGATATGAAATGATTTCATTTTTCAGGAAATAATAAAAAACAACCAAGACAACATAGATTCATAACAACTTTTTCATTTGAATTGGAATAAAACTAGATATACGAGGTTCTGTTAGCCCTATTTGAGGGTCCCTCCTACAACATGAGAGTTATTATGAGAAAAATGAGTCGAATTAACTAAATATTGAATAAAATAAGTATCCATAGAAATATTCCTACCAATTCAGAGTTAAATAATTGATACAATCAAGTTTATAAGACAAATAAGTTGGAACTTCACTCAATAATTTAGCGAACTACGATTCAATGTGGTGGTCCACTCAAACACCTACCATGGAACTATATGAGGAGTTAAATATCCATATCTAAGACTATGAGAAGTGGTTTTAGGGATCCATGTCACATGATTACTCAGGAAAATCATTGTTCTTAATTTGGAAGTGAGGTCTACTAGGGTTTGATAAAATAGTGAGAGACATTTCATGGTTTAATTAATTGCTAATGTCAAATTGTTAATCAATATTTAATATACTTATCTGATTTAATTTAATTTATTTTTTTTGAAAATGGAAATTAATACCACTGATATAATGTGATCATTATTGAAAAAATAATATGGCTACATTAGAAAAAAGTTAAAAGAGTTTTACAAGAGATATCCCAAGATAATTCAATATGGAAGGAAATTATATGTTCTGTAGTCACCATTACTTGATCTACCACCTCTGGAAGATAGCGAGGTTAATAAATATACTTATAGGATACTCATAAATGAATCATTTGATGTTTATATCTTAACTCTTACATCACTGTCCAAAGATCTAAAATTGAAACATAAGGATGTGGATTGATATAAAATATTGTGTAATCTCATAGAAGTTTGTGAGGGGAAAGTGAAGTGAGAAATCAATGAGATAAGGATAAAACTTTTCATGGGACTCAATATGTTCCTCATGTACATAGGATGATAAAGTACACATTTAATGAATAGAAGAATAAGGTTTATAGTTGAATAAACAACTATTAGTCAATATCATTATATTATCCTTACCACTAAATTTCTCTAGTTTTTTTGAGTATTATCAAACACATATTTTAGAGAAATCACTTATATATATTTTGTAAAAGGATCACAAATATGATAATAATTTAAGTGAAATGAAATCATTAATTATAATTGTGAAAATAATAAATACAAGGAAAAATTTTAATTTCTAGTACACTACCAAATATACCTTAATAAAATCATCCAAAGAAACCAAAGATAACGAGTGAGATAAATAATCATGAGACTATATTCTTCGGATGTGGAATGATATGTCACTGTAAGAGAAACTGAAATGAATTGAATAATAAGAAAGCATTAGATTAAAATTAAACTATATTCATCATTAAATGTAATTTTTAATTTATTATCCTTGGGTATTAGATAAATAATTTACAAACATATTTCTTTTTAAATATAGGGACCAAGGAAATAAATAAGTATAACTAAAAATCAATGTGTGTTCTCTAAGCAGTAGAGGATGGATGATACCTACATCAGAGTTGGGAAGCCCAAGATTTTATTTCCAATAGAATGTTTCTTGAAAGACTATAATTGTTTACTGAAGTATACAAGAACATTAAGTAATGAATAATATTTATGGAATTTCATACCCAACAAATAGTTTAGTAATACATGAATAATTGGAAATATATGATTAACATAAAAATGTAACACTCAATTATACCCCATTTTTGAATGATAAATAATTGTATATAAAAAATAGTTTTCATGGATATACCCAATATGGTTTTATATTAATTGGACTTAAAGACGTAAGGAATTGTAAATAATATTACATATTTAGTTTTGGACAAATAAACCATCAGAAATAAAGGTAAGCCACAATGAATTTGTAATTATCTCAACATATGAGTATGGACTATACCAAGGATTAACTAGAGGTAAATTCACATACTTTATAAAAACCATTTAAGAGTTTCATGGAATGTAAAAGTGATGTATGGAATATTAATGGTTATAATATATGAGTCACTTTGCTCCCGTGGGACAAAAAATATCTTAACCAAGCATTAATTGATCATTAAAATGTTGTGTGAAGTAGTTCTTAAATTCACATTACATTATACACATTAGAGCTATGATGTTAAAATAGGAGATCATTGATGATTAATTCGTGAATATATTTATTAATAAAATGTAGCATGGAGTAATTACATAAATCACATTTCCTTATACAAATTCCAATCAATATTAAAGTAAAAGGAGAGTCAACGTTATGATTCATATGAATTGAAAATTATTATATTATTTTTCTTGTCAAACTTTAAAAATAATGACATTTTTCTATATCCATATGCCAACAATTATGAAAAATAGTTATCATATGAGTAACTATATAATATAAATCAATTATGTCATAAGAAAATGTGATTAGGTGTAAAGATCTTGATATAAATATAAACAGAATTACATGAAGAAAAACACAATGTGAATCTAAAGTAAATATCCTAAAGGGTTTTAAGTATAATATTGAAATGCCTATGATAGAGAATTTATAGTCAGGTACTAGAATATACTTCTATAAAATGGTGAACATATCTATTTGAGGGAGTACCAGGTTGATTTACTTGGATCTAGTTAGTTCCTATGATGTACAAGTGGTTATAATATGAACAAGTTTAACAAGATCTTATGGAAAAGTAATCTTCTAGAGAGACATACTATGTAGGAAGGATAAAACCATGGTAATGATTTTACATTAACCATGGATAGTAATACTTTATTCCATGAGTGTAACACATCCAATATGTAAGAAGTAAATGGAAATGAGCTTTGATTTATAGGGTCAATTAAAATTCAATAATATATTCCCTGTATCAAAATATTGGTTACTATTATTTTGAATGTTGTGATAAGTATTTAGGTGGGGCTATATATGTGTGGTACAAGAGTGTTAACTATAAGGTTCCATTGGTAACACCAAATAATCATTCTTAAATCCCCTAGAATTTAACTTATCATGAATACTTTCTATGCTCATTTTATTGGTCATTGGATGTTAAGACCAATAATCTAGGAAGGTGTCTATATATTGAATGAAAAAGGGTTCATGACACCATTGAATTCCAATAATTTATGGAAGACACTAAAATGTAGTTTTGGATTAAATAAAGCAACATGATCATAGAATATTCATTTAGAACAAATGTTTTTCTTGTGTCTATAAAGGGGTTAGTGGGAGAGCCACTATTTTACAAGTAAAATATGTTGATAACATATGGAAAACAGTCATCAGTCTTATTATTATTTTAGACAATAAGAATAGTAATTCTCCTAAGATTGAATTAAATTATAATCCCTTAATTTTTGGAATATGATTTTTTATGGTAAATATAATGTTTTTCTTAAAAAATGTCAATGTACTTATAAAAAAATGTATTAAAAAATACATGATGGTAAAATTCAAGAGATATTTTTTACCAGTGTAATAAGGAATAAATCTCTCCAAGAAGACATGTATATGAAAATGGAATAGATTAATGTAGTGATTAGAGTTCTATACTATTTTATGATGTATTAATTACATTTTCCTTGCTATGTAATAAATATATTATTTCAAAAATATAATTTATGTTAGGAAAATAATAGTTGAGTCCAGGATCATAGCATGATAAATATTAAAAAATAACAAATTGTACTTGAGGGACTACATGGGATATGTTATTGGTACTTGGATTGGATGGGTAACTAGTTTTAAGGGGACACGAGATAGGATTACCATGGATTAATATGATCTAATATCACAATCCAGATAAGGAAATAAAGAAGTGAAAGTTATTTATGCTAGTAGTAGCATTATCAATAAGTACTGAGTGTGTTATGGATTATAATATAACTAATGTACCAATGTAAAAATAATATTCAACTTGTTCTAGTTCTTCTAATAAAACCTAGTAATTAAATTATTATCATAATATTAATTATGATAATTATACTACTTGTACAAGAAAAGATTTCAATTTTTCACAGTGGTAAAAATAGAATCTATTTAGGGATATCATCTCTTGAGGAGTCTTACTCATGGAGGTGAGGTTGTAGTAGAATATATACACAATAGAGATGTGGAATTCCCAATTACTAAATCCATAACTCAACGAAAGCATGATCTTATCATGTGAGATATAAAAAGGTTATTTATAAAGGTAGTTCCACAACATGTGGGAGTTTTTTTAACAGTGGGTTCCCTAGAACCAACACAAATAATACCTTTTGATTATAAAATCATTTATATTGTGATTTATTCATGATGTATACTTACCATAATAATACTGATATTTATATTTTTTCATTTACATGGTAATATGCAGAGATTATTTTTCATATAATAAGGTTAGAGTAGTCCCCAACCTATGACATAAATCTTGAGATACCATGAAACTAATATTAAACATATGTCACATGTTCTAGATGCATCATATTGACTAGACATAGATGATTTATAACTATAAGTTTTCAGGGGTTCATAAGTATTGAGGCTTATTCTAATAAAGATAACACTTGGTGATCTCGATTAGATGATATCTCTGGGACTTACCTACCAATAGGAACACCACATCATTTAGGTGTCATTGGTTGTTCCTATTTGAAAATAGATATAATAGTCTCCTAAATTGAAAATATTATTAGTGTATAATGTTTGATCTCATAGATTGATGGAATATAAAAAAATGGAATTGATGTTATAGTGATTTAGATTTCATTAGGTGAAGCATTGGTGGGTTGGTATTGATTGAATAATCAAAATTAAATTATTTTTTTCTGAAAGGAAGTTATATCTTGGGAATAGTTGATCAGGATGGTAGTACCATCACCAAATACATGGCCATGGTAGAAGAAGGTATATCTATCTAGTTATTCCAATGAACAATAAATCCTGTTTGGATAATGAAATGAAGTGTACAAATTACTATTTGAGATATCTTGAGATAAATAGATTATATTAAAAAACACGTGTTTAGATGAAATATTGTTATTGCTGAAAATTTTACTTATCTCATTAAGGGAATTAATGGGTTTCTAATAACCACTACGAGTTTGTGAACAATATTCATTGATATTGAGATAAGTTCCTAGAGGGTCCACACTATGAATATTCAAAAGTTTAGATTATACTAATGAATTATAGTATAAGACATGGTGGGCCCTGTTACGAGGTCAAATATTTATCCATGAATATACAATCACCTATGAATAAATAATTTCATATTATTGAAGTGTAGAATAATTCATATTGATTTTATTTATTAATTTATTTAGAATTATTAATGCGAATTCATAGTAAAATATTAAATGAATAAATATTATTTTAATATTCATGTTAACATAATATTTGTGTAAAATACGAGTCGAGTTAACAAATTTCCATTATAATGTAATATTTTTATTTTATATTATAAGTAAATGATATAAATATAATATACATTATGAAATATTATTTTGTTAATAACATTACATTTATTTATTATTTTGTGGGCGTTATTTATAAAGGATCTGGGGAACCCTTTCTAGGGGTTTTATTCCCATTATATATAAAATAGGTAGCTCAATTCCTAGGGAATATTCATCCACTTGAGTTTGAGAGATCCTCACTCCTCCATCATACTTATCATAGAGAGAAAGGGATGTTCCAAGCATTCGATCCTTGATCATCATCATAAATCAAATAAACAGGATAGTTGTGATCATTGGGTTGACTAATGTGTTGTCTAATCTCTACAATAGCACCCAAAATTTTATGACCAATATTCTTGCATACTCATGAAGCATGTGTGGATGATATAGAAGTATAAAACACATATCCTTCAAGAAATATTTTCCAATGATTAGCTGTTGATGAAGACATAATTAATTTTAATATCGTAATCATTAATTTTATTTTTTTGAAATAAACTCATGGGAGATCTTCATATTGTTTTACCCGACCATGAAATATTGGATAAAAAGTAGTTATGTCAATTATTGGTGATTTTTTAAATCCCTAACAATATTCTTCTGCTACGTTCTCTTGTACATCTAAGTTGTTCATTAGAGAATTTTTCCTCTTCCATTAATTTTCGTTTAGAATGAGTGCCTTGAAATTACATGTGTGGATGAAGGGGTAGTAACATTAATATGTATTTCACTTAATTGAGTCCTAGATTTATTTCATTCAATATCCTATACTTAATTCCTTGTTTCCCTACCAATGTATATTTTTATTTTCAATTAAACAAAATTATCTAGATTGGTGGTATCCACTACAGCAATGTCCAAACCAAACCAATCCACAAATCAAAAATTTCTAAATTAACAAAAAAATAAAACATAATATATTAAGTTTTCAATAAAATACGTGAAGACATTGAACTAATTGTGTTTTTCCCATAATCACCACCAAAAAATTCCATCGAAAAATAATAAATAATAATAAAAAAAATAGTCCATATACCAAAATCCTATGAAATATAAGTATTTTTACATATTGAACCATGAAATAAGTTAGTTCCATGAGACATGCACTTATAACCCTTCCCCACACTCAAGATCACTAGTCCAAGATGACACCAACATAACCCCACTACCTTCTATGATATCAATCTTCATCCCCATTATAATCCAGTAAAACATAATATTTTGAGACCCACACCACTAAAATCATAAAAAAAAAATACATAGAATTGTCGAACAACACCGCATCACAAAAACAACATAATGAAAACAAATATATAAATATTTGTATGAAAATACTCTGAAGGAGTTGAATATAAGACAACTATGAGAACCATCAAACCCAAACCCATATAAAAGACTAAGAAAACAAGTAGGTCTATCATCACAAAATCCAAACCACCCCAAAATAGGAGAAAAAAAAGACACCCCATAATCCCATCCACAAACTAATATACCACATAAATAACACCACCATCAAGAAATTGATCCTCCCCAAAATTAATGTTTATTATCACCATGAAAAAATAAAAATAGATCCACTAAAAATAGAACTTAGAACCCAAATACTATAGTAATTCACTCTTCCTACATCTAACACTAGAAAACCATGAAATATTCTCCCAAAAATACCCCCATATTTCACTTGATATCACTTTCATAAAACATAATAATCATCTCCCATCCACCTAAAGAAGAAAACCAACTCCATATAAAACATAAAATAGGCATCAAAGCTAAAAAGCTTCAAATTGTTTAGGTACATGTATGAGCCACCCTTACCAAAGAAAACGCTTAAGGGAGACCCTTCATTGCATATTGGTGAAGGGTTCTATCACCACTATAAAATATGAATTACTGAAACTATTGTATTCATCTTATCCATCATCGTGTACAATATCTAGATTCCACCACCAATGGCCCTACCGAATTCCTAGAATGGTCGCACCCTAATTTTCTACCAAAATAAGTCACTGACATATGTGTTCCAATAACCTTGACATGCTAAGGCCCCCACCCCAACACCTCTCATGTACCTACACAAAATTCTATCATCCTAATAAAAGGGAAAGTAACCTTAGGAAGATTAACATCCAGAGAGATATGATCATTAAAAGGTGTTGTAGTGAACGTGGAATCTAAAGATAAACTCTGGAGTATTTGATTTTAATTAATAGGGGAAACAATCTGAGGATCTTATTGAAAAAATATAAAATAACACTACCTTATTCACTAATTTTGATTAAAAATATTAACCTCATGAGAACTATTTATTTTAGGAGTAATTATAAGGACAGTTTGAGAGGATCATATTTAGATTTACCAAATATTAAAAAAAAATTAATTAATTCAAATAATTTTTTTTTTAAAAAATATTGTTAGAAACTATATCATTATGATTCCAACTCTATTTAGTTAAAATTTAATACTTAGAAAATATATCTAGAATGTCTATATGGATATGGCCTAGTTTCACTATAGAAATGTGCTCTATGGACCATGTTGAATGACATGAGCATTGTGTAGCTTATATGACACTAATACAACAACGATATACCAAATGAATCGTTCATGAAGTAGGAAAATAGTATCTTGATATATATGAATGAGAAAAAATATATGAAATATTCTTAGTAAAAATTATAAAAACTTGTTATTTATATTGACATTTGTATATTGGTATGGAAGTGTAGATTTTAAAAACGTAATATATATTGGTATATTTTTCATAATAAGTATGTTCTTCAATTATCATTAAAAAAAATAATTCCATTTCATTAAGAACTATAGAGGGTAACTATGTTTTAATAACCTATGAATATATAATACTGTCGTGGATGAAGGTGAACATGAATGATATATGGTCATATTAAAATTTTGTACTAGGTATTTACTATGATAATCAGAGTTCCATTAACTTTTCTAAGAATCAAGTATAGCCTTATTATTCCAAATACATAAATATTAAATAAAATTACATTAAATGATAGGTTGGATATGTTAGTATAATTTTTTTATCCTGAAAAAATCTCAAATAGACGACATTTTCATAATGTATCCATTAAAAGATACATTTCTTGGATTGAGATTAAAATGAGTGTTTAAAATTCCCCTTATATGTGTTGTATGATGGAATTACCCATTCCCAATAAATAAATTTTGATTATATTTTAAATGAAAGATAAGTGGCATAAATCCCAAGGGGTAAAAAGATATATTTATATATATAATTTAATAATTAAAAGCTTTAATTTATGAAAATAGTTAGAGAAATCTAATGCTTATCTATGTGTTGATAAAGTTGAGATATAATTTTTTTTTGTTTTTTATGTGGATTGAAATAGATAATAATAATTAATAAATCATAATTGTCTATTTTATAGAGGGATGAATAATCATATACCACACCAATCATTCTAGTGATTTGGTTTCAAGTGTCCATTGAAAAAATCTATGGAAAATGTAAAAATTATGAGAGTAAATAATTTAAATCAAAAATGGTTTTAAACATAGATGATGTTGAGATGATGATTGGTGTGCTTTGATAATAAGTTAAATTTATGATATTAGCATATAATCCAGATGAGAATACCCATGTAACCTTAAATTTATTAGATGCATAATTGTGGATATTTAAATATACTTCAAAATTTTTAGTGATATTTTTTGTAGAAAATTCAGATTTTTCTTGAGATTATAAATCATAATGGAGTTAAATTATTCTAAGAATATATGTTCATGTATTATATAGTTATATTGAAGAATCTTTTGATCGGAAAATATTTTTGGTTAAGAGTGTTCTTGGAAAATATTATAAATATGTGATACACGTAGTATACTTAATATTATCACAGACACAAAAAAACTTGATGTTATATTATTAACAAATACTATATTGTGATATGAATTTTTAGTGTTTTATAATTTAATTTAGACTATTTGTAAAAAAATAGTGGAGTTTTGGATGAATAAAAGAGGAAAAAGTGGAGGTATTTGTTTGAGCTTATAAATTTACATCAGCAAGGACCACATGGTTTATGGTGGTAGTGTACAAGGAATCCAGTAAAAGGTATAGAGATATTGAGCCATGGTCGGACTAGAGGCTTGGTATGGGTTTTTCGATAGTCACTAAGTGGCTACTGTCTAGTCACTAAGATCATGGTAAGATAATGATCAATTATTTTAATAAATTTAATAATAATAAAATGTATTTTAGATTATATACCTATAACTACCATACTATAAATTAATTTTGGTAGAAATCCATCTCTCTAGTCATTAACATTCACTCTATAACATATTGGATCATTTTTCCGTTACTTACTTGTTTAATTTTGATATGTTATTTTTTTTCAACCCTTCTTCAAAAGAGCTTCGAAATAACTATTTCAACATCAAATGGAATGAAAATTGATTTATGAAACATTTTAATCCTCTTTTATTTTCATAGTTTTGTGATATTTAGTTTTAATAAATTAGAGTATGGTTTAATCATTCATCTATAGTTTGATTCATTTGATAGTTGTGAGGTTACTGAGATTCTTTTGTTATTTTGCATTTAATTCGGAAATTATATATGAGTTTGGATTTAATATTATGATTTAATGTTTATATTTTAGTTTAATGTCAAGGGAATAATATTTAATTTAATTATAGATATTTTATATAAATTGTAATGTAATATACCACACAAACGATGATATTTTTTTCTTTTGTCCTCAAGAAAATGGTTTTAGTTTATATAGGAAATTCGCTATGCTTCCCATCAAAGATTCATCTTGATAGATGAGCTCTGCCACCACAATATAAAGGGGGAATTCATTTTCCATCATCTTTGATGTGGGATCTCTCTGTGATCCATTCCACCCAATAAGGTTCCAATATATAAATTTTCATGAAAATTGGGATTTGGATTTGATACTAAATATAAAATACCACCCACACCACTATATTTTCTTCTATTGACCTTTACCTCAAGGGTTTATTTTTCACATTCCACAGACCAGGCCTTCCTTGAAAAAAATTAATTGATGGATGATGTATCCAACCATCTTATAAAGGGGTGCTTCATTATACATCATCTTATATGAGAGATCTCCCGGTGGCCTTATTATATGTTTCAATTTGGGATTTCCATCAGGTGGTTTTTTTCATAGGCAATGCGGAAATCCTCCCATGAAAGTATCATCACGATGGAAAAGGTATCCGTAATGCCTTATAAAGGGGTTCTTAATTCTACACATCTCTATTGTGGGATCGTATGGTGGGACTCTCCACCATATAAGGGATAAAATTTCTCATAGGAACACTAGATGAGTCCTTAATTTGATAAAAATTATAACATAACACCAAAACCATTATATATTATTCTTTAGGATTTATTATGGTTAAGCACAGTTACCTATAGCAGGGGTTTCATGGGTTGGTTCATGACACTGAATGTGTGAAAAGTATTTTATAGATATGTTTTAGGGATTTTAATATGAAATTATATATGTTATATACTAAATAAAAGAGGGAAATTAAGTATTAAATAATGAATTTAAATTATCAATATTAATAGAAATAATAATGAATTTTGAATGCTGAATATTGATGCATAATATTTTTGTTAATGTGTTTTTACAACTATTTAAATTTATTCTATTATTTTATGAATTGGATTGAATTAATATGAATTACTTTTGTGATGTGAAAATGTTTTGATTTTTTTAGGGATGTAATGAATGTGTATTTTTGTGATAGTGTATTTGTATTGGGTAAAACTCATGTTAATGGAATAGAGAAATCACTTATTTGTTTTTGGGAATTATTAATGATATTTTTGTGTTATTAAGTGATTTAAATTTTTTTGAAAGTGAATATAATATAATATTATTTTATAATAATAGGGTAAATGATTTTTTAATGGTGTAAAAAAATAAATTTAATGTTTTTGAGGATTAAATTAATGATATTTATATGGAATGTGATTGATATAAATTTCTTATCAATTTATATTTTTTTTGGAAATTAAATGTTTTTGGATTTATTGAATAGATAATTTGATATTTGGGTATACTAACAAGAATATGCATAATGCCTTATTATGATAGAATTTCTATTATGTCCGGAATATTTTGACATTTCTATTTTATTATGAATGTGTTATAACATTATCTAACATTCAAGGAGCATTGGGTTAAGATATGATAGGTCATAATGATATATAATTCATGGCTTTGGAAAATACCATGTGTTAGGATTGAGTAATAATATATTCCATGTTTTTAGTATAATTCATACATTATTCATTACTTCTGATACTTTGTTCCGGAGCTGAAGTTAGATCATCCAACAAAATTGGACAATGTAGGTATATAATTACATAGATGACTTATTTAACACTTAATACTTTACATTACATTATATTAATGATGTAATCTAATTTCCTTAAATATTTTATGTTAAGGTTTAACACTAATGGATGTTAAGGGTTGTGATGGTTTAAACCAAGAATTTATTTCTCACTCCACATGTGTACATACCTTCTATATTTATAAAAATTATTATTGATGTTGTATATAATGGATTGAAACTCCAATATCTTATAAATTAATTTAAAATATATATTTGAGTTGTTTCCTTAATTATTAAAAGTTAAGTGGAGTATTTTACCACACATGACTTTAGTAGTCATTTTATTTATATTTACCATCTTATGATACTTCAGTATTTATAGTACTTTTTTGATATATGATTCATATGGTCATATGTGGGATGATTTTTTATCATTATTGATAATTTTTCATTTGTTTACACTTTTTACTTATATTAAATTTTATATATATATTTTTTACAATTGATTGTTTTAGTGAAAATTTCTTCCCAATTGATATTTATAAATGATTAGATTTATTCAGAAGCATCTAGTAACCTAGGATCCCATGAGGTCATGTGATTTTTTCTTCAATAGCAGGTTCATTCAAGAAAAGAATTTTACAAAATTGTATCAATATGGTTTTATTCAGAAGGTTTTGATATTTTAATGTTGGTAGAAAGAATATTAGGGGTCAATACTTATTATGGATTTTATGTGTATGTTATTAGAAGGAAAAACCATATTATAAAACTATTTTTCCCAAGTATTATAAGATTATATTTGAGTTGTTTATAAATCACCCGGTGGATCATGCGAACACACCACAATGGGGGGGGGGGTGAATCAGGTAATTTTACAGGTTTTAGGATACATTATTCTAGTTAGTATTATTATTTCTATAATTTTGAGAAAATTTTATATATTATTTCAAAAGAATTGGAACATGATTTGAAAATGATCCCAAAAAGATATTAACTAATCCAAAGAAACATTATTCCATTATAAGTGTTATATTACCACAAAATCAAATAAAATTAATTATTTCACAGCATGGATAATTACATACCATGGATCCGAAACATCTACTAAAAGTGAATTAATTAATATATGGAAGTTGATAGAAAATAATAAAATCTTCATGAATAGGAAAAAATCTAGACTATCATCAGCCTTAAGGATCATCAATAGCCAAACTAAACCTATAACAAGTAAGGGCAGCAATATTGGATAAATAATTATAAAAAATATAAAATTTGAAATATAAACAATGCCATTAAATGTAATATTAGAATGAATGAATGATTTAGTAAGCATATATATATATATATGAATGAAATACATTTCATTATAAAAATGGTCTTTGAAAATATGGTCAATGAAATTATAGTCATTACTAATAACACTGTTGGTCATATATCTAATAGGTATACCAAAGTCATGTATTATTATGTTGTAAATTTAAAATAGTATAACTCACAATGATATAAAAATATGGCATTAATATATATATATATATATATAATGAATAAATATTATTAATAATAATATTAAATTATGTTAGGATGTATATATAAAATTAAAATAAGTATTTTAAAAGAAATTGATTACTAAAATTAAATTATAGAATTAAAATAAATATTTTTAATGGTTTTTATTAAAGAGGATTCAATATAAAAGAAATACTTATTTTTTGTTTAGTATTATATTTATATATATATTATCCTAATAGATTAAATTGATCACTTTTACCATATTACTAACATTTATTAAAATAATAATTTATATGAAATAATATTATGAACAATTAATGTTTAAAAACATCATTTGTCAAGAAAATAATTATTTCTTTAGATTTTTTATTTTTATATATAAAAGATAAAATATTAAATTATAAATTTCTATTAGGTAAATTAATATTTATTTTATAATTTTAATTTCAAAATTTTATTATCATATATTTTTGATATTTTTGAAAAAATAGGTGAATAAAACAATATACGAATACTATAACTTATACAAAATTATTATTATATAAATTTTAATTTTAAACTCATTAAAAATATTTTTAAGTATAAATATGTATATTATAACTAAAATAATAATTTAAAAAATGTTATTTAATTTATAAACACACATTTCTCATTTTATAATTTTAGTTATATTGTTCAACTTTTTTAATACATTAAACATTATGTATTTTAAAATTTATTTAATCACTTATAAATAATTGAATAAGTGAAAATATATTTAAAATTTGGAATAATAATATCCAGTTAATATAATAATTATAATTTTATTTTTCGGTATAATGGAGAAATTAAATTATTAAAAGATAGTTACCGTGGTGAAAACAAAATGTTAAAAATGAGTAACCTAAGTGTTAAAGGGATAAAAATATTAATTTTTTTTGATTGAGTGTATGCGGTATCTCAGAAACTTATATCATATCCCATATATTATTTACCAATTTTAAAGCCATTATTATTGAGAGTTATTTTACATTATTGAAAACTATTGGGTATATAAAAAAATGCTACTCCATTTCAGTTATAAAAGGGGATCTCATATATTCCATTACCATCACACAAAAAACCCATTATTTCTTCCCAAAATAATTATAAACATATCCTAAACACTATTATCTACTATAATGATATATTTTGCTTCATTAAATATGTAACGCCCCGACCCTAGTTACCTAGAGTCTGTGCATTATTGCGTAACATTGGCATGATCACAAAATATCACGTCTCGAAAGACTGATTAGTTTAGTAGCCTTGGAAACACGAGATACATTAATAAGTCTTACATTACATCATAAAGTAAACAAAAACTACAAAAACATATTGTCTTCATATCCCCTCATACTATCCCTGCAGGTCATTCACAATATACTTCTTCACATCCTGGAAAAATAAAAACATTGCAAGGGGTGAGATCAGATGGTCAGTAAGGATAACAATATAGAGGAAGATTTGATAAATAAACATTAACATTTAAGGCCATGTATAACGAAAACAAAAGCCTTTTTAAACATAAACATCCTCATAATATGGAAAAAATAAAATGAAATAATTCCATTTACTTATTCACATGGATATTCAACTAGTCAAATAATCACATGCAATATCAATAACCACTTTCACAACGATGTAATGCATAATGCCAAACTATCATAACCACATAGCCAAGGCCTCGTGCCATGACTACAAATAAGATTTTGTCAAGGCCTCGTTCCAAGACACTAGTTTGTCTCATGAGACCTACTGATGCATCGAGGAGCTATAGCGGGCTCCACTTGTCACTTATTAAGTCCAATGCATTCATTATATGAAAAGGTTTAAACATATCATAAACCATAACATAATTGTATCACATAAAACATGCATAAATCAAACATAATATTTCCACATTTAAATCACCAAATATCAATACAACATATTCATATAATAGAAACTTTATCAAAACCATTTTCAATACCAAAATAAAAGAAAAGTAAACCATGGTAATTATTTTTCTTTTAAAAAAGGTTATGGCTTGTAGAGGAAGCCGAAACTCAAATAATGGTCACAGTGGTGGAGAATTCATTATCACCGCATACATAAGACAAAACATTCCATTAGTAGTTTATTAAAAATTCTTTGTATAAAAATATTCCTTCTAAATAAAAGTAAAAGTCAAAGGGGTTTATACACTGTATAAAGGAAAGTTGTGTATAAAACAAAATACGCCTCAATGAAATGAGATTGAGACGAAGTCCCTTACAAAGACAATTTTTTAAATAAATTAGATCTATTATGTGTTTTAACTATATTTAAAGATAAATAAAGTATAAATACATGATAGGACATAATAATATCATGACATAATTTGAAATTAAGAGATTAACCAAAATAATGGAAATTGGGTTAAGAAGTTCCCTTACCTTGTGTCTGACTTGACTCGATCATTCTTTAACATCCGAAATAATAAACTAGAGTTAACATATACTTGCTTAATAAACATTTTCAAGTTGATTATTCCTTTTATATGACGTATTACCATGTTATGAACATCATGTAATTATTTAAGTTAATAACGGTTGTTTTGTCGATCTTTGGTACTTGAGTCAAAAATAAACTTCTTATAATTACAAGTTATTCATGTGGTAAAATATACATTATATCCAGAATTATATTCATGATTTTGATATCATATATATCATATATATCCATTATATACATTCATTCATAATATTACGTTACATTTATAGGTAAGAGGTACGAAATGAAATGCACTCTTCATGGAGATGGTAAACCGTACGTACGCATGAACGCTACTTTCATTTCTATTTCATATTTAATGACATGAAATCATAATTATATAATTTTATATTATAATTATTGTATAATATCATATATAATATCATTTACTCAATCCTTTATACATCCCACATATGGCATTAACGATTCAAATCACTTTAAGGGGCGGTAGTCTGCACTTCCTAAAATGAAATTATCGCGTTTACCCATAATGGAAATCATAAAGGTATGCCATAAATGAGAAATAAAAAGCATAATGAAGACATAAACATAATATATATGTCATATATAAAAATAGTGTCATCATAATGGCCACCATGAGATGTGTTAAAATAATATTGAATAATCATCGTTTCGTGAGGTAGTAATTCGTCACCCACAGAAACAGTATGTTCTTTAACCATCAGACGAAGGTGTGTGTAAGTGAAAAGAAAATAATTCTCATAAAAACATCCTATTATATTAAATATACTGGTTTTGTTACAAAATAGAGGAATAAAAAGAGTTTAAGGGGTTGGAGAAGAAAAATAAAACAAAAGAACATAAGAGAATACATTACCTTAAAATCGAGTAACTCTTTTTTATTTGAGACAAAGGCTTATTTGGGATGACTTCTTCCCAAAGTGAGGCTTCTAGGAGTAATAGAGGGAATATGAGGGAGTATTTGGGCAGAGGTTTTCCAAGACAAATGGCTTGGAAGGTGTGAGTAAGGTGGTAGAGGTGGGGGCCTTTTATAAGAGCAGAGGAGGGGCACTCTTGGAATGTCATGAAATGTTACATTATTATGAAATGATTTTCGGATTTTAAAGGTCCCAAAATGATATATTTCGAGTATAAGGTGATAAGTTTTAGATATCTACTCATATAATAGGTTTTAGACAAGTTTATGTATTAGACTTTACATTATCCTTCCATTTTATTAAAATCATTAATTAATGAGGTAATCGCTGCATCATCATGGCGTCATATATATTTGAATTTAATTAATGTCTAAAAATTATATAAATAATATAATGATGTAGGAAATATTTTTATCTTTCTAATGAATATTTATAGTCGAAACATTATCTTATATAACCCCATGTAATAATTGTTTTAGTAAAACAACACATGTTTGTGACAATTTTATTTTTACTTTAAATAAAAAGTTATTAATGTCATTTTCTTACCCAAGTGGCTCCATGGGGTCCCCAAGTTGACCCATGGATTTTCTTGGTCTGCCATGAATCATAAAATAATGGTAGGAAATGTGTAAAATTAATTTCATATTTTTATAATATCATTTTTACCTTAAATTTCACTAATTACCTTTAGTCGCGATTAATAAAACTTAAAAGTTACTATTCACCAAAAAATTATTTTAATCCAATTGAACCACATTTTACATCCTAATGAAAACCATGTATGTTGGATTTTTAAAATTCAATTCCTAGAAGAGGTAATGTTTCATTTAAACAAAAAGCAGTTTTTTAACTACCACTTAGTGGTTTCACTATTCAACAAAAAATGAGGTTTTTCAGAACAATTCCAAAAAATCACCCTAAGATATATGTGATATTATTAATTAAAAAAAGATGCCTATTTTAAAAAATTAAAAATATATAAGTTGAATTAATTATTTTAATAATTAATTCCCACTATCACAATAAATAGCATGTTTTTAAGAAATAATATATATCAAAAGAATGATAATTGTTTATGTCCAATTTCAAAAGTGAAATTAATTCTAATGACCACCATTGGATAAAATGGTAAAATTATATTCTAATTATACTTTAAAACCACTCAATAGTATAATTTATCACTATTAAATATTTTCATTAAAAAATTTGTTTTTAGTAATTTTCACTGTTCATCAAAATATAAAAGTTATCTGAAAGGCTCCAAAATTTCACCCTAGGCTAAATTTGAAATTCCGAATCCAAAAATGAAGTCCACTTTTAAAGATAAAATTTATAAAATTTCAAAAAGTATGTATTACTATTCATAACGGCTAGTTTGATTGGTTGTGGTGTGTGTTAGAACTTGAAGTTGAAAAAAACACACGCTACTATATTATTCAAAGAGAAGTGTACTGTGGAATCTTGGGGTGTTACAAAATACCATATTTTAGTTGTTTAACCCCCTTCCCAAAGAAGATAAGTAAAGTATTGAAATATATGTTTCTAAACGTTTCTTCCACTTTTCTTTTTATTTATTTTTATTTATTATCTATAAATTTTATTTTAAACATAGATAAATGATAACATAAATATAATTAATATATTATTATATTATTAGAATTATGGTACAATCATTAGCTTCCCATTTCTTTTTTCCGTAAAAAAATTAAAATGATATTTCTGTGTGGAGATTATCACCTCCAAAAATAATTACATGTTTTTTCCAAAATGAATATAAAATATTGATACTAATTTAGAATTTAATATATAATAATCATATTTATTTATTATTTTATATTAATAAATGATAAAACATATTATTATTTTCTCATATTCAATGAGAAACAAAACATTCATCCTTGTGTACCTACGAAATACCATCTCCATGGGACAATTGAGTTCTATTTATATTTTCATAACCACCATATAAAAATGTCCATTTGAATGGGTTTAATTAAAAATATAATTTTTAATATTTCATTAATGAAATATTATAAAAAATTGGAGAACAAATTTTTTGTATGAATAATATTTTATTATTGTTAAATCAATCATTCAAAATTTCCATACTAAGAGGAAAATTACCAAATCCAATCCTGTAATATTTTCATTTAAATTACATAAAATTTTATATCCATTATAATTATGATTTATAACAATAATAAATATATCATTATACCATTATTCTACTGTAGCAATGATATTGGAACTAAATAACCACATAATCATCAATTAAGCATGGTATGGTCAAGTTTGTGTTGGAATAACCTCATATTTGAGAAATGATATGAAATTTAATCATGGATGATTATAAAAGAATAATTACTATTATAATATATATATATATATATATATAAATATATATATTTAAATAATGATTTTATTTTGGTTATAAATAATATACACCAATATTTAAAAAATCAATTAAGAAAACACCCTCTGTAGGTTAAAAATCATAAAAAATGTTCATTATCGATTTCATATTATATGATAAAGATTAAAGAACGAAGAAAGAAAATTTTAACATTATAAATTATAATAAGTAACCCATTATATTAACTTTAATGATATTTTAATGATGAAAATTGGGAGAATAATGAATGACAATATCACTATTATGAAACATGTTCAAAACAATCATGATTACCCAGAGTGGACATCAAAAATAAGAAATAACTATAAAATACATATATATAAAATAATTATAAAGGATATTTATAAAAGGATATGTATATTGGACGGTTTATGAAATTGGTGATTAAGGTATATATCTTTGTTATATAAGAGCTTTCGATGCATTCTATTAATGGGGGAAACAATGTAGGGAGTTCTTTCCATAAAATTTAATTTCAGGAGACGTATTTATTAATGTGAACCATGATACATTTAATGTGGGGAGGATAATGTGTAATGAACTAATTTTACCATATTTACTTGGTTTTAATATCCATATCATATAATTTATATAAATAAACATTTATTAAAAATATACCCAACATGAAGGTGGTTATGATCAAAATTTTAAACAAATCATAAGGGTGTATATTTCCATTATTAATTTCAAATTAATATTTTCTTTAAATATAATCCATCATGATACATTTTATTCATTATAAAACCTATTTTAATTTCTATTTTTTCTTCATTGGTTTTTTATATTTTCCCATGATATTTTTTCCCCATGACTTATATTTTACCTAAAGTGTTTCCTGTATGTGAAACTGACCCCATATTTTTTTTGTATGGGAACATACCATTTTAATTTTCCTAATTCATTGGAATATTTGGAAAATGTCTTTATCAGTATCTAAATAATGTATTAAGTTCATTTTATACTATTTTACTAGTTTTAAAAAAATTCAATGAAAATTTTAACATTTTCAATGTGATTCATTTTCATTAATTTCTAAAAAGAATATTATTTTAAATGTTTATATATGTATATATATTTTATCCATATTTATTTATTTTTATAATAGTTACATTTTATTAATTAATTGTTTTCTTAAGGAAAATATTATTATCCTTTATTTATAAAATATTTACATATAGTTTTTTTCAGAAATATCCAGGATGTGTCTTATTTCCCAGATGATTATTCCTAATTATCCTAAAAATGGGTTTCATCCATATAAACATACTTTGAAATAAATTATGGTGGATAAAGAATACTCTTCAAATGTATCCACACCCATTATTTCTCTGGATGACCTATGTAATGGTATTCTCTTTTGGGGGAATGATTCATCACTGCCTTTGTATTTCCTAGTCAAAAATTATGTTGGATCCTAAATTTTAACAAAATTCTTTTCCTTTGTGTATACCCTATTTTAAATTCATTTTATGAAGGTTGTTCACCTATATTCCACACATCGATTAATTTTCTGAAATTATTGACTTAACCATATACCATTTCTCTAAATGATGTAAATAAAATATGTTTTATTATATTGAATGAAATGTATTTAATTAGAATTTCACTTGATGTAATTAGATATACATTTATTTTCCATGGGTTTATCATCTTATGATTATTGATGGAATTATTAATTATTTCCATAAGCGAATATTTATGTAACTGATTTTCATTGTATGGGATCATTAAGATATTCTTAATGAAACCAATTTTATTTCTATGGGTTATTTATGATTCGACATGTGACTGATTTAATGTTACCCTCATATGTGTTGATAATGATGGGTGGGTTTCTATATATTCTTCTAATTCAATAGTTCATTGTTTATAAATCATGAGATAAGTATTTGGGAGTAAATTTTAGTTTCCCATAAACATGGAAACTGATGGTGTTGTTCATGAATGTAATGCCCTCCTTGCTAATTTTCTATCCAAAGGTGAAATTTGTTTTATAGTTTTATAGTTATTCTCAAGGGTGTATTATGATATAGTGGATCATTTTTATTGGATAATGTTTATGTGATGTTTGGATTCATGTTTTATATTATTCCAAATAATATGCTACGAATTTTGATCTTTGCATTAATGGGTATGAATTTTCTTATGTATCTTGATTGTACTCACATTCTCATATTTTGATCAATTAAGATATTAAATTTACATAACCTATGTTTACCCTAAATGTGAATTTATGATCACCCATTTCTACTATTTCTATTTCCCCATATTATAAATATGAAAATAAATTATGATAAGTATAGAAGGATTCTAGTGTGGCACAATTATTGAGTGATTTTCACAAGTACGGTAAAATAATATGCCTACACAGCTAGTCTTTAAGACACTAAATCAATTAATCCTATGGTTTTGTGTCAATTTATGGGATATATAAATTTAAGCACATAATTAGTGTAATATTTATGTTATGTCTATACAGGGTCACTATAATTGGTATCAGAGGTACTGTATAGTTATTTATTATTATTAGTTTAGTTACTACAGGGATTGGTATAAGGTAAAATTAGAGAAAAACTGGGTATAATTCTATGGGATATGTCCATGTATAGGATAACATCCCAAAATTATGGTAATGTTGACATTTTATTGTTTTTCTTATAATAAAATTCCTATACAGGTACAAAAATTGGATGCTAGATAGGAAACATATGTACCCAGGGGTAATAACTCTAAAACGATCATCTTATGTATTTACCAAATCATTAAATGGTGAATGACATAGTGGAATATATACACAACTAATTTAACACACCAAGGGGTAATAATTGGTTAATCACATACTTCAAAAAATCCATTATGAATGATTTATTATGTTAAGGAATCAAGATAATATGGATAAGAGATCCCAACCCAAAGAAACAACAATAATGTCGAGAGTGATTTAGGTTTAACTAATAATTAATGTAATAGTAGGATATTTTAGGTTGAATTTTTCATTTTAATTATCTTCTTTTATTTATCTCATGGTAACTCCTAGTTTTATTCATTGATGAATCTTAGAGGATAAAAGTTAACAATATATTTCATAAACAAAGTGTTGTTTTTCCCATTAGTTATCTAACAATATAAGAGTTGGAGTGATGAATATTAGGATTATGTGAAACCATATATAAAGAATTATGTTGAATAATGTAAAATTATTCAAACCAAAAAATACCCAAAAGAATATAAGGATGGTTTCCTATAAAAATTTAAATAATGGAGATAATAAATGATGGAATATATAACCTTATATATTTCAAATATGCTAGAAGAAGCATCAAGGAAATTAATTTAAAGGGATAATAAGATGATTCAACTATAGTAAAATAGGGAATAAAGCATAAAACATATATTATAGAATGAATATATTTGTTAACATGATTGAATAAAATAGATTCTATCATATGGTATCATTATAAATTCAATTTATTACATGTGGGGAACTTGGAGGATTATCCATGTAAATTTTTCAATCCAAGGACTAACAAGGACCATGAGAATCACCAACCTACAAGACCAAAAGGACAATGAAATACTTTTGCAATCACTACTCTAAAATTGTATCATGATAAAAATGATGTACTTATCCGTTAATTTAATGTTATATATGTCTTGTTTTAATTTGAATCTAGGAACTCTAATATCATTGAAGTTTCTAAAGATCATTAACCACCACGCAATTGATTTTATTGTCAAATAAATATTATAGTGGTGTAATTTTTAAATTACAAGATAAATATTAAAGGAATGTGCCTCGTAGAAATATAATTTTCCTTTAGACAATTTTATTTTATTTTAGTGATGGATTATTTCGCACAAATTAAATGAAAACTAATATGGAGTAAGGAAATAAAATTTAATATTAACATATGGTATTGTATTAAAGGAGAATATTAAACACCCTCTTGAAAAAAAATTTAATGTGGGTATTGATACCAAATAACAGTAGAATTTTATCCCAAATAATTGTAAAAAACATTATATTAGGGAGAGGACTTTTCGGAGGAATTATATATGTTTCCTAATTTTGTAAGGTCTATATATCTATAAAAATTATATCATGATCCACATCTATAATTTATATTCCCTTAGTTTCCTAAATTTGTATATGATAATTAAAATTATATGGATGCATCTATTTGGGTGTGGGGAAACAACATAGGTTTTAAAAGTGATTTTTATTATTAATATTATTATTTATCGCTATAATTTTAAAAAATGTTTCTATATTATTTCAAAATGATTTAAACCAGATTAGAAAATATACCTAATAATATATGAAGCGTGATAATTATTCCTTATTCATTCATAAGTGGAACATTAAAATAAAATAACAAAAAACTAATTACCACGTACAATGAATTATTACTGACAATTGATGAAATACATCTATTAAAATTTCATAAACTAATACGAGAAAACAGATATAAAAAATAAAATTTTCACAGTTAGAAAATATCTTTGATCATCATTAATTATGAGGATCACTAATCGCCTAAAAATCACTATAATGGGGAAGAGCACCAAAAAATAGAAAGCATTAAGATAAATATATAGTATAAAACATGAACTAGACCATATGAAGTGTAAGTGGAATGAATGAATGATTTATTATGTCTACATATAAAAATGAAATATGAACATTATAAATATGTTTATTTCAAATATAGTCATTTAAAATATGATAATTGATCATATATCTAATAGGTATAATGATGTAGTTTATTTTTAAATAATAACTTCCAAATTATATAACTCACAATAAAATAAAGATATGATATTAAAACATTATATATATATATATATATATTAATTTTGTATAAATAATAATATTATTATTTTTAAAGTATGTTATAAAGTATAAATACATTTTTGATAAATATTGTAATATCCTCAGGGTATAAAAATTAAATGTTTAAATATAATAAGTTAATTTTAATAGTATTTTTTAAAATGTATTTAGTATAAATGTAATATTTAAAATTTTAATTATTTTATTTTTTATCCCAATATATTAAATTTATACATTTCAAAATATTATTAACATATTTAAAATTAAAAATTTATATGAAATAATATTTAGAACACTTAATGTTTTAAAAGGAAATTTTCTATAAAAGTAGTTTTCCTTTACATTTTGAATTTTTATTGAAAATATATATTTATAATTTCTTTTAATATGAATTAAATAAATATAACTTCAATTTTTTATTTATAATATCAAAACTAACATAGAATGAATTCTTGCTATTTTTCAAATAAAATATATTTTTAGGTGAATAGATAATGATACCAATACCATGAGTTTTAGGATATTATTAATATATAAGTATGAAATAGAAATTTGACAAACCTTTTTTAGTAAATAAATATTTATTTGAAAATTTTATTTTAAATTATAAAAATGTTTTTTAATTTATAAATCCATATTTTCCATTTTAGAATTTCTATTTTTTCAAGAAAAATTATATACATTATACAAATATTTTTTGGAAATAACTTTTATATATTTTAATAAAATTAATAAAAATTGGATTTATAATTTGTAATCATTAGGTTTAATTTCTATAATAAGGATCATTTTATCATTGTCCGTAATGGAAAAATTATCTAGCTAAAAACTAGTTGTTGTTTAGAAAACAATTTTTTTAAAAATGAGTAAAATAAGAGGTAAAGGAAAAAACGCTAAAAATATATTTAAATATAGTGGTTGAGGATTATCTTGACCATGCATCCTATATTATATATTATTTCTCAATTTTGGATCCCTTATCATTGAGAATGACATTAAATTAATTAAAAGAATTGAGTATTTACAAAAAAACCGTCCTTTTCACTTATGAAAGGAGTAATCCTCTCCTCACATCCCGTCATAAAAAACTCTCTTAGCTCATACCACACTTTAACAAACCCTATATTAAGCACTCTTATCTAGCTTAAGTAAGCTTTTTCTTCTCAAAAGAATATCCTTTAAATGGTTACCCCCCTTTAGAAAGAAGATAGCTGCTGTATGAAATTTATTTTCACCATCTAAAAAATGATAAAATCAATATCCTAGAAATTATGGTGTGTTCTTTTAATGATATTCCAAGATTTAACCACCAATCACATTTTCCTAATAAAATCTAAAATGACATTTTAGTGGGTGTGGACTAACTCCTCCACAGAACAACGTGTTTTATATTCCATAAAACCTTATATCACTAGTAAATATATTGAATTTTATATATAAGTATGATATTCATAACATATTTATATTATTAAATCAAAAAACATACTGTACATTTTCCCTGTTTTATGGTAAATGGAATCCCCAACCAAATGTCTGTGTATACTACCGCCTCCAAGGGATAATTGATTTCCATTTTTCCTTTTCAACTCCTACACGATAGGTCATGAAAAAGGGTTTAATAGATATATATTATGCTTATTATATTATATGTTTTTGGTATGATAACCTGGGAAACCGGTTGATGATATGTTGACCAAAATGTTGTTGTTAACTTAATCATTTTAAACAAGAGTACAAAGAGGAAAATATTTAATTCAATATGTAATATTTTCATGTTAATTAATTATTAATATAAGTAATTAATAATTATAATATATCATACAATTAAATAATAAATGATCTCATTATTCTAATAATGTAATTATATTTTAAATAAATCATCTCATAATTTACCATTAATCATGGTTTGTTAATGTTTGGGTTGGTTTGACTACATACATGAATAATGACATGAAATTATATCATGGTTGATTATAAAAACATAATTACTAGTATAATATGATAGGTTTTGTAAAATATATATCTATGTTTAAAAAATTAATTTAGAAAACACCCTTCATAGGTTAATAATCATATAAATATGTTTGACATTTATTTCATCTTATAGAATTAATATTTATGTACTCATGAAAGAAAAAATAAACTTAATAAATCATTATAATTAATCAATTTTAGTAACATTAATGAACATGGAATAATAAACATTGGAATAATAAATAATTAGAGCATTTCTTTTACAAAACAAGTTCAAAACTATCTAGATTACCCCCACATAAATTTAAAAGTAGGTAATTATCAACTAATATAATTAAAAATAATAACTATAAATGATTTTTATAAAATTTATGTTATATTAAAAATGTTCATAAATATTTTATTAAGATATTTATGTTGTTTATATAGGATCTTACAGTGCGTCTAACTATGTAGAGAAACAAGGAAAAATATTCCTTTTCTCAAATTTAATTTTTTGAGATATATTTATTAATGTGAACCATGATAAATTTACTTTTGTATAGTTACTTATTAATGAATTTCATTTTACACATTTAGGCATTTTAATATCCATATAATTTATATTATTTAAATAAAAATCGATTCAAAAGATACTCAACATGAATTTCACATTAATCAAAATGTTACACTAACTGTATGGGTTTCGTTGAAAATATTATTTTCAAATAAAGATTGTTTTTGATAGATAAATCATCTAGAGAATTTTTATTATTTATAAAAAATATCAAAATTTAAGTTGAATATTCTTGTCATTTTATATTTTCCCTTGATATTTTATTTCCCATTGGATTTATAGTTTACTATAAGTGTTTCTTATAAGTGAAACTGAACCAGTCTCTTATTTTTAGATAGTAACATACTTTATTTAATGTCAAAATTTATTGAATTATTTTTAAAATTTCCTTATCAATACATAAATAATTTATTGAGCTCATTATATACTAGTTTACCTTCTTCAAAAAGTTTTTTAGAAATTATTAACATTTTACATATGGTTTTTCTTCATCCGTGTTTAAAATAAATATATTTTTAACATTTTCCTGGTGAAAACCTCATTCCTATATCCTTTTCGATTAGTATGATAAATACTTTTTAATATTTAATAGTTTTATAAAAAAAATTATCTTTGTTTATTTATAAAATATTTGTATATAATTTGTTTTAAAAATTTCATGGTTTTTTATTATTTACAATGTTATTTTTCTAATTCTCATAAAAATGGTTTTAATATAAATAAAAATCCTTTGAAATACATTTTTAATGATCATGGATATTATTATAATGTATCCTTGTAATGTATTTGTCTAGATGACCAATTAAATGTATTCTTTTTTAGATGAATGATTCATCACAACCCTTATCATCCCTAGTCATCTAATATATATGATCTAAATATTTCTCCCAATGACTTTGCTTTGTGAATACCATATTTTTGATTCATTTGATTGAATGGTGGTCACCATGATTCCAGACATAAATTTATTTGGGAAATTATTAACATAATCATATACCCTTTATCTATATGGGGTATAAACCACATGCCTTATTATCTAGATTGAATGGTATTTAACTATAATGTTACATGAGGTCATTAGATACCCATTTATTTTATATTCGTTCAATATTTAGTGATTATTGATCTATTTATTATGTATTTACAAAGGGGAATCCATATGAAACTCATTTTCATCCTATGGGTTCATGAAGATAAATGAAACCCATTTTATTTCCATGGGTTGTTAATGCTATAAATATGAATGACTACTATTTGGAATGTTTTATGAAACCAATTTTATTTCAGGGGGTTATTTATTATTTGATAAGTGATTTATTTCATTTGTAAGTCATATATATTAGTGACAATGGGTGGGATACAGTATGACCAACTAATACATTTTTTAAAGTTTATATCATGTGATATAAGTATTTATGGGTACATTATAGTTTATCATAAGTGTGGGAATTGAAGGTATGGCTCCAGAATATGATATTTATTATAATATTGTTTGTTCTAATGTTAAAATATTTTTCATAGTTTTATGATTATTATCATTAATGTGTAAATATCACATATATCCTGTTTATTGACTCGCGATTTTACACTATTTTGATTCATGTCTTCTATTATGCCTTGATATGTAAAATATGATTTGTAGGGTATATATTTTCTTAGGTATCTTGATTATAGCCATATTATCATCTTATATTCACTTATTATATTTAATTTTTATCAATTATGTTTATACTTAAGGAGAATCTGAGCTCATGCCATTATTTTTTTCCACTTACCCAGGTTATAAAGATGATTAAAACTTATGAAGAGTCTAGTGTGACATAACTTAGGATAAATATTCACAAGTAAATTCAAATAATATGTTAATGTTTCTAGACTCAAATATTGTAAAACATTATATCCTTAGGTTTTTTTATTATTTGTGATATGTATTAATTTTACCATGTAATCAATTTAATATTTATATTATTTCTCTATTGGGTCGCTATAAATCAGGCATGGACCAAATTTACCAAAAATAAATTAATATTTTTTCTAAAATAAATAACATTTCGTTTATAACCTACATAACCTATTAGGATTTAAATAGAAATAATTGTATTTTACTCTTTAATACACCAATATGAAATTTAGGTACTGAGTTTAAAAATAGTACTTGTATTTTTACATGGTTCGTCCATGATGTGGGAACCTATATCATTCTATGTAAAAAACCATTAGTTAATAGATTATCTATTATAGTCGAATCACTAATTATAGTGGGTGGAAATAGATCATATTAAAACCATCTTCACACATTATTACTTTTTTGGTCACCATATTATATAGGCAACATCGAATAATCCTAATGGGTTTTTATACTCTCATCACAAAATTTGTTTTTCACATTCCTCTCATTCATGAATATTTTTTCCATGCACTTTGTGTCTCTAGAACAATAATATTAGTTCTAAATTCTCACTTCAGAGAAACATTGGCGGGAAATGATACATCAAATATAGAATTATAAAATAAAAATATGAAGCTATCTAAATCATTGATTTCATCACAAAATATCTTGTCATACTTTTCAACTAACTTCATAGAAACATAAACCTAAATATATTTTACTTGGATTTTAGTTAATTAATTACTTTCAAAGAATCACACATGAAGTTATTTGATTGGTCACACATGTTTGATATTTCTCACCCACTTATTCCTTATTATAGAATGTATTGGCTTCCTCCTAATTCATTGAGATAAAACTTCTCCCAACTTATCTTAGTTATACCTTACTTGTAACCAAAACACTAAGGGTTGGTTCTTTTTTCCTTCTATTCTCAATCTCCTCAAAATTACATGCATATGAAGCTAACATAAATTAATTATTTCATTTTCGAATACCGTAAATGTTACATTAAGAAGGAAAAAAATATCTAGTTTAAAAACACCATAATACAATATCATCTTCAAGTTTACATGATTTCCCTAAATTTCATTTTCAACCTATGATATTAAAAAAACACATTTAAATCTTCTCATTTTGAAAAGAGTTTAAATAAAATATAATTTTATTATTTTTTAGGTGTGGATTATTTATATTCATCAAACAAAAATATCTCCATTGAAATACACACATTAAAAATATGAAAAACTCCAAAAACAATGAACAATCAACTTATCTATGGTTTGGAACTCGTTTTACATTTTTATATCTGTAGAATATGCAATTATTATCACTTTTTAGGAATAGTAAAATAACCACATTTCCATCAATATTACTATCATACACTCAAACAACCTCATATCAATATAATATAGGATTTAATAAATATTAAATTAAGCTTTGAGGTTTCTCTATCGACATTAATCTTGAAATCTTGATTAATTAATTTTTATCAGGAACAAATATATACATTGGACCTCCTTCAATAATTCTTAACACAACATGGATCAGGGATAAAATAATCTTCCTGAAGTTTTTATCACTTTAAAGATTCATGCTCATCATCATATATATATTTCCTCAAAATTATCAAATTAAAGAAACTATCTTTTTAATTTTACATTCATCTTCCTTTTACATGGATGGAGATTATATTCACTTTCTTCCATGTATTGTATCATAGTTAAATTAATGTGTTCCTAATGTTTATATCATTAATGAAAAGCACATGAATCATCCCTATTTATTTCATCTTCATCAAATTTTTAATTATGAAACTCGATTTTCATCAAGAAAAAAATTGCAATTTTATTCTGTTTTGAAGAATTATACTGGGATATTTAATTTTTTATGCATCTCAAGTATTATTAAGAATAAAAATGATCTATTTATGAAACATTACAATACTTAACATGTTAAAATTATGGATTCAGAAAATTCATATTATCTGTTCATTATGTTCAATGAAGTATTACGATCAAGAATTATGTTGTGGCTAAAGTCATAATTTTCATCAGTTTTAAATGTCTTACATTTTATAGGTTTATACACTAAATTCATATAGTTGGTAAATAATTACAATTAGTTATTTCATATTATGGAACTAAAAGGCTTATGAAAAACTAAATGTCTTATGTTCAGTACCTAAAGTCTTATATTCAATGTCAAATACATCCAATAAATTTGAAAAGACTTATATTCTGTACTTCCAAATTTTCATCAACAAAAAAATCTTTATTTATATAGGTAAATTCAAACAAAATCTGGTAGTCTCCCGGGCTTCTCCATACTAATTATATCATTTAATAAATCCACTAAATATTTTTAAGGGTATTAAAATAATTCTAATATCATTTAAACAAACATCTATTGTGATGTCCCACACCTGGGTTCCACTCAAAGGTGCCCCACGCTCAGTTATACACATGGACTCAAGTGCATCTACCCAAATGCGAGAGGTTTCTGACTTGTATCGAGGGACTAGGGTGTGTTCATGGAGAGACTATTCCATCATTACTAGACTGTAGCACAACAGATAAAATTAATAATTGGTAAATAACAGAAGAAGTGTAACAGATGACACTACATAAGCTGTGTGAATAATAAAAAATATGACCAACTGATAATAATATAAAAAATATTATGATATGTTTAATGTATCTATAAATTTGGAAAACATTTATATAAGAATGATATTAGTACATGGAATAAAAAAGAAGAAAAAATAACCCAAAAAACTAACAAATCATCTCGAGATCTATCTCAGTCATCTGCTACCATGCTCCATCCTAAGAAAGCAAGAAATATCAGGTGTCAAAGGCATGATTCTTTCCTTTATCAACACATACATAAATGTAATATGCCTAGGTACTAATGGAATCTCAAATAGGGTGTGAGATAAATCACAATAGGCCACCACCAATGGTGTTTATAACACCCAGTCCATGCAATATAAACTGAAATAGTCTTCAAACATGATTATATAAAAGTAAAGAGGTATAGTAAGGTATGTATCGAAGAACCTGATTCATCCTCAGCTAGTTTATGAACATATAATAATTTCATTAATTAATTAATTTTAGTTTATAAAAATAAGTCACATGAGGTATAAACAACACTAACATCTTATCAAGATATTAATAATGATAATGGATCCAAGATATAATAAGCCATCCATGATAATGATTATAATGAAATGGGTCTAATGTAATAACCATAGAATCCATTACCTTAGAGGTCGATCGAACTCATAAGTGACCTATAACCTATCTACAAGGGGTAAGAGTGTAACCCAAGGGGTGAAACCCAAGACATTCTACAATAATTTAATTTCTAACCCATTCCAAGGAATTCATCAAAGGTAAAATGGGATAAGTAATGACTAGGCCTAAGGGTGAATCCAAGGAACCATATGTCTATATACATTACGCTGGATTAGAGGAGTGTATCCACAACATCCTATAATAATAATATAGGGATCCTATGGTGTCATACTGGGCATCCACAAGTAGAGTAGGATCAGGTTCCAAGGTGGGTATTGACCTAGGAAACCAGCATCCTTGAATCATGAATGGAATCCATGAGTTCTCAAGTAATTACCATAGGAATCCAAGTCTAACTTGGGGTTCACCACTCCTATAAATATTTCAAGGTCTATACACAATATACACCTTATAATTTTTTCAGGATATAAAATTAGTCTATGTAATACTTATTCCATTTAATAAGTCAAAATGGGTTTATTCCATACTTTTAATTAGTGTGACAAGGTTAAAGGGCATGCAACCATTTAGTAACTTAATCTCATTTCATATATCTAGTTCACTCATTTACCTTTTATTGACATGACAAGGTTGTATAATGATATTAAACTGTAATGAATTCATTTATAATTACTAGTCCAAGTGATATCCATAATATAATTTATAATTAATCAATTAAGTATTCATTTATCAATTATAACACCTAACTATGAAGGGTCAAGTAACATTATCATGTTCATGGATGAAAATTATAATTCATTGGTTTAATTAAACACTTATCTTTATTAAGGAAAAGTCAAGGAACACCTGAACAATGGCATAGATAGACCAAAAAAGATACTAAATTAATAATTTAGGAAAACACCCTACCTCCAGTGGTTAGCATTGTGGATGTAACCTCAAATAATGAATAATATAAATAAAAAAGGTTTTAGAACATGGTTTTAATGACTATAAGAATGACACATGAATTTAATAGGCCATTCTTGATAAAACAGGCATGAAAAAACGAAAATCTATAAAATGAATAAACATAAGGGATGATTTATTGAACACCTACCTTAAATTCATATGACTGTCCTCATCCAGTATCAACATTCAATTTGTCCTATATTATAAGTGATCTGATGAATAGATAGAAACCATAAAAATGGGGCATATGAGCTTGCACGTTAATAAATTTATCGAGGAGAATATAATTGAAGAACGAATAAAAATTAATTAAGGTCTAATAAATAGGAATATATTGAGATAAATGGTTCTTTGATCAGACTTTGGATAGAAGATATATTTTTGATCCTAGTTTAGGCTTTAAGAGTGCTTGTCAATGGGGGGGAGAAGTTATCCATGACTATAAAAATTAAGAAAACAATATGGAGGATCAAACTATAAACTCATTAAGGGAAATATTGAAATTTTACAAAAAATATGGGTCACATGATTGGCCAAACCGTTCACCTACCACTACTTAAGGAGGGAACCTGCATGGTCATGACACACAGTTAGTGAAACCATGAACCAACCATGTGAATTTTATCAACTAAAAATTGATAACATTTTCATTGGAGTATAAAACATGGTGCATGGTTAGGGAATACAATACACCTTTCATCACCTCGCAGTAAAAATCTACATGTTTAAGAGATACCACGTGGGTTGTGTTATATGGTTTCTACTAACTATGTGGCCTAGTGTGTTTCTCCACCGACTAGGGTTCAGAGCTCCAAAAAATTCATGGACATCCATGTAACCTCTATAACATATTTAAGAATTTGTATATGGTCCAAAATAAAAAATTAGACCAATTAAAGAGGATCCATACCTGAGATAAAAAACTGGTTCTTAGAGTCATCCCCCTTAAAAAAACTTGTCTCCAAGTTCACCTTATATGGGTGGGAGAACATCATCTGAGAACAACTCCAGCCACTGGGCTTGTGTGTCAGCCTCCGGCTCCCAAGTCTCATCGTACACATGACTATGCTACCATAACATCCATAATAAAGGGATATAAAAGACTTGTATATCATTTATTAACCATTCAATGATGTGTATAGGATACTCCTCAAATGAATCATCAATATCTAACTTAACCTATTCGGGATAAAAAATATGAGATGGGTAAGCATGATAATGATGAAGCTATTAAATGAGGAAGTCATCTATCATATAATGGTACCTATGAGGGAGTAACATCAAATATACTACCATCTCAACTCTCACCAGATTCTCAAATATCCTGATAAAGTGTGGGGATAGATTCCCTTTCCTGTGTATCTATCTATGCCCAAGCCTATGTGATACCCATGGGAAAAGATGATCCCGAACTCAATCTCAAGAGGTCATTGATGGATATTGACATAATATTCCTGTCTAGACTGAGAAGAAGAAATAAAAATCCTAATTAGTTGAACTTGTTTTGAAGTCTCCTACACAAGATGAGGACCTAATAGTGCCACCTCACTAGCCTTTATCCTGAATAGGGGTTAATAACAAAACCTACATATAAGGAATAAAAAGGATCCATATGAATCATAGAATGGAATATATTATTATATGATATAATATGAGAGGGGTATGAATCTCCATATATCTTACAAAATCAAGGATACATACCCGAATCATGTCCTATAACACCTGTATCATCTGTTCTGACTGACCATAGGTTTGATGGTGAAAAGATGTTCTTAGAAGAACCTGTGTAGTCAAAGCTCTCTAAAACCCCTACCAGAACCATGATCTGAAATGTGAATCCATTTCTAAAACTATAGTATGAGGGTCCCCATGTAGTCATATGATATCACAGATATTCAATATTCCCACCTCATCAACTGAGAAAGTCTCCCAGATAGGAATGAAGTGGGATCATTTTGTTAGTCGGTCAGTGATTACACATACAATTTCACTACCTATAGGATACATTGGTAATACAACTAAAAAGATCATGGAAACATCTTCCCATTCCCATTCCAGGACTAGATGTAGCTATAACAAGGTAGAAGGTATCTGGTTCTCCACCTTCACTTGCTGATAGGTGGAACACCTAGTGATAAAACCTTCTATCTAATGTTTCATCCAAGGCCACCAATACCGGTGCCTCATATCACAATGAATATTGAAGATTCCTAGATGAACCTACCATTTATAATATTGGAACTCTTATATTAGTTCCTATGTTATATCTATTGGACCCAGACATGTACATGTATACGTTGGATGTTATCTCTATCCACAAACCAATTTAAAGGTGGGTAATATCATGAAATACTCTTATGAAAAACTATTCTTTTAGTATATAAAGATTGCATACTCTTAACCTTATTATTGATTGAAGAAGTAACTTCAAAGGATATTATGTAATACTTCTCATGACTATCATAAAACTCTAGATGTAGCTTATAGATGAGGGCCATTAATTTCCACTCACCATTAGCATCCCATACCACCAATGCCTAAGATTCCTAAATCATTGAATCCATGACCACATTTTCATTTCTAGGTGTATAGGTAAGATCAAAATAAATGGACTAAAGATATTAGATCCATCTAGGATATAATAGGTTCATTTCACACTTCATAAATGTAAATATGTCACTCTTGTGCTCCATATACACCACAAAATGCTCACTAATTAGATATCATCTCCAAAATTGTAAGTCTTGAGAAACTATTACTATCTCAAGGTCTTGCATTGGATAATTTCTCACATAAAGCCTCAACTTGTGACATTAATATACAAAAAATCTGTCCTCTTTCATTAGTACTACACCTAGCCTCAAGCTAGTTGGATTATAGAACACTGTTCACCCTCTTCAAAGATCGGGCAGAATCATAATTGGAGCTGAGTAAGCCTTTCATTCATCTCCTTAAAAGATTACCTACAATATTCTGACCACATGAACCTAACAACCTTATTTATAATACCAATAATAGGTTCATCAATTCATGGGAAATCCTATATGAATCAGCTGTATTATCCTACCATCCCCACAAAACTCCATTTATCAAACATATTCTTTGGCTAATCCCAATAAACCACAACACTCACCTTATCTTGGTTAATATATAATTCTAATTCCGAGATAATATTAACTAATACGTTCCCCTTTTCAATTCATATGTTATGTTTAGCAATATTTTCATAAATATGAATCTCTCTTAGTGCACTAAAAACAATCTCATGTTTCTTATCATTGTTGATATGTGTGTTAGAATACACCAAGATTCCATCCAAAAAGATTACGATAAAAGAATCCAGATATGGAGGAAACCCACTATTCATTAGAGTAATGAAAATAGTGGTAATGTTCATGAGGCTTAATCACATAACAAGATAGTTCTATAGACCATAGCTTCTAAAAAAGTTGTATGAGTTATGTATGATGGCCCAACTCGAACCAGATGGTTTCCTCATCTCTTGTTGATCATAAAAAAACACCCTAGGTCCATAGAGCTGGTCAGAGAGATCATCTATTCATGGCGGTGGATATTGGTTCTTGACTGTAAGCTAGTTCATCTATCTATAATTCACATATAAAAAAGGGTCTAATCTACCTTATTAGGAAAAAGTATGGATGAACCATAAGAGGAAGTGCTAATCAGTATAATACTTTTGACATCTAGATCCCAAAACTACCACCTGATCTCCTAGATCTCAGTGGGTTATATTATATATGGAGGAATAAATAATAGAGATATGCCTAGAACTAGCTCAATCACAAAATATACCTCTATATTAGGAGGTAATCCTAAAAGATCATTAGAAAATAAGTCCATAAATTGTTATACTACTAGAGGGAATTCAACTTGATGTAAACCCTGATCATATATGTATAAATTAGTAATCTGGATAGCCACTCCACCTAACAAATGATGATCTAGTCCATATCTGCTAGCTTGAACACACCACTCACCCGTGTGTAGATAACTGAAACTCTCAAGTTATGTAAACAACAACCTATGACAATATTAGTCTACAAAGTCATGATACTAGACTAACCAATCAATCTTGAGAATGACATCAAATCCCATCAACTTGAGTAAAAAGAGGTACCATAATTATATTTAACTTCCAACCCCAAGGGGATAGTCCCAACATTAGATTATACCCTCTAATAGTACATAAAATGGTGTATACAGGGTCATTACAACATAGTAATATTGTATTCACATCTCGAGACTTTCCATGATAGATAAAGAGATGAAGGAGTGTGAAGCACCTATATCAAATAAAGAAGATATTATAGAATAGGATACTATAATAGTACTTCATAACGTAGATGAATCTAAACTCTGATCATCAGGTTTTAGTTATAATTCATGCAACTGACCTAATCCACAACCTTATTCTTTGACCAGACTACCCTAAGTATGACCGCTTTGTTGGCGCTACTCATATGAATTATAGATACCATGACCATGATCTCCTCCTCAATTAGTCCTTCCGATGATACTCAAACAACCCTCCTTTAATATAATAAAATATCCTACCACTGATGGTGGAGCTTGTGCATAGCCTCTTCCACTAGAAGCATATGAAATGGTCTAATATAATTTATGAAGATTACCTATACGACCAAAAACACCACCCTTTATTGGGTCTCTATCACTCTAATGTTTCAGATGTCCCTTCCATCCATATTAATGGCATGCAATGGAGCTACCATTGTGTTTACGATAATCGACAATAATATTATGTGAAACTTCAATGAAATGTTTCCTAATACAATAATAACTACTATCTTTACTCAACACTAATCCTCTATGCCTGGTATTATCACCTTATAAAGACCTGACCATTAACATTACATAATCTATTTAATTCAACTATAAAAAACGTATTGCATTCCAAATGACCATTTACAATTTATAGTTTTAGATAATTAGGTCATAAATCAAACATGACAACCCATAAGCATAAAAAGTTGATAATATTAAAACATTATCCATTTTATCCATAATAAAAAAGTTTTTAATAAAACATGAATTCTCCACAATATTCATCTTTTCTTCTTCTTTCCACTTACCCATCCTTATAACCTATGAAAAAAAATACTAAAACATGGGATGAGAACAAAAAGATCATTTCGGTATATAAAAATAAGTAAATAAACCATTAATCCATGAATAAATTTAAACATATGAAATCATTTTCTCAAATACATTCACCCATAAAGTACTATATACTTACTTTGTAAAAAAGTGATTTAAATTAAACATAAAAAACATAAATAAAAGAATTTAGATTACTTTGGGAATTAATTACTTAATATTGGAACCCAAATATACACTATATGATTTTTATCCCTCACATATACCTTACAATGTAACCCTCATGACTACCTTATGGTGTAACTATCACTGTTACACATAGAGTAACCATACGACCAACCTCCAATATATAAATAATCATTGAATTGGAGGGAGATATAGGTTACAACATTAATCATAAAAAATACCCAATAACCATATCATAATCATAAAATAAGAATAATTTAGTCATAAAAACATTCCATTTTATTTTTTAAAAAAATAGAAATTTAAAAGAGGACTTTTAATGAAAAGTCTCTTACCTCATGTTCGTATTAATTAAAATGTGTTTAAAAATAATATATAATGATTTAAAGAGTGATATTAAAGAACCATATTAATATTTTTAATTACTTATATAATATTTGATAACAAATTTCAACCCATTTATTACTAATATTTTGTTATTTCCATTGATTTGGGTCCTTTCTTTTCATAATTTCCAAGGCTGGTTGGTTATTGATTTTCTTGATGAATGAAAGAAAAACTCTAGAATCAAAGAAAGATAGTTTTTAATTATAAAATAAGTTATTTTATAAAAATAATGGTGTCTTAAAATAGATTATATAGTGCACTTGAAAATGAGTGAGAAATTGGGAAGTTCCCTTGAATCGGTCTTGTTTATCAGGGATGATTGAGAAGGGAACCTTATTAAGGAATGTATTTAACCATTAAATAATGTAGTAATGATTTGGATACACGAGTTTGTAACAAATAAACATACTTTAGATAAATTATATAAAAATAAAGAGGAGTTACATTTGGTTAAAGAGAGATAATGTGTTACCTGAAAGAAAAAAAGGAGGTTCGGGTAGAATCCCTTAACTTATGTCTAAAAGTGTTCTGCTCTTGAACATGATATCCTAGATAATAAAGTTTAATTAATTAATTAATTCACAACCTTTAATACATTTACTTTATTTAGTATAATTTTAATATTTTTATTTATGGCCTTTTAATTATTTATAAGAAACAATTTTATCGTTTGGGAGTGTTTGTTTCTTTGGTTTTCTGGATGAGTTTACATGTATACATGTATGGAAAATCTGGTAAAATGAGAATAATTGTACATAATTTGAATTATATGTTATTAATGAACTTAAATAATATTAAATGGTATTATATTTCATTCTGTTTATATGGTATGATGACGAATCGCTAGAAGTGAAGGTCATTAGTTTATTTTGGTGAATTTTGATCATTACGAACAACTTTTGTTTTACTAATTAATATTATGCATAAAAACTATTTAGAGAACATAATATAACTTATAATATGTATAATAAAATTTTATTTTATGATAATAATGGTTTAATGTCAATCCATTATTATGGTAAAGTAATGTTAAAACATATCAACCAAGATGTCGGTAAATGGACACATCACAGACAATGTTTTTTTTAGAATAAAAGGGGGAGGGGAAAGAGTTTAATGTCAAATTTTTTCATCAACAAGAAAATATTATAGTATATATAAGATAATTTAGTTATAAATCCACTTGGATATGTGGATTTTAGGATTTAATAACAAAATAAAATAAATGGAAAAGGAAATAAACTAAAAATAAAGAGGATTTTACATCTTGAATTCTCCTCCTTGATAAATTCCTTAAGGAAATTAGTTTGGGAATTTTTATGATAAAATAAGGTATTAGACATGGGTAAGAGGCTTGGGAATGTATTTTGGAAGAAATTAATCAATATAATAGTCTTCGAGGTGTGAGGAGAAAAGATGGTGAGGGTGGTATTTATAGTGGAGAAGAGAGGTGTTTTCTCATTATTATAATCCTTTGATTATTTTTTTGATCAAGACTATTAATAGTTTAATAATTATCACCAAATTTACTAAAATAATGAATTATAGTTCAATATTTTGGTCTTATATCTTATTTATGTCATCTATGACTCAATAATTCGTGAATTTGTTACATACTATAAATTACTGTATTTCACTATTCACAATATATTCAACTATTTCAGAAAAATCCCAAAACTTTTACCTTGACATTTTTGATGTGTAGATTTAAAAATTATACTCCATTATTTTATGAAAATTATCAAAATATGAGAAATTTAATTATTAATTAAAATCATAATTTATTCAAAATAATTATTTTAAAACATTAACAGATTTTACAACACTTTGAAAAATTAATTTAGGTCTCACAAAATTTTCATATAATCATAAGAATACAAAATATTTATTTATGAATATATTTTATAAAAATAAATTGTATTTTAAACCATAATATATATTATAATATTGTAATTAAATATTTATGACTCAGAAAAATACCAACACTTAATTGATAATTTTCAAAAAAAATTATTTATTCAATGATATAAATATTTTATAATTTCACGTACAGGATACTTAAATTATATTTATAATATCATAGTTGAGGTTATGATTCTATAATTATATATTCCTTAACTTCTATAAATACCACTTATTTAATTATACCTTTATAATGAATTTAAATATTTAATTCTTGAATTAAAAAAATTATTTTATAAGTACTTGGGGTTTTACATTATCCCCACCATCTAGAAATTACATCCTAATAATTTTATTTAATTAGTAAACATGTGAGTATAAATTCCCAAATTTCATTTTTAGACTCTCATGTTGCTTCTTCAATCATGTGATTTCTCGACAAAACCTTAACATAGTGCATTACATTATTCCGCAATTTCTTCTCTCTATGATCAAGAATATGAACATGATATTCTTCATATGAAAGGTTTTCTTCAAGGTGAACTATTTTTGGGAGAAAACATGATATGAATATGGAAAATACTTTCCTTATATCGATGAACTCCAAACATTGTGCACCTGTGATAAAATCGGAGTCGAAGCTACTCAGTAGGCAACTGGTCCAACCATCTGTAAGATTTCATAAGGTCCAATGAACCATTTAATTAAAATTTATTTCTTACAAAAACACATAAAAACATTATAATGATATATTTTAAGGAAAACATGACCACCTACATTGAATGTAATGTTCTCCTCTTTTTATATGTACAAATTTTCTACCTATTCTGAGCAGTCCTCATGTGTTTCTAGGTCATATTTACATTCTAAGATAATTCCTCTACTAATCATGGTCCCATCAACTTATTTTCCCAAAAATCATCCCAAAATGATATAGTTCAACACCACTTCCCATATAATTCCTAAAAAGGTTCCATCTGTATACTAGAATGAAAACTATTATTATAATAAAAATCAACTAAAGAAAGATACTGATCCCAAATTCCATATAAATCTATTGAAAAATATAGAAGCATATCCTCTAATGTCAGAATATTTCTTTTAAACTATCCTTATAATTGAGGATGAAATGATGTGCTAAAATTTAATTCAGTTCCCAATGACTTTTTAAGGCCTTTCTAAAAGTTATAAGAGAACCTAAGATAATGCACAATTACAATGGAGAAAGGAACACCATGTAACCTCAAAATCTCTTTGACGTACAATCAAGTGAGTTAATCTAGATAAAGAGTATCTCAAATAGAAAGGAAATGTGAATATTTAGTCATCCAATCAAAAATAACCCAAATCGCATTATTACCTGGAGAATTATTTTGTAGTCTCACCATACAGTACATGGATATAGTTTTCCATTTTCACTCTAGTACTGTAAAAGGATGAAGCATATGATTTGGTTGTTATCTCTCTGATTTAAGATTTTGAAAAGTAAAACATTTCACTATAAAATCAGCAGTACATATTTTAATTCCATCCCACCAGTAATACCCCCAATCATCTTTGTACATCTTAGTGCATCCATGATGAACTAAAAATGGAGAACTATGTACTTCACTTTACAATTCTTTCTTCAGTTGGGGATCACAAGGCACACATACTCTATTTTTAAATCTCAAAATACATTCTCAATAAATGTTAAATTTTAGAAACCTTCAGTTTTTAAACTATTATACCTTTTTAGGAAACCCACTATCGTTGTTCTGTTCTTTCTTAATTCTACCTAATGGAGATGATTTCACTGACACATAAAACAAAATATAGTAATTTCCTACACCAACAAATTCCAATCCAAAATTCAAAAATTCATAAATCGAAGGGTTGTGTTCAAAACATATCATGATTAATAATTCATGATGTTTTGGCCTCAAAGCATCTTCCAGTTTGTTATCGTGTTCCAAATTTATCATGGTTAATGATTAATGATGTTTTGGACTGAAGGAATCTTCCATATTATTCTCCATTCCAGGATAGTAATTTGTTTTGAAATAATAATCTTTTATCTATTACATGAATCTTATATTCCTCATGTTCAATTCCTTCTGAGTAAATATATACTTCAAACATTTAGGGTCAGTATATATTTCACATTTGGCTACATATAAATGATGTCTCTAAATTTTTAATTAGAAAACAAATACTGCTAATTCCATAGAAAACATGGGATAATATAACTCATGAAGATTCAATTGTATTGAAGAATGAGTAATTCCCTGATCATTCTATATCAAAACAAAACCCACACTCTTTAAATAAGCATCATTTTAGATGAAAAAAATCGTTATTTATATATGTCAGGGCTGAAAATGGAGCATTCACCAATCTTTTTTTCAGTTAAAAAAACATCACTGTCTTCTATCCAAATAAATTTAACCCCTATTTGTGTAAATTTTGTTAGCAATATATATAACCCTATAGTGTTTTTAACAAACCCTTATTAATATCATGCAAATCAATGAAAAATTAGAATCTCTCTAAAATTTTTTGGTCTATGCCATTCATCTACCACTTTTTTACAGGATCAACTATTATGACATCTTTATTTACAATGTTCCCATGAAGAAAAATATGTTGCAACTAAAAATCATGTTTTTTAAATTTCGTGTATAATTTTTTTTGTTTCAGATTTTATAGGATAATATTTTAATGTTTTTCATGATTCTCATAAATTTTTGAAAAGAATAAAATCTCATCATTAAAAATAGTGAAAAATGAATCCCAATATTCATGGAATATTTTATTCATAATATACATAAATACAGGAGGGTAATTTGTCAATCCAAAGGGAATAAAAATGAACTCATAATTCCTTTATCTATTTTGTAATGTTATTTTTAAAAATTCCATCCTCCTTCATCTTTAGTTGATGGTACACAAATCTCAATTCAAACGTTGAAAAATACTGATCTCCCTATATATGATCAAACAAGTCATCGATATGAGGCAATGAGTACCCATTCATAATAATAATGTTATTTAGATATCTATAATCAATGAATAGTCTCATGGAACCATAATTTTAAAAAAAATATGATCACCCCATGGTGAAGTGTTAGGATGAATAAAACATTTATAAATAAACTACATCAGCAACTTTTTCAATTCACGAAGTTCCACTTGAGCCTTTCGATAAGGTTGTTTTGAAATTTCCTTAACATTGGGAACTAAGTCAATTGTAAATTCAAATTCCCAAAAAGGTGTAACACCAGAAAACTCCTCAGAAAATATATATAGGTATTCAATTACCACTATCACATCTTTTATATGATCAGTTCCATTATTTTTCAAAATATGTGCAAGATAATTTTCATTTCTATATTTTAATAGTTTCTCAAATTCTTAATATTTTTTCAATGGTATGAGTTCATTTTTTTATAAAAACTGAAACTCCTTCTGAAAAAAAACTTCTTTATATCTACAATAAATCATATCATGATAAAAATAAATTCAATCCATACCCATAATAACATAAAACTCTATTAAGGGAAGAACAATAAAGTTTTTTTAAAATTTATTTTTATAGAAAACAACATGAAGATTAATATAATGTTATTTTACCATAATATTCCCCTCTTATGTTTTAATAATAAGAATTTTTTTCACTTTTGGAGGTGAAAATTCTAATTTACCGAAAAAATTGTTAGAAATAAAAGAATGTATCGACCCCATATCAAATAAGAGATTAGAAAAATCCATTTAAACAAAAAAAGTAACTAATTCTACTTAATTTGATGGCCCAACATCTATCAACGTAGTAAAAAAGGATTTAAATACACCTTTCCACTTATTATCTAGCTAATTCCCATAATTCATATCATTCTTTGGGAAGGTATTCACATAATTTCTCATCTAAACACATTTAAAAGAAATTGTAATTTACATATCAGAATTATCATTAAGATAATTTTCTATTCAATATTGAGCCATATGTACAAAAATAGCCCATTTAAAACACTTATCAATTTTTTAATGCATTCCTCATAGTGATTTTTACCACACATTTCACAAATTGGATACTAGAATTTATTACCTTCATATTTCTTTGATTGATTTTTACCCATTTCCTACCATTTAGAGCTTTTCTTATGATTGTTTTAAAAGTGAATGTGATCATCTAGAAAATCATATTTACTCTCTCAGTACATCAGTAAAGTTTCACAAAACTTCTTAATTCATGGGAGGTTAATGCCTTTTGATATCTTAGCTTCAATCCTATGTAGAAATGATTTATTTTACTCTCAATATCCCAAATAAGATTTGATGTGTACCTTCCCAATAGAATGAAGTTTGATTCACACATAGACACTCAATATTTATCTTTTCTTTCAATTGTTTTCCATATTAATTAAGACAATCTTAGGAAAACATTATTTAATGAAAAGATTCGTAAATTCATCCCATTCCAGGGTATAAATATCCTCACTATCCCTGATATTCTTAAACATTTACTACAACTGGTCAGATTCACCTTCAAAATGATAAACATAAAGACTAATACTTTGATCATCCAAAAAACCCATGACATCAAATATCTTTTCAGGGGGTTTAATCTACCCTTTATCCATAACTAGGTCAGAAGATTCACAAAATTAAGGAGGGTGTTTCCCCATAAAATTACCCACCATTTACATGTTCCTTTTTGGATGATCAAGATATTATCTTGCATGGATTCCACCACTATTTATTTCCAACATTAGCTAAACCATTACTATCAAAAACTAGTCAATTAATTTTCCCACCATTCTGAGTTGAATAATCAGAAAGATATAATCCTCTCAGTGCCTTCTAACTTCATCTTCCATGTTTCTTCTACAGAAAACCATTCTAAACATACTTATCATAGATGAAGTAAAATTTTAATTTCAAATCCTATATCATTTAAATAAATGTTATCATCAGTAATGTTATTTTATTGACATCATCCTAACCCCTAATATTATATAAACTATGCTCTGATACCAACTATAATGACCCAAAATTTATCATTACATAATATAGTTAATTCAATAAGAAAACCAATATAAAATTCCAAAATATCTTTTGAGTCTTATAGTTTTAAGGAATTTGGTCATAGATCATACATAAAAACCCATAATAATACAATGTGGATATTAATAAAACTATATCCATTTCTTCGAAAATACCAGACTTTTTAATATAACATGAATTCTTTACAACATTCAGCTTTTCTTTTTCTTTACTCTTACCCATCCTTGAAGCATGTGAAAAACATTTTAAATCATCAAAAAAGTAAAAAAAAGCACAGTAAGGGACATAAAAATAAGGAATGAAACCATTTTTACATGAATACATTTAATCATATTAAGTCATTTTCACAAATACATTCACCTATAAAGTATCATAAACATACTTTGTGAAAATAAGTGATTTCAATTAAACATTTAAAAAATAAATAAAACTATATAGGTTAAATGTGGAATTACTTACTTAATATTGTAATTGTTGTAGCTACCATATCATTTATAACTCTCACAGATACCTTACAATATAACCCACATGGTTAACTTTTGGTCTAACCATCACAATTATTTTTGGAGTAACCATACGTTCGACCTCGAAATTAAACAAAGAAAAGGAAATAAAGGGAAATATATGTCCCAAAAATTATCATAATAAATCTTAAGAACCATGAAATAATCATAAATCAATAATAATTTCATCATAAAAATATTCCTTTTGAAATTTTTTTAAAAAATTTGAAATTTAAAAGAGGATTTTTAATGAAAAATCCCTTACCCTAGGATCGTATTACATAAAATGTTTTCAAACCTTCTGTAAAATGATTCTATGAATGTTATTAATATTTTATAGAAACATATTTATATTTATAATTACTTATATGATCTTTTTATAACAAATTTCTACCCATTTATAAATAATATTTTGTTATTTCTGTTATTTTAGTGTGTGTTCTTTTTAGGGTTTTCATTGTCAGTTAGTTATGGATTTTACTTTCTTATAGAAGAAAAAATACAGAATTAAATAAGGAGAATTTTTCATGATAAAATTATACATTTTAAAAAAATAATGGTGTATTAATATAAATAATGGAGTGAAATTAAAAATGGTTGAGAATTCAGGAAGTTCCCTTGAATCGGACTTGTTTATCAGGAAGGATTGAAAAAGGAACCTTCCTAAAGCATGTATTTCCTAGTCAAATAATGATGTAATGATTTTGATTAATGAGTTTTTAATACATATAAATAATATATATTAAGTATTAAAAATGATATATGAGTCAAATTTGGGAAAATAGATAGTGCATAACCTAAAGGAAAAATGGAGGTTCGGATATAATCCCTTAACATATGTTGGAATATATTCTGCACATTAAATTAGTATCCTATATAATAAATTTAAATAAATTAAATAATTAAATAAGAAAATTTTATACATCTATTTAATTTATTATAATTTCATTATGTTTATTTATGTCCTATTTATGAGTTATAAGGTACAATTTTGTCAATTGGGAGTCTTCGTTTCCTTGGTTTTCATGATCAATTTACTTGTATACATGTATGGAAAATCATTTAAAATTAAAATAATTGTATATAATTGAAATTATATGTTATTAATGAAAATAATGAATACTAAATGTTATTATATATTATTATGTTAATAAGGTATGAATATGGATCATTAGACAAAACTTTAGTGATGATCATTAGTTTGTTTTTGTGAAATTTTGATCATTATGACCCAGTTCAGTTTTATTAATTAATACAATATATAAAAACTATCTAAAGAGTATAATATAATTTATAATATGTATAATGAAATATTATTTAACTATAATAATGGTTTCAGGACCATCCATTAAGGTGGTAAATATGAAAACACGTCGTCCATGATGACTTTAAATCGACACATCATAAATGATGTTTTTATTTATAGAATAAAAGGGAGAGGAGAAAGAGTTTGATAGGGATTTTCCCATAAAAAATACAAAATTCATTTATATATATATGATACTATAATATTAATTCCACTTGGGTATGGGTATGTGAGGATAGAATAATAAAATAAAACAAATTTAAAATATAATAAAAGAAAATGAAAGAGGATTTTACATCTTGAATTCTGCTCCTTGAGAACTTCCTTAAGGCACTTGGTTTTGGCCTTTTGGTGAATCTAGTGGGTCTTGGAAGTGGGTAAGAGGCTTGGGAAGGTATTTGGGTAGGAATTCAGAAATATAAAAGGCTTTGTGGTTTGAGGATGAAAGGTGGTGAGGGGTGATATTTATAGTGGAGGAGTGGGGTGTTTTCTCCTTATTATATTCATTAGTTTGTTATTTTGTGTCTACACTATGATTAGTTTGAACATTATCACTAAATTTATTAAAATAATGAAGGAGAGTTTGAGGTTTTTGGCATACATAATCCATACACCATCTATGACTCAATAATACATGAATTTGTTAAATACTGTAAATTACCATATTTTACTATTCATAAAAAATTCAACTATTTCAAAAAAATCACAAAAACTCATTGTAACCATTTTTAGACAGGTTGAATTAAAAAATGAACCCCCTTTTTAAAATTTTTATCTAAATATGATAAATTTATTTTTTAATTAAAATCATAATTTATTCAAAAAATACCAATTTTAAAACTATAACGGATTTTATAACACTTTGAAAACATAATAACGGTTTCATAAAATTTTCCCATAATCATAAGAAAAAAATAATTTATTAATATATTTTATGAAAATAAATTTTATTTCAAATCATCATATTAATTATAAAATTTGAATTAATTATTTATGACTCATAAAATTACCAACACATAAATTATAATTTTTTTAAAAAATATTTACTTATTCAATTTTATAAATATATCATATTTTCAATTATAATATACATAAATTTTATTTATACTCTCTTCGGTGGGGTTACTATTATATTAGTGTATATTCCTTAATTTCTATAAATTTTCGTTATTTCATTATATATTTATAATTAATTTAAATATTTAATTCTAGAATGAAAAAAATTATTTTATAATTACCTGGGTTGTTACATTCTCCCAAACTTCTAGAAATTGTGTAATCATTATTTTTATTTACTTATTAAACAACTGATGATACCATTCTATCATAACATTTTCAGATACTCATGTTGCTTCTTCAACTATGTGGTTTCTCCATAAAACCTAAACTTGTTGATTTACATTATTCAACAATTCTTTCTCTCTCTGATCAAGAATATGAACATGATTTTCCTCATATAAATGGTTATCTTCAAACTAAAATACTTTTGGGCTCAAAACATGAGATGAATTTGTAATATAATTTCTTAATATCGACACATTAAAAACATTGTTTACCTGAGATAAAATCAAAGGAAAAGAAACTTGGTAGGAAAATCGTCTAAATTTTTATAGGATTTCATAAAGTCCAATGAACCATCGACATAACTTTACTTTCATACATAACAACCTAACACTTTTCTTAGGATATATTTCAATGAATATATAATCACATATCTTGAAAGAAAATTATTTTCTCTTATTAACTTCATAACTTTTATGCCTTCTTTGAGCTTTCATCATGTGTTACTAGATCATAATAATTTTCTCAGCTACATACTCTATTAATTATGGTCACATCCAATTCCTTTACTTAACTTCATCCCAAAATGATAGAGTTCAACACCGCTTCCTATATAATACCATAAAATGTTCAATCTGTATACTGGAATTAAAACTGTTATTATTAGAAAAATCAATTTAAAGTATACTGATTGAAAATTTCCTAGTAATCCATTGAAAAAAATCGAATCATATCCTCTAATGTGATAATTGTTTATTTTGACTATCCATATAATTGAGGATGAAGGGATGTGATGAAATTTAATTCACTTCCCAATTAATTATGAAGGCCTTAAAAAAAGTTAGAAGTGAACTTAGGATCATCGTTAGATACCATGGATAGAGGAACTCCATGTGACCTCCCAATCTCATTAAGATAAATCCAAGAATAAAGTCTAGAGAAATAGTATCTTGAATAGAAATGAATTCTGCACATTTTTTCAGTTCATTAACAATAACATAAATCTATTTTTTACCAAGAGAATTATTTAGTAGTCCCACCATGAATACCATGGATATATTTTTCCATTTCGACTCTAGTTCTAAAAATGGATGAAGCACCCATTAGGAAGTTTTCTACCAACATAAACCTATTGAATAGTCAGTCATTTCTTTGTAAAATCAGCAATATATCTTTTCATTCAATATCACTAGCAATACCCCCGAAAATCTCTATAAATATTAGTGCATCTAGGATGAACTGAAAATAGAGAACAATGACCTTCACATAACAATTATTTCTTCAACTATGGATCAGAGGGCACACATAATATCTTTCAAAATATCAAAACACAATTTAAATCAAAGTTAAATTTTTGAAACTTACACTTTTTAACCAATTATACATTTTTTATGCAATTTACTATCTTCTTTATGCACTTGTATAATTCTATATGACAGAGACGACTATATTGACACCTCAAACAAAACAGAAGAATTTCCTTCACCAATAACTTCCAAAATAAAATTCATCAAATCATTAATCAAAGGGTTGTGTTCCAAACATATCACGATTAATGATTCATGACATTTTGGACTTAAGGCATCTACCACTTTGTTTTCTTTCCAAGATGGTAATTGATTGTGCAATCATAATATTTAATCAGTTCCATCCATCTTCTCCACCTATTTTTCAATTACTTCTGAGTAAATAAATACATCAAAATTTTATGGGGAGTATATATTTAACATTTGGCTTCATAAAGATGATACCGAAAACTTTTTAAATAGAAAACCTGAAATGATAATTACAAATCATGTATGGGATAATTTAACTCATGAGTTTTTGTTTCCATAAATTATATTCAATTACATGATCATTCTGCATCAGAACACAACCAAGTACCATCAAGGAATTATCATTGTATGTGAAAGAATCATCATTTCTAGAATCCATGAATGGAAATTGAACATTAACCAATCTTATTTTCAGTTTCTGAAAAAAAGTCATAGTCTTATTTTCAAATAAATTTAATGCCAATTCGTGTAAACTAAGTTAGTGGGATAGATAACTGTGGGGAGTATTAAACAAACCATTAGTAATATACTTTTAATCCAAGAAAAATATGATTCTATGTAACATTTTTAGGTCTTGGTCATTCATCAACCACTTTTCTTTTGTCAGGATCAACTATTATTCCATCCTTATTCACAATATTGCCGAGAAAAGAAATATGTTGTAGCCAAATATCGCATTTTCAAAATTTCCCATTTAACTTACTTTCATTAAGAGTTTAAAGTAGTATCCTTGTATGTTTTTCATGATCCTAATAACTATTTAAAAAGAAAATAAATGTCATCAATAATAATAGTAACAAACTTTTAGAAATTTTTATTTAATATTATGTTAAAAAATCTATAAATACAAAAGGGGAATTTGTCTAACCAAATGACATAAAATTAAATCATAATTACCATATCTAGTTTGGAAATATATTTTTGGAATGTTATCCTCCTTCACCTTCAACTAATTGTACACTAATCTCAAGAGAATCTTGGAAAAATACTGATCTCCATGGAGCTGATCAAACAAGTCATCAATATGAGGCATTGAGTACATATCCTTAATAGTAAAATTATTCAGAACTCTATAATCAATGGAAAATCTCATGGAATCAACTTTTTTTTACAAAAAAAGAGAACCCCTTGGTGAAGTGCTATTATAAATGAAAACTTTATCAAGTAACTCTTGCAACTACCTTTTCAATTCAATAAGTTCTACATGAAACATTTTATAAGGGGGTTTTCAAATTATATTAGCTTTGGGAACTAAATCAATGGTAAATTCAAATTCCTGATCAAGTATAACACCAGAAAACTCATCAATAAAAACATACAGGTATTCATTTACCATTATCATATCATTAATTTGAAATGTTCTATTATTTTTAAGATATGTGCAAGTTAAATTTTCTTTCCATCTATTAATAGTTTCTCAGATTCTTTTAATTTTATAAATGATACTAGTTCATTCTGGTATAAAATTGAAACTCATTATAAAAACCAACTTCTTTAGATCAATAATAAATCTTATAATGAAAAAAAGTCATTACATACCAATAATAACCTCAAACTCTACTAACGGAAGAACAATAAGGATTTCATGAAATGTATTTACAACAAAACAACAAGAAGATTATTATAATTTCGTTTTCTAATATTACCCCCTAGTGTTTTAACAATATGATCATGTTTCTTTTGTTGATGTTAATTTTCTAATTTACTAAAAAATTTCTAATAAATAAAGAAATTTGTAGTCCCCATATCAAATAATAAATTAGGGAAATCTGAGTAAACCATCAAAATAATTGATAGTACTTAATTGGATGGCTCAAAATTGTCTTACATAGTTGAAAATGATTTCACTGCTCCTTTATGATTATAATATAGCTTTTTTCCATTACTGAGATCATTCTTTTGGGTGGTATTCACATAATTCCCCATCTCACCACATTTGAAACACAAAATAGTTTACTAATAAAAATTAATCTTAAGATCATTTTAATTTCAATATCAAGCCATATGTCTAAACATACCACATTGAAAAAACATCCATATTTTGTTAATGTATTCCCCAGGGTGATTTTGACCACACCATTCACAAATTGTGACCTAGAATTTCTTAGCTTCAGATTTAATTGATGCATTCTTACCCATTGCCTATCATCTAGAAATTTTATTCTAGTTGTTTTAACAGTGAATTTTATCATTAGAAAACTCATTTATGCCCTATCAATATATCATAAAAGTTTCTCACAACAGTTTAATTCACGAGAGGCCAATTCCCTTGGATATATTTGTTTCAATCTTGAGTAAAAAAGTTTGATTTTACTATCAATATCCCGAATATGACAAGGAGTGTACCTTCACAATCGAGTGATGTTTTCTTCATACATGGACACTGGATATTAATTCTTTTGTTTCAATTCAGGTAATTTATTTTCCATTCTAATTCAAACCACCTTAGTAAAAAAACATTATGTAAAATATTCCTAAATTCGTCATATTTCAAGGCATTCATACCCTCACTATCCAGGATATTGTTGACCATTGACCACCATTGGTCAACTTCACCTTCAAAATGATAAATAATAAGACCAACTTATTAATTATCTAAAAAACCCATGAAATATAATATCATTTCAATGGATTTAATCCACCCATCGGCTGCAACTAGATGAGAAGGCCCACTACAAGAAAGAGTCTGTTGCCTCATAAAATGTTCCACTATCATCATTTTAAATTGTGGTAGATCATGATGATATCATGAATTCATACAACCACCATTTATTACATATGTAAACTCATACATTACTATCAAAAAATTATGGATTCCAATTCCCACCATTCATGGTTCTGGATTTTAAAATATATCATCCTCTTAGTGCCTTTTAACATTAGATTTCTTATTTCTTCTACAGAAAATAATTCTGAACATAACTATCTTTGATGAAGTAACATGAAAATCTTCAAATGATATATCATATAAATATAATGTAAACATCATTTATTTTGTTATATTAACATCATCCTAACCCCTAAATTTATCTTAACTATGCTCTGATACCAACTATGAAGACCTGACATTTAACACGACATAAACTAGTTAATTTTACTAGTAAGTAATTATTAAATTTCCAAATATCTTTTCCAGCTTAATGTTTTAGAAACATAGGTCATACATAATACATGAAAAAATAATAATACAATGTGTATTATATTAAAACAATATCCATTTCTTCCATAATACAAAAGTTTTTAATATTACCAGAATTATTCTCAATATTCAGCGTTGCTTCTTCTTTCCTCTTACCCAAACATGCAGCCTGTGAAAAATAATTTAAAACTTGGGATTAGCACAAAAAATCTCAGTCAGAGATATAAAAATATGGAAATAATACATTAGTATATGAATACATTTATACATATAAATTCATTTTAACAAAGACATTTACCTATAAAGTTTCTTATTCTTAATTTGTGAAAACAAGTGATTTATATTAAACATTGAAAACATAAATAAAACCATATAAGTTAGTTGGGGATTTAATTACCTAATATTGTAACCCTTTTGGATGACATATTATTTTTAACCCTCATAAATACCGTACAATGTAACCCTCACGGCTACCTTACGGTGTAACTATCAAAGTTACACTTGGAGTAACCATACATTTGACCCCCAACAAAAACATATATAATTCATTAAAAGGTGATATATGTTTCACACTTCATCATGAAAAAACTCCCAGGAACTGAAAAATAATTATAAAATAATAATACATTCATCATAAAAACATTCCTTTTGAAATTTTTAAAAATAATAGAAATTTAAAAGAGTATTTTTTTAAGAAAATATGTTACCCCAGGTTCGTCTTAAATTAAACGTGTTCAAACCTAATGTATAATGATTGAAAGTGATTTATTTATATAGAAAAGAAACATATTACCATTTATAATTTCTTATATGATTTTTTTATTACAAATTTCTACCTATTTACTAAAAATATTTTGTTATTTTCATTCTTTTGATTGTGTTCTTTTCATGGTTTTCATTGTATGTTCGTTAAAGATTTTATTTACAAATGGATGAAAAAACCCAGAATCAGATCAAGATAGTTTTTCACAATAAATGTAGTTATTTTATAAAAATAATTGTGCCTTATTACAAATTATGGAGTGCACATGAATATGAGTTAGAAATTAGGAAGTTCCCTTGAATCCAGCTTGTTTATCTAGAATGAATGAGAAAGGAACCTTGTTGAATCATTTATTTACGAGTCAAATAATGATGTAATAATTTTGATACATGGGTTTTTAACACATAAACACAAATTTTTATGAATTATATAAAAATATATATTTTTTAAATTTGGGAAAATATAGAGAATGCATAACTTGAAAAAATGGAGGTTTGCGTAGAATCCCTTAATTTATATATGAAAGAGATCTTCACATGAAATTTTTATCTTGGAAAATAAAGTTAAATCCATTAAAATTAATTAATAATAATTTATACAAGTATTTAATTTATTATTTTTTATTAAGTTTATTTATTTCCTTTTTATGAGTTATAAGATACAATTGTATAATTCAGGAGTGTTCATTTCCTTGGTTTTCATGATCGGGTTACATGTATACAAGTATGGAAAATATTATAAAATGAGAATAATTGAATAGATTTGATACATATATGTTATTAATGAACTTACAGAATATTAAATATTCATAAATATTGTTATGGTTATATAGTATGAGGATGAATCATTAGATAAAACGTTAGTGACAAATAATTGTTTATTTTGGTTAATTGTAAACATTACAAACCTATTTTGTTTTATTAATTAATATTAGGTATAAAAACTTGTTAAAGAACATAATATAATTTATAATATGTATAATAAAATCTTATTTATCTATAATAATGGTTTTATGACTAGATTTGAAGGGGGTAAATATGAAAAAACATCATCCAAGATGTTGATAAATCGAAACATCATAGACAATGTTTTTATTTTTAGAATAAAAGGGAGAGAAGAGAGATTTTGATGGTGAATTATTCCATCAACATGATAAAATTATAGTATATATAAGATACTAGAGTTTTCATTCCACTTAAGTAATGGTAGGTGAGTATAGAATAATGAAATAAAATAAATTGAAAAGAAAACAAAATAAAAAGAAAGAGGATTTTACATCTTGAATTTTACTCCTTGAGAACATCTTTAAAGCACATGGTTTTGGTCTTTTGGGGAGACCAGTGGGTGTTAGATGTGGAAAAGAGGCTTGGGAAGGAATTTGGGTATAAATTAGAAAATATAAAAGGATTTTAGTTGTGATGAGAAGAGGTGGTGAGGTGTGGTATTTATAGTGGAGTAGAGGGGTGTTTTCTCATTATTATATTCGTTATTTTTTTCTTGAACACGAATATGAATAATTTGAAAATTATCACTACTTGGAAGATATTTTTTTCCATTTTCAAAGACCGGTTTAAGGGTAACCAGTAATCATACAAAAGATGCATCAAAACATCAATCAACGATCAAAGAACCCGCTTCCCAGTTTACATTTCAAAGTTCAAAATTCAAATTCCAAAGCAGGAGAAATCATAACAAAATCCTGACACTAATACACCGTACGCCACGCCTCCTCGTGACTCACAATCGCCCTGATCCATAAAACCAGCCATCATTCATCCGATCGCCCACGAGATTTCACCGAAAATCACCATCGTCGTCATCCCTTCGCCGACCACCATAGACCCTCACCACCACCATAAACACAAAAAACATTCACCACATCAAACAGATTCATGAGACCGAGCTGCTTCACAGATCCAAAACAGATCCTCTTCTACACAAACATCATCTTCTTGTCACCACAACAACCCGCCGGAGAAAAACCGGCGCAGTCCAACATCGCCACCACAAACAGAGCACCAAAGAAGAATAGTACATCCATCGATTTAAGAACATACCTTTCTTCAGGGATACCATTACACCAAACAACCAAAAAATGGACCCCCATAGCTTCCACACCTCGCTCATGCATAATCACCATAAAACAAAAACTAGAAGCCTAAGAAATGATGTAAAACATGAACCAAAACAAAAAATAAGGCTTCCCAATCATCAGATCTCGCAAAAAGAAACCCCATTGAGAGCCAAAGTAGAAGAACCCATCGCCACCTTTGACACCGTCCCCAAGGACTAGAATCCCCAAAATGATCGTAAACGACTCATAACGTGATGAAACCCCCAGATCGCAGCTTTTGAAACCCGCACCCTGGCCCAACATCGCACCACCTTGAAGAACCCTTGCTAGATCTGATGCTAGAGTGATAAAAAAGGTCCACCAGCAAATCAGTTCACTGTGGATGATGACGATTCCTCCCTTCACCACATCTGGGAGAAGCCACATCCCGAACGCGTCGAGCAGAGCACCTAGGGAAAAGACCGAACGGAGGAGGTGGAAAGGAAGACGACAGTGGGGAAGAGTAGACGAAGCATATCCCTTTACAGGCACATCCATTATCACAAAATTTATTAAAATAATAGAGAAGAGTTTGATATTTTTCAGATTACATTAGCCTTACATCATCTATGAAGGAATAATTCATGAATGTGTTAAATACCGTAAATTTCTGTATTTCACTATTCAAATAAATTCAACAATTTCAGAAAATTCCCAAAAATAGACCCTACCAATTTTTTTGATGGCTATAAAACAAAAATTAAATACATTTTTTTAAAATACTTATCTAAGAATGATAAATTTAATTTTTAGGTAAAACCATAATTTATTCAAAAATATCAATTTTAAAACCATAATGGATTTTATAACACCTTAAAAAATTAATTAAGTTCACATAAAATTATATCATAATCACAAGAAAAAAAAATTAATTTATAAATCATTATTATGAAAATAAATTTTATTTTAAATTAGTATATTAATTATAAAATCGCAATTAAATATTTATGACTAAAGTAATTACCCATATTTTATTTGTAATTTAAAAAAATTATTTACTTATTCAATGATATAAATATATGTTATTTTCAATTATAAGATACAAAAATTTTATTTATACTCTTATAGGTGAGGTTTCTATTCTATTAGTATATATTCTTCAATTTATATAAATATCACTTATCATTTTTTACATTTATAATGAATTTAAATATATAATTTCAGAATGAAACCAAATTACATTACAAGTACTTGGGTTGTTACATTCTCCACACATTCTGGAAATTTTGTCATCGTAGTTATTATTTACTTTTTAAACATGTGAGGATACCTTTCCCACGTAACATTTTCAAATTCCCATGTTGGTTCTTCAACTACGTGATTTCTCCACAAATCCTTAACCTGGTTATTTACCTTATTGCATTATATTTTCTCTCTATGATGAGGAAAATGAACATGATTTTTCTTATATTAATTTTTCTCATCCAACTAAACTACTTTTGGCCTCAAAACATAATATGAATCTAGAACATATTTTCTTAATATCGATACTTGAAAGGCATTGATTACATAAGATAAAATCAGAGGTAAATCTACTCAATAAGCAACTGGTCCAACTTTATCTAGGATTTAATTATGTCCAATGAACCATTTAATTAATATTCATTTCTTACCAAAACACATAACACTTTTATAAGGAGGTATTTTAAGAAAACATGATCACCAACCTGGAAAAAAAAGACTTCCGTCCTATTATCTTCATAACTTTTCTACCTGCTCTGAGATATCCTCAACTGTCACTGGATCATATTCACTCTCTTAGTAACATCCTATACAAATTTTTGTCCCATAAACTTCTTTTCCTTGACATCATCTCAAAATGGTATAGTTTGACACCACTTTCCATATAATTCCCCAAAATAATCCATCTGTATACTGGAATCAAAACTATTATTATAATAAAAAACAACTAATGAAAGATGTTGATCCCAAATTCCCTGGTAATTCATTAATGAATCTCTAAGAATATCGTCCAATGTTTGAGATGTTAGTGTAGACTATCTATACGATTGATGATGAAATAATGTGCTAAAATTTAATTTAGTTCCCAATGACTTATGAAGGCCATTACAGAAGTGAGATGTAATACTCGTATCACTATCAGATATAACGGAGAGAGGAACACCGTGTAACCTCACAATCACGTTGATGTACAATCATGAAATCTAATCTAGAAAATGGTATCTCAAATAGAAATAAATGTACATATTTAGACATTTGATCTACAATATCCCAAAATTACATTATTACCTATAGAATTATTTTATAGTCCCACCTAGAATTCCAAAGATATATTTTTCCATTTCCACTCTGGAACTGGAAATGGATTAAGAACCCACTTTGGTAGTTTTCTCTCTTCTTTACCCTGTTCAAAAGTCACAAATTTCATTTTAAAATTTTAAATATCTCTTTTTCATTCCATCCCACCAGTAATACCCCCCCTAATGGTCTCTGTACGTCTTAGTGCTTCTAGGATGAATTTAAAATTCAGAACTATGACATTCATTTAATAATTGTTTCTACTGTTAGGGATTACAAGTCATACACAATCACTTTCAAAATCTCAAAACAAAATCCCTATCAAAGGTAAATTTTGGAAACATACCCTTTTTACCAATTATATATTTTTATGAAACTCACTATTTTATTTCCAACCTTGCATAAGTTTTTCTGATAGAGACGACTTCACTAACACTTTAAACAAAACAGAGGAATTTCCTGCACTGAAAAATTCCAGTAAGAAATTCATCACATCATTAATCAATGGGTTGTGTTCCAAAAATATAATATATAATGATTCATGATGTTTTGGACTCAAGGAATCTATCATTTTGCTCACTTTCACAAGATGGTATTTGGTTATGCAATCACAATCTTTTATCAGTTCGATCCATCTTCTCTACCTCATGTTCAATTTGTTATAATTAAATATATACTTAAAAATTTTATGGTTAGTATATATTTCAAATTCTAATACATAAAAAGTATTCCTCTAATGTTTTAAATAGAAAATCATAGCTTCAAATTCCAAATCATGCCTGAGATATTTTAACTCACTAGGATTCGTTTGTCTTGAAGAATAAAAATTACCTGATCATTATATATCAGGACATTACCAAGTCCCTTCAAGGATGGATCTCTGTAGATAAAAAAAATCCATATTTCTAGTATTCAACAATGAATCTAGAGCATTTACCAATTTTTTTAGTTCCTGAAAACAAATATCAAAATATTATGTACAAATAATTTTAAACCCTTTACACGATAACATAGTTAACGAAACCTATAACTGTGAATTTTTTTAATAATATGTTTGTAATATCCAACTAATCCAAGAAAAATATAAATCTATTTAACATTTTTTTGTCTTGGTCATTCATCAACCACTTTTGTTTTGGAAAGATCAACTATTATTCCATCCTTATTTGTAATGTTCCCAAGAAAACAATATACCACAACAAAAAATTAAATTTTATAAATTTCCCATATAAATTATTTTATTTGAGAGTTTATTGGAGAATCCATAGATGTTTTTTAGGATCCTAATATCATTTTGAAAAGAAAAAAATATCATTAATAAAAATTGTAAAAAACTTATCCAAATATATACATAATATTCTATTCATAAAATATGTAAATACAATAAGGGAATTTTGAAACCAAAGGGCATAAAAATGAAATCATAATTATCATATCAAGTTCAGAATAATATTTTTGGAATTTCATACTTCTTCATATTTAGCTGATGGTACCCAGATCTCAATTCAATCTTTGAAAAATAATGAGCTCCCTAGAGCTGATCAAACCAGTCATAGATACGAGGAAATGAATACTAAACCATAATTATAATTTATTTATAAACTCTATAATCATTGAAAATTATCATAGAGCCATATTTGTTTTGAATTAAAATAGGATCATCCCATGTTGAAGTTCTAGGATGAATGAATCATTTATCATGAAACTCATACAACAACTTTATAAATTCAAGATGTTCCAATTGTTCCATTCAATAAGGGGGTTGGTAAATTGGTTTAGAATTGGTAACTAATTAAATTTTAAATTGAAATTACCAATTACATATAAAACTTTAAAACTCATTATAAAAAACATCAAGGTATACGTTTAACACTATTACATCATTTATATGAAGAGTTCTATTATTTTCAAAAATATGCACAAGATAATTTTCATTTACATATTTTAATTTTTTTTTCAAATTCTTGATATCTTATTAATGGTAATAGATCATTCATGTATAGAAAATAAAACAATTTCTAAAAAAACTTCTTTAGATCTATACTAAATATTAGCATGATAAAAATAATGTCATTCCATACCCAGAATAAAATCATACTCTACTAAGGGAAGAACAACAAGGTTTTCAGTTAATGTTTTTCCACAGAAAAAATGAATATTCTTATAATGTTATTTTCCTATAAAATTACTCTTGGTGTTTTAACAATATTATTTTGTTTCATTTTTTGAGAAGAAATTTTTAATTTACCAAAAAATTTCACATAAATAGATGAATGTGTAGAACCTGTATCAAACAAGATATTAGAAAAATATGAGTAAAAAAAGTAACTGATATAATTTAATTAGATAGACCAACATCCAATAATATAGTTGAATATAATTTCAATGGTCCATTATTCTTATAATATTTCTACTTCCCATCATTCAAATCATTTTTTGGAAACGAATTCACATTTTCCCCATCTCACAACAATTAAAATACTTTACAGTTTACTTTTCAAAATTAATCTTATGACCATTTTAATATCAATATTGAGATATATTTCTAAAATTACCACATCAAAAACACTTCTCTATTTGGTTATGGAATTACACAGGGTGATTTTTAGCAAACTTTCCAGTAATTGGAATTGGTCTTTCTCACGTTTAGATTTCTTTGATTGATTCTTACACATTTACTACCATCTAGAACTTTTCTTCTATTTTTTTGAAAAGCGGATGTGGTCATCAATTAACTCAATTTTTCCTTCTCAGTACATTGGAAATGTTTCTCAAAACATTTTTTTATTCCAAAGAGTCAAATTACTATTGATATCTTGGCTTCAATTCTGAGTAAAAAAATTGATTTTACTATTGAGATCTTAAATAATATTTGGAGTTTACCATCCAACTAGAGTGATGTTTTCTTTATACATGGAAAATAAATATTTAACCTTTTGTTAAAATTAAAGGAATTTATTTTGTATCCAAATTTATTCCATCTTTGGAAGATATATTTCAATGAACATATTATTCAATTCAACCCATTCCAAGGCATCAATATCCTCTCTATCCCTGATATTCTTGACCATTGAACACCACTGGTCGGCTCAATCATCAAAATGATAAATAAAAAGACTAACCTTATGATTATCTGAACAACCCATGACATTGAATATATTTTAAACTCATTTAATGCACCCTTCAATGAAAACTGGTTCAGAAGTTCCAATGAATGTTGGAGGGTGTTGCCTCATAAAATGTTCCACTATGATCATGTTACATTGTGGTAGCCCAAAATATCCTCTTGTATGGATACCACATCTATTTATTGCTTGTGTAAACTTTTCTATTACTATCACAAACTTCTTTATTATTATTCCCACCATTCTAGGTTGAGAATTCAGAAATATATCATCCACTTGATACCAAATAAATTCAGCTTTCTTATTTCTTCTATAGAAAACAATTATGAAGATAAATATCCTATATAAATTAACATGAAAATTATCAAATGATATATAATTTCAATAAAATGTAAAAAAAATTATCGTATTATAATAACATCATCCTAATCCCTAAATATATGTAAATTTTTCTATAATACCAACTATAAAGATCCAAAATTTAATATTACACAATCTAGTTAATTCAATAAGAAAAAAGTTATTACATTCTTCAATAAATTTTTCATATTAGAGTTTTAGAGAATTAGGTCATAACTCCTACATGAACAACCATAAAATAATTTGATACTATTAATAAAATATCCATTTATTCCATAATACAAATGTTTTTAATATATCATGAATTCCTCAAAAAATTCAGATTTGCATATTCTTTCTTATTAGCCATCCATGAAGCCTATGAAAAACATTTTAAAACTTGGTATGATAACAAAAAACTCAGTAGGGGACATAGAAATAAGGAAATAATCCATTGGTAAATTAATACATTTAAACATCTGTAATCATTTTCACAAATACATTCACCAATAAAGTATCATATAATTACTTTGTAAAGACCAGTTATTTTCATTAAACATATATATCATAAATAAAATCATATAAGTTTATTGTGAAATTAATTACATAATATTTTAACCCAATGTGGCTACCATATCATTTGTAACTCTCTTGTCTACCATACAATGTTACCCTCATGGATACCATTTGGTATAACCATCAAAGTTAACCTTGGAGTAACCATATGATTGACCTCCAACATAAACATACCCAATGAATTAAAAGAATATATAGGTCACAAACATCATCATAAAAAATTTCTATGAACCATAATATAATCATAAAATAATTATAATTTCATCCTAAAAACATTCCTTTTGAAATTTCTAAAAATATAGAAATTTAAAAGTGGATTATTAACAAAAAATTCCTTAAATCGAGTTTGTCTTACGTAAAACGTGTTCAAACCATATTTATAATTATTTTAAAAAGGTTATTAATATATTAATGTGACATATTCATCTTTATAATTACTTATATGAAATTGTTATAACAAATTTTACACATTTTTTAATAGCATTTTTTTATTTATATTATTTTGGGCGTGTTCTTTTCATTGTTTTCATTGTTAGTTTGTTATATATTTTAATTTTTAATGGTAGAAAAAATAAGGAATTGATTAAATATAGTTTTTCATGATAAAATTGGTTATTTTATAAAAAAATGGTTGCTTAATAGAAATTATGAAGTACACATAAAAACATGTGAGAAATTTGCTAGTTCCCTTGAACTGGGCTTGTTTATCTGGAAGGAATGAGAAGGGAACCTTCTTAAAGTGTATTTTTCCCCATAAAATAACGATGTAATAATTTCTATAAATACGTTTTTAATAGATAAAATTAATTTGTATAATTTATATAAAACTAAATATGAGTTAAATTTTAGAAAATAGTGAGAATTCATAACTCGAAGGAAGAAATTGAGGTTTCGATAGAATCCCTTAACTTATGTTCGAAAGTGTTCTGCACTTGAAATTAGTATCCTAGATATCAAGTTAAATCCATTAAATAATTAATAAATAACATTTTATACATTTATTTGATTTATTATAATTTTATTATGTTTATTTATGGCCATTTTATGAGTTAAAAGATACAATTTTATCCTTTATGAGTGTTCATTTCCTTGGTTTTCATGATCGGATTACTTGTATACATGTATGGAAAATCATGCAAAATGAGAATAATTGTCATTAATTAAAATTATATTTTATTAATTAACATAGAAAGTATTAAGTGTTCTTATATAATATTATGGTTATATGGTATAAGGATGAATCATTATATAAAAGGCTAGTGATGAATGTTAGTTTATTTTGTTGAATTTTGATCATTACGAACCAATTTAATTTTATTAATTAATTTTATGTATAAAAATGGTGAAATAACAAAATATAAATTATAATATATATAATGAAATATTATTTAACCATAAATTTTTTTATGACCATCCTCTAATATGAGAAATTTGAAATCACATCGTCCACGATGTTGGTAAATCGACACATCAAAATGATGTTTTTATTTTTAGAATAAAAGGGAGAGGAAAAGGATTTTGATTGTGAATTTTTCTATAAACAAGATAATATTACATTATATATAATGTTATAGATTTTTAATTATACTTGGATAAGGTGAGTTGTGTATAGAATAACAAAATAAAAGAAATTGAAAAGAAAATAAAAGAAAAATAAAAAGGATTTTACATCTTGAATTATTCTCCTTGAGAACTTCTTTAAGGATCATGGTTATGGTATTTTGGTGAGATCAGTGGGAATTGAACAAGGGTAATACGATTGAAAAGGTATTTGGGAAGAAATTATACAATATAAAAGGCTTTTACTTATGAGGATAACTGTTGGGGAGGGTGGAATTCATAGTGGATGAGAGGGGTGTTTTCTCGTTATTATATTCATTATTTTTTTTATTTTCGCTCATGATAGTGTGTAGTTTGAGAATTATCACAAAATTTATAAAAATAATAATTTATGGTAAAATATTTTTATCTTACATAATTCATATATAATCTATGACTCAATAATTCATGAATATGTTAAATACCGTAAAATAACGTATTTCACTATTCACTAAAAATTCAACTATTGAAGAAAATTCCCAAAAATTACCCATTATAATTTATATATGGATTGAATTCAAAATTGTACTCAGTTTTTGGAAAATAATTATCTAATTGTGATAAATTTAATTTTTAATTGATATCACAATTTATTCAAAAAATACCATTTTTTAAACCACAACACGTTTTATTACACATTGAAAATTTAGTTAAGGTCTCATAATACTTTCCCATAATCATGAGACAATAAAATATTTATTTATTAATTTATTTTATGAACTTAAATTATAAATTATATCATTATATTAATTATAAAATTATAATTAAATACCTATGACTAAAAAAATTACCAAGACTTAATTAATAATTTTCAAAAAAATATTTACTTATTCAATTATATAAGTATATCATAGTTTCACATTTAAGGTATATAGATTTTATTTATACTCTCATTAATGTGGTCAATATTCGATTACTATAGATTCCTTAATTTCTATATATACAACTTATTTCATAATACCTTTTTAATGATTTTATATATTAATTCCAGAATGAAAACAAATTATTTTATAAGTACTTGGGTTGTTATACTCCGTCCCTTAGGTTGAGATAAGTGATAAGTGTCTGATTGAAAATCATAGAGGAATTAGGTAGGAAAAAAATTCACCTGCCTACAGATGGAATTTTGAAACCCATCCACAATGCTTTTGGAACATGAAATCACTTCACCATCTAGAAGTGGTGAAAATAACTATAAATTCATAAAATGTACTAAATAACCCATGAATGTCATATCACCCTACTCTAGATGTACTAAATATCTATCTCAGTCAGCTATCAACGTTTGAGTAAAGAATTAATCATATAATGTTGTCCAGAAGTCACCCTAGACCGTTCCCTGACGATGACCGGTCTAGATAATTACATCCCAACAGTTCATGTGGAAATAAAACAACATTTTAGTCGAAATATTTAACGCCAAATCTTGAGGTATATCCATATGATAAAAGACAGATAAGGTGGCCTATAGCCAAGACTCATTTGCTTGTGGACTGCCATCCCCCAAGAATGTAGGAGGATGTTGCTACTGTAACTCATATGTCCATTTAGACATCGTAAGTGTAGGTAGTGGAGAACCTAGAACTGACTGTATCAGAGTTATGAAACAATAAAAAAGATGAGTGTTATTTCCCATATTATGTATAACAGGTAGTGTATCATGTGTCACTCAAAGTAATAATGTCGACAGCTTAGGGCCCTCCAGGCATAGAGCATGGCCATTTCCACCCTCCTGGTGCGCGACACGAGGACATCATGGCAGAATAGGTCTAAAAATTCCAAGAATTCATATTATAACAAGATTGAGAATATAAATAACTTGGAATAATTAGAACATAAAAAGAAGGGATCACTTCCCATGGTATACTACCCCAACTACTCACTTAGAAGGACATGTATTAGTAAGTTCGCAAATTTAAACCCTAGGGGTTCTAGTAGATGAAGGCTCAATAACACCATTCCTCTTTATTTATTAATAAACATTTCATTTTATAAGTCAGTTTTTAATTTCTGAGTTTCATTTTCTTATATATTTAAATCAATGTCTTATTAAAATAGATTTTCACATCTATTTAATCGGTGTCCATACACATTATCACTGAAATAGTCATCCATCTAATCTGAATCTAACCTAGCCTACAACCAGTCTCATAATATAATGGGTTATATATAATGGATTGACTTGGTAAACCAACCATTGCAACCCATGAGGGCCCATACACCTCATTAATTGGAACTGTAAATCACACAATCACAACCCAAGAGCATCACATACATATATACAAAATAAGGCTCACTAAAGAATTACAATAATTACAAGAAATGCAATAAATTAAATGCACATATATGGTATGGAATATGCATGGAATGGGAATTATATGTGCCTACGATGATGCATATAACAATTCTTCTTTCCCTCATGTCATCGGGCTAAGGATGAAATAGAGTTCACAATCAGAATAAAAATAATAACCTCACAAATCATGTGCATCACCCAATGGTGAAATGATATCAACTCTAATAATCAAATGTAGAACACCGATCATTATTCTAGGAATCTCTACAATTACCTCAAACAAGTGTTAGCTATGACCACGAATGACTTACAACCATGTTCTATGCATTCCTAATCTCTTGTATATTTTCTCTAAATAGTAAAACAATAAAGCAAACCTCCTGATACCACTTTTTGATATATTGAACATTGGTGCCACTCAAAGGTTCCTTGAACCTGGTTGTCCATGTGGCCTCAAGCGCATCTCCCTAAATGCTCGAGTATTCAAACAAGTAGCGACAACAAAGGGTCTGTCCATTTAGAGACTATGTACTCATTACGAGAGTGTAACATAATGGATAAAGGTAACAATAAGTAAATATTATATGTAGGATAAAATATGGAATAACAGAAGTAGATAGAATAATAAATAACATAAAAAACAGATAATATTATATTAAAGCTAATTATTCGAGTCATGTCTCTATAAAATTGGAAAACATGGACATAAGGAATCAGGTAATTCAGGTTATTCAAAATAAGTAAAAATAATACAAGAAATATCCAATAATCTTGAGCTCCAGCTGAGTAATCTACTTCCCAGATCATTCCGAAGTAGGAAAGAAAGCAATATCAGGAGTCTATGGTGTGACACTTCCCTTCTTTAACACCAACATACATGTAATCTGCCCAATTACCAATGGCGTCCTCGATAGGGTGTGAGATAAATATCAATAATACACCACCAAAAAAGTATATAACTTCTAGTCCAGGTAATATAAACTAAAATAGTGTAAAATAATGAATATATAAATTTAACATAGTACAAAAAGGTAAATAACCATGTATCTTCTTTATCCTCAATTGGGGTCTGTACATGTAACCTTTTAATTTATACATTATGTTCAGTTTATATAAATATGTCAGTTGAGGTATAACCATCACCAAAATACTTTCATGAATTTAATATTGATAACAGATCCAATATTTAATAAGATATACTTGATAATGATAATAATCAATGGGATCCAAGGTAATAACCATGGAATCCTTGTCCTTAGGGGGTGAGCCAACTCATAAATAACTAGTATCCTAAATATAATGGGTTAGAATGTAATAGAAGGGGTCAAACCCAAAGAATTTTATAATAATGTAATTTGTAACTGAGTAAAAGAAATTTATCCAAGGTAAAACAAGATAAAAAACTATTAGCAACATGTGTGTATCTAAGGTGCCATAGGTCAATACATGTTTGGTTGGATCCAAGGAGCATACCCAAGGAATCCTATAAAAATAATGGATGGATCCTAATACGTCTTTCCAGACATCAACTAGTAGACAAGGATATGGTTCCAAGGTGTGTATTGACTTTGGAAAATGACATCCCTGAATTAGAATGACATCCATGAGTGGTCAAGGCATTCAATCGAGAATCCAAGGCTGGTTCGAGTCTGAACACTCCTACAATGATGTTAAGGTTTGTATACAATATGAAAATTATAATTGATTCATTATATATAATTAGGCATTATAATAATCATTACATTTAATAAGTCAAAGGAGTTCCTTTCATAACATTAATTAGTGTGACAATGATAAAAGACATGAAACCATTTATTACATTAATCAAATATCATTTATCTAGTTCACCCCTTTATATTTCATTAACATGACAAGGAGGTCTGAGGATGTGAAACCATAAGTAATTCATTTATAATAACTTCTCCAAGTGATATCCGTATTATACTTTCCAATTGATAATTTAAACATTCATTTATTAATTAGAACCCTAACCATGTATGGTTGAAGTGAAATTCTCTTGTTTTCTACTTAAACATTATAATTAATTGGTTTAGTTGAACAAATACCTTTATCAAGGACAAGTCAAGGATCATTTGTACAATGGATCAGATAGGCATAAAAAGATACTAAAAAATAATTAAGGAAAAAACCCTACATGGGGTTGTTGGAATTGAGAATGCAACCTCCAATGATGAATAATATATATAACAAGGGTCATAGAAAATTATTATACTAAATATAATCAAGGAACATGAATTTAATTGTCCATGCTCAAATAAATCTATGCTCACAGAAAAAATTTAAAAAATTAAGAAACTTAAGGGATGAGTTATATATCTCCCATATTAAGCTCGTATGTATGTCCTTGTCCAGTATTAGCCTTTACTTTGGACTGTATTAGAAGAGATATTATGAATGTAAAAATGCCATGAAAATTGGGTTTACGATCCTACACTTCAATAAATTTATTTAGGAGATAATAAATGAATAATAACTAAAAAGGTATAAATATCTTACTCAGAGGAATCTAATGATATGGATGATTCTTTGATCATACATTGTATGGAATGTATATGGAAGATCATAATTTAGGCTTAATGAGGGCTCACCAACATGGGGAGAATTTTTCCATGTATGGAGAAAATATAAAAACCAGAATAAGGTTCAAAATTTAAACTCATTAAAGGAAATATAGAAATTTTACTCCAACAAATTGGGTTGCATGATTTTTACACACGGTTGGTCTAAATGTGCATCAATCATGTGCCTCCCACTTCTTAAGGAGGGCATCTGCATAGTTAGAATGCATGGGTAGGGAAACCATGCACCAACTGTTCGAATATCCTATGCCAACAAATATAGATATTTCCCATTTGTGTGTAGTACCTGGAGCATGGTTGGGGAAAACTGTATGCCTTGCTTCACCCCACTATATAGCCCCACACGATTAGGAGAGACCATGCAGTCAAGGTTGTAGGATTTTTACTAATCGTATGGTCCAATGTTTTTCTCTATCATCTGGGGTTCTGAACATCGAAAAAGCCTCAGACACCCATGTAACCTTTATAACCTCATTAAGAATTCGTAAAAGTTCAAAAATAATGATTTATACCAAATTAGATAAGGATATATACCTGAGATAAAATCTGGTTTCTTACATATATGGTGTTTCAGAATACAAAATTCTTATAGTATAGCATTTCAATGAGTTCATCTACCATCCCAGGTGGTATTATCATAAATCATTCCAAACCCATATCTATTTTTATAATGATTTATATAGGAGTGTAGAATAATAATAAAAAAATGTTACATTATTTAAACACCTCAGTTGGGTTCTTATTAGGGATAAATGTACTCAATTATTTGAACATTATTAGTATACACAATTTCTAGACATTAAGGCTATCTAGGTGTATGTTCAGTAGCCAGGTCCTCTAAAATTATGTTCTTCATTCAATATATTTAATTAAATATATTAAATTCAATGATTATCCCAAAAATAAAAACCTAATAGTTGATAATGTTGTCTGGTATATGTGCAGTGGCCGGTCCCTTCTTATTTCATCCACTACATAACTGATTATTGCTGGAAGTGCTTCACTAAGATTTGGAACTCGTCATTCAACTGACAAACAACTCGAAAATATTCAAATGTGATAGAAAATACTTAGATGTTGTCTATTTATATCTTCATTGGAAGTATCTTCTTCTATTTTATTTTGGTGAATCCTTTCTCCATCAACCATGATCTGACCATGGAACTATCATGATAACTATCCTAATTGACAAAAAATAATATTATAGACATTTGGTAACTTCAATATTTTACATTTTTTATTTTTAATTTCTAGAAATATTCATATACTATAGTGTTCAATGAAATAAGTTTCCCATTAGAAACGTGTCCCAGTAATTGATAATAGTTACAAATGGAATAACTGTTCACCCCCTGGTTGACAATGTGGTGTTCATTTTCTCCCCCCCATTTAATGTTTGACACCTCTATGGATGCAATGGAAGGGTGGTGACACAAATTTTTATTAGATAATTTAAATCATCAAACCAATATTAATTCTACATAGTTTTTATCAGTATACATAAAAAGAGTGGAATATTTATGAACCGAATCTTTATATTTACACAATTCCATGTGGTACAACCTTATGATTTCTAAAATTTTGGGTTCTCTACATAGAGATTTTTCAAAAATCATATGACCTTTCATTTACATGAAAAGATACATCAATGAATTAAAAGTGTCAGGTTATCCAAACATGGTAATATAATCACCCCACCCCTTGATAAACAAATTGTATACATGTTAATAAATTATTAGATAATGATATAAGACCTAATCCTTCAAATTTTTAAGGGGATATCTAGTTCCCATGATTCAATCATACTTATAAAATTAATCCAAAATAAAACATTTCTAAATCTCCTCCTCAAGTTATACTCTCTGATTTTCATCATCTACTCTTCCTATCATTAAATCCCATTAAAGACACCCATCCAAAACATACATAATTTATCCATCAATAACATAATTTAATTATTATATCAAAAAAATAATCTCAAAACCCAAGGTCCTTTAGAATTGCTGTTTTAGGGAATATAAACATAAAAATACTTATTTTGAATGTTGTGAACATATCTCCATAAACTAAATACTATCTAAGGCATTCCATGAGACATAATACTCTTTAAATCATGTGGAATGGAAACCATAAAAAGTGGTGAGATCAAATTCTCAGTAACAGATAACACATAAAGACCAAAATAGTTGGATCATAAATACATGTAAATCATGATTAAGTTAAAAATATCTGATTTTAATTAAAATAAAATAATAAGTGTTAAATATAAGCATGTATGATAGAAAAATCATATCAAATGATAAAACTTTTACCATTGTATGAGAAATTAAAACATGAAGCATGTAACATGATCCATGAATGTTGGAATGAAAGCAGTATGATCATAAACATATGATTTATTATCTTTGTAAACTAGGATAATAACCAAACCATTAACTCCTAAAATGTTGTTTATAGCTAAATTCCAAAACACACACCCTATGTGAACCCTTTTATAAAACAGACCATTCACATTAAAATTATATCTCATGATATATAATATTTTACCTTATATATTTTTGGGACATATAGGTCCCACCCATCTCATAATCCATATGTTTGACTATCACTATGGAAAAATCACCACTTCATTAAATAACCCAAAGAAATAGAAATTGGTTTCATGAAATTTAAAAATCATCATGTAAAGAACACATGGAAAAAATTATTTTCACCGAATATCCAAAAGGAAATCATCAAATTTTTATAATGAACCCATTAAATAATATTAGTTTTGTAAAATATCTAAATTAAATCACATGATACAAAAAATTTTGATACCCAAAATAATCACATAATAAAATAATAACATAGGGTAAAACTTTAAATATATATCAATCGGAGATATATATTTTGATGATGATGGAAAAAAATTCGTAAAAAATATTTTGGAAAGAATTTTGTATTTATCATTGCAAAAGTCGTGATTACGAATCACTTTTCAAAAAGACTCCTTTGTATTTATGAAAAATAAAAATAAAAATATTCCTGAAGTTTTATTTGGAGAAAAAAATATTTTTCCCTAGAATTAATAATATAACCATATTTAAAACTGAAATTCTTAGAAAAAAAGTTAAATAAAAATTTTATAACTCAATAAATGGATTATGAGTTACCAAGTCCTTTAACATTACCCTTTATTTCCTTAATTGTGATTTAACATCATGTATAATAAATATAAACATCTTAATTATCCATTTTAAAAAATTAATCCTATAAATTTCCCGTCATAATATTCATTAATAACAATTCTATTCATGTATTAGATTGTCATAATCTCTTCTAAAAATTGGGTATTTATAATATTGACTGTTTTTAACTAGGTTTGTGAAAGTAGTGCTGATCATAATTTACCAAAAAAATAAAATCATTTAAAAACCATTTTGGTTACTATAATTTATGTCTTATAAAAACTTATATTTTCATAATACCTCTATGTGAACTAGTCATGTTTCATAAAAACAAAAATGGAAATGAACTAGTTTTTTGTTGTTTAGCAATATTGATAGATTATCTTATATCAATAATTTATTTTTGTGTTACAGAAAATGAACCATATTATTGATATCGATTAATTTCATATATCATACATAATCATCAAATATAAAATAAAACCAACCATGTTTTTAAGTGACATAAAATTAAACATGTTTATTTATGGAGGCAGTAGGCTATACAACACACCGTTAGTGTTTCAGTTACTGAACTATTGTGAGGGATAAATGTGGATAGTTAGTGATAATTATATACAAATAAATAAATAATTTAAATAATATTTATTCGTCAATACCATCATTAATACCAACCATGAGGGGTGGTTATGAAAAACTAAAAGCATTATTTCATTGAGGCGGTAATCCGTCCACACACACTGACGATGATTATTAATTTTCTTAGTAGATTAAAGGGAATAAATAATGGTTTTACCATTATTATAAAAACATATAAAAATAATAATGGTTTAGATTTAATTATTATACAAGGGTTATGGTTGGTTTAGAGAAGTCATAATATGAAATAAATGTTATGTATGATGTGATGGCTGTGTTGAGACCTTGGACTTCCTTTTGATGAAGACATTAGATTTGAGGGACATATGATAGTTTTTGTTGATCAAGAGAATATGGAGTGTAAAATACTCAACGTATAGGAAATTTTGGTAGTATTTAAATTCAATTTAGAAATAATAGTTGGGTATTTAAATAGTGGAAGTGGAATACTTTTATTAGGGGATAAAAATGAACTTTTTTGTAATTTTAAATTTGAAAATAAATTTATCATTTCTAGTTTCTAAATATTTGAAATGTTAAATATAAAATAAACACAAATAATTGTGTAAAAATTGTTCTTTGAAAATTTAACTTGTCCATCTTTAAATTTATATATAAGATAAAAATATCATTATTAATGATTTTTTTGACATAATTATATTTATTTTAAATCATTTTCATTGAATTATACTTTCATGTAAATCCATAAATTATTATAACTTTGAAAATACTTTATGAAAGAGTATATAAGAAATATTCTTTTACTAAACTAACATTTTTAATTACATTTACAAATTTTGGATATATTATTTATAATCCTAATTAATATATTAAAATTCATTAATTTATTCTTTATATAAATATTTTAATACATAAAAGTTATTTTTAAAATTTATAAGATATGCTAATATAGTGATAAAATCATTAAAATATTAATTTCGGTAAAAACAGTATTTTTCAATAAAAAATAAAGAGTTTTATATTCTTTTTCCAAAATTCATACTTTGTAAAAATTCATGATTGAAGAGAATAATTGAATTTTTTTATCAAATATTAATATTAATAATTTGAAATTCCTTTTTTCAAATATATAATATAAAAGAAATAGTTCTTTTTAAAATGAAGTCCTATTCAATATTAACTATTGTTATAATTTTATTAGCAAGAGGTAATGGATTTTAATGGTTACCAATATTATCAATATAAAATATTTTTCTAATAATGTCCTTAAAATTTTGTTTGGCTTCATTTTAATTGGGAGTGATATTTCATGTAAGTTTTTTATCACAATACTTATTTAATAAAGAAGACCTCAGGTCTTTACATTCTACATATTTAAAAAACTTCATCCCTGAAATTTTCATTAAATATTAGAAAATGATTTAGTGTAATTTTCCCCCATCATATCCTTAGGTTCTGACATATCCTCCATGTACTTGTGATTTGTCTATAATAACTTGACCATAAGAGTTGCCTTTTTCCACAACACCTTATCTATTAGATCAATGATATTCATGATTTTTTCTTCATAGGAGAGGTCATCATACAGTGTAATGGATTTTAATATTAGTACAAGTGTGGTATATGGTATATAATTCCTCTAAAACGATACATGAAAAAAGTTATTCACATTGGAGTGGTGAGGATGGAGTGATATGTGATAATATATAACATGGATACGATCAAGGATCTAAAAATGACTGATGTAGCTAGTGCTATGCTTTCCTTTATTCCAAAATATCATGACCCAATTCCATTGATTTATTCAAATAAATACATTTTTACCAACTTGAAACACTAGATATCGGTGATGATTATCTATATATATCTTCAATAATATTTTTGTCACTTTCATATACCATTTAATGGTATGAACATTCTTCATCATTTTTTGAAAAGGTTGGGACATATTACTTTCCTCTCTCCAACATCATCCCAGTATATTAGAGTCCTATATCTATTCTTATATAGTGCATTATATGGTTCCATATGAATTTTATAATGGAAACTACAGTTATATGAGAAATATAATTGGTGGAGATTTTGATCCTAGAATACTTGGAAATCCATCGAAAAATATCTAAACATATCATTTAGAGTTTGAATTATCCTATCAGATTGACCATTTATCTGAGGTTTGATATATAGTTTTAAATCTCAAATCTGTCTGTAATTCTTTATGATGACTTTAGAAGAACCTTAATGTAATCCATATATCCTAATATGAAACAATGTATTGTTTTACTCTATGAAGGCTTACCACTTCCCTTATAAATATCTTGGCATGTTGGTCAAGGGAGACATCTTCATTGATAAAAGTATAATGAACTTACTTTATAAGGTGATAGACTATATCCTATAAGGAATTGGGACTATTAAATGTTATTAGGAGTCCTAAAATGATATTCTTGGTGATCTATTCACATTTAAGTAAAGGTATGGGTAATGGTTGAATCAACACTTTAGTATTTTTACATTCTACCTTAAAATTATAATATATCAATCATTAAAATATATACACCATGAATTCCAGATTCATATTATCTCAAAAATTATTTTTAATAAACTTATTATATATCTTTTTGGATCTAGGAAGGATAATTAAGGATGAGCTATGTGAATCATTCAAAATCACCCTCACTAGTTTTTTTATAGAAGGTATAGATAACTTGGTTTCAATACTTATAACTCTAACTTTATCAAAGTTGAACACTAAAATATTTTCATCCTTTTTTTCGCTATACATAAACATTGTGGGATAATTTAGTCTTCTTGTGAATGGATGGTTGGGATGTTTTTTGGTTATGATATGACTTATTTCCACCGATTATAACATTAATATTCAATCATATACAGATCAATGGGTATTGGGTCTTTTACAAAACTCATCATAGTTATAGTAGTATGATATTTTCTACTCAGAGCATCATCCAACTTATTTTCCTTTCTAGGGTAATAATGTATTGAGTAGTTATAATATTTGATAAAATATAGCTATATCCTTTGGATCATGTTTAGATACTCACATTTGAAGAGATATTTCATGCTCCTATGATCATTGTATATATCAATCCTCTCACCATAAATGTAATTACACAAAAATATCAAATAAAATATCACTACCACTAATTCCAAATCATACATTAAATAATTGTTATCAAGAGTTTTTAATTAGTGAGTGGGAGAAAAAAATACCTTTTCTTTATTCATGAGAACGCATCCCAAGCCTTTTAGTACTGAATCTTAGTAAATTAAAAACCCTTCACTAATACATGATAATATTAGAATAGGTGCAACAAATATCCTTTAATTAAGAACGTAAATGATTTCCTCACATTCTTTTATCCAGATGAACTTGAATACTTTCCATGTTAACATGATTAATGGTTTTGATATAAATGATAAATTAATCAAAAAGCATTAGTAATATCTATCTAACACAATAATAATATTTATTTCATTCACATTATTTTTTGATGTATATTTTTCAATAAATGGAATCAATTATGGTTCGATAAATATACCATTTCTTCTGATGACATAAACCATGAAAGATATATTTTTAAATCCATAATTTATATTTGTTGAGTTTTGAATATAGTATATCCATTATATGGTCTTCAACATAATCATTTAGTGGTATTAATGATATTAGCTTCTTTTGGAATATGTACGTATATCATCTATAAAGACAATAATAAATTGATCTATGTAATCTATAAAAAATATTTATATAAGGCCCATGAATAAAATAGGGAAATTGTTAATTATAAAGAAAATAAATATAATATAATAGTTTCTATAAATTTTCTAAAATGTTGTCATTAAAATATCCTCCCTTTTTAACCTTTTATGATGATATCCAGACCGATGTTGAATCATTGGGAAGAAATGTGCTCATATGAGTAAATCAAACAGGTCATTAATATGTAGAATATGATAATTTTTATCATGATTTTTTAAAACTCATGATAATTGATTAAAATACACATTGATACATCCTTTTACTTTACAAGGAGGACCAATTCACTCCATGGATATGTATTAGTTCATATGTAACCTTGAAACTATTCTCATTTAATTTATTTTTTGACTTATCTAGTTCAATAGAATCCATTCTATAGGGATTATTTGAGATAAAATAGACCAAGGGATGATTCTGATTTAGAACCCAACCTCATGTTTTAGGGGTTGATCTATAAATTCATCAAGAAATATATCATCATAATCTAGCATAATGGGAATATTCTCAATGTTTAATTCCTACTGAATAATTAATGCTAAGAACCCTGAAATGTTGGGTTTCAAGACTCTTATTATAGAATATCCATCCAAACAAGTTGTATGATAATACTTGAATTGATACATGATTAATGGAAGATTATGTATATTAAAGAATATTTCTATTTCTCAAAACTTTAAAAGAAAATTATATAAATAATTCAAGTCTATACCCACAAAAATATTTTAAATTCAACTATAGAGAGAATAATGAGACTTTTTGATGTATCTCCCACTAATATTGATTATAGAAGATTTTTACACCTTAGTTTCATTTAGAGTTCTAACTGATATTTTATTAAATAGACTGATATTCAATGTTTTAGGTGGGGAATCTATCTTATTTTAAAACATATAATATTTAAAATAATTAGAGGAATGAGAATCATATACAAAATTAATTGTTCAAGAGTGGAAAATGAGTATTCCACTCACTGCGTTGTTATTTTTTAACTCCTCTGGAGTAGTTATTGTATATGTATTACCCTTCTTCTTTGGTTTTTGAGATTGTTGTTGCATATTCCCTTCAATTAAATTAGAGTTAAGCCATTGATTTTCATAATTCACTCTTTACTAAAATTTTAAGAATTTAAGAGTGGATGGATCATTAGTTAGGTCCTTCTCTGCTGTTATTTTATTCATCCAATTTCCATTGCTTGATCTACAATAAGAATGGTGGAATTATTTAACATACTTGTAAAAATTCCCAAAACCATTATGTAAAAAAAACATGTGTTTCCTTCCACGTATTTTAGATTTGGTTAATTGAACTTTCTTACCCACATGACACTCTTCATTAGGGATTTTGTGATAATCTATCTCTATTTACCTTTCTCCAAAATCACACGGGTCTCTGTATTCCATTTCAACCTTAAGCGCACACTAAAAGATTCATATTAGCCTTTAAATTACCTTATTGATATTGTATATAAAATAATAGGTTTTAAGACACTAAATAATTGATTAATATTCTTTTCATTTATATAGATATATTCTCATGCATACCATTTGAGTACTGTGATGTTTTCATTAAGATCTAGCAAAATTCCCTTTTTTTTGTTTTGTTTCAAGGGGTTTTCATAATATATTTTTAAAAATAGTTGAAGGGAAATATGCAGTGAAGAATATTCACTTAAACCCCCACTTCATGGAATCAAATTCCTCCCATTTCATTATATTCTTAACGGTATTCCAATATTGGTTATCCACACCTTCTAGAAGACATAAATACAAAATGAACTTCACATGCTCTAAGTACTAAATGGAAGAAAATATATTTTTCATCAAATCAATAAATTTTATAGTAATAAATGGGTTTGATGGCCCATTAATAGACGATGGATATATATTCATAATATATTCAGTATAAATATACTCACTTTTTGGTGATTTTGGGATATCCACATTAATTGTGTTATTATTAATAACCTGAGAGAGTTAACTGAGAATTTACATGGGATTTTGACCAATAGTTCCAAAATAATTTTGAAAATGACTACCTTTCCCATTGTTCCAATATATATCATGGTTATTTCTTATTCTATCCTTATCCTTGATAAAGGATAGTTATTGAGGAGGAAACGTAAATTTATAAATGTATAAAGTCTAAAACTATTATCACAATATAAATAACTCAAAAATAATAATATATTCTTATTTAATAATTACCTAAGTTTTAATATAGGTTATTTTTTATAATTTCCCAACTTTATTTTCTTAAAACACTTCAATAAAAATGGAAAATAAATCCTTTATAACAGTTGATGAAGAAAATATGAATAAACCTATGCATATCCCCCGAGAGTGTGAAACCCAGTTCTTGGTAAGGGTCCATTAACTATGAACATTAATCATAGATATGATATCCTCATAAAAGTATTTTTAGGGTTATTACACATTGATTAATATATTCTAAAAATGTTTGATATTATATTATTTGAGATATGGATTTATTTATAGGACAATCACTCTATATTATTTAACATAAATTAGTGTTTTATCATATATATATATATATATATAGTCTTATCCTAAGGGTTCTCACTAATGTTTTCTCATTATCATATTTAAATTAATGAAACATAGATTTGATACAAACTGAAATGAAATAATATAAACACACACAATAAATAAAATGATAACATTATTTAATTGTTACAACCACAAATAGTTTCACAATCCAAGAACCTAAAGGTTTAGTGTCTTGGGGACTAGAAACATAAAAATAATTATTTCACAAACTATAAAAATCTCTCTGTAAACTAAATACATTCATATAAATCCCATGGGACATAATCCTAACCAAAATTCTGGGAAGGAAATTAAAAAAATGGATGATATGAAATGATCAGTAAGGGATAACATATAAAAGACAATAATGGTTAGATCACAATCACATGGTAAATTCAAAGTAAGGAAAAAAATATCTGATTCAAAAAGAACATAAAAATCACTTTTAAATATTAACAATACAGGTAAGTATAAAATCTCAAATTACAAAAAATTTATCATGTAATGAGAAAATAAAATATGAAGTGTATAAAATCCAACATAAACTTTGGAAATAAGGTGGCAAAATATAAAAAAAATAATTTATAATATTTTTGAACTAGGATACTCATCGAATCAATCACTCATAAAATTGAGATCAGAGCTAATAGAAATCAGACTCAATGTTTTAAAACATAGAAACATGATAAGTTGTTCCAAAAACATTTTTGTATCTTAATATAAAAGAATTTACCCAATGAATTGTTTGTTGATGTAGGTTCCACCAATATCATTATCCTTATACTTATGTGCCACTTGGGAAAATTTACAACTTCATAAAATAGAAAATTGAAAGAAAAATGGGTTTCATGCAATTTTCAAATAACTATATAAAGAACACCTGAAAAAAAGGGTTTAAAAAAATTTCCAAAAGGGAACCATTGAATTTTCATAAGGCTCCCATTAAATTTTATGAGTTTTATAAAACATCTAAGAAACAATATAAGTTTAATAGATTGGCACTAAAAACTTGATCACCCAAAATAATCACATAATAAAATAATAACATAGGTTGGAACATTAAACATAACTCCATTAGATATATTTCTTTTGAATATAACGGAACCAAAATCATAAAATATCTTACGGAAAACATTTTTAATTCATTGTTGTAAATGGAATGGTTATCATTCTCTTATAAAAATGTATCCACTAATTTTAAGAATAAATAAAAAGAAAAAACTTCTTGAAAAAGAATTTGGTTCAAATGATATTTTCCCCATAATAAAAATATATAAAATACTTTAAAATTCAATGTATTGTAAAAACAAAGTTCAAATAAGAAAATGTATAACTCAAAGAAAGAAGTTTGAGTTACAAAGTAACATACATTTACCCCTGATTTATAGGGAAGAGATTTAACCTCATATATCATAAATATAAACATCATAGTTTCCAAATTCATAACCATATTCATATATACATCCACTTATACTCTTCATTAATAATACTTATATTAATGTGTTATATTTTTTAAATAAATTTTCAACATCTAGTGTAAATACTGTTGACTGTTTTGATCATGGTTTGTAAAAGCATAGTCGATCTTAATTTTTATCAAAAATATTATCATTTAAAAATCATTAAATGTACTGAAATAGAATTTTTATAAATATGTGTAATGATATATTACCATTAAAAAAGACATCAAGTTATGTTTCATGAAAATGGAAATAGTAATGAACTAGTTTTGGGTTATTTTCCGATATTAATAGATTACATTATATCGATCATTAATTTTTGTGTTATTCAAAATGATCATATTAATGATATATATTAATGATATATATTTATCATATATAATCATCCTCTATAAACTAAAATCATCCATTTTTATGTGATGGAAAACAAAACATGTTTATTGATGGAGGTAATAGTATATATAACACATGATTAGTGTTTACATTACTCAATAAATTTGAGGACTAAAGGTAGATTGTAAGATATAATTTGAAAATCAAAAATAAAATTTTAAATACTAATTTAATCAAAAATACAAAATTAATTCTATCCATGAGGTGTTGTGTTGAAAAACTAAAGGTGTTACTTGTTGGAGGAAGTGATCCACACAGAAACACTAACGACAAACCTTGTTTTTCATAGTAGATATAGGGAAAATAATGGTTTTACCATTATTAAAATAACATATAAACACACTAAATATATTTATTTTCTTATTATAATATGTTTATGCTTTGTTTATAATTTAAATAATAAGAAATAATGGTTATGAAAAATGTGATACATATATTGTGTCCATGAACATCCACTTTATAAAGACATAAGATTAGATATAAATGGGATAAATTATGGTGAATATGGTAAATAGCTCATATAAAGTAATTAAAGGAGAGGAAATATGTGTTCTCTCTTATAAGTTTACTAATAGGAGAAGATTATTGAATGAGTGGAGGTCATGTATTTTAGGAAGAGAAGAAAATAAAACTTTTGGAAACAATTGTCATTTTTCAATAACGCCATGAAACTTGTCAAGGATAAATGGATCAAAACAAAAAAAATTGACTTTATGACATGATAATGTCAAAACCCATCTAAAATAATTATTTAAAATCGTGTTCTTAAATTTTTTTGGTATATTTCATCATTGTAAAATACTTTTTACCATTTCTTTACTAGGGTAACAATTTTTTAACCCCATTGACTTATTTTGATAAATAAAATTAAATGTAAATATATTACATAATTTTAATTTTCAAAATAATTCTACTATATACCATTTATAAATTTTTTAAAATTTAGTTTTGAGACAAACACACTTAATCATATAAAAACTATTATTAGAAGAATGTTGTTTTTCATATTTAAAGTTTTTATAAGATAAAATCATCATCATTACTATTTATAAAAACATAAATTGATATGTTATAAAATTAATGCAATTTATGGTTCATTCATGGAAATCTACAAAAAAAATATCAATACGAATAATTCCTCTTTTGAAGATAATTCTAAAAATGTTTTTTATTAAATTTTCATTTTTTTATTTTAAAAATGTTGTCAATAGTATTTTTAAGCCCAAATAATATATTAAAATGAATAATTTTATTCCTTAAATAATTTTTTTAGTTAAATGGTTTTTTAATTTTATTAGATATTCTTTTATAGTGATAAAATCAAAAATTAAATTTTCAAGAAAACCGTATATTTTGACCAAAAAATAAAGTTTTTCAGAAAATAATTCAATAATAAATACTAGGTAAATTTTCAAGAGATATGTTAAAAAATAATTTTTTTTGATCAAAATTACATATTGAAATTTTTAAGATCTGTTTTTAATAAAATTATAATATAAATCAAATATTTTTTTGGAAATTAACTTTTTTTTATATTAAATCTTATTAATTATTTATTAGATAAAGGAAATATAATTTAATGGGTAACTATGTTTTTTTATTATATATTTACCAAAATTATCCTTCTAATTTGATGTGGTTCATTTATGTTTTGTTTTTTATGTAACAAAATTTATCAATCACATTATTTATTTAAAGAAGAAAAACTCAGGCTGTTACTACCATCAAACAAATATGAGCCTTTGGTGGATATTCTAGTAACACCAATATTTGAGTAACAAGGATGAGATGGATTTATAAACCCTTTAAATAATTTTATTTTATGTCTAAAATTTTCATAACTCTTCATGAAATCCTCCCTATGTATTTTCCAGGTTTATTCTTGTTCAGGAATCATGAACTTCCATCATTACTTTTCTTATTAGATAAAATGGGATGATAAAAATTAGAAAATAGATAAGTATATTTATTTTCATATTGATGTAACATTATATCAAACTACAACTAATATTGATATATGATGAGAAAACCTTCCTTCACTTGTGAATCCTTGTTCTTAGGTGTGGAATCCTTGTTTACAACAAAATTGAGTTTATTGTTTCTTTTACATTAGATTTCATAGGTCTTTTTTTGTTGTGGATAATAAGGCATACATATGATGGAAATTTGAAAAAATTTATTACACCATTCACACATCTCTACATCATCTTTTAGTTTTATATTCTTAAGAATATTTTCATACTCATCACAAGGATTTTCAATAACTGTACCAATTCAGCCATCTGTTTTATAAATTGGTACCATTATTCGTTAAAGCCTAATAGCTCAATTAATGAAGTTAATTTCCATATTAAATGGTATGTGGTGTGACCTTTATTACTAAAATACATTATTTTCTTCCCTATTTGTTTCAAATTCTATTAATCTTTCTGCATTTCTTTCTTGGGATAAATTGTTTTCAATTTTTTAAAACCAAGGAAGAGTCACCCTTTTTGTTCACCTACCAATATTCTAGTTTTGATTCCATTTTCCATTGAATATTTTTATGATATCTAATTTAAATTTAATAATAGTAATAATAGCTATAAAAACCTTTGATTTACATTTTTCTAAGTTATTTATATTTTCATATCCATTCTTCAATGATAAATCCCTCTTCTTTTATGAGGGCTGATTATTTTTTGTAGGTTTATTTCATTCAAATAATATCCACACCTTGTTTTTTGTAATATAGAACTTATAATGTTAGAAATATTATAAAAATAATTTCTTGTCATATCCATAAATGTCTTCTAAGAATAATATCTACCAAAAAGTTTTTTTTCTCTTCACTTCATGTGAAATCTGTCTAGATTTTCTAGATTGCATGATTTATTGATTACAGGATGAGACCATAACCTTTTTGGATTACTTTAGAGATAAAATTTTCTTAGTTATGTAAAAATTTTACCTTTATTTATTTGTGGATATCAAAAAAAATTATCCATCAATTATTATATATATTTTAACATTAGTTCTATACATCCAAAAAATTTAACTTTACAATAGGAAACTACATGTAATATGTGGGTTACCATTATTCCAAGTTCATGAGGTAGATATTTGTTTAGATAATATCAGTTAGAGTGATCCAACATTTGGAGCCCTGTTTATGTGGGCATTAAATTTTAGTTTTTTTTGAAACACCCTTATTCTCAAAAAATTATAATGTTATAGATTTGGATTCTTCTATATTTTTTAACATGACTTCAAACTCAAGGAACATCATATTGATGGTGTATTTATAATCATCCAATCACCTAATCCTTTCATCCAAATCATTCTTCAACAACTATAACTATCCCACACACATTCCACTAGTGTATTATATCTTTTTTCAATCTATTTCACTCTATTTCCCTTTTTTATTTAATTGATTATTTTTGAAATCCATTGGTAATTTCTAATATTTTACAATATCAAAGAATACTTCTTTAACCAAATTCATAAACTATTCATTATTACCTAAGTATATTTTTAATTATTCATTAATTTGGTGAAATTATTCATTTTTTATATAGTAATTTATTATTAGGCCCTCATAGGCTTTGTGAGTGTTCTGTAGATAGTCATCTCCCTTTTTAATTCTTTTTCTATTAAGTCGACTTCTTATTCCATCAATAAATTATTATCATCCAGTACCTTAATACTTGAGAACAAATATACAAATAATTATTTAGGAAAAATTCTCATGTAATCCTTATGTATAAAATAAAATTCACTGACTGAATCATTAAACTCATCTTCTTCACCACTTGAGATTTCAACACTAGAAGAATTGTGATCAATAGAATTTTCTATCAACTAATCACCTTTAAGACTAATATTAGTAAATGAGTTTTAATCTTACTTCATCAAAAAAATCATCTTAATATTATAGTCTATTTATTATGTATATTTCTTAAGGACTCTTTTTATACCTATTTATATATTCTAGCTAGAATAAAAGTTGGTTCTTCCTTTGGAGGCACTTCACTAGACATATGAAAATTGTACATTATATATATCAGATAAAAAACATGAATAAAAATTTATAATTCTAAAGTTTCATTTTTCTCTGATAAATAATATAAAAATAAAAATGTTTCAATCAAAGAAAATATAGACTATGATTCCAATTCATGATCTTAGTTGACTTTGTAAACACACCTAATAGGGGAGTGACTGAGGTGTTGAGCGATTTTACTAAACAAATTCTTATTTCAAAATTAACCCCCATTGATTTTCAATATCTAGAACCTGTTAATATGTAATTATATATCTTTGTATTTAACCCTATAATAAACTTATATTCATTAAATTCCCTAAAAGTAAAAATTGTAAAAGTAATTTAATATGGTTCAACACCAAAATGGGAAACCTACTCTTTACCGTGTTAAATCCCATTGAGTCATGGATTCTATACTATAATAAAATTAAAAATTAAAATGGATGGATATAGATAATCCTAAAAAATACATAAAACAAATTACACATTTATGGTCAGAATATTACACATGTGACATTTGTTTCTCCCAAAATATCTTTATAATCACAACTCGTGAGTTTCTTTTTATCTTCTTGATCTTATTGTATTTCATCTCTATACACTATGTGTCTCTGAACCAATAATATCATATATATTTTTTCCCATAATAATAACTTTAACTATAAAATTTCCTTATAAAAAATATAATGTAACTCAGCCTTTGAAAATTTCTATAGCTTCCAATACTTCATAGAATCAATTGTTGGACTTCTCAACTTACTCCATAAGAACATAAACCATAATATATTCTGCATAACTTTTATTTACTTTTCCAGAGTCACATAAATTGGTTATATTAACAGGATCAAAAGATTATTCTCTTTCTCACTCAGCTCCTTCTCACTATATCATATATTGGCCTCCTCTTACTTTATCTTTGAGAGAACACTTCTCTCACCTTCCCTCAGTTTTCGCTTATGTGCAGTCACACCGCCTATAAAGTCTAACTTTATTTTTTTTATTTTCATCATGTTATACTAAAACTCATGTTCATATATAGATATATTAAATTAATTATTTAATTTGAAATTACCACAATCTTGATATAGATAATACAAAATAGATAGGAGTGGAAAATCACCACAATATAACTCCTTATTCACATTTCAATGATTCCATGCACATTGATTTTTTATCTCATAGATAATTCAAAAAATAAATTCATTAAATTCTTCTCATTTTGAAAAATGGATAAATAAAATAATTTTTTATTCTTATCCATCAATGACTTATTTATCATCATCAAATAAAATTATCTCTACCAAAATCCATACATTATAAATCCGTATAGATTTATGAAATATATACAAATATCATATATGTTGTGTTAAATTACTCTTTAATTTCATGATCTATAGAGTATAGAAGTTTTTTTACTTTTCTATAATGGGGAAAATCCAAAACATACATCTTATTTACACACAAACACTCAAAAATACTCCTGTCAATATAATACTAGATTTAATAAATTGCAGGTCATGCCTTTATGTGTCAACATTTGTATTATTCATCAAAAACAATTATTTAATTTTTTGAATTAATAAATACTTGTAGAAAAACAAATACTTTATTATTCCTAAAAAATATATAATATTTGATTTAATAAGATTCATGATGTCATTACCACTTAATAGCAACATCAACATCATTTGATTTTTCTTTCTTTGAATTAAAAAATTCCTGAAACTCTATTTTACTTTTATCTTCCATTTTCATGGATGATGTTCATATTTTATTTCATACCAATGTTGTATCATAAACTAATTAAGGTTATTGTGATTTTTATATCCTTAGTAAATACATTGGGAATGATCTTAACATATTTAATCTTCATTATATATGAAATATGGATAGTTGATTTTTCATGAAGAAGAACAAATTTTTTTTCATTTTTCTTGATTCATTAAACAAAAAAATTACAAGAATTTCATTTTTAAGGCCTTATTATGAATACTAATAATCAAAGAAATATGCATTATTCTCCCCTCCTTTATCAAATTTTAGATTTAAAAAGGCATACAATGCACTTACAAATATTATGTAAAGTCTTATGATAAAGACTTTTGTTGAAACCAATGATTTAAGATCACATATTTTTCAATATTCATGGACATAAAATTCTTATGATGGGTATGAAATCCATATAATGAATTGTTTCAGTTAAAAAATAATTATGATGAATAAAGTCATATGATAGTTCTCCTAGAATTATGATCACCTCAATGTTTTATAGTTAACACTATAAGTCTTACATTCCATATCAATGAATTCATATCTGTATGAAAAAAATACATTTATGAATTTTACATTAATTATGACTTCCAAATGTAGTATTAATATAAAAATATCGAAATATAATTTCATATGTTTAGGTATTCACTAACATCTTCAAATTATCTTGGAACTTCATCCCAAGTTATTTGAATTGTTAAAATAATTAGAAAGTCCATTAAACACACATCAAAAGTGATGAAACATATAGGATATTCATATTATAATATTTTAATTAATATATATCATATTAGGTATATATCCTTTTAAACAAATATTAATAAATTACTATTCACATCATCCTTCATCCAAGATTGTAGAAACCTGATTGTAGGAATGATCATGCTTTGTAATCCTTATAATATTTATCCATTAGGATACATCTACTCCCCAATTTGATTCATATAAAAAAATTATACTCACAAACATTACGGATATCTAGCCATAGCTGTAGAATCCAACTTATCTACTTTCATCTCCGTTATTATGCCTTTTTAATATAAGGTTTATTAATAAACTAAAAACCTGATAGATGATAAAATTATCTAGTACATGTAGAGTTGGTGGTTCCCTCTCTGCTTTTAAACTATCGAACTGTCCATTGCTGATAGTTATCCCCCATTTATTGGAAATTTTATTTAACATAATAAAAATATCAATAATAATCACATTAGATAACCACTGCTAAAAGTGATCATTACATGTGTTTATGGAAATTATTATCTTCCACTTGCATTGGGTGGATCCTTTCTATATCACCCAAGATTTATCCTTTTCATTATCACATTTATAATCATAATTGATAGAAAATACAATAAAAAAATTTGTGTACATTAGTTTATAAATATTATTTTTGACCCAAAGGAACATTATATATGTGTGTTTTCATGTGATTCTCATTTAATAATTATTTTTAATTAAATGAATTATTTATTAATTAAATAATTAGTATCTTCAAAAATAGGCTATCTATTATCATCGTATAAATTGAAATACATTTGATGAATTTAATTATGTAAATTGATTATTTTTATTTAGTAATTTCTTTATCAATATGATTAGAAGTCATACTGGTGTGTTGACACATTTATTTTTTTAATATGATTATAAACGGGAGTGTTAATTATTATAAAATCATTTCACAAAATAAACATACTGATGAAAGTCATTTAAAATTGGCGAAGAATGGGTTTTATAATGAAGTGTATATATAGGGAGAGAATAAGAATACTTATCCCATGAGAAAGACTGTGACTTTTATGAGTAAATATATTATTAAGATAAATCTTGAAATGGTTTATAATAATGAATAGAGGATTTCACATCTGGTAATGATGGTGTCTTATATTGTATATTTTTTTCACTACATCCGTTTATAATTAGGGAATATTTTAGGCCTCAATGAGCTAAAGAGTGGATGCTTTTTTTATTGATGCACCAGAGTGGTTCAAAGTGATTCTTGAAATAATTATGCATGAAATAACATCCTCAAATTATCAGGCTATTATGGTCTGGGAAAAGATTCATAAGAGACAAACATGCGATTATTTGTATAATCTCTTTATTATTATCTACATATAAATGATATAGATGGATAACGACTAGGATTTCATGTAGTTGAAGAAGGGTGACATGTATGTTGTTGTTTATACCACACAATTTATATATATTCATTATTTTTCTCAGATCATAGGCGGTGTTGAGACATTATAGATTATCATTTTTTGTATGGGTTTAGGATGGAGATAATTTTACGGTTTTGAATCATTTATCGATTGATATTTATGTAAGTGTTGAATAAATATATAATATTGGAGAAGGTTTCTGAAGAAACAATGAGGCCTTTAGTAGGAGCTTGTGGATCTAAAGGTAATAATAAGTGAAATTTGGGTCAGTATGATATGGTTAATGAGTGGAAATTATTCAACAGGAACTGTTATTATTCACTTTTTTCCATGTAAAAATAATAATTTGAGTGCTACAAGTGTAGAAAAAAGTGTATACTTAGATTTTTTTGACTAAATGAATCAAGGGAGTGTCATTATTTTAGAAAAATTGGATATCATAAGATTTTTATTAGAATGGATATCAGATTGGAAGAGGTTGTGATTTAGCTTACACTAAAGAATATCATGCATAATCTAGTACATTATATAAGATATAATGGCCCGGACCTCTCTGATCCATTACATTGTGAAAATGAGGTTTTGGAGGTGTTCTGGGAGGTCAAGGCGACTTTTCCCCAACACTTTCCCAAATTCCCAGTTCTGTGAACAGTGTTTTTAGTTTTATAAATAGTATTCGTAGGTGAAAAGTGTTTCTATCGGTGAGGTTCCGTGATCAGTGTTTCTATCGGTGTGGTCTATCGGTAGACTTGTACACTTTTTCCAGTTTTTTGAATAGTATCGGTAGGTGAACAGTGTTTCTATCGGTGAGGTTCAGTGAACAATGTTTCTATCGGTGAGGTTTTATCGGTGACCTTCTATCTGTAGACTTGAATAGTGTTTCTATCGGTGATGTTTTATCAGTGACCTTCTATCGGTAGACATAAACAGTGTTTCTATCAGTGAGGTTCTATCAGTGACCTTCTATCGGTAGACTTGAGTAGTGTTTCTATCATTGAGGTTCTATCGGTGACCTTCTATCGGTAGACTTGTACAGTGTTTCCAGATTTTTAGGTGTTCATAGTGTTTCCAGATCAGTAGGTGTACAATGTTTCCAGAATGGTGAGGTCTATCGGTAACCTCTAATGGTGAGGTGTATCATTAGCCTCTAATGGTGAGGTCTATCAGAAACCTCTAATGGTGAGGTCTATCGGTAACCTATAACGGTGAGTTCTATCAGTAACCTATAATGGTGAGGTCTAAAGGTGACCTTTCCTTTCCTTTTCCAACTTTTGAGTATGTGAACAATGTTTCCAGCTTCCTACAGTTTCTCCCCTTTGCCGTTTCCTTTGACGTAAAATACATTTAATGCCTTATTTTAAGGACTCTAAGACCAATTCAAATGCCATAAATCCTATATTAATTATACCTAAGTCCGAGATGTTTTTACTTGGTCAAACCGCGTGGGTTAATGAGATCCATTTTTAATGGAGAAGTAAGAGGATCTTAAACCATCGCCCCATTAAATCTTCAAAAGGGAAAATATATCGTCATCTCTTGTTCTTCCCCTTTGTTCTCAGCTATGAGATGCCCGTAGGAGTTTCACAATCAAACCCTACTCCTCTGATTGGTTCTGCTCTATTTTGGATGCAACCAAGCTGTGTTGGTCAATAATCCTTATAAGTTATGTTTTATCATCATTACTTTGGGGATCATCTTCTTTTATTTCACCCTTCCATATTATATAATGTAATCTCCAAGATTCTAATGGGGTTTTCATGGGGTTTAGTTGGTACTATCATGCTGTGGCTTCCTCCGGTGGATGTAGTTGTCATGAGAGGAGGATTGTGACCCATTGTATGGATAAAGAACATCAAGAATTGTTGAGGTAGGGGATTCATGGCTTCTATTATTGTTTATGTGCAATCGTAGGGTTAGCATGATTTATCCCTTTGAATCACAATGAAATTGACCTAATTAAATACTTGAACCAGATTAAGAGAATGGGTTTGATCGCATGTGTTGCTTTGTACCATGATAACAGTTTTCCTCTTTATTTTATAGATAGTGTGATATCTATGTATTTCATGTTATCATGTTGTTCTTGATGAATTGGTAAAGAACGTAAAGCTGGAATTAATTGATAATTAATTGGATAAAGATAAAGAGGCATGTGAACAAATCCGGTTGTTGGTGGTGGTGCTTGTTGTTTAAAGGCTTGTCAAGATAATTGCTTAATTAAATTGTGATACCTATGATTGTTTTTTGGTTAGGTTTCCTGTAGTCGGAACCTACCAATAGTGAAATAGTTAACTCAAGAAGGATTAAAGAAAATTTTGTTGATAAAAGTTAATGCCTGATAGGGTTATGAGTTACCCTCTTGCTTGTAAGGCTGAATGCCTTGTGGTTTAGAGCCATGTGTGATCATTATGTATGAAGGCTGAATGCCTTGTTAAAGGGCCAAGATCTCATTTGATGTGATGTTTGATTTCCTACTACTTATGTTGTGATGTGACTCTGAATGGGTGTTGTGATATGTGGAGGCAGGGAGACCTTGTGGTTGTAGCAGTGGATGGCGCCTAGAGTGGCGATATGCATCAGTTTTTGCATGTGGGTGTCAGAGAGGACACCAGGGATGATGGTATGGGGCGGATGTGTTGGCTGAATGTTTGGTGGTTTTATTAGTTTTTTATCTTCTTTACTTTTCCCCACTGCTCAAGGCAACTCGTTTTTCTTACCCTTCTTCCGAAAGAGGTGAAGACATGCGAGGTATTCCACGTGCTTTCCATGTTTATCCTCTCGAGGGAGAATGAGTCTACACTATTGATATAGGCAGCAAAGACTCGACGGGTAGTAGATCAACTCAATGTGGTTTTCCCCTTGTGTTTAGTAGTATAGGATTCTTTTTCTATAAGGCTTGGGAATATGGGAAAGTAATTTTGTAATGAAATATTTGTTATATGGTGATAATCCATAGGGATGGAGATGCTGTATTTTAATGATGAGGTTGTGATCTTTTGAAGTAACATTTTACATTGGGTGTGATGCTAATGATGATTAATGTTAAATTATTCATGGTTAATTAGTTTTTATAGAATTAATTAACGTACTTTGGAATTGATAGAAAGGGAATGATGTAACATTATTATTCTCTTTAAATGGTTGTGTGCTTATATGTTACATAGTCTTAGAAGTGGCAGCCTGAAGTCCAAGAGACGTTAGATGCAGTTGTTTCTATGACTAGGTTATACCTATAGTGTGGTTGTGAGTAATTAGATATTCTGTACTTTTTGTGTTTATATACGCTACTCCACCCTGTCAGTAAGGGAAACTGACACCCCGGGTATTCTGAACCCTAGGGGGTGTTTTCCCCAAAATTCTGGTGGGAGGATGAATGACTGACTACCTCCTTTTGCCCCGCTCTCTTCTCTTGGTATATACTTGTGCTACTAGGAACAGTGGTTAGTTTTCCCCATGTATGTGTGTAGAGGGCTGTAATGGATTGCGGTTATTCACACACATATATTCTGGATATAGTATCCTATGGAATACTACAGGTGTAACATGTATAGGCTGTGATGGCTTGAGGATCCTTACTCAGCATATGGGCTGTGATGTCTTGAAGAATAATACCTGACATATGATACACATTATGCGGGATTTGGTGGCTCCTGGAAACTACCTGGTTTCTTTTGGTTTTGAGGATGGTGTGGTTATTATCCTAGGTGTCTACGGGAAAGCCTTTGTGGTGCAAGACGTGCAGATTGTGGTTCTTAGACCAGGTGTCTACGGGCAAGCCTTTGGAGAGAGATGCACATGACGTATGTCATTGGGGAAAAGCGGGAAACTAGAGGGGAAGTAGTAGCATTTTACCCTTAATATTCTTTATTATATGATATATTTTTGTATGCGTTACTTGGCGAGAGTAGCCATGGTGAGGATGGGAGCATAGTATACCAGTTTAGGTGACGAGTTAGTTTCACTTGTTGTTCACTGTGCTTTGGCATGCTTTCTTTACTTTTGAACGAGATGCTTCTGGGAGGATCCTACTGAGTATAATGTTATACTCCCCCCACGTCTATATAAACTATTTTTCAGGTCACTTGGAGCAGGTTGGAGATCAGACTGGTTACTAATAGCTTGTGGTTGCAGGAGTTGTTCGGGCTTGTAGTTGCTGCTGTCTTTTCCTTTGTTTTGGTTACTTGTAGCTTTCCCTTTCAGTTATAGTACCTTTTCATGAATTTTCATATGTTTACTTGGGTTTCTTTTATATTCAAGTTCTGATTTGGAGTTGATTGGGGTCTATCTTATCTCTCTCTTACACATGTGTTCTAATAGAGGGTAATGCCTCCCATTAGTGTGTTTACTATACCCTCGATTCTAGTCGCCAACCCGAGGCCTACTGGAGGTGGGACTCATGGGTCATTATCTCCCTTCTCATATTGCTGGCCTAGGAGGGGTACACTTTTTGGGGAGGGAGTCATGACAGAGTGGTATTAGAGGAGGTTGACGGATAGAATGGAGTTTGGAGTTAGACACATGTGAGGTTGCATTGGTTGGTAGGGAAACGGTGTCATTGATGTTTAGAAATTGAGGTAAACACTATAGACCAGTTGAGACATAAGAGTTTAGGGCCCCCTATGATATAATATATGGACCTTTAAGTTTACAATGGCTACTAAACAAGGTATTACTAGTTGTAGGGTAGAGACCTAGGAAGGGATCATGCATCATTCTTCTTGTGCCTGTGTTTGAATGGGTAGACCTTGGGATAAGTTAACCTAAAATGAATAAAAGAAATAAATAAATAAATAAATGTTGAGTCTTCCATATTCCAGGATTAGGAGCTCTAACGGTTCGTTATTTTATAGGTATGGATCTAGGCCGACGTCCTCATTAGGATTTTGTAGAAAATGTCCAGCAGGATGTTCCAGCAGATCACCACAGGGTAGAGATTGACGACGATGACACATGGAGGAAGACATTCCAAGAGTTTCAGCGCCAGAGTCTGCAGAAGTACGAGGGCTCTGATTCAGATGTAGTCACGGAAGACTGGTTGGAGGTGTTCGAGATCATCTTCAGTTCGATTCGTGCTCGTAAAGAGCATTGGGTGTCCTTGGTAGTGACGATGCTACGTGGAGCAGCGAGGCAGTGGTGGCTCTTGTTCCTCGGGAATCGTTAGGAGTCAACGATCTCATGGGTGGAGTTCCGAGAAAGGTTTAGTGTCGAGTTTCTTTCTTTGACTACAAAGGCGTCCAGTAGGTAGGAGCTTCTTACCCTTCGATAGGGGAGCTCCAGTGTTCGAGCGTTTGGAAACCATTTCAGAAACCTTTTACGATATGCTTCGGACCTGTTACCAGATGAGGAGGCCAGGGCGAGGAATTTTGAGGAGGCTTTGCATCCAAAGATCCAGACCCATGTCACCCAATTTATGCTGAAGACATATCTTGAGGTACTGGCGAGGGCTGCTGTTATGAATAGGTCTTTTTCCAGGACCGGATCATCATGAGAGGGGAATCGACGTGATTCCTCACGAAGCAGAGCTGTGGTCCGTTGTTCCCGGTTTTCAGGGAAGAAGAGTTTCCGTTCAGCCGGGGGTAGGTCCCCGCCCTTCAAATCCTGTTTCTCTGGAGGCACCAACTCTTAGGCCTATGTCAATGGATCATGTGTCTATTTTTCTTGTGGTGGTCATGGCCATCAACAACGGGAGTGCCCGAACTTTTAGAGCGGTCATCGTGCACCAGTCACTACGCTCCAGGTTCCTCTGTTGAGGCAGTTTCTGCCGAGGAAGCAGCATCCAGTATCACCAGCATTAGATCACTAGAGGGGAGATGGGGAAGGTAGAGGACATCCCCATGATGCTCCCCATCTTCATAGAGAAGAGTGCGACCGTGTTGGTGGTTATAATCAGGGTCAAATTGATGCTCTAGCGTTGGCAGTACCTGGCGGGCCAGATGTTGTTCGTGGTACCCATGGCTTGTTTTCTACCATGGTGTATTCCTTGTTTGACTTAGGAGCGACACACTCCTTCATATCACTTACCCTAGTCCATGAATTGGGACTTGAGGTAGAGAGGATTCTAGTTCCCTTGGCATTGACTATTCCAGTTGGAGGACGAGCTGACTTGTTTGAAGTATGTAGAGAATGTGAGCTAGTGTTGGGGCAACACCGCTATTGGGGAGATTTCTTTTGTTTACGAATACAACCATATGATGTCATCCTCTATATGGATTGGTTGTATTCGGTGTAGGCTATCATGGATTGCTTCTATAATAAGGTCATCTCTATTGGTACAGATGGAGAGAAAGTGTTGTTTGTTGGTGAGCGAGATCCTCAGATGGGTCATAGGGGCATTCCATACTTATCATCCATGATGGCTGAGTCGATGCTAAGTTCATAAGAGGTTCAGTAGTTGGTGTTTCCTAGGGTCGTAGAGGAGTACCCTGATGTCATTCCAGAAGAGGTTGTAGCATTACCTCCTCGACGAGAGATCGAGTTTGGGATCAAGCTACATCCAGGAGCTTCTCTTATCTCTAAGTCTCCATATTTGATGGACCCTTCTGAGTTGCGAGAGCTACCTATATAGCTTGATGGTATGTTGCATTGCGGTTTTGTTTGGACAAGTGTGTCACCAGGGGGTGAACCCATTTTGTTCGTGAAGAAGGCCGGTGGTAGTTTGCGGTTGTGTGTCGATTATCATTGCTTAAACAAAGTGAAAATAAATAATCGCTATCCTATTCCACAGATCAATGACATATTTGATCAAATGAAGGGTGAAAGTTGATTCCCAATGATTGACTTGCGGTCAGGATATCATCAGATGCGTGTGAAAGATGAGGATATTCTGAAGACTACTTTCCATTGTCGTCATGGGAATTATGAATTCATTGTAATGCCATTCGGCATGACGAATGATCCGGCTGTGTTCAGGGGATTTATGAATGCTGTGTTCCGTGAGTTCCTATACAGGATTGTGGTATTTTTCATTGACGACATCCTTGTGTACTCCACATCTGAAGAGCATCATGCAAATCATCTACGATCCATTTTGGGAGTTCTTTGTTGACATCCGCTATTTGGGAAGTTGTCTAAGTTTGAGTTTTGGGCTCGAGAAGTCCTTTTCTTAGGGTATGTTGTGTCCCCACAGGGAGTAGCTATGGATCCCGCGAACATAGAAGCAGTGGTGTCTTGGGTATCCCCTATGATAGTGTCATAGATGAGAAGATTCCTTAGTCTCACATGCTATTAAAGGAGTTTTGTAGCCATTTCTCTTGAGTTGTGACCCCTCTAATAGCATTGACTAGGAAAGATCAGGCATTCATATGGACTGATCAGTGTCAGGAAACTTTCAAGTATCTCAAGAAGAATTTGGTGAGTGCTCTAGTTCTTTGTCTTCCAGCTGAGGGAGTTCAGTTTGATGTGTTCTATGATTCTTCACATATGGAGTTAGGCTGTGTTATCATGCAGTAGAAGTTAGTTGTTTCTTATGGGTCTCGGCAGTTGCATCCCCACGAACGCAACTATTCCACTCACGATCTTGAGTTGGCATCTGTGGTGTTTTCACTAAAGTTGTGGAGACACTACCTCATTGGTGAGAACTTTGTGGTTTTCACCCATCATAAGAGTTTGAGGTATGTTTTCCCTCATTGGGACTTGAACTTGTGACAATGTTGGTGGATGGTGTTCATGCAGGAATATGACATTGAAAAATTGTATACACCTGGAAAAGGGAATTTGGTAGCTGCTGCACTGATCCGAAAGTCACATAGTGTTGCTGTGCGTGAATCTGGTTATTCTGGGAGAGGAATGGAAGAACTGTCAGTGTTACATCTTGATATGGGAGAAGTTTGGGGTAGAGGATGTCTTTTTTAGATGACAGTACAGTCATCCCTGGTGCATAATGTGGAAGAGTCCCTGTTGGGAGATCTAGAGGTGGAGGATTGGAGAGACCGAGTTGTTTGTGGTAAGGCCCCTGAAGTTTGGTCGGAGGAAAAACAACACCTAGTGTTGTATCAGGGAAGGATTTTTGTTCCCCTGGAGATTCATGAGAAGGTTCACAGAGAGTTCCACAGTTCGCCTTTAGTAGTACATCCTGGTGTGACAAAGATGTACCGATCCTTGCGGAGTAAGTTTTGGTGGCCTGGGCTGAAGCGTGTAGTTGTGTAGTTTGTGTCTCAATGTTTAGACTTCCAGAGGGTGAAGGTCGAACACCATGTTCTTGGTGGTACTCTCCAACCATTCATCATAATAACATTAGATATTTATTCCAAAGAACCAAGGGAAAAGGGACATAGGCAGGCCCAACTTAGACCTAGGGGGTCGAAAGCAGTGAAGACCAAGGGCATCCCCTCATATCAGATTCACCCCCTCGGGTTTGAAGCTAGAGAATCTATTACAATAGGAGACATTGGATCCTTGGGCGGCCAAGGAGGCAAGAAGATCTGCAACCTTGTTCCCCTCCCTCCAAGTGTGGGAAACACTTGTATTGCTGTTGATGAGGGTTCTACACCTCCTGAGCATGTAAGCTATCGCCCACTGAGTGTGACCTTTCCTCTGCATGGCTTCATGGATTATCATGGAGTCTGTCTCAACATGAGATACAACAATTTTCCACTGATTACAATGATTTAGGCCTGTGAGAACAGCCTTCGCCTCCGCTTGCATAGAATTTCCTAGGCCATAGTGGGCTGTGAAGGCTAGTATAACACTTCCTCAATAGTCATGAACGACTCCACCTCCTTGCATCTCCCCCGCACAATAAGAACTATCAGTATTGAGTTTGAGGCCATTGTCGGGGGGTTTCCACCACACCCATTTGCCCAGCCTGATGAGGGTTTGGGCCACTAGAGAGATCACTTCAAGCATTCTCAGTGTAGGGGCATCCTTCCATCCACTAGATAGATTCACCGGGTCAGTCAGAAGACATCTTGCTCGGATAGAGATGGTCATCCCTGTTGATGGTGACCCCTCATAGCACACTTGATTATGAGCGAGCCACAGGCTTCAGCAGCCCGTGTTGAAGACGATTGTGCGAGCCCTCCTTTCCTGACTGTTCTATTTGTTCCTTGGAATTAGCGGTGTAAGAATGGGTCATCTTGAGGATCATGGGAGAAGGCAACAATGAACCCACCAAAGTACCTCCAGACCTCCTGAGCTCAGTCGCCTTCAAAGAATATGTGGTTGATGCTTTCTTCATTCTTGTTCCCACAACACTAGCAACATGATGCCAGAGGAATACCCAGTTTATTGATGTTGTCATCCGTATGGAGGGCTTGGTTCCTCATTCTCCAGCAAAGGAAACTATATTTTGTAGGTATCATTCTGCACCACAGAGTATCATTCCATTCATCATGAAGATCCTAATAGGTGAAGGTCATGTGAAAGTCCCTCGTCGTGAACTTCCCCATAGTATAAGGGAAGAAGACACATTTGTCAGGCTCATCATTTAACGAGATTAACTTGTATGTTTCGAACTGGGTCACATTCAGAAAAGCCTTGATGAACTTTTGGTACTGGTTTGACTCCTTGAAGGAAATATAAGGGGTTGGACATCCTCGGTAGCCAAGCACTTCTCCTGCCCAGTTGTAGTGCCAAAAACAGATGTTCCCATCTCCAATAACCACTCAAGATTGCATCTGGAGGCTCATAATGAGGGGGGGGGGGATCTAGGCCCAGGGCGAGGACCCACGAGTACTCACCATGTCCACACTACTCCTAGACATCTACGACAATACCTTCCCCCAAAGCGATCGTTCTTCAATGTCTTCCCACGCGAGTTTAGCTTGCATGATTAGGATCGTGTCGCTTAAGCTTCTAAAATTGATCCCACCCTCACCTATGGGTCTGGCCATATTGTCCCATGAAATACAATACTTCTTCCCTTCGGAAAGGGCATCCCAAATAAAGCTGGCTAGTATCTTCTCAATGGCCATGATGAGTCTCTTCAGCACATAGGTTGATACCATTGCTTGCACTGGGATTGCGTAGAAGACGCTGTTCACTAGAGCTATCCGGCCCCCAAAGGAGAGGTAGTGATTTTTCTAGTAAAAGACCTGACTTGTAATCCTTTTTACAACCTGATCAAAGTAACGGATTCTCAATCTTCATGGGGAGATTGGGGAGCCATGGTACTCCATTATAAACGACCCGCGCTGCATGTCGAGCCTACTGCACAGATGAGTTGCCCTTCTAGAATTTCATTTGTTGGAAATATAAAGGATAATTTTGGATTTTTTGATCACCTGGCCACTCCAAGATCAGTACTCCTCCTGAATCCTATTTAGACTACGAACAGATCGTTTACCAGCATTTCAGAAGATCATCGTATCATCAGCAAACATAAACTGGGATACTGTGTGGAGGTTCTATTTTCGACGGAATAGATGGATATCCCCACTTGAAATTTCATTGTTCATGAGCCGGCTAAGAGAGTCCTGCATGAGGATGAAAATACGTGGAGATAGGGGGTCTCATTGCCGAATCCCACACATTTCCTTGAAAAATTCATGGGTTCTCCCCATGAAAGAGACTGCCATCCATGAAGATCAGAAAAACCTGAAGAAGATATCAGCAACCCAGGTGGAGAAACCCATTCTCGTGAGTACTCTGTTAATAAAGCCACACTCAATCCTGTCATAAGCCTTACTCATATCCATCTTGACCGCCATGTTGGAACCATGATTTTTCAAGTTGATATCTCTCAACATTTCCTATGCCAAAGTGATGGAACCTTGGATGGAGCGGTCCCCCATAAATCCATGTTGTTCCATTGAAAGCCGGTGGGGAAGGTAATTGGAAAGTCTCGGATTGATTGTGCAGGCTCGGATTTTGTAAGGAAAGTTACACATTCTAACTAGCCTGTAGTCGAGAAAGGAAGAGGGGTCCTTGATCTCTGGTATCAGCACCATAGTTTTAGCCCTAGCCACCCTCGGAAGAGTTCCCCCTCAGATGAAGTCTTTTACTGCATCCACTATGTCTCTTTTAACCAGCTCCCACGATACTCTGTAAAATGACCTTGGAAAACTATTTGGCCCCGACACACTATCATGGTTAAGGTGAAACATCGCCTCTTTGATTTCCACTTCATCCGGTAAGGCCTCCATCGAGTCGTTTTCTTGAGTGGGTAACTGGCAAGGGATTCCATCCCATAGTCTCGCACTGCCGCTGGGATATCCATTCAACATCCCTCTATTCATGCCAGACAGGAGTTCCTTGAATGTTGTGTGTGCCATCACCCCAACCACCTCCCTGTCTTCGGTGTAGGACCTGTTCTCCAGTAGGATGTTAGGCTTAGTAATATGTTTTTCTCCCTAATGCAAGCATGGAAATATGCCATGTTCTTATCCCCTTCTCGAAACCATTTCACCCTTGAGTTATCCCTAGCCTTGAATTCTTCCAAAAGGATCACTTCTGTCATGTTGATCTTTTTCTCTGAAAAAGTTCCAAATATCTCATCATTCCAGTTCTCCTCCATGCTGACTTCATGTCATTCGATATCCCATTTTATCTCCATGATATTTTGATCCATAGGGGGTAGACCTTTCGCCCATGCCTTCAAGGTAAACAGTATCTACCTCAACTTGTTATGTAACGCCACCCAAGAGTGTCCCTCGGTTGGGCCTCCCCATGAATCGAATACCAATTGCTGATAGCCTAGAATGCGAGTCCAGTGTTCCAAGAACCTAAACCTACTACTATTTTCCTGCCTTGGAAAAAGAGAAACAAGTAATGAAGAGTGGTCAGATATGCCGCATAGCAGGTGACTGACTATGGCATTGGGAAAGCTTGTGATGGCATTCAGATTAGCCAGGAAATGGTCCAGCCAGCATCAGCATCGCCTGCTCCATTTTTGGTTGTTTCACTAAGTGTAGCGGCCAGCAGATTACCCCATGTCTTCCAGACCATTACCCACATGAACTGGGCGAAGTCCATGCTCTCTTTCCAAGGGAAAGCTCCTCTACCCTTCTTTTTTTCGGGGTCTGTGATGGTGTTGAAATCTCCACCAATGATCTAGGGAAGATTTCCTGGGTCAAAATTGTACGATCGTTCTACAGTGACTCCCTCCTTTACATGTCATAGCTCTCATACACAAAGGACACTAAGAAAAGGGTTGTACCATGGCTCACCTTCGAGTGACTCCAAGAGTTTAGCAGAGTTTTTCTTTTGTTCCAGGATTTCCACAATGTGTTCCCTTTTCTTCCAAGACTCCAAAGCTATGAAATCCATTTTCACTCGAGCCCCTAAGCCACGAGCATTCCAGATGATCAACGGAAGTGAGAGGACATCTCAATGGACTTTGTTAAAGGGTTAACTCAAGCTTCGGGAGGACATGACACTATATGGGTGGAATTGGATCGTTTACAAAAATCATCCCATATCATAGCGATCCAGGAGTGGAGCTCAGTGGATGTTTTTTCGAGGAAGTATATGGAGGAATTGGTGAGACATCATGGAGTCCCTAGGATGATCATATCTGATCGAGATCCTCATTTTACCTCCAGGATGTGTAGGGGTCTCAAACATGCTTTCAGTTCTCAACTATGCCTTAGCACTGCTTTTCATCCTCAAACGGATGGTCAGACAGAGCGAACCATCCACACACATGAAGACATGTTGCGCTCTTGTGTTCCTGACTTTGTAGGTTCATGGATGAGGCACCTAACCTTGGTGGAGCTCGTTTATGATATTATTTTTCACTCAACCATTGGTATGGAGCCGTTTCAATCCTTGTATGGTCGGCCTTTCCATTCTCTGTTGTGCTGGACTGGGGTCGGAGAGTCAGAAATTCTCAGACTGGAATTAGTGCATAATACAACAGAGATGGTTCAGGTGATTCGTGAGAGGATAAAGATAGCGCAAGATCAATAGAAATAATATGCTGATCAAAGAAGGAGACCCTTATAGTTTAATTTTGGGGATCATGTGTGTCTGAAGGTGACTCCCCATCGTGGGCAGCGAAGGTTTCATCGTGGAAGTAAGATTTCTCCCTAGTTTGTTGGGCCTTTCGAGGTGTTAGATCGTTTTGGAGCTATGGCGTATCGAGTATCACTTCCCCCTCAGATGAGTTGGACACATGATGTTTTCCATGTATCATGGCTCTGTCATTATCTTCAAGATGACTCTCATGTTATCGATTGGGGAGATATCGATATTGATGATGATGCAACCTTTGAGGAGCGACCTGTGGAGATCCAAGACTACAAGGAGAAGGTGATATGTGGCCGTTCTATCCCGTTAGTTTGTGTCTTCTGGTGACACGGTGGCATGGAGGAGAGTACTTGGGAATGCGAGTCACAGATATGTGCTCAGTACCCAGAGTTGTTTAATGTTTAAATCTTTTCATGTAATGATGTTTACTTCATGGTTAGACCTTTCATGTTTTATTTATGAACTTCTTTTTTTCTGTTTGTGGCTTGATCTCTTTTGAGAGGTATCTCGATGGGTGGTTGTTCAGACCCCATTTCTTTTTTTTCTCTTTAGGTTCGTTTTGAATTCTCGAGGATGAGAATGTTTTGAGAAGTATCTGATGTAATGGCCCGAACCTCTCCAGTCCATTACATTATGAAAATGTGGTGTTGGAGGTGTTTCGGGAGGTCGAGGTGACTTATCCCCAACACTTTGACAAATTTCCAGTACTGTGAATAGTGTTTCCAGTTTTATGAACAATATCTATAGATGAATAGTGTTTCTATCGGTCTAGTTTAGTGAAAAATGTTTCTATCAGCGAGGTCTATCGGTATACTTGTACAGTGTTTCCAGTTTTATGAATTGTATCAGTAGGTGAACAATGTTTCTATCAGTGAGGTTTAGGGAACAGTGTTTCAATCGGTGACCTTCTATCGGTTGACTTGAAAAATGTTTCTATCTGTTAGGTTCTATCAGTGACCTTCTATCGGTAGACTTGAACAATGTTTCTATCAGTGAGTTTCTATCGGTGACCTTATATTAGAAGACTTGAACATTGTTTCTATCGGTGAGGTTCTATCCGTGACCTTCCCTTGGTATACTAGTACAATATTTCCAGATCGGTAGACTTTTACAGTGTTTCCAGATCAGTAGGTGTACAGTGTTTCCTGAACGGCGAGGTCTATCAGTAACCTCTAATGGTGAGTTGTATCAGTAGCCTCTAATAGGGAGGTCTATTAGAAACCCCTAATGGTGAGGTCTATCAGTAACCTCTAATGGTGAGGTCTATCGGTAACCTCTAACGGCGAGGTCTAAAGGTGACCTTTCCTTTTATTTTCCAAATTTTGAGTATGTGAATAGCGTTTCCATCTTCCTATAGTTTCTCCCCTTTGACATTTCCTTTGATGTAAAATACATTTAAAGCCTTATTTTAAGGACTCTAAGACCGATTCAAAGGCTATAAATCCTATATTATTTATACCTAAGGCCCGGATGTTTTTACGTGGCCAAACCGCGTGGGTTAATGCGATTCGTTTTTAATGGAGAATTAAGCGGATTTTAAACCGTCACCCCATTAAATCTTAAAAAGGGGCAATATATCATCCTCCCATGTTCTTCCTCTTTGTTCTCACCTATGAGACACCCGTAACAGTTTCACAATCAAACCATACTCCTCCGATTGGTTCCGCTCTATTTTTGATGCAATCGAGATGTGTCGGTCAATGATCCATATAAGGTATGTTTTATCGTCATTCCTTGGGGATCATCTTCTCATGTTTCTCCCTTATATATTATACCATATAATCTCCAATATTCTAATGGGTTTTTCATGGGGTTTGGTTGGTTCTGTCGTACCTTTGCATCCTCTGGTGGATGCAGTTGTCGCGAGAGGAGGATTTTGACCCGTTGTGTGGATAAAGAACGTCAAGAATTGTTGAGAAAAGGGATTTATGGCTTATCTTATTATTTATGTGCAATCGTAGAGTTAGCGTGATTAATCCCTTTGTATCAAAAATAAATTTACCTAATTAAATACTTGAACCAGATTAAAATAATTGGTTTGACCGCATGTGTTTCTTTGTACCATGATAATGGTTTGCCTCTTGATTTGATAGATAGTGTGATATCTATGTCGTGACTGTTAGCATATTGTTCTTGAAGAATTCATAAAGAACATAAATCCAGAATTAATTGATAATTAATTGACTAAAGATAAAGAGGCATGTGAACGAATCCGGTTGTTGTTGTTGGTGCTTGTTGTTTAAAGGCTTGTCACGTTAATTGTTTTATTAAATTGTGATAGCTATGATAGATTTTTGGTTAGGATACACGTAGTTGGAACCTACCAATAGTGAACTGGTTAACTCAAGAGGGATTAAAAAACTTATTACTGATAAAGATAATGCATGATAGGGTTCTGAGTTACCCTCTTGCTTGTAAGGCCGAATGCCTTGTGGTTTGGAGCCATGAGTGATCATTATGCATGAAGGTCGGATGCCTTGTTAAAGGGCCAAGATCTCATTTGATGTGATGTTTGATTTCCTACTACATGTGATGTGATGTGACACTAGAGGGGTGTTGCGATATGTAGAGGCAGGGAGGGCTTATGGTTGTGGCAGCTGATGGTGCCTAGAGTGGCGAGATGCATCAGTTTATGCATGTGGGTATCGGAGAGGACACCAGGGATGATGGTATGGGGTGGATGTGTTGGCTGAATGTTTGGTGGTTTTATTGTTGTTTATCTGCATTACTTTTCCCCACTGCTCAAGGAAGCTAGTTTTGCTTACCCTTCTTCTGAAAGAGGCGAAGACACGCGGGGTAAGCCACATGCTTTCTGTGTTTAACATCTTGAGGGAGAATGGGTCTACTCTCTTTCTATATGCAGAGAAGACTCTACGGGTAGTATATCTACTCACTGTGTTAAGCCCCCTTGTTTTTAGTAGCATAAGATGCTTTTTATAGAATTCCTGTGAATATGGGAATGTAATTCTATAATGAAAGATTGATTAAATGGTGATAATCCATGGGGATGGAGATGCTAGAATTTAATAATGAGTTTGTGCTCTTTTGAAGGAACATTTGACTTTGGGTGTGATGCTAATGAAGTTTAATGTTAAAGTTTTAATGGTTAATTAATGTTTAAAGAATTAATTAACGTACAATGGAATTGATAGAAATATAATGAAGTAACATAATTAAACTCTTTAATTTTTTTTGCTGATAGGTTACATAGTCTTAGAAGTGGGAGCCCAGAGTCCGAGAGACATTAGCTGCACTTGTGTCTAAGACTAGGTTATGCCCATATTATGGTTGTGAGTTATTATATATTCTGTACTTTTTCTGTTTCTATACGCTACTCCACCCTGTCAGTTAGGGAAACTGACACCCCGGGGATACTGTGCCCTAGGGGGCAGGGTGCTTTCCCAAACATTTTTGGTGGGAGGATGAATGGCTGACAACCCCCTTTAACCCCTCTCTATTCTCTTGGTAGATCCTTGTGCTAGTAGGCATATCAGTTAGTTTTCCCTATGTATGTGTGTATAGGGATGTAATGGCTTGTGGTTATTCACACACATATATTGTGGATATAGTATCCTATGGACTACTATAGGTGTCATGTGTATAGGCTGTGGTGGCTTGAGGATCCTTACTCGACATATGTGCAGTGATGGATTAAGGTACAATACCCGACGTATGATACACGTTATGTGGGATTTGGTGTCTACCGGAAACTGCCTTGTTACTTTTGGTTGTGAGGATGGTGTGGTGCTTAGACCAGGTGTCTGTGGGAAAGCCTATGTGGTCCACAAGGTGCAGATTGTGGAGCTTAGCCCAGGTGTCTGCGGACACACCATTGGAGAGAGATGCACATGACTTATGTTGTTGGGGAAAAGAAGAAAACCTGTGGGGAAGTAGTAGTGGGGTACCCTTGATATTCTTTATTATATGGTATATTATTTTATACATTACATGGTGAGGTTGGGAACTTAGTATACCTATTTAGGTGACGAGTTAGTTTCACTTGTTGTTTACTGTGCTTTAGCATGCTTTCTTTACTTTTGAATGAGATGCTTTGGGGAGTATCCTACTGAGTATAGTTTTATACTCATCCCACATCTATATAAACTGTTTTTTAGGTCACTTGGAGCAGGATGGAGATTAGGCTGGTTACTAATAGCTTGTGGTTACAGGAGATTTTCGGGATCGTAGTTGCTGATGTCTTTTCCTTTCTTTTGGGTACTTGTAGCTTTGCCTTTCAGCTGTAGTAATTTTCCATGACATTTATATCTGTAGTTGGGTTTCCTTTATATTCCATTTCTGATTCAAAGTTAATTGGTTTCCATCTTATCTCTCTCTTCCGCATGTGTTCTCTTAGAGGGTAATGCCTCCAATTAGTGTGTTTACTATACCCTCTATGCTAGTCACTAACCCAGGGCCAGTTGGAGGCGGGACTCGGGGGTCATTAACTCCCTTCTCACATTGCCAGCCCAGGAGGGGTACACATTGTGGGGAGGGGGTTGTGACATAAGATACTAGTTATCTGAATTAATAATGGTCTATTTATTAGGGTGGAATGGATTCTTATGGATTGGTTTAGTGGGGATATGTAATTAAATAGAATAGAGTGATATAGATGTAGGTTTTAGGTGTATGGTTAGGATAAATATTCTCTATATAGTAGGAACATGATGATCTTGTTGAGCGGTCTTTCATGTTTATATGAACAATGTCTGTTTCCAATACATATATTAATATTTGATTTGATATATGTAATTATCATTCATTAATATTTTCATTTTGAAGCTTAATCTAGTTTTTGATATTGAGTTCCTATATTGATTTTTTTTTGAATACCCATATAATAAAAATGAAGATTTTAATAGATGACTCAAAATATATATTATTAATAGAAATAGATTTTTACATCTTTGATACTTTATCGTCATATTGATGAAACTGTTTAACATGATTAATGGAGTCATCTAATTAAAATTATTACAAAAGAACATTGATTATTATTAAGATCGAGGGACCTTATTTCTATATTTTGATGAATATTACATTTTTTGGGTATATGATACAATTATGCTTTCTTGTTTGGGTATAATTTGATAAAAAAATCCGATGATTTTATCTAAGGTAGTAAAATAGTTCTATTTTTAGTTTAGGGAATGTTTTATTGTATATTTATCTATCATTATTAGATATTGAGATGTTTTATTTAATGATATTTGATATCTACAGCATAAGAATAAGTAGATCCCATGATTGATTTGGTACCATGTACTGATCGTATCATTATACATCTTTATCATGTGGATATATCTAGGATTGAAGACATTAAAACCCACATGGGAGAAATTCAATCCAAGGGATTCATTTATAAAATCATGTCTCCTTGGGGTTCCCGAGTTGTTTTTTCAAGAAGTTTGATAGGAACCTATGATTATATGATGAATTTCAAAATTTAATCCGTGTTACAATTAATAATAAATAATATTTATTTTAGATAGATGTTTTTTAATTATTTAATGAGATTTAAGTGGGTTTCAATGATTTGTGTTTGATCAAGCCATAACAAATTGTGAGTGTGATTGGGATATGTGACAAGGGAACTATTTTGAATGGGATATTCCAATTCGTTGTTCTTAGTGTTTTTGTTCAATGTTATGAATGAATCAACTATATTTATGGCCTTAATAAATCATATTTTTCAAACTTATCTAGATTATTTTCTGACTATGTTCACCAATAAAATATTGATATAATCAAGATCATATGAGGTTAATAAAGAATATTTGAACGTTATCTTATACACATTGTTTTTTCACTAAGTATATTATAATATTTGAAATTTTATTTTTAGAAGGTAGATATTAAATTCGTTATAATTGTTTCCTCTAAATGCAGAGTATCAATGGATCCTATGAAAAAGGGAACATAGATGTATTGTGAGATACCCAAGAATGTGATTGAAATATGTACTTTTTAGGACTAATTCATTTTTTTTCATTCCATGTTTCCCTAATGAATATGTTTACTAGGAAGGTGTGATTTTTTAGTAGGATTATATATGTGAGGCTACATTACATGTTTTAAATATAATATTGACATCCAAACCTATTCTTATTCTATATTAGATATGAAACTCTCTCATGTATATTGTTAGTTCTTTAGTATGGTTTTAGGTTGTATTCCAATGCCAGAGGGATTAGTGGCACTATATGGTTATCTAATGCTTAGATAGCATGATATGAAATACCCAACCAATGATCTCATGTTATCCATTATGGTTTATGATAATAATAATTATTGATATAATTTGTTTTATGAGGTGTTTTTTGTATATAAAAATAATAAGATGTTGAGGAATATATTTTCATAGAAATATTTGAATATTAAATAGATTATATGGGATTCATATCTTCATTATTTTTATTTTGATATAATATAAACATTACGGGGAATGAAATTATATTACATATACTTTATATATGAAATCATCGTATGGAGTTGTTTGCGAGTTGAAGGATAAGTTAAATTTTATCCCAATTTTCCCTAAGTTCATCCAGATGTGTCTAAGGAAGGATTTCATGTTACAGTTTCATCACTGACCTTTAATTCATCCAGGATGTATAGGGTAAAATTGGGATCAATTTTGGATTCTAAGTGTCATGAATTTATTAAAAGATTATATGGATATGATAAATAAAAGGGTGGATAATTAATTGTGATCATATTTTTTATTTCCATGAGTGGATAATTATTACATTCGATCAGTGAGTGGAAGTGATGAATTTTTTTTCATATTTTATAGTGTGTTGTTCATAATGGTTTGAAAAGTATAAACCATAGTGTTCTACAAAACATCAGTTGGGCATTAATGAAATGGGACATCGATGAATTGATTTTAAAATGTTTTATCTATCATAGGGTAAATGATTAACATTTTAGGATACTGAGTATGCTATAGTAATTATGAATTTTGGGGAGTAAATGCGAATATGTACCACATATATCCTTACAGCTTTCCTAATATCACTAAAATAAAATAACGTATATTGAGTTATTATTGATTAGTTTACTATGGTTTCATATTTATTTTTCGATTGAATATACATAAATAGTTAATGTAAATGGGAATATCTATATCCAAGATATTTTAATAATTTATGACATACCTAAAAAAATTGTATCTAATAATGATTTATGTTTAGCTTCTCAAATTTTAGATGGTCTTATAAAAGGATCAGGGAAATAATGTGAATATGATAATGGATTATCATCCATAGATAGATGGATTATTTTAGTGAACTAATCACATTCTTGAGTATATTATCTGTGTTTGTATTATTGATTTTAGTGAAACATGTTTAGATCATATGTATTTGGTAGATTTTGTTTATAATAACATCTAAAAGAATCATTTTAGATATATTTGTTTAAGGTATTATATGAAAGGTTTGGTAAATCACCTTTTGATTAAATATAAGTTAGAGAGATATATTTCATTAGGAATACCATAATGCATGATATATTTGATCAAATTTATATGATTAGGAAGTTATTTTATATATATTATAGTGGTATAAATCATATTCTAATAAAATACACTAACCTATCACGTTTAATGTTGAAGCTCGTGTATTTCATAATATTTTACTATAGTTGGATCATCGATGATTTATAAAAAAATGATGAATCTAGGATTCATTAGACTATATGAGATTCTGAAATGGTCCAATGAGGTTTCTTTTTAAATGGAATTACCATTGAAGTATAATATAATGAATAATGTCATCTATGTATCAAAAAATGAAAAAAATTCAAAAATATCCATCACCTATTTTTTAATATGATATGAAGAATTTGGGGTCAGATGTACCTTTTATTGAGAAACAAGTAGATAATGTGGGTAATTTTGAGAGAATCATATATGTCAAATTCATTCTAGTTTTGTGTGTTTTATAATATAATGTATATTAATTAGATGACATTTGGGAGGAAAAAAGTGTAAATTAAGTCACAATAACCATTATTACTCTATATATACAATATATGATGATTTTTCAAGGAATGAAACAAAATAGAATGGTGTTTATAAAAATTTTGTAACTATGATATGATTGAATTTTATTTTTAATTACTTTATGATATAATTAAATTTGTTTTTAACTGAATTTTTTGTTTTTTGAGTGATTTAAAGATAGTGGAGGGGTGGTATTGAGGTATAATTTTAGAATTTACATAAATATTTCAAATTAGGTGTCTATTGTTAATAGATTCAGCTACATAAAAAAGGGTTAGAGCTTTTGTGCCATTGAAATAGTAATTAGATTGTTTGTGGCAAGGAATTAGAATGACAGTGACCACCACATTTCCAATGTCTAGTATCTAGGTAGACTTTAGAAACCTAGCCTATTTTCATAACTAGGGAATTTATGAGATTGTGTTTTTATAGAATTTTGATTAAATAGAAATATTTTCTTTTTATGGGATCATTTTGACAAAGCATAATTCAAAAAAAAACACACACTTTCCCTATAAAATATCAGAAAACAATTTATTCTTCACTTAATTATTGAAATGTGACTAGAAAACAAATGTTGTATTTATCTTGGTATTATCATTAAAAGCCTTATCTCATTTTATATTAGTTTCATGGTTTTATTAATTTAACATTATAATATTATTTTATTCCTCTAATTTAGAAAAATTAAATATTTCGTATAGATGTAGAAGGATTAATTAATTATTATTCATGGGATTCATTTTATATGAGTTAGTAAGGTGAACTATTTCATTCTTTATTATTTAATCAAGTGAGTATATGTTGAATGGAAATTTATCTTGTGATTTAATTTTATGTGTGAGTTTAATTTCACGATATTTATGCTAAATAAATTTAGAATTATTTTATATGAAGTATAATGTGTTTAAAATATCATATAAATATGTTTCAATGTATGAAATATGAAATTATATTTAAAAAATGTCAAATAAATGAGTAACATTGAGGAATAATTCACAAATTTTATGTTATCATCAGTAATGGAAATAATTTAAAAAATTATACCAAAAATAAATGTTATTAGAATATTTTATTATATTGAAGTGTTATTTTATGACATTTAAATTCTTACTTTTGTTATATTAATTAGAATAAAGAAATGGGAATAATTTTTTTTGGATAATATTGATGTTTCGATATGGGTTTATTATTGGAATTAATTTTTATAATGTGATAAAATATATATATTTGGTAATGTTTTTTCCAATGAGGTCAATAACTATCTAATGAATCTTAGTGAATTATTAATGAAGTTATTTTAATATTTTTACCTTCTGAAAAAATTATTTAAATTAATATAACAGTGAAATAAATGAAGGAATGCTTTTCTAATTGTGGATAATTGTAAATTGTTTGTTAAAAAGGATTAAAATAGGGGTATTATATACTATTATCTAAGTAAAATATTCATATTAATATATAAAAATAGTGTTTCGAACTTATGTGCTTATATAAGTTATTATAAAATTAATTTTTTATATTTATGGATTAACATTATGATGATTAATTGATTGTTGTGTTATAAATAACGTTATGTTCATAATTTTTTATCATAAATCTATTATTGGGTATGCTTATTGATGGTGGATAACATACCAAGAGATTTATTTTTGGATTTGACTTGGAATAATTATATATAATACATGATATGTGTCTAGGATTTATGTTATGCCTATTTTTACAATATAAATTTTTTAAGACTTAAAAATAAAATGATCCATGTGTTTGTCAACATATTTACAAGGTAGAAAAAAAATCATGAACCAACATTATATAAATTAGATACAGGGTTAAAAATATAACGAGGCTAACATCTAATAAATTATATTCCATGTTTATAATGATAATTTAAATTAATTAAATGCTTCATAGTATTTATATGAGATCCTATTAAACTCTATGAAATGATCCACATTGTTATGGGTTAGAAAACTAAGAAGAAATTAGATTCATTTTCCCATCAAGAGGACATTTTGGTAATTTATATTTTGTTCAAAATCAAATATTTATATCTTCTATTAAGAATTTTTTTTGGTGTAGTCCGTGGCTTAGATGGTACCTCAGGTTCTTGGGAGAAGCATGGGAGCTTCAGTTGTGAGTTGGAGTTTTGAGTTATTCTTTTCCTAGTGCATGATTTGGTGATACATTTTTAGTGAAAAAGTATACCCATTCAAGGATTAAGAAATTTTTAGTTTGATTTAATAATTATTGATATGTTTGTATATATAGAAGATTTTTGTTGTAAAACAATGTTGATTATAGAGAAAACTGTGGAGGGTAGCGTGGATTTCTGGTCTAGGGCCCTTGACATAAGCACAATTATATAAAAGCCCTATAAGATGATGTATAGGGGTTCCTATGATATTTTTCATAGTCAGGACAAATTTAGTAATCCATTTAGATAAAACATGCTAGAAGTTTTGGTTTGGGTAGTTCCTACTACATAGTTGGCCCATGGTTTCACAAACCATGTGACAGAACCATGTACCTTGCTGATTTAGGTTAAAATTGAAAAAAATTATATTTTCCCCCTTAGGATTAATTACCCATCCCCTATTCCTCCCTTATGCACTTGATGGCCAGGATAGTCTCTTACCCCATTTGTCCTTCTTCCCCACATGATTTTGTGGTGGTTTTTAAAGTCTTATTTGGAGTTTATGGTATGTTTATTCCTCCCATATACATGTTTTCATTCTCCCGTACTTGTGGTGGAATTTGGGGACTCAATTATAGGATTTTGGTTTCAATTTCACCCAATAATGGTAGAAATGACCAAGGATTAATGGGATTTGGTTTGACATGGAGTGCGGGTGTCTTGAGACGATATGTGTATGTTGTCAATAATCGTTTTTCTGAAGGAAAGATTCCCATTTCATTTTTTCTTTAATTTAAATAAAATTTAATGGAAATTAATTTTAATTGGGAATTTGTTTTATTTATTTTCCTATATTGGTTTTGAGGGAGCATTGCATGCCCTATGCATGTGTTTCATAACAGTTTTAAATATTGATTCCACTTGATGAGTTTTAAAGGATTATTCCTATTTGTAATTAAAATGATAAATTATATTTATTATTTTCATTTATATGATTTACTTTTATGGAACATGTTAGGTGCTTTTGTTGTTGGTTGAGCATGGATTTAGAACTAAAGCTATGGCGGTTATGCCTTGAGGTTGGTCAAGGGGTTTTTTGGGTATCTTTTCTATAAAATATAATAATTTAATTTTTTTAAAATTAATTTTTTCCTTTTTGGACATACTTTAGGGATATTATATTTTATATTAGGTTAAATATTGGAATTTGGGTACCTCATAGAGAGGTTTTACTGGGAAACATCATCTTTCGTGGATTGAATATTGAGAACATAGTAGTGTGGGTGCTGGAGATACATAGAGGTAGTTAATTGGAGGATCTTATATTCCTTAATCATATTTAAACTATTAGAAGGATTTTTTATTGTCCATTTATATCACCTCCCATGTGTGATATGACAGTGAATAATGTGGGTAGTTAAGGTTCACAAAGTTGTTCTTTAGGATGACTGAGGTTGGATAAGTGGTTTTTCTCAAGGATTTGGTTTTTGAAATCCTTTATATGAGTGTAATGTTATTAATGCTTTTATGGTGTTTTGAATCTAAAAGGATTTTCTTGAGTTCCCTTCTTAGGATAGTGTATTTACATCCTAGGTGAGGTTCATGGGTCTGTTGGATGACTTCGAACAAGTGGTTCAATGTAGATTCATTATGGTTCATCTAAAGAATTTTTGAAGGTAGTAATGTGTAGAAAATATAAGTAAATAATGTATTGTTCCATGGACTTCGGAAATATTTAATAAAAGTTGGTTCAATTTAGGTTTTATCATGTTCTTGAGGATCATATCAATTAAATAATTCAGGGTAGGTTAACAACATGAGGTGTCTTAGGTAGAAGAGTTCTATTGAGAAGTAGATTTATAAGAGTCTATGTGACTAATGGGAATTATAATCATGGGAATAATAATGTTTTTTTATTCTTATCCAAGAATGTTATTAATTGAGGATTAGTGGTTTTCCATTTAAGGCCATATAGAGACATTTCTCATGCCCGTATTTTCCCTTATATTGGTTGTGATAGAGGATCCCCTCATAGGGTGTCATGTTCTATCATTTTGGATTCACATGGGGGTGATTTCAAGTATTATAGCAGGGAAGGTATATATTCACATATATAAGGACTATTTCATTGATCCTAGCCCATCATTTGAGATGGATGTGATCTAGAGATCCATGGGAGCCCCAATGTTCTTGTTGACCTAGGGATTGGTCAGTTCTTTCTCATTATTTGTGATGTTTGGTGTCCTCATATAGCCTATAAAAGTGGTTATTTAAGCATGTGATGGCCATTTTGGTGTTTACAAGGATCAAGGGAGACCCGAGATTTGTTGACCATAGGATTATTGGTGATGATGTTTCTCATATTTGGATAATGGGTTTGAGAGTTGATTTATCATTGACATGGTGTCCTTTAGTTGAGATATTGGAGGCAATTATTATTGTGGTATTTTCTTATTGGGGGAGATATTTTGGATATCATGGTACTGGGATTTGATGCTGACATTTAATCTGGGTCTATATTCCATTTAATGGTTTTTGTTATATTGGAATAGGGAGATAAGGGATGATATAAAGGAGTGTATCCCACCTGTAGGATATTATATACCTACTCGGCCAGAGGTTCGGTGTTCACAGTCATAATTATTTTGATGGAACTGGGTAATGGGATATGAGGTTTTCCAATATTATATTTCATTAATATGGTTTGTTCTATAAGACTATCAAACTTTGGATGAGCTCTCTAAGTGTTATTAGAGTTCCCATTGAGTGATCTGATCATTCCATTGAAGTCCTTAGTCTCGATAGAGTTGTGTCAATCATTTTTTGATTTCTGTTATTATACCCTAGAGTTATAAATTCATGGATGTTGTGTTTTTAAATGTATTGGACTACCTTTGTATATCTACTGGACACACCTAATTTCATGGGACAAGGTTATAAATCTGTTATAATATTTTTTATGGGCTTTATAGAAGGTATGTTGGCCTTAGGGGTTAGAATAGTTCCTAGGGTTTGATATTTTATGTTTTTTTGGTTTTCATTCAACCCCCTTTATTTACAATTTTTGATTACTTTTTTCATCTATTTTTAGTTTTTTACTATTTTGGGAATGTCATAGGTTACACACACATGTTATGAAAACATATTATAAATTCACCATTGGTAGTGGCTTATTGATATTTACCTCTCACCCAATGGTGTACACCACCATGCGCATGTAGAATAGTATACCTAGTTGTACATTTATCATAGGATGCATCGTGGAAAGAACCAAGGCCCATTTGTTCTTGATCAAGTGGGATCTGTCATCTTGGGATTGATGACTGGGATGGGGTAACTTTACAATTGAAGATCATGTATGTTTTTTGGATTAGTGTCATTAGACAAGCATGGTGTATTTATTTTATAGTTTTATTTTGTTCTATATATGTGATTATCCGGGTGGGAGATCAGTTTTTTAATATTTTTGCATTATTGTTAGTCTATACGACTTTATACCATATTACATTCTACTACAATATGATTGTGTTTCACTAATTTATATTGAAGACTTTGATGTTTATGATTTTTATGTTTTTGGTTATTTCCACAATTATATTACTAAAAGTGTGGTTATAGTCTCCCCACTATACCTTTTAGACATTAACAACTCATCAACATGCTCAGAAATATGTGGTTGTTCTCTTGAGGCATTGTGGAATGTTAGATCAGGTGACATTTCAGATTGAACCAGGCGAGTTTGTAACATAATTTTTTCAGAAAAATCATGTTTTTTTTAATTTAGGGAGTTGTTAGATAATTTTAGTAGTAATATATTATATTCTATGATAGAAAACATATTGAAGCATCAGAAAAACCATTTTTGATGGAAAATATAGTTTACCAAGGTTGTGGGATTTCTATATTTAGTTTCAATTTTTATGGTTGTATGATTTCATCTTAGGTGGTACACTTGTGTTTTTGGATGTATGGATTTATGATTTTTTCTATTGTCTTGTTGGATAGAGTTCAGGGTTCATGAATTATTCATGACACATATGAATAAAGAGATATATTCCTATAAGTATTTTATTTCACTAAAGATGAAGGTTCATTTGTTTAAAGAGTCTAAAATTACCTATATGGTGTTGAATAATATAGATCCTTTTTGAAATATTATTAAATTTAACTGAAGATAGTTTTCTTCGAATTATAGGTTATGTGGATATTTCATGGAGGTGTTATTCAGGGTTGAAAATTCCGTCCTATTGTGAAGGGATGAAAAGTGAACATAGTGGGTCCCTACGGGATCTAGAGGCTATAGTTGTGGATATATGAGGAAAAATATGGTGGAAATGTGTTTAGATTAGACTCTAGTTTCCTAGATTCATGTTTGGTCATTGTGAATTATTTTTGGTGTTAAGGTTTCATGATAGGGAATTTTTTTGTTAGATTCTTGGCTCTGTTCATTTGTTGGCTACACTTATGGTGGCATGGTGGGAGCATGGTTTTTCACTCTTGGTTTGAACAACACCTGCGTTATTGGCGGCCATGAAGCTAGCCATGGATATAGTGTCAAGGGTCTTGTTATTTTATTCAGTTTCATTTAGGGGGAACTAGATTGTTGGAGATGACCTGAAAGAGGAGCCTACACTATGGTTTAAGTTAATGAGAATTGGTTTAGTTGGACATGTCTTGTGTGATCATGACATCAATTATTCAATTGGTTTGAATGGAGATGTGCAACCATTTTGTTCAGGTGAGGCTGTGTTGTTTATCATGTGAAGGTATGTGCATGATGGTTTTAATCGATTCTCAGGAATACATAGAGGTGTTTTCAAAATAGACCTATTGATTTCGATTCTAAAGAAGTGGACATGGGTAAGCTTTATTGTGGGTCTCCCACTATAGGATATTGAAGTATGTCATTCTTACTGAGGTGATAATGTGTAGTGGTTTCTCTTTCCAGTTCAGTGCAAAGGCGATAGTGGGTTGCACATTTCCAATTATTGTGTTTGGGGGTGAATGGAGCATGGTTCATGGATCTTGGTGTTCTATTGTAACATGATTATGGGGGTTCTCCTATAGTGGAGGCATACTCTTAGTCTTGGGTTAGTTATTGTGGCTTCAGAGTTCCAATGTGTAGTTAGATTCTGATGGATCTAGTTCAGTGGAAAATAAACAATTTAAATTAGAATATATAATTTTATATATTCTATATGTTTTATCATTCTTGAGGTGGTGTTAGCATGAACCTCATGTTGAAAATGTCCTAGTGTGTCGTATAAACTAAGGCTGAGCTTCATAGGAGGAGTCATCTTGAAGGGGTCTGACTGGGGTTTTCTCAAATATTTTGATCTGGTGGGTTTCAAAACACATCTTGAATAACATTTAACATATATTCTAGGTGGTTTAGGGATTTAATCAGATCTTTTTAGTGAATATCCAACTTTTTTGGTCATGGAAGGTAGAACTTCATGGCAAAAACATGTTCAAAACTCATAGTTTGAACTCAGTTGTTGGTCAGTAAACTGGTGACCAAGGAAGAGAAATCATATTGTTTTTCTAAAAAAATTATTATTTATGATGAGAAATTATTATGATGGAGAGTTTTTAATGATTTACATCTGTACAAGTAATAAAATTTAGAAGAATTTTTATTTTTTAGCACATTAGGGGTTTATTTCATGAATTCAGATTCATATTATAATTCTAAGAGATAAATACAATTTTTGGATGTTTTTCATGTGTAGTTGGAGGCTTGGAATATTTCTCAGGTGATTGATTATATCATGGGGGATTCAGGTGAAATTTGATGTTTTTGGGCTATTTTTGACCTATCACACAGTTTGGTGTTCATGGTTTTTTGAAAACTAATTGAATATTTGAGGATAAGGTAATATTAATTTTGTATCATTCTTATATGATTTTTTGTCAGGGATTACACATGGTTGAGGTCAAACCAAGAATATTCTATATCAGACAATTTAGGGTGGGTAATTTTAGTTCCCACGGTTGCAAAAATAAATATGAGAGATGTTGTATAGGGTGTCCATATATGTTTGAAATTGGTTGAACATCAATGGTAACACATGTGTCCAAAACATGCGATTGGTTTATTCTCAGGAATTTCCTTCTAAATGGTTGGAACATGTTTTCAAAAACGGTGTGGTTTAATAGTGTGACATTCATGGTTTGGTTAAAAAGTTGGAAAATGTTCTTTTCCCCCATCAGGAATAAGTCTTTCCACCTCCCCCATCCTCTTTTGTGCATGTATGGATCATGATGGTCTCTTATCCCATTTTTCCTTCTCCCAATAGATTTAGGGGTGGTTATTAAAGTCTTATTCAGTGTTGTTGGTCATTTAATACTCTCCTATCTCCCATTCATCATCCCATGGTATATTGGAATCTTAGGATGGTTTTTTCTTGCCACCAATCATTATTTCAGTGGAGGAATGATGCCCAGTGGATTATTATTTGAATATCAATTAAATTGAATCAAATTTATATATAATTAGGAATCATTTGTTAGATAGTTTTCCATACCTAATGTTAAGGGTTCATTATCTGCCTTTTATAGGTGGTTTATTGAGGTTTCATAAGGCGTAATCCCCTATGTGTGTTTTAAATATTTCCTACATTTGGGATTAAATGGATTAATTCATTTTAAAATTTTTAATTAATTTAAATTCCTTATAAATCAGGATTTTGGTTCTTTAGTTTTTGGTCTAGTATGGTTTTGGGTATGAATATTCAGCTATTATTCCTGGAGGTAGGTCAGAGGTTTATTATTGTGTTATTTAACTTACATATAATGATATACTTATTTTAAATGATTTTTGGACTACTAAGGGAGAATTGGATTCTGGTCTATTTTTTTTTGGTAAAGGATTGGGTTTTGGGTTCCTCGTAGATGGGTTTTGTTTTAAAACCCCTTATGTCTTGCCATGTCTTTCAAGAATACACTTAGTTTATTTTATCAAAATGTTTATAGGTAGTTTAGGGGAGGAGATTATATTTAATCCTAATTTTTGATGCACGAGAGGGATTATTTATAGTCTATTTTTTCTCCTTTCAAGTGAGATGTGACAAAGAAATTTTTCAGAACAATGGGGTTACAATGAATATATATGGGTTGATTGAGGTTTTATAGGTAGTTTACTTTGATGCTATTATTCTATAATCCTCAACTTGAGTTTTTTTTCATGATGTTTTTTTGAGAATTGGATTCCAAAATGTTTCTGTTTAGATCTATCTATAAGGATATGTAGTTATAAACTAGTTACTATTTTTGGATCTTCTGGAATACATGGAGTCCAAGGATCCATGGAGCTTCATAGAAGGTTATTTAGAAGGTTCCTATAATGTGGTATTTTGTATTATCTTTAAGGATGTCTCTTATTAGTCCTTTGGTGTTACGACCATTTTTTTTTGAGATTAAAGTAGTTAAGGCTAGATCCTATGTTTGAGAATCAAAATATTTCATGTCTTTAGTCTAGGTTGACATCATGGGTTATCAGGTGCATTATTATCTCATTGGGAAATGGATTTTAGAATGTATAAGGGGTTATTGGGAATGAACCTTATGGGACTTTTAAGGATATCAGATGATTTTTCAAGCATGTATATGATCAAGGATAAGTGGTCAGACATTAATGTATGCTTGTTGATGATTCTCATTCCAGGAATGTCTAATGATTTATATATGATAGAAGATCCCCTTTTAGAGTTCGTGTTCTATAAGTTTCTATTCCCATTTGGGAGAGTGGTGGTTATAGAGTTAGTTGTGTGTAGAACACTAGATGAGTTTTCATGAATCTGGCATGTCTCTCATTTTGAGATGTATTTGATCCCAGGGATAGTGGGAGCCACACATTTTTTTGATCAAATGATGGGTAATATATTTATTTGTATTAGAGATTTTGGTGTACCTATTCAACCTAAATGAGTGTAATGTTGAGCATGTGGTGGTCATTTTGGTGTTTTATGGGTCTAAGTGAGCCCTGAGATTTGTTCGTCATGAGATAGTGAGTGTTGATGATTAAATAGTTTAGATGATGGCTTTTAGAGTCAATAGACTTGTGATCTATTAGTTATTGGCTATGTTGTCTATGGTATTTCTTTTTAGATACATAATTTTGGGAGAATAAATTTTGGGTATCATTACAGTAGGATTTTACCCTAAGATTTTATTTGTTTCTATCATATGTTGGATAGTTGTGGTTAGATGGTCATAGGGATATAATGTAATGTCTATAGGAGTGAATCCATCTATAGGACTATAGATATTTACATGGATAAAGGTTGGGAGTCCTGTAATTCAGTATAGTATAAACACCTACTTATCATTGAAAACTAAACTATCAGAATTAATTTACAAATAATAATATTTTTTCATGTTGAATTACCTAATGATCAATAAATTTAAATCATATATTACATGACTTGAATAAGTGGTAGAACCAAATGTTATGTATTATCACATGTAATTTATATGAATGTCCATATTTACTATAACATGTAATTATTTCTTCATTGATAACCATGGTGAATTAATCTCGCCGTACTATTGCTATGTTGTCGAAACCATGTGTAGAACCCCTATAGAAGTGATACTCACATTCCCCAAAATCATTGAGCATCACTATATAATTTCTAGTTTCTAGCATGACGAATGTTAATTTCTTGATTCGTTCATGGTAGATCACTATAGAATTATATTTGAGGATGAAGAATTTATATAGTCCCTTCAATGAAATGAGAGTGGAGAAGGAGAAAAGGAGAGAACATTAAAGATCTATAGAAATATATTTAGGTGTTGATATATATTATCACAATCTATTATATATAATCAATCTATATTAGTAATGTTATATAATTAGATATTTATTAAATTTGTTCCAGGGTTTGGTATTTAAAAATGGGCTCCTTCTCAATTCCATATTTCATAGTGAACCCCACATATTAATAATAATATATTTATTATTCACATGATATGTTAACCAACTAAGAATAAATAAATATTTTTTGTATTATTTTTAATCATACCGTTAAACTTATTCCTCTTATGTACACAAACATTTATCGAACCTTGTGTAATGAATATTTATTTTAAAAATAAATATCATGACATTAATCATTAATAAGTATAATAATTTTCAAACTTGTATATAAATATTTATAATTATTATTTAAATTATTTATTCTTTAAAATAACTTGGGATTAAGTATTGGAGATCAACCAAAGACAAAAAAAATATTAAACAAAACACAAGAATAAAATGTATCCAAATGTGTTAAATTAAACATTGAATTTAATTGAGATTTCAGATACACATTGTACGTGACCCTCTTGGAATTTTTCTATTTGGGAAGTGGTGGAGATTTATAAATTCTATGATTCACCACTAGAAAAGTCCCTAGAATCCCATAGAGAAATACATTAATTCCATGATGAAATACAACCTCTTATAAATGCTCTAATTTTAATTCTATCCATTTTTCACGATATCACCAATTAAGCTATTTTCAAACTAGTGTGGTCAACCAAAGTGGTTGATGTCTCTTTATTTTAATTTTATTAAATGAACATTCCCATAGAACTCCATGTCCATAGATTTATCTCAGATGTTCCATTCCAATCAAAATTCCAGAGATATCAACTTCTATTAATAGATTGAAGGGATAAATTTTTTATTTCATTATCCATTAATATAATATCATTTAGGATGTACCCATCACATCTTACATCACCATTATCATGTGTTAATATGGTTTTCATTAATGCATAATATAATGTATCTTATTATATAAATTAATTATAGCAATAATGTCTTTGAATAAATACACACATCCAAAGATATGACCATTTAATGACACATTCAAATATTGTTTTCCTTATGAAGGGTGTCATTCTTATAATTTTATGCCTATAAATTTACCAAAGGTGCACACCATAAGTGAATCCCTCAAAGCCCCACGAGTCTCCAACCCTGATATCATGTATCATTTATGTCACATAAAATGATAACATCTGGATACATAATATATATATTCATAAAAAATTTAAGTAACCTCTAGGTTCTCATCATATCAATTATCTACTATGACCTTTCAGTGTGACATCTATTCTTAGGACATTATTAGCAACTTTATAATGTAGATAAAAAATCATAATGTGATAAGAAACGTCATTAATATTAAATAAAATTAATACATGTAATATTAAATTATCTAAAACTCTATTAGAGGAAATCGATCTCATAGACACCCACTTATAGTAGATAAAACTTTTAATAACCATCAGTCCACTTTCTCTCAAATAAATGTCATCCTTATATGGAGATGAATACTTTTTCAAGGGTTCCACAACATTCTCTTCTAGGTATACTCTTAATACATCAACATCAACTTATTGAAATAAATCCCTCAATATATGAATCTTATTAAGCATAATATGTTTTCTTTGATGTGACCTTGGATCATTGGAAAGTGCCACCACTGCTATGTTATCATAGAAAATTATGATAGGGTCTTGATTAGTAGGAATCAAATCAAGCACTTGTAAAATTCTTCACATACAAAATTATTCTTTTAATATATAGGAATCCAAAGTAAACTCAAACTCTAATGTATAATCAATAATAATTTGATCATTTGAAAACATATATATTGGAGCTCTTTTATTTCGACTAATGAAATATACTATTCGTTAAATTAAATCATTCTGATCTATCTGGAAAACATTATATGTAAAACCCTTGATGAATATCTCTTCATCTTCTCCACACATCGAGAACATATCCTTAGATTAACAAAAATACTTAAGGATATTCTTAACAATACTCTAATCTAGTTCACCTTAATATTATTGATATCTTCCTACCATTATCAAATAATCATGAACACCAATATTCAAAAAAAAACTAGGCATATGTTGGAAAAAATCCCTCAATGTATCACTGTCAAATTTTTGAGGTGAGTGTGTTTGTTGAAAAAGTGGGACTCTGTGTTGTGTTGGTTGTCAAAGAATACCATGATGTTCATTTTGAGGGAAAAGGGGGTTTACATAGTATTTTTATTGTGTTAAAGAGGCATTTTTGAAAATTCATGAATGAAATAAGAGCCTTGATCAAGGAATGGATGATCTGGAGGTGGTACAAATAGAGAAGATTCATGTTTGTGCCATTTTCCAGTGTTTTCCAAAATTTTGGGTCACAAAATCAACAAACATAGAAAAGTGTTTTTTGGAAAAGTGTCTAGATCACTAGTATCTTGGAGGCTTTTAATGTTGTGCGCCATATTTTTTTAAAGATCCGAACATCAAAATATGTCAATTGAAAGGGGGTTCCCAAGTTTTGGTTTGGGCGCGCAAGGTGACTAGGGTGACAGAGACTAGGGAAACTATGCTTGTACCCCAGGAGGAGACGTGTGCGCCAGTGCTCAGGGTGTCCAAAATGCCTATAAATAGAGGGATACCACTCTTCATTTTTAGACAATCTCACCACTTATATAAAATTAGATCTCCTGTCACGTAGTTGGTTTGGGTGCACAGGTGTTGGTTTTGGCACGCAAGTATAAATATATTCAGATGATGCACGCCGATTGATAGTTTCTAGCCAATATTGGTTTGGGCGTAATACAGTGTGGTTCACCAATGTTCTAAGTTTGAAAAGGGGGTGTAATGCAAGTGGTTTGGTGACACCTAGGTGAATGGCTTGGAGAAGTGCGCTGGTCATTCTAGGGATGCATTAAAGTTGGAAGATTTCCTGATACACTTGTGGTAATGTTGTATTCAATAGTGGATGAAAGTGGAACTTCAATAAAGAATCTATGCATAGAATAAAATGTATTCATTTGTCATAATTAAGGGACCTATAAGTCATTAAACTATGAGTGGATCTTCTGAAGTAGCAGTGAGTACACTTCAGTTGAGAGAGTAGTGAGCTTTCATTTTGTGAGTGGTTGTAAAACAGGAAGGACAATGAGTCCACTCCGAACATTGTAAACAACAGTGAACTTTGAGTGGATTTTTGACATTAGCACATCTCCAGTGTAAGATCAATGGATGTATCCCAGTGAGGGTTAACCATGTAATAATTTTGATTCCTCTGCATGATTTAATTTCTGTTTATACTTTTCTTCCAGAAATAGATAGAAGAGAGTTATTCTTAACAGTGAAACAAGATCAATCAGGTCAGTTATTTTTATATGTCATAACCTGATTCACCCCCCTCCAAGGGTGTCTAACCTAGTATAACTAACAACAAATATGTTAGATCCTAAAATATATGAATATGGTATCTTACTCACTGTCTTTCATTACTGCTGTGTCCAAGGAAAAATCTTCTTGGAATGACATTTTCCATGTGATGTTGGAAGAAATCTACTTTAGATTTTATCCATATAGAACCTCTTTAGTATATGGTCAATGAATATACTTTGAATTAGTCCAAGAAAATTCTTTGATCTATCACACATTATATTGATACCTAAAATGTAGGATTCGTCACTTATTTCCTTTGTAGACAATCACTTTCCCAACCATGCCTTAATCACTTATAAGGTGAGTATAATGTTTTTAATTAGTAATATGTCATTGAAATATATTATTAATTAAATTATCATAATCCCACTAAGTTTCATGTAAAAACAATGATCACAGTCATTCTTAATGAAACAATATTATGTTATAGTATCATCAAATTGAATACTCTATGACCTAGATTCTTATATAGATCCATAAATGGATCTCTATAATGTCTATACCATTCTGGAATTTCTTGGAGTCAAAATCCCTTTGGGTTGTTTCATATACACATTGTCCTAAAGGTTCCCATTAAGGAATGAATTTTCAAATCCATCATCAAATTATCATAGTCATAGAATGATACATGATTATAGAATTATTTTGGAATTAAATGCGGAAATCGGGGACATAAATCTTCATATTCTATTACTGAAAATTGTTTATACAATCTAGCAAATAGTAATACTTTAAATGTAATAATATGAACTTTAATGTTTTTATTTATCTTGACTACAAAATTAAACCCAATGTATTTATCTCTTTAGGTACATCAAAATTAAATTATACATTGTGTCAGTACATGGAATCCATCTCAGAATTCATGGATTCCTACCATTTTTTATGATCCAAACTATTAAATTCTTCATTGTAGAATAAAGGGTGATTAATATCAACGTATAATGAGTCACCATATTCTTTTTTATGTAAAACCATATCTCTCTGGTTCTCTTACCTCTTTTGTGATACTATGTAATACTTTTATTTTAGGAACAACTACTACCGTGGGGGCCTGCAGAATCTATTATTAAACTAACCCTTACATATATTGAGTTTAAAAAGCATTGAATTAAAAATATATCTCACTATGTTATTGAGGATGTTTTCCTCCTCAAGGAATTAATATTTTTGAGAAACTATATAATTTTTATCTTACTGGGCATATACATAGTATCCCCTTATTTTCTTAGAGTAACATATAAAGATACACTTCATGCCACATGGTTTCATTTTGTATCTTGACAATACCTTATTAATCATATCACACAACCATTAATGAAAACATGAAAAATTGGTTTCTTTATACTATATAATTAAAAGGGATTACCATTTATAAATTTATATGTTACTTATATTAGTATGTATGTTTCTTAGTGAAATGAATATCTAGAAAAGGATAGTAGAACACTTAAATGACTAATCATCAACCTTATTATATCCATCATGGTATGGTTCTTCCTATTATTAAAACAATTAAATTTTGGAATATAAGGGGGAGTGAGTTGATATAAAATATAATAACAATATAAAATGTTGAAAAACTCATGGTTATGATATTCACCACCTGAATATGATTAATTCTTCACTATGTTATTACCAAGATAATTATCAAATTCATTCTTGAACTCTTTGAAATTCTCAATGGATCCATACATATACCTCATCAAGTAGACCAAACCGCACCTACTCAAGTCATTGGTAAAACTCATAATGTTATAGAATCCATTTCTAGATTCTACATGATTTTTCACACACATTATTGTATACCAAATCTAGAAACTCTATGGACCTTTTAACTTGAAAAAATGGCAGGTTTCCATCTACCCTTTTAAATAAGAATAAAATATTTCAAAAAATATAAGTTCAAAATATTCTACATAACCATAGGTATAGAGCATTGTCAAAAAAATGTAATTAACATTACCAAGAAAGTGATGCCATTTTTTTTTGTTAAAAGTGTCATTTGATTTTGATTCATTATCAATTTACAATATTTGGTTTAAATAATTTTATACATAGAGACTATTATTCATTTATAAAATACCATAATGTATACTATCATTTTAAAAGTAGAAACTCTTATTTCAAATAATGAAATAAAATATATCCTTATCTTAGAAAGGAAAATATTTGATTTTCTTAATAACATTATGCATATAATAATAGTTCTTTAAATGAATAATCCTTCATATTAGAAATTAAAGGTGGTAGTCCCTAATATATATAGTAACCATAATTTCCCCAATGAAATCCATTTGATGAAACTCACCTCTAGAACCCTTCCAAAATATACACGGTTCCAATATTTGTATAAAAATTTGACACCCACATGTAGTATATAATACCCAACCTGTATATATATAAATATTTTTCTCCATAATGAAATCTATTTATAATTCTCCTTGATTTTTTTGGCTAGTTATAGTTACTCTTCTTATGAAATTGCTTTCCACATGAAAAACATACCACATTCTATTCCTTTTCTTATAGCTGGATCATTATCTTCATGGAAGGGAAGTTATTTAAAGCCCTAGACATGGTATAAACACCATGAAATTTGTTCAATGAACTTTTCCATATAGTGAAGATATTATTCTAACATAGACAACAAATGTAAAGTATGGGTAATGATGTTTTCACCAGAAAAGAAGACGATGTAGTCAAGATTTATATGTGCCAAAATACTACTACATACCAATGGATAAGTGGACGGATTCCCCCATCCAAGAGTAGGCAATTCATTTCTTAGAACGATGATGAAAATTTCTCGACACATTAAATTCAATTTACAACTTTATTCTGAGAAGACATGGTGTAATTACAATCACAAGAATTGTAGATATCTTTAAGACCTTCAATTTAACTTTTCACAGAGCCTAAATAGACTTAAGGACCAAAATTTATGGATCTTGGAAGATGGATAAATTTCACAAAGGGACCTATGTGGAGGAACAACGTGGAGGATCTATACATAAGACCAACATGGTGGACCTACTCAAAAAATAAATTTTCACACCCCTATGCAGAAGTCCTATGTGAAGGACCTACACAAAGGACCTACGAAGAAACCTTCTATTTGACTAGGTCCCATCATTGCCTATAACTAAAGACATTGGGTTCCCCATTTCAAAACAAAAAAAATTTGGGAGACGTCCCAAATCTCCCATTGTGTACCCCTATCACCAATATCAACCAATTGTTTTCGGGTTTCTCTCTAAAACATGAGAGAAGGGAGAATTAATTAAAAAAATGGGTTCAAAGTCTCATCAGGGTCTTGAACATATGGAGCTATGTGAAGCACTTGCACGAATCACCTTCACATAGAACCTACATGATGCACTTCCACGGAGGACCTGTGAGGAGCACCTTCTTGATGCACCTACATGGAGAACCTGCATGGAGAACTTTCACGGCACACATGTGCGTCACACCTTGGTGGAGAACCTATGCGACACACCATAGAGGATCACCTCTGTGCCGCACCTACGCGGCCCTGTTCTTCCAAACCGCAGGGGCAGTGCCCCCGCACCCCTGCTCGGTGTCATTGCTAGGCTGCGGTCCTGACCTGTCGTGCTGATTCCTTCACTTCAATCATGGACCCCCTTGAAAAATGGAGATACACACTACAAACTTTTTGAATCAGGACAAAAGATTTTTCGATTGCGCCCTTTATAAAGCCAAACATCCAAATTTGGAAAACCATGATCTGAGACACTCCATCATACTCAATGAAGTGTCTTGAGTTGACTTACTCTTATTTTTTCCTTTTGAATGTTATGATTTTGGAATCTCTTTATGGATTCCTCGAGTACCTTGAGTCGATAAAATCTTGAAGAATCTCCTCAAACCTCATCACCTGATATCTTTTACAGGTTATACCACAAATGGGCATCATCATTAGGAGTAAGACCCAACCAATCTCAAGTGGTCATACTCTTTATGAGTAATCCCTAACCAATCTCAAATGGGAATCCTCCTTAGGAGTAAGCCCCAACCAATCCCAAATGGTCATCCTTTTTAGGAGTAATCCCCATCCAATCCCAATTTGGAATCCTTTTTAGGAGTATCTCTAACCAATTACCAAATGGGAAACCATACTAGTGTAATCGATTAACCTTCATCCCATCATCCTTACTTTGGACCACTGTCCTATGTAAATAGAATAGGGGGAAGTCTCGTCACCTCGCCGTCTTCCACGGTCGACTCACACTCTTCCATCAGAGGAGGAGGAAAAGTGTGAAGTGTCATTGTTGAATCTTTTTTATCCTCTTATTTCAAACACTGAGCATGACTCACATGGTCTTAGAGATATGTGATGGTTACAATATGTTCAAAAAAACCCATTGGAAGGAACTACAATAACTCTGAATCATGTTCAATCTATGATATGTATGAAGCTCTTTTAGAGCCTGAGCTCACCATATATCCTCTTTAAGAAGATGACCCTAATCCACCCAATTTGGGCTTCATCATTAGAAAATAAGCCCCAAATATCATCCTAAAATAATCAAGGTATACTTTTCAGGAAGTAAGTCCAAACATTCCATTCTCAGAGGACCATACACTCCTATGAGATTTATCAAACAACTTGGGCTTTTGATTCCCATTAATATGAGATCTATAGGAGGTCTCCTTGAGGATCAAACCCAACACATCAAATCAACCTTGTTCTCCTTGGGCCGTATTCCCAATATGTTCTAATACTACTTGGAAACTCATATCCTTTCCACGTTCCTTGGTCTGCATCAGTGTAAGTCCCACACTATGTTTTGACCAAGAATCTTTCAATTACATGCCCTTATCACATGACCATAAAAGGTAAAATTTTTCCTATTATGCGACACCAAACTACGAGGGTTATGATTACTTTCACAAGGATACATAGGTATCCCATTATATTAGCATGATAACAAGATCAATGAAACCTCTGTCTCCTTAGATGGCATTAAATTCTATAGTTACCCACTAAGTGGCTTAAAAAACAGTATCATCACAATGATGATTAAAAAACTATATGATCAGTATATTAGAGGATACCACTGATGGAAAACATTGAATACATACAAATTATTCCATTTATGAAGAACCTTGAAAAAATAATAATGATTCTAAATTTTGCACATGTTAAAAAGTGAATGTAAATTCCATGGGGTAATTATGATATTATTGATGAATTAACAAGGATTCATGAGAATATCTTAAATTTACAAAGTGAGTCCCAGAGTAGACAATAATTCCCACCAAAAGCATGTGATGAGTCCAACCTCCCATCCTCACGACCAGTGGACATTCTTATGTATTATATTTTTCAAACATAACGAACTCCTGCCTTTGGAAAGCAGGTCCCCTTTCGATAAAGAATTGTCGGACGTTTCCGGTTCCATGAATAAATCCAATGGAAACCTCTATGAAATAGTGATTCTTAATACTAGAACACATATTTCATGGAACTACGAAACACTGGGAATGATTCTTTATATCCTTTTACTTGTTCTTTTTTTTATTCACCATATGTAACCTCAGTTTTTACACCCCATCCCTTTATCAATTTGGATGGTAGAGTAATAATTTTAGATAGATGCTTCTCATTTTTTCCCATATTATAATTCACAAAAAACTAGATAAGGTTTTTGTTAGTGAAAACAAAAAGTGATCTGTGTTCTTATCATTAGTGATCATAAACCCTAAGATATCTAATGGTTCTATATAGATAAAAATGATGGTTATATGGTTCCCAGATAGCTCTAAATCTCCAATATTTCATGGTAACAGTGTGTTGGATAATTCTTATCTCTATTATCTTTCCATATTCTACTAAATATAACAATGTTGGAAAATATTTCCATATGCATCCATATCCATACATTGATTCATAATTTCAATGGACATAAATGAAATAATTTAACATTGTAAATATGTTCTATCATCATGATGTTATATATAGAGAGATAATTATTCCATACTAGCCTCATTAGAAAGTAACTCAAGAAGTAGTTTATCCAACACATATAATTTTCATTCATGAAAAGGTATAATGTGTCTGTACCTATACCATTCTTGGAAACTGATGTTGGTGAGACAATTTTATGTATATTCTATAGATCATAGTGAAATTTTTATAATAGAGTGGTATTCCATTTCTACCAAATTTCAGTGAATGTTATTAGTATATCCCTGACTACCATACTACATTAATAAATTTAAATTTTATTAAAAAATTATTAATCTTATACTATATTTTAAAAACCTAATATCCATAACCATTTGCTTTGGAATATGTTATTTTATAGATATTCTAGTCAAAAGGCCTATATTCTCATTTTTATAATCATTTCCTATTACAACCAAGTTAATTGAAGGGTATTAGGTAGGTGTAACTTTAATACTCTATTAACTCATAGTTACTGGATCCGTTTATGGGACCCCCAATCCTAAATCATTAATAGATATTTTCATTACCCTTCCCTCTCATTTACACTAAGAACTTCATGGAATTACAACCCTTAACCTGAAAAAATTAATTCATCCTAATACTTAAAGCTAAATGTTTCTTAATAACTTGTAGAACACCAATTTAGGTCGGTTAAATACTTTGAACTATGGGTTGAATTCTATCATAAATTGTGGATGGCTATACTGAAATAATAATTTTATTCATATAATTCTATCCATATACATAAAATACATGTTTTATCTTATAAAATAACTTATTAATATTATGTGGATTTTACATAAGTGATTAACCAAGCCTGATAAAGCATTTACACATAATTAAGTTTCATTTTTCTCCATAAATACATTATTGTTAATTCATCTATTAAGAGATCTTGTATTGTCCATACAAATAAATATTAAACCATGAAAGTAATAAAAATAAATAAAACATAATTGGTGTTATCATGAGCTTCTAAAATGGTTAGTTTATCTAGAAGATGAAAAAATAATCCTTGACCCTAGGGATAAACACTACGAACCATACCTTTCATCATGTTTTAGTATTACACCTAGCCTCTTATCTATTTGTTGGATTGGTATCAAATAATCTCTGGAACTCTAAACACCTTCTATCTTTTGGGATATCCCTCCTTAGATAAGATTTGAATCACTCATAGGGGAGGATATCCAAGGGATTAGACAAGGGGGTTTACATAAATGAAAACTAATGCACATAGGTCCCTACATAATAATAAGAAGATGAATCATAGGATATAATAATAATTTAAGGGAAACCAATGACATACATGGGTATGGGTAAATATATTGATCATACTCAGAGTATGTAAAAACATATACTATAATATAGTCCTAAATTACTTCGATTAATTATTCAAATAATATTAAATTCAATGAATTAATAAAATTAATTCAATTTATCTTCATTTCAACCATGAATCATTGAATTACCATCATCCACAATTTAATGTTGTTTAATTTTATTTAAAATTATTACTGTACACAAGTGAACTTATTAGAAGCATTATGTACTCATCTAAATCAACTAACATGATCCTAATTAATTTATAATCCCATGAAATACTTTATATATTTTATGATAGGTAATTACATTGTTTTTATTTTCATATAAATGACACATGAAACACATGTGAATTACATTTCATGTGATTCTCTGGGTGCATTCATAGTACCCAAAAAAGTCCACACACAACATGTGGTTTAGAATTTTACATAGAAATTATCATATAATTAATAATACTATGACATTGTATGAATGGTATGATAAATGTCACATGAAACAAATTATAATTTGTTTTATCATATAATTAACTTTTTTTATGTTAAATTATGCACATTACATACAGTCGAAAACATGATTTGTGATGGGATTCATGATGACACATTTTTCTGCAATGGATATTCATGAGGTACACCATGTGGAATTTTACTACATGGTTTTAAGAATTAAATTTTTATAGTTTGTTAGATCCCATGTTTGGTAGAATATACATAACACTCTGGAACCATCATTCTCTCCACGAGTAGAAAATGAGTACTACACTTCAAGTACATAGTTACACCACATGTAATACTCTAAAGTGATTGTATATGAAGTGCAAGTTTTGTATATACATTTTCGTACATTTTAGCATGTTTTTAAAACATATTTTCACCAAATAAAAGTTCCAATGGAAACAAAATTATGTACTTTTGAGATCATAATTCTTTTCTAGTATTTATATGACAAAGTCACAAATCAGGATAAAGTTGATAAAAAATTTCAAACTACATGCCATGTACTTTCAAACACACACCGTGTACCAGAACCCCAACATGGATTGCCCAGGCCAAGTACATGACAATGTTACCAAAAGTTCATACATGCCGTTTTCATCATATACACATCGTGTGTCTTCTTCTAGAAGTTGTTGGTGCCTAAGTAGAAGTCTACGCACCCATGTTTCCGGCTGAACTTTACACACCCTATCCACTAATCTACACACTATGCGGACCTTCTAGAATTACTTGGTGGACTATGAATGAGAGTACACACTATGTTTGGTTGTGCTAAATTCCATTTACCTTCACCTACTAGAAGTAACCATGTTCCAAGTCAAATAAGTCTTGTTAAGTCACCAACTGATAGAGAAAAATATGACAGAGCCCGTTGACAAGAGTACACTCCCTTTACATTTCGGTAAATGTTGTGTACTCCTAAAACCTACAAATAGGTGATAGGACCACAATGTTTTAATGTTATTCGTTGATTCATTCATAATTCGTTCAATTATAAGAGAGATCACTCTGGGAACAACCTAGAAAAGTAGAAGAGATATAAAGAAGAGGAGAGAAGAGAGAAAAGAAGGTTCTTCTGTGCTACTTTCCCAACAACCTTCACTCGAATGCTACTATGAGGATGTGTCCAGGTACTAAATGTTCGTTAATTAATAGCTACTCCATGAGTATCTAAATTACCTATATCTTGGGATTGTGGAAAAATTAATGTTGTAATTTTTCAATTTTGATGTTGTAATCTTATGGTTCAACTTTTCTTTCTCATAATTCATTATTATCCCATTTTTCAAATATCATTATAATCTATTATTGAATGTAAAATGAGATATCTAGGGATCCTTTAAGGAATTAAGGTTAAAAAACCCATAACCATTAAATGTTTTAATCATCTCAAAATGGATGGAATTAATAAAAATTAATAGACATCAATTTCTAGACCAATGAAATTGACTTCTATGGATTTAAAAAAAACATACCGGACTATGGGCGTTCTATTACATATTTAATCCTACAAATATGAATTATTATGAACAAAACAATCTCTAATGTAAATTGACTTAATAAAAACCTCTTAAAATCCATATCCGCAGATGCATTTCCCTCTAAATTTTCATCGAAACCAAATTCTCATGTTTGTCTTTATCCTTTATGTAATTTCCGAAGAAAATAAAATACAATCTCCATTTCATCAAATTAAAAAATAAATAAACTCTTAATTCAGTACAATTCATTAAATCAAGTACAAACTAGATAAGAAAGAAAAAAATAATTCATTCTCCATGGGGATCTACCCTTTATTGGTACTATACTCATTAGGGTAATATAATTTGGATAGCTGAAAAAAAACTTCGTTAAAAACGACAACCTAATTTTGGCGTCGTTTTTGGGGAGCTGAAAGTTAAATTTGTTTTTGTTTAAATAATGTTTATATAAAATTTAATGAAAATAAAAATTAAAAATTCCCAAAAATCTATTCTCTAATCTGATTTCTGTTTATATTTCTTCATCATCATTTACTCTTGGTGTGTTTAGTGTTGTGTTGTTTCATAGATATATGAGTGACTAACTTACTCATTCCAAAATCACTGAGTCATCTAAGCTTCTCTTATTTGACACATAGATTGAATACATGCTTTTAAGGCGATGATGTACTCTCATGGACAAGCACAACCAAAAAAATTCATTGGTGCACAAAAAAGTGAGAGATCTGGAAACTATCCAAGGAGCTGGACATCCATTTGGCCCAGATAGTAACTAGAACTAGCCAGCTCCACTTCTTCCAACTAGGGCAGATGCCATTCAAACAACCCAGTTAGGGGTTGTACTTTCCCCTACAGGAGTAGAAATATCATCCACCTCCACTCCCTCAGTAGCCACCTCCACGCCATAATCTCATGGAGTATGACCTACTGTATAATCATGCAGATGAAAAAGGTTTCGTACGTCCACTGGTGTAGGCCCTACACTTCTAGATCAAGCCTGCTATCATATAGCTAATCCAGAATATAGTTCATTTTTGAGGTCTACCCAGCGCGGACCCCAATGCCCATCTCTCCAATTTCTTGGAGGTTTACAAGACATTCCACTACCACGGAGTTTCCACAGATTCCATTTGTCTTCGACTCTTCCCCTTATCTCTAACAGATAAGGAGAGAGAGTTGATAAAAGTTTTGTTTCAATGACCTATCATCACTTTTGAGAAGCTAGCCCAGACGTTTTTGGCCAAATATCTCCCACCATCGAATATGGTGACCTTGTGGAACAAAATACACAACTTCCAATAGCATGAATCAGAGTTGTTTTACGAGTATGGGATCATTTCAAGTAGATGTTGTGGAAATTCCCACACCATGGACACCCACATTGGTTACAAGTCCAATCCTACTACGGAGGACTGAAGACGAACAAAAATTATATTGTGAATACTGTTATTGGAGGTACGATTTTGAGGAAGTCCCCAAAGAGCTTTTCAAAATGGTGGAAGAAATGTCTAGAAATAGATTCCAGTGGAGCTCCAAGCAGGGCCCAGAAAAACTAGGTTTGTACAATATCCATTCCACTACTATGCTTTCTACCTAGTTTGACACTATATCCAAAAATATCGATATGCTGAATCTAAAGGGAACATCCCAAGTACATGCGGCAATCCAACCGATGAGCAATGAATGTGGTGATAACCACATGACAGGAGAATACCCGAGACCTACAACCAGACCTTTGACAAGCGAGGTAATTTTTTTTGCTCAAAATCTAGGGCCGAACCAATTCTAACAATACAAAAACCTATCATGGAGTGATAAGTAGAACACATGATGAGGCCCATAGTAGTAGAATCCTCAGCCCCAGTGACCAACTGACTATGGTCAAACCCAGTATCAATGCTAGTACCCAAGGCAACTGTATCCCCAGCAGGTCTCTTACTAGCATCAGGGGTTTCAAAACCCTTGCCCACAGTAGCCATAGTAGCCACCACATCCACCGGCTGCACAACCACCATAGTAGGAGAACACATCAAGGTTAGAGGATCTCATGAAGAATTTTATATCTATGTTTGAGACCAGATTCTAGATTCATGAGGCTTCCATTTGAATCCTAGAGAACCATATCTGCCATCTAGAAAACCAAATCATTGGGAGGTAGCCCAGTACACTACCAGGTGACACTGAGATGAACCTGAGGGAGGAGGCCCATGATGTCACACTACAGAGTGGGAAAGAGCTACAATAGAAGGAACTGACATTGTCAGGTGCACCTACACAACCTACGGATGAAGAATGTACAATTACAGACCCCTCCTCATCCAAAGTCTCACCAAAAGAGGCCCTACAAGGAAAATTAATGGAGGTTTTCAAACCCTTCAATCCTACCTTACCCTTCTTGGAGATTATGAAGCAGAGAATGTTGGACCAACAATTAGGAATGTTCACAGAAGTGTTCATAAAGCTGCACATCAACATTCCATTTGTACAGGCACCGACGCAGATGCCCATGTATGTGAAATTCATGAAGGAGATCCTCACCAACAAAATATAGATAAAGGATCTAGTTATAATTTCACTAACCAAGGAGTTCTCAGTGGTTGTACAACATTCGGTTCCTTAAATGCTCCAAGATCTAGTTAGCTTCACTATCCCATGAACTATTGGACCATGTGTGTTTGGGATGGTCGTCTGTGACTTACGGGTAAACATCAACCTCAATCCTTTTAGTGTTTTTAAGATGTTAGGGCTCAACTACCTAAATCCTAATGAGAATACCTTCATCTTGCATACCGATCCATAAAACATACAAAGGAGCTATTTGAGGACGTGCTGATAAAGGTGGGTAGGTTAATACTCCCCACATATTACATCATTCTTGACATGGTGGAAGACAATGAGGTGCCTCTCATTTTGGGCCGTCCTTTCATTGGCCACTGGGAAGGTATTGATCGACATACACTAGGGGAGTTGATTTTAAGATTAGAAGAAAAAATAGTTTCCTAAAATGTCATCAAAGCCTTCAAGAAAGAATCATCATCATAGCCTGATGGCTACTATGCAGGGACCACTATGGATGATCTCATAATAATAAAAGGTGATGATCTTGTATGTTCATTCCCCTTAGATGGATTGGTTTTTCCAAACATTCCATTTGATGACGAACTAGAGGACTCACAATTCGTTGAAGGCCCGGGTGTCCGCTACTGGGAGCGTACTATTATTCATGACATTTTAGAGTGGAAAGAGGTACAACAACTTGGGACTTCGATTCTAAAGTTGCCTAAACTAGAACTGAAGCCTCTCCCATCATCTCTGAAGTATAGTTATTTGGGAGACCATCAGAAATTTCCCATCATACAATGTGAAGAACTATTAGAGCATCAGGAGGATCCGCTTCTACAGGTTTTGAAGCGGTGGAAGCCGACTATTTGATGGATTGTTTCATAATTTAAGGGAATCAGACCTACCATTTTCAACCACAAGTTTCTACTCAATAATTGAGCGAAGCCATATCGGCAACCACAATGACGCTTTCCCCCCCCAATGAAGGAAGTTGTGAAGAAGGAGGTAATCAATTTACTGGATGTATGATTCATATACCTCATATTAGATAGTCTGTGGGTGAGTACCCTTCAAGTGGTACCCAAATAAGGGTATGACAATGATTTAAAATGATAAGAATGATCTCATCCATAGAGACACTATCACATGCTAGAGAGTCTATGTGGACTATATAAATCTGAATGACACCACGAAGAAGGATTATTTTCTCATGTCCTTCATGGATCATATGCTAGAGAGACTAGCAGGGAACGAGTTTTACTACTTCCTCGATGGCTATTCAGTATAAAATTATATTTCCATTTCTCCATAGGATCAGGAGAAGAGAAAATTTACATTCCCCTATGATATGTTTTATTACTGAAGGATGCCCTTTGGAATGTCCAATGATCCTTCCACCTTTCAGTGAATCATGCTGGCTTTCTTCCATGACATGGTGGAACAGATCTTAGAGGTTTTTATGGAAGATTTTTCTCTTTACAGAAAATAATTCATCACTTTCTTGTGGAACCAGAAGTTAGTACTAGAATTAAGTGAGGAAACCAACCCGGTATTGAACTGGGAAAAATGTCATTTCATAGTGCATAATGGCATCTTCCAAGGAAACATAATCTCAGTTAAGGGAATAGATGTGGACCCATCAAATATATTATTTATGTCACAACATCCTTTTATGAATTCTGTCAGAGCCATCCGCAACATCCTGGGACATACAGGTATCTGCAGGCGGGTTTTCCACGACTTCTTGAAGATAGATCAACCCATACCCAACCATACGACCTATGATGTCATTTTTTAGTTTGATGAGGCATGCACCACAACTATTTCGCACCTAATTCATTTCCTGGTGGAATATCTAATGATGATTTCTCCCAACTTGGAGGATCAATTTAAATTGATGTGCGATGCCAATGACTACACAGTTGGAGAAGTCTTTGGCCAGCAGCTTGACCAAATTCTTCAACACATCTATTATGCTAGTACGATGCTCAACAAGGAAAAGATGAAATACAATACCATGAATAAGGAGATGCTGGAAGTGGTGTTTACTTTTCATAGGTTCCATTACTATTTAGTTCTATCTAAAGTTATTGTTTACATTGAACATGCAACACTCAAGTACAAACTGACCCTGAAGGATGCAATCCCACGACAGATATGATGGGTACTCTTCCTTCATGAACATGATATAGAGATCTGAGACAAGAAGAGGAGAATGAACATTTTTTCTGATCATCTCTCCCACCTAAAGCAACTGTATTTTGAGAAGGAAGACAATCGAGAGATCAGGGAGGATTTCCATAATGAGCACCTCATTTCCAAAAAGAATCACCAATGCCCTGGTATGATTATATTGCTATTTTTTGGTTATAAGTGCAATCCACCCCAAACAATCCTTCCAGTAGAGGAAGAGGTTTCTCTCTGATGTCAAGAGGTAGTTCTAGATTTATCTTATACTGTTCTGATCCTTTGGAGATGGGGTGATCTAACATTTCATCTCAAAAAATGATGTTTATGGAGTCCATGAATTCTTTCATGCCTCACAAATTGGGGGATATCATGGGCCAAACCATACAATAGAAAAATCATGTAGTCTTGGTTTTTATGGCCCACTATGTAGAGAGATGCACGAGCCTTTGTTTCCGGTTGCGATTGATTCCATATAATAGGTAATGTGTGGCACATAGCTATGACGCCCCATCACCCCATTTTGGAGGTCGGGATCTTCAAAGTACGAGGAATAAACTTCATAGGGCCATTCCTCTAATCTATTAAGAACTCTTACATTCTGTTCTTCATCAACGAGGTCATCATGTGGGTGGAAGCCACTACTACAACACAGGACATGGCCAAGGTTATTGTGGGATTTTTAAAGAAACTCATTTTTTGTAGGTTACACATTACCTATGTTATTATAAGTGACAGAGGGACCCACTTTGCCAACACATTGATGAAATAAGTACTGTCGATGTACGAAGTGAATCATATTATGGGGACAACATATCATCCCCAGTCTAGTGGACACATGGATCTCTCCAACTGTAATTTCAAGTAGATTCTGGAGAAAATAATAAACACTTCAAGGAATGACTTGTCCAAAAAGCTAGATAATGCTTTGTGGGCATATAGTACCGCTTTCAAGATTCCACTAGGGATGTACCCATTCTGTCTCATCTATGGAGAGCCATGCCTTCTACCAGAAGAGGTGGATCACAATGATTACTCGGCCATCAAGGTGGTGAATTTTTATCTAAAAGAAGTTGAAGGGATGTGTATGTTCCAACCGTTAGAACATAATGAAATCTAATTGTAGGCATATGAGAACACCAAGATGTATAAGGAGAAGATGAGAGAAATCCATGATTGGATGATTTTAAGAAAATAATTCAAACATAATGATCAATTACCCTTTTTTAACACCAATCTTCGATTATTTCTAGGAAAGCAAAAGTCAATATATCTAGGACCATTCTGAGTCATACGAGTATTACACCATGGAGTGATAGAAATTTTTGGGGAGGATGTTCAACCTTTAAAGGTGAATGGAAAATGGATGAAGACTTACCATCACATGGAAGACACTATGGGAATGCTATCCACCATGCATCTCAGGCAAGTAGTGGTATGTCAGTCGATCTAATGACCTAAAACAATGGCACTTCCTAGGAGGCAACCTAGAGGATACATTCCGTGTACCACCTATACACATGGAGGGTATTAAATCTATTTCATTTTTTACTTTTAATATTATAAATATATAGAATATCTTAATTTTAAATAGGTATGATGCTGATTCTGATGGTAAAGTCACTGGAGTTTTTCAGAGCTATCACCGGTTCAAATCACTCCACACCTACCTTGGGCATGGTGTTCCTCATTTTTATAGTTTTTTTCCTACACAGAGTGTGTTTTATTTTTTATAAAATATATATATTTGATTAAATACATGAAAACCCATAATGGGGATGTATTGGTTGTCCAAGGTTGTAACCCGGTTCCAATAGATCCGAGTTTTAATCTTGAAAACTGTCCCATTTCAATCATTTGTCCTTTTAATAAAACCCGACGGTGTGTATTTTGATATACATCATGTGAAAAAAGTTTTCATTAACAACTGAAATGATTTTAAAAATAATGGAATATATATAGTTGAATTTTGAAGATTGGCAATGTCTCAGCCCTAGATCCACAAGACCTGGGTTTGAACTCTACTGATCTCCCGACATCATCCCTTTTACTCTAATTAAAAACAACATGTCATGCCTCTCCATCCTCCCACATAGTTTTGATCTAGTACATTATAAAATATATAAATTCATAAAAATGAGCAGTAGTACAACATTTTCTCTAGTGGTTGAGGGATTTCATTTTAAATGTCTGATCGCCTGTTCGATCCTCACCCCAAGCATCAGACCAAAGCCTGTACATATCTTTTTTATAATTTTAGAACACATGACGTGTATTTACAGATAAATTATGTGCATAGATTTATTTTTGGTAAATTATATATATTCATATATTTATGTTAATTTTATAATGAATATTAATTATTATATAGTTTACTATAATAATTATATAAAATACATATGTTAAAAAAATTACTACACGGCATGTCTGCTAGAGTAAACACCTTGTAGTGTGGCTATAAAATCCAGAAACCTTATGTTGTCACACCCCATGTCACCCCCACCCCCATTTCCATTTTCTTCTCCCAAAATTAGACTGACCTCCCATCATAAAATCCACAATTTTCATCTATTTACTACTTCCAATTTTTTCTCTATTGTGATCCTCACCTCACGTACGTAGTTTTACATACCTTATTTCTGAGTTTTTGTAGCCTTTAGGGTGTATTCAGATCAGTTTCCATTTCATCTCCTACAGTAAATGGGTACTCAATAAATATCACACACCATGTACTTTTGTACATAGGCACATACTGAACAATTTGGAATTTGAAATTACACAGTGTGTATGTTTGGTACACACCATATACCATCCAGAATAGTGCCTGGGTACCTCAATCACATGGCCACACACACCATGTTTACACGCATGACGTGTATGTTCGGTACATGCCATGTATCCCTTTTCTTAGGGCCAACCCATGTCTAGCACTCCACACGACCATATAAACTATGTTCTTACACCTGCTGTGTCGTACCTTCACATGATGTGTACTACATTTTTGGCTCTACTCGGACAGTGGAGGTGTCTTTGAAACACACGACCAGGAACCAATTTTCACAGAAATGACGTTTATATTCGTTACACACCATGTATAATTTCTTTACTAGTGACATGCCCACATGGCATGTCTATCCCAAGAATACATGATGCTAACCCTTTTACACTACACACAATGTACTCTTGATATACATGCTACATTCTTCTACTTTTCTGGTTTTCAAGCATTTTCTCCCTTCCTTTTTCTTATCTTTTTTATTTTGTTTGGTTTTTCTTTCTTCTTTAGGATATGTAATACAAATACCATACGAATGGGAAGTGGGCCTCCTCTGTTACTAAGGGAGTGAGGCCCACCATTCGCCGGATATGACTATGGCCGATGATGACCCCATCCCTAGACTTACCGACATACTATCCTCCTCTTCTGGCCATCTTTCCACCACTCACCTCCTTGATAGATACTGGTCCAAGTACAACACCTCCACCACACCGCATGGAGCCTTCTAGAACCACCCTTTATTCACCACCAGATACTACACCTCTAGATCCCTCCTCAGTAGTGGATGATCTTTCACCAGCCGCCACGTCCAGTGGAAATTCTCCAACATAGGCTGCTCTACCACCAACACCAAATCCTACTACTTCCCCACCAAGTCCGGTCTATGCTCTGTATCTTTTTTACATTGGTTCCAGTTAAAGACCTAGAAAACAACCGAGTCTAGTGCTTCTCTCGCCGCATGATCCAGTTGAGTAGTTGGTATCTTGACTGCAACATGCCTCTACAGGAGGGTATTTGGGGGGAGTTGGGTGATCTCACAGGGAACACACTATAACTCATGATCTTCCAGGTCAGCACTGCTATTTTCCAACATTTATTTTTAGAGATCGCTGCATCCTCTTAGTTCGATGGTCTAATGTACTAGGAGATGCCTAGATACATGGTCTCGATGGTCAGATTTCTACTGGGTGGTTGACCTTTTTCCCGTACCAAGATCGATTTTGGATGAGGGTGCAAATTCTATTCCCCTCTAGTCACCCCACCCTTATATCCACCCTGACATGCTCAGAATTTTCTAAGCTCATTGCGATCTGGTGGGATATTGCTGGGACTGACTACCTCTACACACCCACTTCCAAAAAGAGTACCCTTATCATTGACTCTATCCTTAGCTTCACCCTCTGGTTCTTTAGAGCCGTCTTGTTTCCCCGCCACTAGGATATGGGAGTTTTGATCATTCGTGATATAGAGTTCCTCACATGTGTCATCTGGCATGACTATCTGGACCTCCCCTGCCTTGCTTCATTTTACTTCCACGCCATGTTCACCTGCCGTCAGGGAAACCTGAATGGTGGGTTCTACGACACCCACCTTGCCCACCACATCAGCATTTTAGATCCTACCATTCCCCATGACTGCTGAGGTTCCCCCATAACATATTGACTTTCTCATGCTTCTTCACATGTTATTGGACTAGAAATAGGGGGAATTTACATCATTGCCCAGGCCCCACCACCACCCCCTACCGACCCTCCTTCCCCCAAGGCTATACCTACCCCTCCTTCCATACACAACCCCCTTATTTTGGCCTTCCTTCTTCTTACAATATTCCTTCTTCTTCTGTTCCTTATAATACCCCACCTCCCTCAGCACCCTAAGTTTATATCTCCTTTACCCTCCACCTAGTTGCAATTGAGCATCACCAGGTTTGTCTGGATCATCATCTGGACCAGCTCGAGAAGATGTTGGGGCTTCTTCTTCAGCATCATGGTATTCTGCAACCCCAATATTTGCCTCCTCATTTGGATCTTGGACATTCTTCTATAGCTCCACCTCCATTTATAGCACTGGCCAAAAAATGTTATTATCCTCTCCACTTCTGGCCCAATTGCTACCACTATTGCTTCCGGTCTGGAGATATCATCTAGGCTTTTTATTCTGAGTCCAGATCCCACGAATCTGACTACTAAAACGTTTCTTCAGAGTGAAATTTCTGAGCCTCCAGTTTCCATATATTCTGATCGTTCTTTTATAGCTACTTCTATATAGGATGATGCCTCTTCCGAGGTGACCCCTTGACTAGTTTTTGGGAACATTTTTTACATTATATGTATATATATATTTGTGCTATCTTGTGACTATGTTCTATTGTGTATGCATGCAGTTTTCTATCTCCAGGACCATCACACGTACCATGGATCCCTTTGGGTTGTACTTATCCACCACTACCCATTTTTCTTCATCTCGAAACGAGGGGAGTATTGTTTTCCAAGTTTTTGTTATTTTATTTTTCTTTCTTGTTTTACTTCTTCCATCACATCCCCATGTACGGGTCCAATGTTGTGTCCCCACATACCGTTCACTACCTTTTTGTTGCACTTGGGGGACCATCTAACCTATTAAGTGTGTGAGAGATTCTCTACCTACAAAACTCTTTTTCCCATGAACTAATATAGGAGACATCCTTAATAGATGAAATATTATAATCTATGGATTTTTTTTGGTTAATTATAATTTTAAATAATAAACATATAGTTGATAATTTTAGAGGTTTCATGCTTATTTTTAATTGTAATAAATTATTTTAAAATGATTGCTGATATGGTTGATTTTCCATATAAGTTCTTGGCTATCTTCATTTATTAAACTATTAATTTTTATTTATTCCATGAACTGATTGAACCTTTATTTTTTCCCACATTCACAAGAGGTATTCTAATTTTTTTGACATATTCTTTCATATACCATATTTCTTAAGAAATTATTGGGTTATGCATAACTACCAAAATTTTCATGTTTTTCTCTTCAAAACATGATTATTTTTTTATCTCATTAAAACGATTGAGGCATTTGATTTTTTTTAACCCCTTTGAATTTTAGACCTACCCAACATCTAATCATCGTAAACACTTAAAAACCCTGATCTTATTTGATAGGATGTTAGATTACATGATTTTTTCCCTTCCTACAATAATTATTTTATAAATTTTCATGACTATTCAATTGAGATTTAGAGTGGGATATTTTATTTTTCATTCTACATTTTGTTGAGAAACCATGACTTATGTGTGGAGGTGTTTTTCACTTGTTCATTTGGAAAAAAGGGTTCTATATCCTACAATAAATTCTATTCTTATAGTCCCTATTATCAAAAAAATAATGCTAAAGAGGTACATAGTTCATTTATTAATCTTTACTGATGGTTTATGGACCCATTTTTGAAAAATACTATCATGGTGATGATATCATTTTTAAAAGATCCTGATGGGGGATGGATTTTCGTTGAGCTCTAATTTTTTAATATCATGCATTTTTTTTATGAATTTATCATCTTTTTTCAAGACACTATGATTATTTTCACATTATTAACTATCAACCCTCAGCTGGAGAAACATTTTAACCTCGATGAAAGCCCTCATGATTTTTGTGATTTAAATTTCTAAATTAGATAATGAGAACACTTGAAAGCCTATGGATAGAGATCATATACTTAATATTGAGCTCAACTCTGATAAAATGAACATTGGTGATGAAAGTATTATTTTTTTGGCGAAGTCAATCATCATGTGGCATGTGTAATTGTGGAATGTTGAACTATGATCATAAAATAAGATGGAAGTTTCATAATTAAACTATAAATTAAGCATTATTAGAAAATGATTTAAAATTGAAATATGTTTTTGGGTCTTTAAAAAATTCTTTACTATGACTATATTATTCATAAGTATAATTATTGTTGAATGATTCCCCTTTTGGAATATTGATACTATCGTTTAGTTCTTTAGATTGTACATGAGTACAATAAAATGACTATGTGTGGGGGAGTTTGTTGTGCCTCATTTGTGTATACATTTTCGTACATTTTATCATGTTTTTAAAACATTCTTTCACCAAATAGAAGTTCTATTGGAGATAAAATTCTGTTATTCATCGATCATAATTATTTTTATATATTTCCATGGAAAAGACACAAATCAGTAGAATGTTGAGAAAAAATTCAAAACTACACGACATGTACTTTTAGATACACATCGTGTTCCAGAACCCCGACATATATTGACCAGGACAAGTACATACCCATGTTACCGGAATCCCATACATTCCGTGTAAATCATATAAAATCCCTTTATTCTCTTTTGGAAGTAGTTGGTGGCTGAGATGAAGTCTTCACACTCATGTTACTGGCTAACCATTACATGCTATGTACACTAGTATTAACGTTGTATTGACCTTCTAGAAGCGGTTGGTGGCTGATGAATGAGAGTACACACCGTATATGGCGGCGCTACATGCCATGTACCTCTAACTACCATTTGGAACCATGTTCCAAATCAATGATGGGGTCATAGGTCATCCACTGGAGGAGAAAAATATGAAAAAGCATTTTGAAAATAGTACACACTGTGGACATTCATTTATATTCTGGGTACTTTTAAAACCTATAAATAAGTGGAAATCCCACCAATTTTGAGAGTTATTAATTGATTTATTTAGATTTTGTTTAATTTTATAGGAGATCTCTCTGGGTACGACCTAGAAGAGAAGAAGAGAGAGAACGAAGTGGAGAGAAGAGAGAATAGAAGGTGCTTCCATGCAACCTTCCCGATGAACTTCGCTCCAAATCTTCCAAGATGATGTGACTAGGTACTACAGGTAATTTAATTAATAGCTACTCCATGATTAGCAAAATTATTTATGTTTTGGGGCTTTGGAAAAAATAATTTAGTAATTTTTCAATTGTGATGTTGTAATCATATTGTTCATATTTTCTTTCTCATAATTTCATATAATCCCTTTTTCAAATATCACCAGAAATATCGTATCAGGACAAGAATGAGATTTCTAGGGATCTATAAGGAATTAATATTAAAAAAATCCATGACCATTAGGGGTTTTAATCGTCTCAAAAGGGCTGAAATTAATAAAAATTAAGAGACATCAGTTTCTGGACCACAGAAATTTACTTCAATTTATTTAAACGAAACATAACATACCATGGGGTGTCTGTTACATAATTAATCCCAGGTATGTGAATTATTATGAACACAAAACATCAAAATAAAATTTATTTAATAAAAACCTCTTAAAATTCACAACCCCGATGCATTTCCCTCTAAATTTTTATCCAAACCAAATTCTAGTGTTTTTAATTATCCTTTAAGTAATTACCTAAGAAAATAAAATCAATTAACCTTTTCATCAAAACAATCGACTTAAAATTCAGTAAAATTCATTATATCAAGTACAAACTTGATAATAAATGAAAAAATAACTCATTATCTAAGAGGATCAACCCATTAAAGGTACTATACCCATTAGGGTAATGCAATTTGGATATTCAAAAATAACACATCAGTAAAAATGACTAACAGTATACTAGCCCAGATCTATATAGATATTCTTTTATCAGATCTGATTTGATATCATTATATAGATCTTATAATAATATAAGATACATGGAAGTAACAAAGTTACTTGAATTGAAATTTAATTTACATGCTGGGTATTCTTGTGATTTTTGACCAAAATGTTTTCCATCTTTATGTGATGTTTTAAAATGTTTCTTTTTTATATTTTTATCTATTTACTGTATATGTTTTATATAATAAAGAATATGAAGATAAAATGATGTTATGATACAAAGAAATAATAGATATAAAGTTAAATAAATATAAAACACCTGTAAACAACCAATTATTTATAAATTATTATAAATTAAAAAAGTTATAGATATGATACCACTTGTAAGTTCAAAGTGTAGCGGAAGAGCCTGTTTAGCATGGAAATATCAAATTGTAGTAACAATTTATGAGTAACCTGAGCTCTTTATGATGAATGATTTCATGACCAAAATATTTAAATCATCTATTAATTTACTTGATGAATCATCAATACCTACTGAATAGGTTCATCACATGCTATTTATAATTAATTTATAATTAAATCTAGAATTTTCGTGACTTGGAATTCACTGATGAATGAAAATATGGTTGAATAAATATCATAATAACATTATTTAATTATAGTATCCAAGTAATAAAATTCTCTATAAGTGATCCTCATGTGCACCACAATATTTGAACATCATAGTAGAAACATTGGGTTCTAAAACGTCCGATCCTATTCTCTTTTGTTGTTTGTGTTTGATCAAAACAAACTTCTCTTTGAGGAAAAAGAATGGATGGAGTTATCTTGATGAAACTAAAGAGGGGGATAAGAGAGAGTGTTCTAGATCTTCAAAACACTATTTTAAGGCTAGCATTTCTTATGTCAATCCTTTTTGTACAATAAATCTCTTTTAAAATGTGATATAATTATATATTTATAATGGTAGGTCTACGGTTTTCAATTTTCTTATGATACCATTTCCCATTCCCTATTTTTTAGTGAAACCCATATCATTATAGTAATATAATTATTATTCAAATGGAATTTTAATTTGTGACTAATAAATATATATAATTTATATTATTTTCAATATGATGCTTAGTCACATTCCTCTTATCAACCTCTAAATTTGGCTAACCGTGAATAATGACATTTTCTTTAACAAATAAATATCCCTAAAATTTTAATAGATAAATATAATAAATAAAATAGTTTCCAAGTATTGCAAATAAATAAATATTATTATTAATTAACTCACTTATTTAATCAAATAACTTTTGATAAAATATTCATGATCAACTATGTAACACCCCAAAATGATATAGGGTTAAATGACTAAATGATATGACTCATGTAAACAATGTGCACAATTATTTTCAAGATACTAACAAACTTGAACTCCAATGATATGTGTTATTGACTTGGAGTAGTGATTAGGATGGGTGACCTCATGAGAAGTTTCCCAACATGTGTCTGAGTGAGGACAAAGCACACTAAAATAAAAAGTGTTAACCCATTGGGACATTCATTAGTTTGAATATTTGTTCGGGCACCTGGGTGGGACCTAGGTATGGGAAAATGTGTATGCGGAGAAAATGGTGGTTCCTAGTGGGAAAAAAACTTATAGCCATGATATTTCTTGGTGTCAATTCTGTATGTGGGGCCCAGTTGACACATTAGTATCAGGGGAGGAACCTTGCCAGAAGTATGGTGGCATTGCATGGGTTGAGATGTAGGGTATATAGGGAAGGCGATGTAATCACAAAAGGGAGGCACATAACAAACAAGAATGATAAAGGGTAAAATGGATAAAATATATGACTCATGTCAAAAAGGTTCACCATTCTTTTCTTGAGCCAAACAGATTAGACCTCCATAGTATTGTGTGATTGGACATGAGTAGTGATCCGGATGGGTGACCTCTTGAGAAGTTTCTGAGGGTGTGTGTGTGGGTGAGGACAAAAAAACATAAAGAACCAGTTTTTGATTATAAGGATAGTCATTAGTCTATTGATCAATTCATATAACTTGGTAGGCCCCAGGTAAGTGAAAAATGTTTGTGGGGAAATAGTTGGTGCCTGCCAAGTCCAGAATCGACAACAATGTTAAGGTGGGATGTCTGTATAATTAGGAAGGCCATGTTATTACAAACCAATACTGAATAAATATTAAACTAATGATTAAGAAAAATAATTATTCAATATTTTTAAATTCATTATGGAATTTTAATATGATTTTAAGTACAATTATTGTGTTACCCTTAACAAGGTACACCTTTCTCTTCAAAAGCCTACCCAATTCGAACTCAATGGTTAAGTGTGATTGTCCTGGAGTAGTTATCCGGAAGGGTAACAAAAAATGAATTTTCTGAGGCTGTGTGCAGTTTAGAAAAAAGATCACTGAAAGAACAAGTGTTTGAGTGTGGAGAAATTCATTAGTATAATGATCCATTAGGGCACCAGGCTGGGCCCCATGAAGAGGAAAAATTATACATAGGTAAACTGGTGGTTCCTAGAAGGCTATGAATTAATGAAAATGTTATAGTGGGGTGTTTAAGTTATAAAAAAATCCATGTTATTAAAAACCAAACCTAAATAAATTTGAAACTTTATAGAAGGAGAAAAATTATTAAACCTTAATAAATTTAACATTGAATTTTATTATGTTTCCAAATACACATAGTGTGTTACCATCATGGACTCTTTCTTAATGGTAATAGGTGGAGATATCCTAATGTGTCGTGGCTTTTCTTGGGTTGAGATATAGGGTCCACAATGTGGATGTTGTTCTCTAAAGGTGATGTGAATGTGACACCCTAGAATTAGTATGGTTTAAATGACTAAATGATATGAATCTTGTCAACAAGGTAGACCATTATTTTTGGGAGACTTCCAGATCATAACCCCAAAATTATGTTTTATTGACCTAGAGTAGTGATCAGGATTTGTGAACTTATGAAAAGTTTCTGAGGGTATGTGTGAGTGAGAGAAAATCACAATGAAAGAAAATGTTTTTCCCTGTGGGGATAGTCATTAGCTCGAGGATTTTTTTGGGAATATGGATGGGCCCTAGGTAGGGGAACATGTTTCTATGTGGAAACTGGTGGTTCCTAGTAGGCAAGGACATGATGCCCATTTTAAGCTGGGGTGTCTGTTATATTAGAGGGTCCCAAATTTTAAAAATGAATCCTAAATAAATATTAATCCATAGAGAAGGAAAAATAATTATTTGAACCTGTTAAATTCAACATTGAATTTAACTAAGATTCCAAATACACTTTGTGTGTTTCCCTTAGGGGGTATTTCACAATGGTAATAGGTGGTGACACCTAACATCCAAGGATAGAATATAATAGTACTCAAAAGAACTCATAGGTAAATAAATTAATGTTACAACAATATATAACCTCCAATAAACACTTATTGTGTACATAATATCATTATCATGAAATCCCCAATCAAGATGGTTGAGTACTAGTGTAATTAACATATGTGATTGAATTATCCTTCATTAAATATCATAAAATGAAAAATTCGCAATGAACATCATCTCCATGGATTTATCAATGTAGTTCCATTCCCATAAATGGTTTTGAGATATTAACTTCCACTTATAGATATAATGGATAAATCATTTCTTTCATTATCTATTAATACAATATTACTCATGACACGTCTAATGTATCCTAATTTAACATGAGAATATGTCATCAAAATTATCGTCAATCTGTATAATTAAATAACATATTGTATTCATTAATTATAATATTAAATTATATGGATCAATATACATTTTAGTTGGTAAGAACATTAAATAACACAAATAAACATAGATTTACTACTAGTGGGTATTGTTCTCATAATTTCTTACTCTAAAAATTGAAAATGGTGCACACCTTGATTGAGTTACACAAAGTCCTATGAGTAACCACACATAAAATATTATTTTATTTATGTACCATTAAATGATATCATTCGTCTATAAAATATATATATTTTAGAATACTTTAATGGAACATCCAATATATCATGATAGTGGGGAACTGCTAGGAAATTTCAGTGTGAAAGATATTCATATTACATTATCACATACTATGTAATACATAGGAACAATAATGATGTGATAATAAACACCATTAATATTGAATACAAAAAATAACTATAATCATAAAGTTCATATAGGTGGTTTTTAGGTAACCAACTCCATCATGTATATCGTCTTGAATGTTTTAATAGACCCATGTTTTAGGTTATAATTTTTTCTAATACTATATTTACTTGAAATGATTGGTTCTATAAGCATATCATGAATTTGATGGGTTCTTATGGTTTTGGTAGAGTTCCAGCATCTAGATCGAAACGTTCCTCTTAATTTCATGGGATTGATAGAGTTTCATGTGTCAATTTGAATGCTTATGGTTACTCCAAAGGGTCTTCCATGCATGAATTTTTCATTTTTAGGCATCCAGTTGATCCATGTATAAAACTATCCAACTTAAAATATGTAATATGTATAGGTGAGCCACATTCCATAAATTCAATTGCAAAGTCTAGAGTGGGATCCAATTTTCCTTGGGTATAGAACTAGATTCTGGGTTGGTTGTTTTTTAATTTTTGATCCATTTACATAGTATATTTGTTTAATTAATGCTTTCCATTTTTAATTTTCAACTAAGCCAGGCATATCACTTGTTTTATTGAACTATTATTAGGGAATATTATAGGTAAACCACTAGGGGTGGCTTACTAAGATGCATTTCTAAACCCTCGTAACTGAACCATAACTTTAATGCAGAATCATATATATTATTGAAGGCTGATTATAGGATTCATGGTGTATGGGGCTAAGGGATAATGTTTATTGATCGATCATGACCAATAATATGGGGATTGATGATCAGTATAGAGAAACTTAGTAGTTGCGAACTAAGTATGTGGTTTGGATCCACGTTGGAATTCTATCCTTGTGTATTTATTTTCAGTTTAATTATGTTTTTCATATTTGATAGGTTTTGTAAGAGATAATTTGTTTTTTATTTCCCTATGCTTTCTAGTATGAATTAATTTATTCCTCATTCTATTTTGTTACATGATGATTCTATTTTATTTATTTATATATCATAATCTAATGTCTATACTGTGTATGTTTTTGGTTATTTATAATATTTGGGTTATTCTTGAATGAGGGTATAATATTCCCAATGTATCTTATAGACCCTATCCACTAGTTGAAACCATCTGGAATATAGGGATGCGTACTTGAGGCCTTGTGGCGATCCATATTGAGTGATATTCCAGGTGGACACGAGACTGTTTATTACACACTAAAAGAATTTTCTATTTGCTTTGGTTTTGACTAGAAATTTATTTCTTACCCAATATTTATACACAAGTCATTTAAATAAATTCATTATACATAATTGTTTTGATCATGGTACAATTCCTTAATATCCAGGGGATTATTTTAGGATACATCATGGAATTATATCCATATGTGTTTAGAGACTCATAGATGGGGTATCTACCATCTACCTAACTACTAATTTAAGTTTTATTTTATCTTGTTATGGTACATGAGATTTATTTAGAGGTATTTTATAGATATATGATATTTATGGACACCTATGAGTCATAAAAATTACTTTATTGTGAATATTATCATTTTTACCACCTGTTGTTGATATTGTATTATCTACATTATTATTTTTTACGTGGTAGACTATTATAGGGAAATTACCTTCCCAAGTGATATTTATAAAATATAATTGATAGATTCTAACCTCTATTTCTTGGGGAGTAAAATTTACTCAATGTAAAGATTCAACATGAAGAAATAATGGTGAAATAGAGGAATGTTACAACCTTGAACTCTACTAAATAGGAATTCTTTGTGTTAAAAAATATTGTATTTCTATCGAACAGTCCGAAGAAATATTTTTGATTCATTAGGTTACATGAATCAAATTTTGTGTTAAAAAAACAAACCAAAAAATATTAATGTATTAATTATTTTAATTAAATCAAGGTTTATTTAATGAAAGTAGGTTTCAAGGATATAAAATTCAAAGGTGAAGGTAGATAAACATTAAGGTGGGGGGGTAGTCATGTTTATCAAAAACACCAAATTTTAACTTGATATCAAAATATTAGTTAGTTTTAAAAGTATATTGGTCGATAGGAAATAATTATGGGTGATTGAGATAGAGAAAAAACACATGAAAATATGGGTTTATTGGGTTCACTTATTCTTATTATAAATTGGCTAATCCCTGAACTGAAATGGTTATGATGCCCCTAACTATTTTACTATTTTATTATTAATAAGAACATTGAAATTAGTAGGGTGATGAGACTAATCTCTATATAATAGGAATAATGAAGAGAAAAAAATTATCAATCTATTCTTCTCATACCTCATATGTGTCAGGATTTCACTCATACATGCACCCCGATGTTTCTCCTCAACTGACCACTAAAAAAATTAGGAATTCAGTTGATAATGTGTGGTATAATCCTAAATAAATTTCCAACCCCCATCTAAAAACACTAATCTATTATTTTTCTATAGGTAATCTACACAACATAATTCTCATTATATAGATAATTTTTGCGTTTAACCTGATATTATCAATTTAGATACATATCCCCTGGCCATTACCACACGTGTTTTCAAATATCATGATATAAATTAAATGTAAATATTAAATCCAAAATTCATAATGTTTTTTCACAGTCTACCACAAGTCCAATATGGTGTGGAAATGCCTATACTTAGGAAAGGATGACTCAAAATCCTACTGAAATGCCTAGAAATTGGCCATTTTTCATCAGCTAATTTCTCATATAGATTTTTATCTACGAATATGGGATCCAATATAACTATTTTGATCATGGTTTCCCAGGCATATATATCATACCATTCTTTATATTCCCTAAGTAGAACTAGTTACTACTAAAAGATGACCCCAATTATCTAAATACTTGGTAAGGACCTTTAATATTCCCATTTATTGATTCTTTATTCCAATACACAAAGAATCATGAAGAAAAAACTATTACTATGGTTGTTTTTACCTTTTCCCAATTGATCCATTGAACATAAATAAGCATCATACCATTAGTTGCTAATGGTTATGCCATTCTCACACCTTTAAATACACATTTTCTCATCCAAAATAGTGTGGTAAATTATATATTTTTATTATTCTATTTCTTTTCATACATATCAATGTAAACTATATTCTCAATCATTAATGAACATGTTATCAAATAATAAAATAGAAAAAAAATGAAACTCATAGAGGAATTTAATCATGAAATAAATCATAATAATAATCATATGTGAATTTAATATGAACAACACACCCATGTATATAATACCGTTTTTTAGAGTTTCTCCAGCCTCTTGATAAAATGATCATTTCCATATTGGCCTTGTATCAATTTACAAAAACTCACATATACAACTTTTTCAAGTAAATTCATGTGAGAACATTAATTCCTTATACTCATCATCCTCATAATGTTATGAGAACTCATTAATCTCTCTAATGGAACTTAAATATCCTCCTATATATAAATTGGAAACATGTTACTTATGGAATAATAATTTCTCTATGATTCAAATACCATCCCGTCAACTCTCCTTCTTTATGGGAAACTTCTCATCAACTTAACCCTATAATTATCAACCACAAAAAGAAACTAATGTTTCTTCCCCTAGGAAAGATGATCTCCATTGATATTGTCCAAATTATCAATATATAATGGAATAATAGAAGGATGATAACAGAGAGAAATTACTCTATTTTTTTGGAGTGAATAAATTCCAAAACACTCTGATGGAATGGAAGGACTACATTATTAGGGGATTTTTAATGATATCCATGGTTTTATTACGGTTTTGAAGAAAAATTTAATAATGAACTTAAATGCTCTAAATTCTCCCTGATCAATCGATACATGATGTCCACATATATCAACCATGAATGTTTCATTAGATTATTTGACAAGTTTTTTTTGAATTATGGTTATAACACCTAGTCACTACTGTGTATGAAACATTCACCATATTGTATTTAAGTTATGAATTCATAAAAATCATTTATGTTAGGTATTATATATCCAGAAGACACTAAGCTCTCCTTGAGAAAATCATAATGGAATTATTTTATTTGAGTTCTATGTAATTGAAATTACTCATATAAAAAGCACCCAAATGGTACACTTTCGATCACCAACAAATTCCTGCAAATGAAAATTAGTGTAGCTATAATTTATAAAAGATTTATATTTTCCATGCTGTCATGAACCAACCCAAATACCCTAGCACCCTAATAATCGAGCCAAAAGTCACATAGACCTAAGGATGTTACCAATCCCCATCAGTTGGGGACAAGAACCTGGCATCATACCAGAAAAAAGTGGCATTAATTTTTCTAAAAACTAGCTGAAGATAATAGATACATATCATTATGCTCAAAATTTTTTAGAGAGATAATACCAGAAATCAAACAGGTATATCAAAATCCTAAAAACGGTACATCATAAAAGTAAATAGAAGAATATAAGAAAAAAAAAATATCACAAAGGACACGTAACTCAAATACCCAAGGATCAAGAACATCCACCTCCTACAAGAGGTGATTTCCCTTTTCTTATAGTTTGAATAATTATATATACAAATTCCCAAAGGAAACGATATGAACTGAGCTCATAATCCATACAGTGTCTCACAATGTTTTCAGTAAAAAGATTACATAATAATAAACTGAACCATGCAATCAATTTTAAAAAAAGTGGCATAAAAATAAACTTTCATATTAAAAAAATGATTTCATTTCAATATGATGGAGAAAATTTCAAACATGTATTAAATAATTTTTTGTATACAAAAAATTATATAAAATAACCAGAATGAATATAATAGATTAAAAAATAATGGCATTTATAACCAAAATAGTTATAATAAGCACTATGGTCATCTTACCTACGATATAATACTTTTTAGTTATATGAACCCCAACCACTCATATTAGTGATCATAGAAATATGTGTACACATCTCCCTTAGGATTTGGTTGAGTAGGACTCATAAACATCCCATTAGGGATAAGATCTACCTAACAGGGTTTTAGTTAGAGTTTCCATTATCAATATTTTGATAGAGAGTCCCCATCCTGGCATTATATTTCAAAATAACCCACTAAACACATAGTATCGCATGTGCTCAATCAATAATTAGAAAAAGGGAAATTCATTCCATTTCATATCAATAATTATTCTAAATTAAAATTTCCCAATATTCCTTTTCAAAATAACTATTTATTTTCAAAACCAAAACATGGGGTAATAATATATCCATTCCATTAAAAAAAACCCAATAAAATGTTTTTATCAATTCCATTGAATCTATTTCTCTCAAAATAAATTCAAATATTCAATCAATTTCAAATTGTGCCTAAAATTCCAATTCCATTGGAATTTACTATTCCCACAAAAATTCCATGCCAAAAAAATTTCAATTCCAATTCATTTAAAATTGGGTTTTTATAAATCAATTAAAATAAATTTCAATCAAATCGATATACTAAAAGTTTAATTAGATGGAACAATCTAAAACAAAACCACCAACCATTATCAAATATATGACAACATGAAAAAACCCTTAAAAGGTTTTTCAAATGATGAAAAATGGAAACACAGATCTAAAAACACATCTTGGAATCCAGATTCAACAACACAGTGTTTAGATCCCTCAATCCCAAGATGATCTATAAAAATACATGAGAAAATAAAGAGATAATAAAAGAGATAATAATAATACTTACATGAATAGATGAACCACAACCAACACAATGTTAAATCACAAATAATATGATATGGAGGGATTGAATAACTCCAAAATAACTAGGGATGGATATTGGTCAATAGAGAATGGGTACATGATGAAAAAATGGAAATCATCCAAGATTTTTAGTTTGAAATGCTAGTTTAGGGGAATATATGATACATAATTTTTTTTAATTTACCAAATTAGAAAAAAGCCCTCATCAAATTACATTACAGGATGTGTAAATTCCTAAAAGATAGTTATTTTCCTAGTTCCCTTTATGAAAGACCAAAATGAAAATAAAGGAAGAAAAAAATAGGAAAGACATAAATTAGTAGTTATCCGGGTTTTAAAACATCGACACCATAAAAAATTTCTATCATTAGAATGCATATCAATAATTTTTTATATAAAAAAGGTGAGGTCACTTCCCTCTCATCAGTGCCTCATGCTTCCATGTCTCATGAGAAATAGTACCCTGCTACCAAAGTACACAAGCCAATGGTATCAGCTTTCCATGGAGTAACATTATCTCAAAACCAACTATCTTGACTGGATACTCAGTCATGGATAAATCAGGTTCAAGATTTATATCCTCCCATATCAAGAGATGATATGGGTTAGAAAGATATCTACGAAGTTATAGTATATGGATAACATTATGTATTGACTTTAACTATGAATGATGTTATAAATGGATATGTACTTTCCCCACCTACTCCACAACCTCAAATGTTCCCACAAAATGATGAACATACTTCCAAATCCTTTAATAATTTGATGAACCAACCACGGTGTAACTCTCAAGAACACTTGGTGATAAATTGAAAAGTCCTACGATCTATTTTGATGATCAATATAATACTTCTATTGGCTCTATTCTGACAACATTATCTAATTAATCAAATGAATATTTGTTTTCAAATTTTGGTAAAACATTGTCTAAACAAGGATCATTCACTGATATCATACCAACATAATAGAAATATACAAGGCCCACGAAAAAAGGCCTCAAAAGGATCCATTCAAATCATGCACTAGTAAATATTTTTATAAGAAATTTTAAACAACCCTAAATAGTTATCCTAAGCTCCACAAAAATTGAGGAAGAAGGAATGAATCATATTGTCTATAATATGTATATCTCTCTCTATTTGGCATTTTTTCATTTGAAGATATTCTGTGATCAAAAGAAACTGAAATCCCAGTGCCTCCTAGAAGTCTCTGCAAAAGAAAGATGTAAAAGAGGGATCTATATAAGAGAATATATCATATATAACTCTATGTAAATGAAAATTTTCTCTCACATAATTATTTCCCAGCTCCTCAACATTGGATGGATAAAAAGTAGTTATAAAGTGATCTTATTTAGAAAGACTATCAATCACAAAACATATTGAATTCTTATTTCTTTGGGTATGTGGAAACCCAACCACAATGTCTATAAAAATCTTACCCACTTCCATGTTAACACTAGAAGTGGGGGAATCAAACCTAAAGGTCTATGGTACTTGGTCATGAACTATTGGAATGTATTAAAAAGAGATAAAAATCAAAAATGTACCATTGCATATTGTGGCACTATAATTTATGCCTTATATCATAAACCATCTTTGTAGTTACCAGCTGCATAACCCATTGTGAATTATAGAAATCCCCCATCACATATTTATTCAAATATAAAGTCACAACAAACTAATTAAAAAACATAGAATATCCCCCATGTAGAATAACATATTCATGATAGTCACCCCATGATAAAGATATTCTCTAATTCTATATGTCTCATCATCAAGATTTTGTTCCTAATGAATCATCTTGATAAGAGGGAAGGGAAACTAAAAAGAAGTCAAGAAAACCTCAAAACCTATTTATTAAACTCTTATATAAAACTATACAAAAATATTTTACAAGTTCTACTTTTCCAATGATTAATTCATGGAATATGTTTAGATTTTCATGCTCATGAAATCTGCAACATCATTAAATTTATTTAGAAAACTGGAGATGTTGAAATCAAATGATTTTACATAATCAAACCAACAACTCTAGTGGATATTCAGATATTTTTTAGAGAAGATATTACTCAATAACTTATGGTTACAAAACTCGATAAACCATTCTATGAAAAGTTAATTCCACCAAATCATAAGCTCATAAACCATAGCTCCAAGTTAAAGTTAATGGGTTGGATAATTCTTCTCGTGTAGCCTAAGATACTGAGATCCATAGGATACCATGTGTTCATCCTATATAATAACAAATCCCAAAACCAAACCTGATGCCTTATAGTATACCACATATCCCTACCCATCTTTTGGAAGAGTCAAAACCATATGGGAAGTCAATGAATGTTTCATATCAAAAAAATAACTATAAAACTCCTCATCCTAAGAAAAATTCACTCCATTTTGAGTGAGGGATATCATCATAGAATCCAACTTTGAGAAAACATTACTAACCAAATATAATAACCCACTAAAGCCAAGAATATTTGAATCTCAAAAACATTTTTTGGTCAATATGATTTCATAAAATATTTCACCTTCTCATGGTCAACTAATATACCATGTTCGGACACCACGTGTCCCAAAAACATATCCTTTTCAATCCAGAAATCACATTTTGAAAGCATGGAATATATTCATTTATTTATCAACAATTCTAGAATTACTCTTAGATTATGCACATGATCATCCTCGAACATAGAGTAATCCACGATGTCATACACAAACATAACCAAGAATGTATCGAGATTCTCATGGAATATCCTATTCATCAAATCCAAAAATAATATAGAACCATTGGATACACTAAATTTCATGACCATGTACTCATAATGTCTATACCAACTCCAAAATGTGGTTTTATGAGTTTCATATTCTTTTATTCTCAAATGGTGATAACCATATCAAAGATCAATATTTTAGAATCAATAATTCTCTTTTAACTGTTATAAAAAATCACCAAACCATGATAATGAATTCTTTTTCTTTATCTTAACATGTTTGAGTTTCCGTTAATAAACATATAGATATGGTTTTTCATCAAAATTCATAAAAAAGATTACACGTGTCACCTAAGGTGACATACTCTAGTGTATAAATCCTTTCTATAATTTTTAATCCAATAGCATATTAAAATATTTCATTTTATCTGGTGACATGTGGTAATAAGGAATATACATTGATTAAGTACCATACACTAAATCAATATAACACTCCACCTCCCATACTAGTGGAAAACCAAATAAGTCATAAGGAAAAATTTCTAGAATCATGATGAAAAAGGTAGGGAGATCATCGCTTAAATATTCCAACACTAGATCAAAGGAAACACTTATATTACATAACCCAAATCTAGATATGATGATATATCTCTACTCTACCTTAGGTCCCATTCTATTGGAAATATATGAAACACCCCATTGAGAAAATTAATGGAGACCCATCGAAGATAAAACTCAAATTAATATTTAGTAGAAATGATCTAATCTATCAAAAAAGTGAAATAAAGAGATTTATGTTAAGAAATAGGGAATCCCAAGCCAGATCAATCTATGATAAAGAGAACACAAAAACAAGAAAACTGAGTCATTGCTCTCTCTTTATTATGAGGGGTGTATTAATATCCATTATATAAAATAAAATCACTATAAGATGATTTAAAATGTTGAAAATATGAGTTTATATGAGTGAATTAGACTCTCCAGTATAAATTAAAGCAATCAATATTTATGGACCAGAAGTGATGGATCCTTGCTGACTCACTGAACCTATATCACCTTCTGCTAGAGACTCTTTCTCTGTGTGAAAAAGCTTATTTCATAATGGATATAGATTGGACCCCTTTGATCTTGTAGCATCTTATTTATATATAGTAAATTTTTGTGATGATGATCCCATGAAAATATGTGGAGTATAGAAGATATGAAATAAATTCTTCAAGTGTCTTAAATGTGCCTAAGGGATGTTAATATTGGGTGCCTTAGTGATATCCCATTTTTAATACCCTAGATTTCCACACATAGAACATGTCAAATGGACTATTATAGGATCTGTAGGAGGTATAGAATGACCCTACTATTGATATCCACCATGAGACTCATCATATGTTATATTTTATTTTAAGGAACTCACAAACTACCAATGGGAGAAAATAAAACTCCTATCTACCATAACTAACCATCCACGACAAGGTCAACCATCAATGCCATATCTATCACGTTAGCATATGAGGATAGATTCATAAATAATACCTAAGAATCAATATCATATCAAATACCAATATTGAACAGTCAAGTATCCATCTTCTCATTCTATATAATCTTAGGTGAAAACTACCCAGGATCTACCAAGCGGTTTGCATACTCCATCATAGTCATATCAGTCTTCTTGTTTTTTAAAAAACTTTATATACATATTAAGCCCCTATAATTTTGATATAACTATTCAATAAAGAGAACTTTAATTTCCTTACACTCTAAAACCTTGGAATTTTTTTCCTCGACATCAAGCCCCACCATATCCTGCTGGGTCCGTCCATCTTGATGGATGAACAATTCACGTTGATCGAATTAGAAGTTTCCAAGAAATAAAAAAAATCTCAATATTCCCCTTACAATATTTATCTTCTTGAGGATTATTAGATCCTTGGAACAATGGTGTATTTTGGTGAATGAACCATTGAGTACCCATTTTAGATTCATCCCTTCTGAGGTCCCATAACTAGAGCCAAAATGGGAATGGGTGCAGTTGCATATCCAGGATCTTAGACAACAGAGAATATAATATCATCAATATTATACTCCATAGGAGGATTCATTCACTATGGGTTATCAACATATTTCTCCTAGATACTATTCACATGACTTCTTAAAGGCATGATTCTATACAACATTAGTAAAAAAATTTAAAGAAATCAAAATATTGCTCAGATAAAAACTCAAACATGAGAAACATGGAAACTAATCCCATCATATAATATAATTAGATTTTGAATTCATCCTTTAAAAATAATTAGTATGGAAAAAACATTAATTATTACTCACGATTCATTTCTCTAACCACCAATGGCGACTTAAGGATCATTATGATGAGATCTGGTCAAACAATCACACGAAACTACCTCCTATGTCTCAACAAGATATCTCTACTACATACTAACATAAATGAAATTTTATTAACATGTACATATGATATCATTTTTTCATGAACCATCCTAGATACCATGGTACCCTAATACTTGAGTTTGAACAGACATGCCCCAGAGGGCGTTCCAGATCCCCAAAGGTTGGAAACCATCCCCTAGCATCATATAAGATACAAGTGCGAATAATTTTTCCAAAATTCAATGGAATACAAAATATAGATATTAGTATGATCAAAACTCCTAAGGTAGACAGTACCAAAAATATAACAGTTCTATCAAGAACCAAAAAATTGTACATCATCAAAGTAAACACAAAAAGAAAATTTAAACTCAACATCCCAAAGGAAACATCACTCTAATGCTAAATGATCAAGAAAATTTACCTCCTCGATGAGGTGCATTACCTTTTCTTATAACAGGAAGAATAAAATAAAAAAATATTTTCTGGAAAGGGTAGGGTGTATGCTTAAGATTCCAGTACTGTCTCCCCTGTGTCCCATAAAAAAGACACAATAAAAAACCAAATCATGGATTTAATTTCAATAAAATTGTGCATGATAAAACAATTTCATATATAAAAAACATGATTTCATTTCATTATGATGGAATACATTTAAAAAATGTATTAAATAAATATTTTATATAAAGTAGTTTATACAAATCAATTGGAATGAAAAATCATTTTCCAAATCAATGAAATTTATAATAAAAATATTCACAACAGGAACCGTGGTAATCTTCCCTAGAGTATGATATTTTACAGTTATAGGATCTGCACACTCTCCTATCACTGATAATGAAAATATGTGTACACAGGTACCTTATCCTTAGGCCGAATAAGACTCATCAAAATCCAATCGTCTATAAGATCTTACTAACTAGGTTTTAGTTAGAGTTTTCATTGACAATACATTTCTAGGGAATCACCATCCTAGATTTGTTTTCCAAAATAACCTACTAACTACCCAAGCTCGCATATGCTCAATCAATCAATAGATTAGGGGAAAATCATTCCATTTCAAATCATTCATCATTTACAATTAAACTCTACCATTTTTGTTGTCCAAAATCAGAATTCACATTCAAAACAAAAATATGGGTTTTTTCATAAATTCATGCTATTAAAAATGTAATAGTTTTTTATAAATAAAATTTAATCCAATTTGTTAATATCATTTATCTAATCAATTCAAAATTTCCATAAATTTCAATTATTCCCCAATTCCAATTCCATTGGAATTGGGGGGGGGGGGGTCCCCAAGATTCCATGCCAAAACAATTTCATTTCCTATTTCCAAAAAAATTTGTTTTCATAAATCAATTGAAATTAATATTAATAAAATTAATCAAATCAATGATTAATTATATGGCACAATCTAAAACAGAACCACCTACATTTATCACTGTGATCCCAATGTGCAACACTCCCAACATGATATTATAACTAAGAATGATGGAAAAAGAGATCTAAAAACACAAACTAGATTCAAGATTTAACAACATGGAATTTAGATATATCAATCCCAAGATGTTTTATTAAACTCCAAGGAGGAAATAAAGGGAGAATGAAAGATACAGGAATACATATTACCTGAAAACACTCTCCACATCTACTAAGATGATCAATTGTCGAACGAATGATCTAGATATATTGGAGTACTCCCAAATATCCAATTGATGAATATAGGTCAATAAGGAATGGATGTAGGATAAAACAAAAGGAAATCAACCTAGATGATTTGTTTAAAATTATAGGTTGGGGGAATACATGATATTTATTCCTTTCACATTGCGCAATCCTATTAATTAAAATGATGATGAAAAACATGTCACCTTTGATTTAAAAACCTGATTTAACGATTTCAAATTGTGAAATAAGTTCACAATATATACCATGACGAAATTACATGATGTGTAATCACATTACACTATGTATAAATTCCCAGTAGATAATGATTCAACTAGTTTTATATAGAAAATCACCAATCTAATATAATTCAATAAAAAGAGAAACTGAATATGTTAAAATATAACAGGGTGATAAAAAATAAAGAATTCTATAAAATAGAGTATATTTTATATAGTTAATGATCTATTTTTACATTTAATAACAAAATTATTACGATTAGTTTGGAATCATGTATATGGAGTGATGCTAAAAAAATTATTTGATCAAGACTCTATCAAATGTAGTAGACTACTAATAATAATTTGAAACTACATTTTAGCTATACACTGACATTCCTTATCTAATTAAAACATGGTCATGACCACTACACGATTGGAGGTATCAGTTTCTTCCATCATTAACAACTTCTTGAGTTACTCATAATCACACTTTTATTGTTAATGAAAAAATCATAAATATTCATGACTGGAAATTAAAAGAAAAATTTTCATTTCATGAATCATTATCACATAGTGATTGGGTATTAATTTTCATATGGGAAAGGAGTTGTGTTGTGGATGGAAGGGTCACATTATAGAGGTGGCCCAAGTATGGGAATCACACCATATCCCTTATGTGTAAGATCAAATATTTATAATGAGATGCTCAAATACAAGAGTGGGGTGAATATTATACCTTAAAAATTGATTTTGAACAGTTAATGTTAGTATAGTAAATTCTTAAAGAATGTTTCTTAACCTTAATAAAATATGTTTCTTAAAGTTAGATTTCATCTTTAAGTAAAAATAGTTAAAAAAAGTTAAACAACATTCAATAACCCTATTAAAGAAACCTTTTCATAGACTTTATTACCTTAATATTAAAACTTAACAAAGACTTTCTTAAAGGAATTATTCTACATTAAACCATATAGAATATATGATATAATCAGAGTAACAAAATTAGAATGTATAAGAATGTTATATTTTCAATATTTAACAAAAATAAAATAGCATTAGAATAAAAAATAACATTAAATAGAGAACAAGTAACAATAAGATTCTTTTAACCAAAAGAGAAGGGTATCCAACAACCATGGATAAAGGTTCCTTGATATTTAATTTCAATAAAGTCTGTATTACTCAGACCCAAGTAAGACCTCAATTTTTAGATTGGTATCTATCTTGTTATCCCCACAAACCCTATATTTAGTAGGAAATTAGAAACTTATTCTTCCAAATTTGGAATCCTACGATCAACATGATTGGATTGTTCACAAAGAATGTCTGTACATGTTGTCCACACCAAAAAAAGTTATTCAAAATATCAACAAGAAGCACTAAGAGTTGTAAGAGAATCTCTCTCTATAAATAACTTCTCAAACATTGATCAATTTTCCATCCACTATTCATCACAGGAGTTCACTCCTTTTTCATCAATCTTAAATCAACAAAATGAACTCGTATTTATAGGGAAAAAATTATCAATGGTCGGCTCCACTCCAATCATCATATTTTCTCCAAATTTTGGAAGGACCTGGATATGTTTCAAAAAGACAAAAGTTAATTTATAACATATTGTATGAAATCATTTAATGTAAATGAAAATAATTTAATATTAGGATACATTTTAAGTATAATAATACATTGAATCCGATAATATTTGAATTAAACAATAATCAGTTTTAATAATATCATGAAAATAGATTCTTAAGAAAATGCAAATCGGATTTAGAAAAGGGCATCACTATCATTGGGTACTAGTATCATTAAAATGGTATGAAATTTGTACTACAATAAGAATCATGGAAATGATATGAAATTTTTACTGTAATCAATATCATGAAAATAGTATGACATTTTTACTAGAATTGGTATCATGAAAACGGTATGACATTTGTACTAGAATCGGTATCATGAAAAATATTATCCCATTTGTACCAGAATCGGTATCATAAAAAACATAATGACAGATAAATAAGTATAAATGAATGATAATTCTATAGGTAAACATAATGAGAATTTTGTATGTATAATAGAATGAGAATTCTGTAAGTATAACAAAATGAGAAATTCTAAACATAAAAAAATATTTGTGATTTTCTAAACATAAAACCATAAGGAATGTAGAAGTCATAAGATAACCTTATTGACACAAAAATATCCCAGTTTATGGAATACACAAACAAATTTATTAAAAAAGAATATATTGACATTGATTAATATTTATGGAAAACTTATCTCACACTTTGAATGAGATTTAGGATGAATACAACTAACTCCCCCTTAGGTTATATTTCCCAAGGATCGTATTCTTGATCTTTAGAATCCGGTTTTCTTTATTAAAGAAATACCCCCCCATAGATAAATATATACTCTTAAAAGAAAATTCCCCTTAATTAGGAATATTTCTTTATTACCATACACCCACATAATAGATTCCCCCCCCTAGAATATTCATTAAATTATTCCTTCAAATAAATTCTTCAACTTTGCGATTTTCAAAAAGGAATGGAGAAGTATAAGATATACCTATAATGTTATAGAAACATAAATTCAAAAACAAAATAAGTTTATGAAATAAACTTCTTATAATTTTTTTTAAATCATGTTTAGATTAAAACAAATCATCAAAATGTAAAAAACTTATCCAACCTTTTTCTACTCAGACAACATTTTCTTTATCAGAGCATTAAGTTTATTCACTTCCTTATGATATTCATGAAGGTTCTTCAACAATATTTCCTGATCATGATTTTTTTTCTAATGAAAAGATCCTTTATTTTTAATCTTTGATTATATCATCTTGATTATTAATGAAATATTCTAGAGAAGCCGCCTTTTTCTCTAATTTGTCACTAACATAAATTTCACTTCTTACAGAATGAGAAACAGAATTGAGTTGGATAGAATTATCAGAAATAGATGTTGTGACTTTGATGAACTAGGATTCACAAGTATTGAAAGATCCATTTGTGAAATCCATGAAGTCACTCAACTGTCTAAGCTCATCATTGGTGGTTTTGGTGTGGTTAAAGTCTTTCAAACAAGTAACATTCTAAGCATTATAATCAATGAAAAGATTACTGACGTCCACATCTATCTTAACCACCATGTCCATAATCATATTGGTAGATTACATATTTTGATTCAGGGTCTCTTTCATCATTTGACTCCGAGTATCTACATTTTCAAGGATTGGAATATTACTGAACAACTTTCTTGGAGAAAACTTGACAATGTCATGCTTAACAGAAGACAAGGATTCTAAAACTGAATAATATTTTCATTTCAAAACTTCTCTTAGAGTTAAGGAATCTGGTTTCTCTATACTTATGGAAGAATTATGGGGCATTTCTTTTTCAGATGATGAAACCAAAACACTTTTGCGTTTGATAGGATTTCTAACTAGGGTTTATTCATCTAATACATGAATAAAATTAATATATCTATGTTCATGTTTTTCCCTTGGGACTCTAGTTCTTGAGATCCTTCGTGTCATTCTTCTTCCTGGGTCTCTAACCCTTCATCACTTTGTTGTTCAACCTCATCATTCTATTATTCTTCCACATCAACTTGAACATTTTCTTCAACTTCAACATCAAATTATTCTTCAATCTATTGATCTTCATGAATAGATTTAGAAGTTGAACTCTGAGGAGTTCCAATATAATGTTCCACTTCCCCTAAAACATCACCACTGTCTTCCTGAATGATCTGATCTTACATATCTTGAGAAGGTTCTAATAATGTTAAGACATTATTGGCATTCTAGGTTTCTAGAGTGACAATTGGATTCTTATGATGAAATTGAGGTTCTGGTACTTATTGAGATTTCTTCTCTATAGCTTTCAGTAAATATTGACACACTTGATCTTCTGAGGATTTCTTCTTCATGATCTTCTCCTTCTTTTCTTTTTTTCGATTTTTAGCTTGCTATATTTTTAAGGCCTTATCCTCTGCATAGTTTAAGACTAAGTAAGGATCACATTCTATTTTGGTAGATTTCATCCCTATCCGTTTTCCAATAATTGCATCAGAATATGATTTTGGCTTCATTATAGGAGGAGGTGCTGATACCGGATTATTAGGAACCAGTGATGGTAAACTTGGTTCTTCATGTTTCCTTTTCATAGGTAGTGATTTCTAAGATTCCAGAATATCAACCTTGTTCTAGAAAACCATTTATTCGAATGTTTTGGATTCCAGTAAAAAATCATCCTTCATTATCCTAAAAGTATAATTATTGTGCATCAAGATCTTAACTGGATTAGAGACTTATAGGAAAGGGAATTTATACTCTTGAATTCCCATAACAATTACCCTGAAGATAATTTCTAGATTCATAAGTATCTGGGATCTGATGGTTCCACTTTTTACTACATTGATGGTGAGAAATATGTACTTGATCAAGTAAATCTTCCATATATTGACAAGAAAATAAAATAGATAGATATCACAGATCATTAGAGATATCTTATCTCATTTTCTTGGAATAAATAAACCTTGCAACCATAGAGCTACTAGCTTGTGATTTGTTGTAAGATTTTTAATCATTAGATACTTAACACACTTAAAAGAAAGGTAGTTCAAAGCCTTGTCTTTTTCAAAATAAGCTTCTTTTGTGGGAAGTATGTGAGATCATATAATAGGCTCTCTTTCGTATGGTATTTTGAGAAGATTTTCCGCCTTCTTATAAGGAACTATATAAGCCTTGTCATAACATTTGAACTTTAACATATACATACTATCCTTTTGAAAGAAAGTAACAGATTCATAAAATTGTATGATTTTATTAGGGTAAACAAGATCCTGAATTTTCTCCGTAGCCACAAAAAACATTCCCATCCATTAGTTTATATGACAATAGATATGAGGGAGTCATACTTTTCAATGAAATAAGGGCATAACAGTATTTCCCAAAAGATCGCACAATACTTTATTTCATTGCTAATTGGCATCTGTTATGCTAAGGATTCAAGAGACATTAGTAGTATAAGAAAATGTGGAAATGGTATGTAGAAATTGAAAGTAGCATAAATTTGACACAGATATCAGAGAAGATTAATTAGTGTTCAATAAATTAATCACCCCTTATATAGACATATTTATGACTTTTTGACTCCCATACGATAATCACACAACTGAGAATAACCTGATCTGATATGACAGCTGAGGATGATTGTTGAAAATATAATTTCTAATCTTTTGAGGCAATGTATAAAACGAATTGAAAATCTTAAAATACAAATTATTTACCCATAAAATTAGAAGGATAATAGTAAGAAAATAAACTTTTTCGGATAATCTAAAAAATTTATCGGTATTCAATTCTGATAATTTTAATTTTTGGAATTTCAATTCCTAATAGTCAATTAATAACAAAAATGTAATATGTATTTTTTTATAGAATGATAAAACTTTTAAAGAAATATAACTTTTCTTAATGAAAGAATATTTTTTAAAAAGATAAAGAAAGTATATAAACAAGCATATGTACTCCCCCTAAAATAAAAGTGGGATAATATTAGGAGATAATTTAACCAAGAAGTACTTATGAATGATTACATTATAGTGACCATTCCTAGATTATGTTTAATGGGATTAAATCTATCTCAAGGTAATTGTTTTGTAAAAATATCAGCATGTTTCTATTATGTTCCGATGAAATGAAGAATAATATCTCATTTATGTGTGAGATCCCTAAGAAAGTGATGTCTAATATCATTGTTCTTTGAACGAAAATGATGTGCAGGTTTTTCACATAGGGAAATAAAAATTGTGTTATCACACATTTTTTGAGTTTTTGTGAAACTCATACCATAGTCTATGAGTGTGTGTTGCATCCACAACAATTGTTCACAACAACTTCCAGCTGCTACATATTTAGATTCAGTAGTGGAAAGTGATACAACATGTAGTTTCTTGCATGACCAAGAAACCAAAGAATATCTAAAGAAATGAAAAATTCCAGAAGTACTTTTCTATCCATTTTACAACCACAGAATCTGGAATCCTAAAAACCATTATGTTCAAAAGCTTTTCCAGACGAATAAAATAGATCAAAATGTAATGTTCGTTTGAAATACTAAAAAATTATATTTACAACCTTTAAATGGGATTATTTATGATTTGTTTAGTATATTTCATATAATAATACTGAAAACCTTGTGTCTATTTTACTAGCTGTTATGTATTGTAAACTTCTTATCATTCCTCAATAAGATGTTTGATCTATAGGTTTCCCTACTTCATCAATATCAAGATTACAAGAGGTTCCAATAGGAATAATTATACTCTTAGTACTGTCACACCCAAACTTCTTAAATTTTTTGTTGATGTACTTATGTTGAGATATGTATGTTCCTTATGGTTATTGAGAAATTAGAAAACCATGAAAAAAAGTTAACTCACCCAGCATACTCAACTCAAACTCAGATTTCATAATATTTATAAAGGAATCAGTTAATGATTGCTGAGTTGATCTGGAAATGACGTCATCAACATAAATTTAAATAATGAAAACATCTTTATTAACTTTATAAATAAAAAGGGTTGGATCAGCAGTTCCCTTAACATAGTTATTTTGATAAAAAAATCATGAAAGTCTATCATACAAAGCTCAAGGGGATCTTTTAAGTCCAGATAAAGCATTGGTGTGTTTTTGAACTTGATTTGGATATTTTTTATCTTAAAAACTAGATATTTGATCTACATTGACAACCTCCTATACATAACCATTGAAGAAAGCACACTTTACAACCATTTGATGAAGTTGGAAGTTAAAAAATGATGCAAAGGATATATGAATATGAATAGATTCAAGTCTTTCTACAAGAGCATATGTTTCTTCATAGTTAATGATGTCTTGTTGATTATAGACATTAGAAACTTATCTTTCTTTATTTCTAAAAATATTTCCATTTTCATAACATTTATTTCTAAAAACCCATTTTACTCCAATAACAGATGTTTCCTTAGGTTTTTCAACCAAGGTCCAAACTTGATTCCTTACAATTTTGATGAGTTCATATTGCATGGCCTTTATCAAATCATCATCACCAATGGTTTCTTCACAAGTATTTGCTTCAAATTGGGAATGAAAAGAAACAAGTTCAAGTTCATTCCCTAAAGAAAAACTAGTTCTAACTTGTTGATTACAATTACCAAAGATATTATCATTGGGATGGCTCCTAAATAAAAACTGACTTGGGTTTCGAAAAACATGTTCATCAACATATGGTTGGAAATATTCAGGGGTAAATGCTTCAGAATTATTTTCCTAAAAAATATCTTTATCTGAAATGTCTTCTATCAAAGTTTGGTGATCACTTTTAGAAAATATATCAGAAATATGTTTTGGTTGTTTAAAAACAAAAGGATCAGTTTCATCAAATTTGACATGTTCTGTTTCTTCCACAGTGCATTTATTTTCATTAAAAACTTTATATACCTTAGAGTTAGTTTAGTATCCTATGAAAATCCCTTCATCGTATTTCCGTTCAAACTTATGTATGTTGTCTTTAGTATTCAAGATGTATACATGGAAACCAAAAACATTTAAGAAATAAAATTTTTGTTTTAGGCTGGTCCATAATTTGTAAGTTGTTTTATTAAGAAATCAATTTATTAAAAATAGATTTATATTATAATAGGTAGTACATATAGCTTTAGAAAAAAATAATATCTAAGGAATATTCCCTCAACATGGTTATAGTCATCTCTTGAAGAATACTATTTCTTCTTTCAATAACAACATTTTGTTGAGGAGTTAATGGAGCATTAAAGTTGTGAGTAATAACTTTATTACAAAAAAATGTTACAAATATGAATTTTCAAATTCTCCACCATTATCACTATGAATAGTTATCAATGGTAGATTTATATATTTTTTAATGTGAGCTCTAAATTTTTTGAAATAAAAAAGGCATCAAATTTCATTGTAAGAAAACTGACCCAAGTAAATCTAGTATAGTCATCAACTGGGAAAAACACATAGTATTTTCCACCAATACATCCAGTTTTTGTTAGAACAAATAAGTCTATGTGCACTAACAACATGGCATTATAAGTTGAAACCTTAATTTTTTAGTTAATGCAAGATTTATGTTGGTTTCCATATTGACAAGGATCATATACTTTTGAAGAATCAAACCTATAATCCGGTATATCATTAACAAGTTCTTTCTTAGAACATTTAATAATATTCCTTATGATATAATGTTCTAGTCTTCTATTCCAAATCCATGATTGATCTTCCGATGCACTATGTTAAGGTAGATCCTGACATATACTATGATATAGGTTTCTGGTGTACACATTCTCATTCCAAAGGGAAGAAAAAATAAACTCAACCTCGAAATTGTGAACTAATAATTTATCATTTCTAAAATTCACAATGTAACCATCATCCTATAATTGAATTATGCTAATGAGGTTTTTCTTTAGACCTTTTACAAAAATAACATTTTAAATAATAGATTTACCCAGAAGAATAATGTTACCAATACCGACAATTTCTCTATGAGTGTTATCCCCAAAAGTTACTTTTCCAAAGATAGAATTTAAAATCCTATCGAAATAGTCTTTTTTACCATTCATGTGCTGAGAACATACACTATACATTTACCATATATTGTTGGTACTTCCTTCAATATCCTAAAAAAGAAAGAGTTAGGTTTTCTAAATCCAAACTTGATTGGATCCGGAATTATTAGATAATAAAATCTTGGGCATCAATAATTTTTTAAAAAAGTATCCATTATCAAACCCAAGGTATTGACCTTTATTTAAAGTACAATTCTTCTTCCAATTTCAACCACTATGACATTTAGATAAAAATTGATCTCTTAAAGGGACAAAATAATTATTTCTAATGATTGGGTTTTTATGAGAATAACCTAATCCTTGATTATTATCATGAGGTTGGATCTGAGATTACATTTTGTCAATATTTTCATTATCAGAAGTAAAATTTCCAAGATATTTCTTTAAGGATTTTTTTTCCAGATTTTAGTCTCAGGACTAAATTCATATCATCAAGAATAATAGGATTAGAGTTAAGTTTGTCCTATAAATCATATTTTTATAAAAATAGAATTTTGAGATCCTTAGAAAGTTTATCCTTCTCTGAATTTATATCCTCATGTTTCTTAGAAATATTTTCTTAAACATCAATTTTCTTGTCAATATATTTGTTAAGATACAAAAATTCTATTCTAAAAAATAAATTCTCTAATATTTGATTTTTCATGTTTCTTAAGACTTTAATGTTTTCCATTTCATCTAACTTAGCAAATATAGAAACTTCTACATTGGAAGAAAATTCTTTATTGATGTCTCTTGAAGTGGATTCTTCATTTGAAGGAAAACCGTTATCAGGATAATTTTCACATAAATTCATATTGGTTAAGGATTTAGCAGTTCGTACCATATCCAGAAGACAATGATTTTTAAATGGAGCTTGGGCTTTTAAAAAAAATTCTTTTGTTCAGAAGATTTATATTTTGATGAATCATCATAATAATCTCTTCCACTGGCACTCAAAGTGTCACTGGATTTCAATAAATTCTTATGCTTTGGTCTGTACAACTTCTTCTTGTTACTTTCATAATTCATGTCCTTCTCCTCTCTTTTCTTATGCAAGGGACAATCAGGTCTAATATGAAATGTTCATTTACATTCATAGCATGTCACTTCTCTAAAATTATTATCTTTTCCATATTTCTTCTTGTTTCTATATTTTATGATCATCTATCCAATAATATTTTTCATCCTACGAGAAAAATTAACTAACTCATTTTCTAAAGATTCACATTCATTAGATTCATATTGAATAACAACCTTCTTAGATTTATATCTTGTAACTCTTTCAAGATTCATGGATTTCATATGATTCGAAGTAGTAGTAAAAGCAACACCTCCATTTCAATTATACTTCTTAAAATTATCAGCATATCTCTTCACTCTAGTTTCATGTTGAAGATGAGTTCCAAATTTCTAATCAAGAGAAATCTGAGTTACTTTTCTATTCTGATCTATATCGATCCTCTTGGATTCCCATTCGTTAGGCATCATGTCTATATTCTTGTCTAAAATAATCTCATCATCTAATCCGTTCTTATCCATTGATTTTAAGCTGTTGACAATTGTAATGAATCTTTGTTGAACCTTAAATATGAGTTCTCCATAAGGAAAATCGAATCCATGATATTTAGCTCTCAATATGGCTCTTCTAGTTTCAATGACTTTAGAAGTAAAAATGTGGGTAACTTCAAGCTTCTTCCAATTTATATTTGCAACAATAATAAAGATGAAATTTGGATATATATATTTCTAGTCATGGAACAATGAAAAATATTGTGTACCTTAAATATCAGCTGGTATTCAACCTTTTCTGCATTAGTGAAGGTTTTATGTTCCATACCAGGAATCTTATAATCTCCAGTTGACGTAATGCAGTTTCCTACACCTGTGTTTATCACAAAGGTATTAATTCTGTCTCTAGTACTCATAGACATTTCAATCAAAAAATGGTGGTCTAGTAGGATTGATATTGTCAAGAGATCCCATGGGATTTCCTTCCATACAACAAGAAAATTTCATTCCACTAGAATTTATAGAACTGAATGTTTATAAACAAAGGAAAAATATGAAGGAGTTAAGAAAAATGAAATCTTGAGAAAGAAAACTAATTTGTGAATATAATAATTTCATAAACCACCTCTGATATCCATCGTAGGATCAAATATGTATAATGTGATTCTCAAATACAAGAGGGGTTGAATTATATACATTAAAAATTCATTTGGAACCATTAGAGATGGTATAAGAAAATCTGAAATAAAGTTTCTTAACCTTATAAAAATTTGTTTCATAAAGTTAGATTTTAGGTTTAAGTAAAATTATTTTATCAAAGATAAAAAAAATTCACAATCCCTCTTAAATAAACCTTTTCTTAGACATTATAACCTTATGATAAAATCTTATGAAATATTTTTTAAAGGAATGATTCTACCTTAAAGCGTATAGAATCTTTAATATAATCTGAGTAACAAAATTAGAATGAACGAGGATGTTATAATTTCTATTTTTTAACAAAGTTAAAATTGAAGTGTAATAAAAACATTGTAAAATAGAAAACAAGTAATAATAAGATTCTTTTAACCCAAAGAGACGGGAATCAAACAACCTTAGATAATGGTTCATTAATTTATATTATCAAAAAAGTCTATCTTACTCAAACTGAAGTACTCCCTCAATCCAAAGATCAATTTCTATCTTGCAATCCCCACAAGACCTCGATTTATAAGGGAATCAGAACCTCTATAACCCAAATCTAGAATCCCATGATCAGCATGATCAGATTCTACACAAAGCATGTTCGATCAAGTCATTCACATACGAAAAAGTTGTTCACGACATGTGCATGAAAAACTAAGAGTTCTAAGAGCCCCTCTCTCTATAAATAACTTCACAAAATTTGATCGCTTTTCTATTCATTGTTCGTCATCGAAGTCCACTAATTTTTTATCTCTCCTAGATCATTCAAATGAACATGTATTTATAGGAAACACTTCTCAACAATTGTCTCCAACCCGAAGGTCATATTTTCCTTAAATTTCAGAGGGACCTGGACACATTTCAAACATACAACGGTTAGTTTGTAACAGATTGTATGACATTTTTTCATGTACAAGAAACGAGGTTATGTTTAAGATAAATGTAAAGTATTAGAAAACATAGAATCCAATAATACTGGAATGATACATTAATCAATTTTAACAATATCAAGAAAACAAATTCCTGTGAAAATGAAAATCAGATTGAGAAAACGAAATCACTATATTTGAGTACTGGCATCATAAAAATAGTATGATATTTATACCAGAATCGGTATCATGAAATTGATATGACATTTGTACCAGAATCGGTATCTTCAAAATGGTATGACATTTGTACTAGAATCAGTATCATTAAAACAGTATGACATTTTTTATAGAATCGATATCATGAAAAATAGTATCACATTTGTACTGGAATCAGTATCATAAAAAACATAATGAATGATTCGTAGGTATAATAGAATGAGAAATATGTAGGTAAATATAATGAGATTTCTATAAGTAAAACAGATTGATAACTCTTTATGTATAATGGAATGGTAAATTCTGAACTTAAAAAATGTTTTTGATTTTCAAAAAATTAAACTATAAGGAATGAAGAAGTCATAAGATAACATTATTGACTCAACATTATAATCATGTCACTATTGATACTATATGAATTTATTTTTAGGTTTTATTTAAATTTCATTTAATTCTAAAATATTAATCCTTTATGATAAATCCCTTATTTCTTTATAGAAATAGTTCTAGAATCCTATAGATGTATCTTTTTACGAATTGTGGATATACTTTATTAAATATTAGAATATGGGGCCATTTATCAAATGAGGGTTCGATAGATAAGTCTAATTCACCTCATATAATCATTTATCTTGTTCCGCACTGATTTAAAATGTATATTATTCGATACCATTTGGGAGGTTTAGACAGGTTATAGAATTTCAATTGATTAAAGACATTTCGACTTGTTTTATTCAGGAATAAAAACTCTTCTATGTACATTTCTAAGGTCTCATTCAGTTTTATGAGTTTTTACATGCATGGATTGTGTCATTTGAAATATGAGAAACAAATAAATGTTTTTTTCCTAAAACTATATTATATCAGTTTCATTAAATCCTTAAGGAACAAGTGGAGCTTGAGAAGTCCATTATTTTTTAAGGATATACGTGTTTTCAAATATTTTTACAAATAACTATTTCTAACTAGAATTGAAATTTTAAACCATGACTCTATAAATGGAGTGGGTAGCTATGATTGAAAGACTTAATTTCAGATCTTAAAGTAGTATTTTAGTGTGTCTCTTGGTTGGATAAATATTTACAATGTGTTTGGATAGGGGTGAGAGGGCCTTAATATAGTAGTTTGGTATTGTTTGATTCCATATGAGCATAACCCTTAATGTGAGTAATAATTATAAATAATTTATATTGATTTGTAAATATAAATTGATATTTTAATGGGAAACCTTATATGTAGCAATATAGTGTCCGTATGAAGCTATCCGGTGTGATATCACATCCACTTAGAGATTATCTAGGATGTATTCCATCCATACTTGGAGTGTTAGTGTTATGTTGAGCACTCCAATAAGGTTTATGATATTTCTTCAAGAAGAATAGGGATAATGATCTATTGTTCATTATAAGGTCTATAAAAAGTGGAAAATTGTCCAAATTTGGACATAGTATCAGTGATATATCATTTAGTTTAGGATACCTATAATTAGGGTATCATCCATCTAGGTAAGTTATATTGATGGATTATCATCCACTTAGACACCTGTATTAGTGGCATATTTTCAAACCTAGGAGTGATATAAATGACACATCATCCACCAGAGTGGGATTTCATAGTGGTGAATCATCCACATAGAGGAAGATATGGTGGTTTATCATTCATATGATGTTAGAAATGCCACATTCAATATTGACCTGATTTTGGTGATACATCATACAAAATGAGATGCCTCATTCTCCATAGATTTGGGTTTTTTGCAGATCAATCACATTGATGGTTTTTGATGGAAATACATTATTGAACTATAATATTTAACATTGATATGTTATTCACCTTGATTATTACACAACGAGTAATATATCATTAATTATTACGGAAGGTTATAGCTATTATAATATAGTCTCATTAAAAAAATGTTAAAAGAATGAATGGAAACACATGGTATTCAAGGGAACACTATAATGAGATGGGTTGTTTATTTATTTTATTTTTATAACATTTCAAATCATGTATTTGCCTATTTTAATGAGACGTATTAGAAGCACCATTGGTGGTTGATTATTAACTTTAACTAATTCATTTTATGGGAACCTCTATTCCTAATTAAACATCATGTTTCATGATACTGGTAATGAAAAGTGTTTTGTGTCTTTTTATGAATGAGCTGGTAGAGTGTGGTTGAATTATAGTGATACAACTTGTACTTGGGATTATAATAGTGTATATCATCAACTATTTTGATTACTTTTCAACCCAATTGTATATTATCTAACCATTTGAGATCTTAATTATGTTTAATGACATATATTACATGAATAATAGTTCATTTCGGCATAACATGTTATTGATATGTACTATTTTCAATGATTTATCTTGGTTTTTATACTGCTATTATATTAGGACAACAACTTCTTTTATTAACTTTTATTATGTTTTGATTTCTATCTATACCATAAGATATGAGATTCCCTAAAATTATATTCTACCCATTTTCACTACTGAGAAACATATGATGTTCGAGGAGGCATGTTTGAGGTAAATGGAACCCCAGTTTAGTAGCAAAGGGGGTTAGCTACATTAGAGACATTACAATTTTGTATCATATCCTTTTTTTATTTACAATTTGTTGTATGTAGAAAAAAGATTATATTTTCTAGAGCTTGATATAGATCATTCAGCTTACATTATCTGTCTCACATATGAGGGAATTTTATGTTACTAAGGATGGTGTTATTTCTCTTGGATTACACTTTCACAATTGGGTTACATTACAAAATGTGATGAGTTTCAACGTTGATTTATGACTTCTTAGGTTTTACTCCTGGCATGGGGAAACAAGAGATAATAAATTCATTCATAATTAATGGAACATATGGATGAATTGAAATTAATATGTAGTCATTTGATTGATATTCCTAACTGATATTCTAGATATAATGCAAGTTTGAGTCATTTGTAATGTCAATAATAATATATATAGAGTTTGATATTTATCTACATAGTAAAACTCTACATTAAAAACCTATTAAAATTATTATCATGTGATACTTTGTGAGATTATACTTGATCCATGAGTTGGTAAGTAACTCTAAACTCAATACTATGTGTGTTACCCTTGTAACTTTAGGTGTGTATTTAAGGAAGTGCGGTTTGTGCCTATTATTTCAACTGATATTCTATAATATTATACTTGGTTTATAATTTTTTTAATAAATTTTTGTTCTTATAATTGATGATATATTCCACTATGGTTACCTCTGTTTGAGTTGTGGAGGTAAAGGATGAGAATACCCCACCATCAATACAGATGAAGACACATGTGATATCAGTTTATTTTGTCGACCAATATATTAATGATAGTTTACTTTTTGTACTAAAATATTTTGGGAATGGGGCTCTGAGGGGTGAACTTATCTTTCCAAATTTGACTAATAATTTATACTAGGGAATGAACCACTCTTTTTATGGGAGGTTTTTCCAGAGGATAATGAGTTATCGATATAGTATATGGAGAAGATATTTGATCACCTTAATAAACAACCTAATATGGGGGGGGGGGGGGTAATGAATTCTCCATATATTATTTGAGGACCACTAAAGCCCATATGGGATGTTCCGGCATAGACAGGTTGTCATATGGGTTAATCCTGGAGGGAATTTCATCCACACTTTTTTTATCATTAATTATCAGAATCTAAAGGTTGATATATCCAGTGAATTCATGAATTCAGTGTAGGTGGCATGCTGATAATGAATTATTCCACCCACCTTATTAACGTAAAATGATTCACACATATATTGGAATGTGATGGGACTATATGTGAAATGTGTTCTGTTGATGGGAAGAAGGATTCAATATGGTCATGGGTGAATATAATAGTATTTAAATTCTTCATAGAATCCTTGAATCTTACCATTCATAAGGGTATCAAAAAAAATTATTATATTAATATAGAATATTAAATTTAGGGGAAAAATATAACCAATAAAATTGAAAAATATATAAATGGATAATAAAAAAATTAAATATTTAAATACGTAATTTTGGATAATTTTGGTTTCCTAGACTAATAAAACTTCTAAAAATACATTAAAAATGATTTAAAAAATTATTAATGTAGTAAAAATATTAAAAATAAACAATATAAAATATAAAGGAATTGAATTTAATGATTAATGAAATAAATAAGATATATTTATAAGAATTATAAAACAAATATGAAAATTTGAATTGTAACTTGACCATTAAAATAATAACCAGAATGACAGAATTAAAATCTAACTATTCGATTAGTAAAATAATATTTTGGTATCTTATGGGGAAAAAATACTGAATTCATATCACAAGGCAGTGATTTTTAAAAAAAAAATTTGAAAAATAAATATTTATTATAAGGAACCAATAATTTCGTTTTAGAAAAATATATACATTTTTTTAAATATATTTTTTGATAAATTTAATTATTGGAATTCAAATTATATTTTCATAAAATGGTCTAAACAATAATATTTTTTTTAAATAAATGAGTAATTTTATGAAGTCATAATTAATTTTTCTAATAGTTAGAGAGTTAATTGTATCAAAAAATTCAGTATATTTCAATAAATATTAACATTGTTTAAAAAATAATTTTTAAATGTTTTTAAAACGATTATGTTAAAATGGATATCATTTTAGGAATTACAACATTAGAAGATGGTTAGGTCAACGTTTTTTTATTTTTTATAAATAATTAAATTTGATGGAAAATATTAAAATACCTTATATGTATTGTAACATCCAATCCCTGATCTATAAGGTACGTACTCAACTTTGTCATGGGTCTCCTTTTTCAACATGCTTTTAGAGTATCAAGAAGGAATTGGGAGGATACCTATATTGGTAATGTCACATGTTTTCGGGAATTTATGAACTAACCAACTATTTCTGGAGGCTGAAGGAGGCTTACACACCCAATAAATAGGTTACATGACCTATAATGGTTGATGAGTGAATGTTGTTAAATGGGTCATGTTGTGAAATGTTATTGGCTGTGATTGTTAGTTTTACATCATGAGTGTTTTAAATAATAGATTTAAAATTTGAGGTGACAAGTTTTTTGGCATACATAAACTACTTGGATTTCATGACGTGTAAAGGAATTACATGACCTGTAATTCCCCAAGAATGGATGTTTTAGGGTGCGACTCAGATTTTGGTTCCCATTCTACCATAATTTTTTCTATTTCTCTCAAACCGAAACACCTCTCTAGTAATTTAATGACACACCATTACTTTTTGATTAATCCTATCATTGTTCCATATTCATTTGGGTTATGGGGAATATCTCCAGGTAAGTTATATTTCTTCTTATTAACTATCCCTGATCGTGGTACCACCCTTGGGTTACACTAAGTTAGTGTTTCTCCTTTTCTTCTTCCAAGATCTATTGTGCCATATCATTATAGATGCAATTCCTTTTTGGTTCATTGTGCGGTGGTCATTCTTTTTTGAGGTATGTGATATTTATTCTCCTCCACCGGCCTCTTTCAAAATTGAATCAATCCTAAGACGTGTTTATTGGATTCTAGTTCATTCATTGACAATTTTTGGTTTTTATTCGTTGTTGGATTTAGAAACGAGCGTGTGTGACCAAAGTTTATAGGAAGAGAGTTTAGTTTCTACCATGTGTTTGCTAAACTGTATTGTCCAATTATTATAAATTGATTTATAAATAAATTGGAATGAAATTGGAATGATTTATTTTGTGTCTTGGAAAGAGATTTTGAATGCAAGTGGATATCATAGGTTTTTTATAAATGGAAGGAAAAGAGGTATTTTCAAAGAATAGAAAATGGTTTGATAAAATTGTTTTGATATGATTTTCAAAACACTGAAATGGTTGTAAAAATGATTTCATGGGATACCATGGGTACTAGCTGGAAGGTTTATCTTGATAACATCATCCATTATGGGGGTTCAATTTCTGGGGTGTTCCTCTTGTCCTATAGTGTGGATTATTATCTCTAGAAACATATGGGATATTGGGGTCTCACTTTATGGGGTGTCACCTTTTTCCTCGAGTGTAGATCATTGGATTTAGGTACCTCATTTCTCTATTTCTTGAATTTCTAGGTACGAGTAATCTTCTTCCTGGCATATTTTATTCCTTGGTATTGTGATGCTGGTTATACTACCATTGTTTTTCTATTAATTGGCTATGTAATTTTTTAGCTATGATATGAATGTTGTTTCTTGTCAGATATAGTATTGAAACTATTCTTTGAAATTGATATTCAAGATTTTGTTTTTGAACATTGATAAAAAGAGAAATTTTACCATGTTGTATGTTATACTACAAACTACATATCAGGCCATGTTTTATTTGAAATGAGAATTGAGGAATTTTTATAAAGAGACATGTTATTAAACACCTGAGTGAGATCCTACAAATCCTGTTAGCTCACACCATGTTCCCCTCTTCGGTCGTGCATAGACCTTTGTATGTATTATATTACTAGGAAAGGAAATCCACCACTATATGGCGGTGAGGTTCATGTATACTGATTTTTTGGAAGATAATGGTGATATGGTGGTAGTTTTTATACACCATCACTTGGACTAGTTGTTTAGTTTTGGTCATAGAAGATGGAATTGTTTTTGGAGCTTTGAATACTTTTGCAGTTGTTCATTTACACTGTCTTTTACTGTTATGAAATATATATTACCTCAGCATCTTTCTATCTCTGTAATTATGTGTTTTCAAATATGCCATATGTTTGTTTAGGTTGGATTAAATAATTCACCCTGGTGTGTTGTTTGATACTTGGGGGTATTGTGTCAAGCCCGGGGTGGGGGGATCAGGAACTCCCTTCAAGTACGTGGAGGATTGGGTCGGGTGCCATATTTAAGTCTAAACCAGGTCGGTTCCTTAAAAATTTGACTAGGAACACCCTTCTGGTATGTGTTAGATCAGGTTGGGCACTGTTATTAAGGGTAACCTGGTTCAGTTTGTTAAAAAATTGTAAAAAAGGACGTGTTTATACTCAATATTCTTTGTCTTGCAATGTTTGTTAGATTATAGATAGTATTTTAGGGACCATATAGGTATGTTGTGATGCGTTTAGACCCCACTCCTATCTTAACGAGACATAAGTTTCTATGGGAAGTTGGGATACGTGTCTGTAGTTTTGGGTTTGGTATCAAATTTAAGTTTCTACCTATGGGTTTTTTATGGTGAACTAATATATTTTTTCTATTGTATGACCATTCTTATATTTCAGTATGTATTACATTACATATGATATGTCTTCTACATGTTCCTCAGGAAGGTGTGGTTGATGATGCACAAGGGAATCCTCTAATTGATCAGAATCTCATCGAGACTATTGTATGGGATGTTCATGCAGTCGATCAGTATATACTAAAAGTTGAGAACAATGTTGATGAGGTACATCCATGATGTAGAGGAGAGATATCAATCATGAGAGTTCCTGAGTGAGAATCCATCATCCATTAAAGGAACAACTAAACCTCATTAGGTTGAGGAATGACTGGATATAATTGCGAAAATATTTGAATTTTTAAAGACAACTAAAAATATTAATGTGATGTGTATAGTGTTCATTCTTGTGGGTTATAGTAAGAGATGGTGGGATTCTATGGTCCAGGTAGATATACATGTTGACTTGAATTACAGGAGTTTAAAAAAATTGTTATTTCAATAGTTGTTCTAGTATTAGTGATGTTATCAAAGTATATAGAGTTCATGTATTTACAACATGGAGAGAATTCAGTGTTAGAATACACCAAATGGTTTGCTGAGCTAGTCCGTTTTTCTCTATATGTATTGAATAATGACCCGTTGAAGGCTCATAAGTACATGTAGAGTTTGATTCCATACATCATATCGAAGGTTTTCATGTTGGAAATTTATACCTATGTGGTGACGGTAGACATTGATATGATAAATAATATGGATATGGTAGGGATGGATGGTTTGTCAAACCCTTTTCATACATATTGTGTTCGTTTAAGTGGCATTCATGGGAAGAAATTGAAGTGGAAGGATCATCACCAGAGTGGTGGAGGTGGGTCTCAACAACAAGCTTCCTCTGTACTATCAACTACTACTAGCAGTGATCATCTGAACTGTTATCAGTGTAAAAAATTTGGACACACAAAATTATTTTTTCCTATGCCCGTGAAGACGTGCAACAACTATGTATTTTTTGGTTATTTACAATGTTTATTTCAGGATATGTATATGCCTCATTATGGATAGGGTTCATCTGCTCCAGAGGCTACCATGGATCAGTTTAAAGCATCAAATACTACAGGGATCCAGACACATGCCTCTGTAGTGAAGCACATTCACCCAGTAGATGAGTGTCTAGAAGATGTTGATGATGGTCTGGTGATAGTGAGATGTACTATCCTTATTGCATCTTTAGTGGAAATTTCATTATTGGATAACATTTCCTCCAACTCTTTTTTATCTACATGTTTAGTTGATGTTCATAAAATTATAATAGAATTTATGCCCTTTCTAATAGAGTTGGAAACACCTCTTATTTAGTGGAAAGATTATGGGTTTCATTGTCCTTCTAGTTCCTTAATGAAATATGACACAAAGTTAGTCTATGATTTTATCATTCTTATTCTGGATCTATTTGACGACATTATCAATATGTATTTTCTAGTTTCTCATCGAACTATGGTCGATTATTATCATTAGCATGTCTTGTTTCTTACTATCGATGGGAGGTCTCATGTGTTTTATGGGGAGTGGGTCCAAAGGTCTGGTGGTGCATGGATTTTCTACCCAGAGCTCAGGAGTTTTTTCTCTGCTATTTCATTTGAGCCCGATGACATTTATTCTATTATTGATCTTAAAATTTTGTTTGGGTCTTTTTTCATGTTTTCCTAGATGATTTATCCATTATTCCTCTATTGAGATAGGTGGATTTTGTTGTTGAACTGGATCTAGGTATGCAGAAGATATGGATACCTTATTATTGTATTCTATAGGTGAAGCTGAAAGACCTCCATATTCATGAGATAACCTATAAGAAAAGGGTTTCATTCACCCTAGAATTGCTCCATAGGCAGTGAAAGTTCTATTTTCCAAGAAATAATATGGTTATCTTTGGTTATGTGTGCACAATCAGATGTTGTCCCATGTAATAATTAATGAAAAAAATTTCATTTTCCACATGTGAAAGATCTGTTTGATCAGTTAAAGGGGGAAATGTATTTTTTGAAGATCAATATTCAGTCAGGTTATGATATGATCAGAGTTGGAAGTCTGATATACCTAATAGAACTACAAGGAACCGGTATGGTCATTATGAATATCTTGCGATACCTTTTTGTCTGAATAATTCACATATAGTTTTATATCTTTGATTAATTTGATATTCCCTCAATATCATGAGACTTTTTTGGTAGTTTTCATGGATGACATTATGGTTTATTCGAAATCTGAGCATGATCACGATCACCATACGAGATTCACTCTAGAAATTATGAGAAATCATCATTTCAATGGAAATCTTTCGAAATGTAGTTTTTGTATTCAAGATGTATTGTTCCCAAGGAATAAGATTTCGAAACATGGATTATCAGTAGATCTAGAAAAGGTAAGGTCTATTTTTATGGTGGGAACCAAAAACCATATTTGAAATTTTGTGATTCCTTGGTTTTGCTGAATACTACTAATGGTTTGCTAAAGATTTTTCTAAACTATAGTAACCTTTTATTGCTCTTACAAGGAAATTAGTGAAATTCACTTGGGATGAAAAGTTCTAGTCTTGTTTCGATGTACTTAAATGAATTCTATCATAAAATCTTATTGTAATATTACCTAATCCCGATAAGGGGTACATGATGTTCTTAGATTCTTATAGTACTGGTTTTGAGATCTGTGCATATATGTTATGACCATGTGGAAGATTATGACTCTCATCGTCTTCGACCACATGTGAATAATTACCCCACTCATAATTTACAGAATTACATAGTAATACATTCACTCAAATGTTGGTGACACTATCTTTTTGGGGAGTGGCTCACAGTCATATCAGATCATTAGTGTCTGAGTAATATCTTTCCTCATGACTTGAATATCATACATGGATGATGGGAATAATACCTTCATATGTTTGACATCTATATCACCCACTCCCCATGAAAGGAAAATGTTTTTCAAATGCACTTAACAAAAATGTGCCATCATTGGTTTTTCTAGAATTGAAGGAGGATTGAAACATTATGAGGATTTTCAATTAGTTTCACCTGGATTCATAGGATGGCGTTTCAGTTAAGGTTCTAACCAGTGTTCAGATCTCACTATATCTCTTGGAGTTTATATTTTTGATTTAGTTGAAGGATGATGAGTTTGGTAATTTTCAAGAAAGTATTTATTGTGGGGAGACCATTTCGGGTCGGTCTCTTTATTCAAATAGTATACTCCACATTAGGGACCACATTTTCATCCCAACATCTATAAGAATATTAGTCTTGTTTGATTATCACAAATCATCGTGGGTCATTCATCCATGCACTACAATGATTTATTATGACATGAAGTGATGATTTCAGTGGCCAGGAATGAAGTGTGACATCGTGGATTTTGTGTCTCACGGTTACACCTACCAATAGATAATGGTAGAGTACTTGAAACCTGCTGGTTTACTTCAGGATCTTCAAGTGACGATTTTGAAATGGGATGAGGTATCAATATATATTTTTTGGATTACCATGAACATTATAAGGAAGGAATGATATCATGGTGGCTGTTGATCAGTTGATGAAATTTTCTCATTTCATTCTGATCAAAGACACCACTAAAGTTGAAGATTTGGGAAAGATGTATATGAAAGAGATTGTGAGGTTACATGGGAGTACTTATTCAATTATTGAGGATAGGGATCCTACTTTTACCAGGAGGTTATATAGGAGTCTCCAAGAGGCATTGAGAACTCAGGTCAAGTTGATACCAGCTTACAATCCACAGATAAACGGTCAGATGGAGCGTGTAATTTATATCTTGGATGATATGTTTCGTGCATGTGTCCATGACTTAGATGTATTATGGGATAGCTATCTGGGACTTGTTGAGTTGGTTTAAAATAATATTTATTATTCAATAATATGAATGGATTACTTTTAGGGGTTTTATTGTCACCTGTGAAGATCCCATCTTTGTTGGGCTGAGGTGGGTGAAGTGTATTTGGTTGGGTGAATTTTGGTTCAGGAAACATAAGATAAGATTTAGTATATACAAAAATATCTAGGTATAGAATAGAATCAAGAAAATTGTATGTAGATCGACAACATTATCCCATATAGTTTTCCATAGGTGACTGGGTTATCTTGAAATTTTATCCTTAGTTGAGTCACAATTGACTTGGGAAACATGGAATGTGGGCTCTGAGATATGATGGTCCATTTGAGGTCACTGAGAAGCTCAAACATGTTTCTTATCATTTAGAAATTTTTATTCAGTTGGTGTGTATTAATGATGTTTTCGATATTTATCAATTTTGAAAGTATCACCCTGATCCTGTTCACGTTCTGAGATGGGAAATTTTTTTGTTATATCCAGATATTTTTGATTTCATGAAACTAGTTGAGATTATGTGCTCTCAAGTGAAATTATTTCATGGAATGTTGATTTCAGTCATCGAAGTTATATGGAAACAAGTATCTGATTCTCATGATACTTGAGAACATGAGTAATTGATGAGGGAGTAATGACCACATCTTTTTCCTAGGATTACATCTTTCACATAACTTCCTAGGGACATAATGTCTTTCTAAAGGGGAATTTCTAATATCCCATCACCGATCTATCATGTATGTTCTTTCACTCTTAATGGGTATTATTTTTCCTATTGTCTGTAGAGGAACATGAAGTAACTGGGAGGATACCTATAATGTTGAAGTTAGATATTTGTTAGACTTTATTCATTAAATATATTTTTTTTGTAGGATGAAGGAGGATTACACATTTTTTAATTGGGTTACACAACATGTAATGATTGATGGGTGAAAGTTGTTAAAGGGGTCACACTATAAAACATTACAAATGTTTAATGTCTGCATTGCATCATTTATGTTTTATGTAATCGATTTTAAACTCGAGGCGATAGGTTTTTTACCAACCATAAACAACATCTATCTCACAATCTATAAGGGAATAACACGATGTGTAATTCCCTGAGCATGGATGTTTTTGGGAACCTATTGTTTTCTTAGTTCCCATTCGATCATCTGTTTTCTTTTTCTATAGAACCAAAACCCCTCTTAGGGGATTTTTGAAGACACTATTCCATCCTGATCAATATGCTCGATGTTTCATCTTCATTTTGGTTGTGGGTAATCTTTCCAGGTAAGTTTTCTTTCTACTTCTTCGTAGTAATTGATTTGGTAAACACTCTTGGATTTTATTATCTGATCCGCTTGTCTAATTTGGTGTTTCATCATGCCATCTTCCATGATCCGTTGTGTGATATTGTTCCAGATAAAGTTCCTTTGTGGGTCGTGGTGCGGGAAGTATTTTTTTCTAGGTATGTGATATTTAATCTCCTTCACCAACCCTATTTCTCAATTAAATCAACCCTAATATGTGTGTACAGGATTCGAGGGACTTAGTTTATTTCATTGGGTATTCATAGTGGGTGAATTTTATTGAATGCATGTGCCACCTGTGTTTTGAGGTAGGTGGTACCATTTATATCCTGTTATAGATAAATCTTATTATTCCATTATTATAAATTAGTTTATAATCAAATTAGAATAAATTTAGCAATATTAATTTATAGTGGGAATGTGATTTGGATGAAACATGAATTTCCTTGGTTTTTGATGAATGGAATGAATATGGATATTTTCAATGAATTGAAAATATTTTTTAAATGATTTTTGAAACTTTGAAATGGTTGTGAAACTGAGAACATTCTGTACCTTGGGTACTAGGTGGAAGATTAAGCTTGAGAACATTTTCTATTATGGGGTTTTTTTTCTAGGGTGTTTTTATTATACTAGAGTGTAGATTATTGTCTCTAGGAACATATGCGATATTAGTGTGTCACTTAATGGGGTGTATACCTTGTCATAGAGTGTATATCATTGGAATTAGGTACCAAAATGTATTGTTTCATATATTGATGGGTACGAGTAGTCTACTACCTTACCTATAATATTCCATGGTATTTTGATTCATGTTCTTCTACTATTATTTTCATATTACTTACACTTGGACTATTTAAGCCTTTATATGAATTTTGATGCTTCTGGTAGATAATATAGAAAATTTTCTTGGAAATTCATATATGTGATTTTTATTTTGAACTATGATAATAAATGGAAATGTTTACCATGTTTTCTATAAAAATACTTTACTAACTATCTTTCAATGATTTAGTTTAATTGCGAATGCTTGAGTTTTTATACAATGACTTGTTATGGAACACTTGGGGTGGGATCCTACTGAACCTATTAGCTCACACCCTATGCACCTCTTCAGGGTTGTGTATTCCTCTGTATGTCTTCCAATATAGGGAATGTCAAGGTTTTTTAGTTAGGCATTGAGGTTAATGTCTTCTAGTTTTTGGTAGCTCGTGCTGAGATGGTGGGAGCTTATCTATGTCACTGTACGGAGTAGTTTTCTAATTTTGGTCCTTGCAGTTGGAATTTTTTTAGGAGCTTTGACTACTCTTATAGATTTTTGTTTCTACTATCTTTTTACTATTATGGAATATATATTCTATCAGTCTTCCACTAGCTATTTAGTTCTTTGTATTCATATATTCTATATGTTTTTCAGGTTGGGAGATATTATTCCCTCTGGTGTATTGTTTGATGTTGAAGTGCTTATCGCCAACCTGTGGGGATTGGGAACTGCCTTCGGGTATGTGGAATATCAGGTCAGGTTCCATATTTAATGGTAACCTAGGTTGGTTCATTACATGTATCATATTTAAAAATATTTTGTATGATTTACTTGTCATGGTTTATATATGTTAGATTAATATTTAAATATTTCATTAAAAAATATATCTTTGTCCCCTACTATTGATTCACATGTTAGATCAATATAAGAATATATAATATTTTATTCTAAAATACACATTCCTCACCTTATAAATACCACCCTCCTTAATCCATTTTTCTTCATATTCAAAAAACTGTTACATTCAAAAACTCTAACTAAATAACTCAAAAAATACCTTATCCATCATCTAGAAGTTCAATTCTCACTGAAATAACAATTTATGAAGTCTTATGGTGTAGTGTAAAGGATTCATGTCAAATTTTAAGAGAATGTATACAATTTCTTTAACCATTCAATTTATTTTCCATATTCCATCCATATAATCATTATAACTATCATATAAATGAATTTAATCATTTATTTAATCATAAAATTCCACTTAAATATTAATCATATCATCACAAATTTCCTAGAATATGGTTATATAATTGTTTATAACACTCATCACATCATGACTAGTTTTGACCACCTATATTGATGATATTATAAAAAACTATTACATCCTTATAGGATAGTTTTCATATAACATTATATAATTATGTAATAGTTTATTAATGTTATAATTATATGATTAATATTTTTTTAATTTGTAAATTACCATGATATGAAGTAAAAAATGATGTTCATAATAGAAAAACTGTTTAATAAAAAAACCATAAAATGATAACATTTATATTAAAAATATATACATGTATATAAAATATATAAAATATTCGAAACCATTTAAAAATTTTAAATACTTAGAAAACATATCATCAAACATCGGTAGTTATAAACTCATCTTAAAAGAACAAAAATAATTAACAAGTAAATGATGTGAATTTGGAACCATGAAACAAACATCCTACGGATTGTAATCATGAACATAATTTCCTAATAAGATGATTATAAACAAACATAAAAGAGTGATACTATATCAAATATATATGATAAGGGTTTTAAATTATGTATTTAATAAACATATTTAGATTATTCCAGAGGTTATACACAGATAAAATGATATCCATGACATGAGGCAAGGTAACTCTGAGACCACCAAATTTTTATTATGGGTTATGTTTTTTATATATAACCTATATTTATCTCTTATTTAATCATTATAAATTATTATATATTTTTTATGTATTTTACTCATATATATTTTATATTTTTTGTTTCTTTGTTATAGGAATATAATTTTTTTTGGGTTCTCTTCTCAATATTTTCATTAAGTAAAACCTAATTTAATGGAAATTGTCTATTCATTATTTCATTTAATGTTTCACTCATTAAAATTAATTTTAATATATTGATTTTATAAAATAATAAATATTTTAAGGAAAACAATTTTGTTTCATTTTTTATGGAATTAACTATGTTTTTACCTTCATTAAATGTTCTTTACTCATTTATTAATACACTATTTTAGTGGTAAATTTATTTTACTTTCATATTAATTTATTATGTATCTTTATTCACACTATATCTATATTCTAGACCAAATATTCATTATTAAAATATGAATATCTTAAAAAATTTGGTCCAACATTTAATTTGGAATCATTTTGATATACAATTTTGTTTTTATTTGATGTAAGATTATGTAACCTATTTCATTCTCATGGGGTTTTTCATGGTCATGATTCATGTATGTTTTTTTATATTAAGAACACATATACTTATATAGATTTTGATATGAAAAGTGTTTTTGAAATTATAATACACCCAAATCCATTCTGTAATATTTTCATCTCATGAATTACTATGTATACTGTACATGAATTGGAATAATACACATTGTTATATTTCTTGGGTATTGAGCCTCAACATATGCTCATGATGAAATGTTTTACGTTTTTTGTAAAATAAAATGATGTGCAGATATTATGATATCTTATCCTTTAGGAAATTATTCTCTGTGATTATATATTATCCTCCAATTCTATGATAATATGTTATTCTTCATGAATCATATGTTTTACTTCACCATCACATCTATCCACTTACTTGGATTATTAACAAACCATTTTTAGTATGTTCCCATGGAATCCTATATAGTAACATATAATTTATGTGATTTTGGATTACATTTTTTATATTGAAATAAAGATGATGTATTTTTTTATACGTTGTTTTATTGTGGATCTAATTTATAAAATACACAATACGTCATGTTTTTTTGGTTCTGTTTTATGGTGTTTTCTATTAAAAATCATGTAAAAATATGTGTATGGGACATGGATTGTATAGTTGATATAATTTCTTAATAGAGTTTTTTGGCATTAGGTTAGAGTCCATAATATTATATTGACCATAAATAGCATATATTGAAATCTAGACATTTAGACATTAGAATATGCATGAAATTTTTGAGTTATTCATCCAATACTCATTATTTCGCGTTTTATAGCCTCATTACATTTAGTATCCTTATCTTTAATAATTATTTTTAGTTAATTATTAGAACTGGAATAAAATGGAGATGGGTATGCCCATCATCCATTCAGGAACTTCTAGTGTATTATATTATTATAGTTCTACACATTCTTCTATATTATACATGTTCTATAGAAATATTTATACACTACCTTAAGACATCATCATAATCATTTCAATTTTTTATTATAGAAAATAGAAAAACAACACCTCAACCCCACAAACCCTCAACCCCTCAAGTAAGGGTCCTAAGAATGTCTAAAATGGTTAAGGACAAGAGCATCCCCCTTAATAAAGTTCACCCCTTTGGGTTTGAGTGTATGGAAATTATTAAAAAAAAATTGGGTCCGGTCCAATGACCTCCAAGGTAGCAACATAGTCTGCCACATGATTTCATTTTTCCATGAGTGAATCACCTTAGTAATGCCGGTGATCATACACCAATATTTCATGATGGTATAGGTGATAGACCAAGGAGTGGGGCCAAGGATATTTAAGGCATCATGGAGGATTCTTGAGTTTGTTTCAACCTCTTAAATGTCAATACATTCTTGTTGGCAGAGTGAATGACCATGTAGTAGAGCCTTGGCTTAATCCTGAAGAGAAGAACCTTGGTCGATTTGAGAGGAGAAGGCCAACCAGACTGAGCCCTGTGAATCCTGGAGAGCCCCACCGCCTTGCAACACCCCCCAAATGACAAGAACCATCAATGTTCATCTTGAGACCCCTGGATGGGGTGTTTCATCAGACCCAATGGAATTTTTCACTGGTTCCCACCGCTTAGGTGCCTTGCGGCCTCACATGCATCCATCTAAGAGAAGGAGCCTCTCACCACAGCCTAGAATGATAGACCATATTAAGGAGGAGGTTTTGTGTGCATATTAAAATAGACATACTTGAGGACTAGACCCCATCGTTCCTCTGAATGTTCTAGTCCTACTAGATACCCAAGTAGCCTGCCTGTAGGACCAAGGTACAAGCAACTTTCTCCGGGCACATGTCACCCGAGCCGTGAAACTACCTATCAATAAATGGAAGATCCACCTTGTTGATATCCATAAAACTAGTGATATCCCAAAATATGCTCCACACAGCGCATTCCCATTAACATAAGAGGAAGAGGTGATTCGAACTTTCATCTTGGCTAGCTCTGCAATAGGGAAATATGGGCACATTTAGAATCCTGCATCGTTTAACATTCTCGTCAGTGAGAATTCTTTTTCTCATGATCTGCCATAACAAAAAATTATATTTAGATATGATGGTGTTGGACCAAAGGGTGTCGTTCCAAGGATCCACATTCTCTAGCACTTCCTTGGAGTGGCGATAGTCATGCGTGGAGAAGAACCCCGACTCAGAAGGAGTGAACACACATCGATCCAGATACGGAGAGAGCTTAATGAGGTTTAAGAAAGGCTGCTGCACTTCGTCCAACACAACATTGTTGAGGGTTGGGTATGCACTGACTTCCTTTAATGTAAGAGCAGGAGCTAGACACCCTGAGAATCCAATCAACTCCCCCATCCAGTTTAGATGACATAGTGAGATGTATCCTATCCTGATAATCCATTTTGAATGTTGAAGAAGATCAGAGGTGATATAAGAAATATTAGACCCTAAGGGAGATCCCCGAGTATCCATTGTAGGTTGGATATGGTACTACACATGCATGGTTTTCCCCCAAAATGATCCCTTTTACAATACTTTCCAGGCAAGATTTGTTTGCATGCACGATATGGTATCCTCAAAACTATTCACATTGATGTCTCCTTACCTCATCAGACTAGACATCCTCCTCCATGAGGTCCAGTGTTGTTTACCTTTCACAAGAGGATCCAATATGAAATAATCAAGAATCATTTCAATATTAGAGAGGAAACACTTCCGGGAATGAAAAACAGAGAGGGCATGGATAGGGGTGACCAAAAGGACATTATTGATGCGGGCAATACGACCACCAATGGATAAGGACATGTTCTTCCAGTTGAGGATGCGATCTGAGATCTTGCTCGAGAGAAAATATAAATCCCGGATCCACACTCTACCCAAGGAAACCGGTACCATAAGACATGGATGTTATGTTATCGATGAAAACAAAAATATGGTGAAATTGTTTCATCTCAATCATACAATTCTTACCAAATTAACCATTGTGTGAAGAATATCCATACAAATACTATCTTACTCCCTTTATTTTAATTTTATAATATACTAGTCATGGATTGGATATATTTATATAAATATAACATCAACATTCTAGTGATATATACCACGTTAAATATCCCAAGTTATCATTTTATTATATACAAGTGCGAGGATAATAATGATTCACAATTAAAAACAGCTTAATATGAATGGATATCTTTTTCTGATAAGAAATCATACTTAGTTCAAATGACTACGAAAAGGGATAGGATAATCCTTAAAGGCATTCCCATTATAAGGGATTATAAAAATGTATTCCATGAAGAGTTTATGATCCTTCATCTTTATATAGAGGTTGAGATATCTATTGAACATATTCATGAAGTTATAAATATATATAAGTGTCCCAAAATAATGACCCTAGATGATATTGAATAACATAAGAAGAAATTTCACATAAATTTAGAAAAGGGTTTCTTATGACCAAGTGCTCCCCCATGGTGTGTGCATGTCCTCATTTTTAGGAATAAGGATTCTTAAAAAGTGTCTATGTATTGATTAGAATGAACACAAAAAGATCAAAATGAAGAAAAAGTGTCCCAATAAAAATAATGATGAATATTTTAATCAAATATAATTGGTTACGTACTTTTCTAAGGTGGATAATTTGTGAAAAAATCAACAATTTAAGATGAGAAAGGAGGAAATTCCCAATATTGAATTTCTTACAAGTTATAGACACTATTAGATCATAATTGTTACATTCAGAATCAAAATAACACAAATAATTTTCATGTGCATGATGAATAGAGTATTAATATATTACCTAAAAAATGTGTTGGGATATTTATAGATTATATTATCATATACATCAAGAGTAATGAGGAACAAAAGGATCATTGTAGTACTGTGATAAAAACATTAAAAGGGATAATTAATAACAAAAATATATTGAATTTAACTTTTTTATGGAAGAAGAACCATTATTAAGGAATGTTATCAAGAGCTATGGGATATGCATGAATCCATCAAGGACAGTTGTGAATGGGTAACAAACTAGACCAACAACTATAATGGAGATCCCATTTTTGTTCAAAATATCGAGGTACTATCAAGGATATGTTAATTAATTTTTTTTATTTTCAATCTCACAACCCAATTTTACTCAAAAGGGACTATATAAAAACCCAACATTTTAGAAAATAAAACAATTTTCTATAGCATATTTGACACGCAACATCGAGATATAATGAATAATGATATATATAACCATCATAACAAAGCAGTTAAATTGGAGGGTATGAATAATATTAAATACATTATGAAATACACACACACATTTATGTTTCTAAATAAATATAAATTATTTATAAATTTTTTTAAATAATCAATCACTTTTTTAATAATGTAATTTTATTTTTCCAAAATATATTTTTTTTAAAAATTATATTTATTTATTTTCATGAAAGATATTATAATTAATTTTTAAAACTTTTATACAAGTAATTTCATGAAATAAACATATTTTTTAAAATTTTAATATCAAAATTATGTTTGGGTCAAATTTTGGTATTATTCAAAAATTAGTTATTTTTCAGTGAATAGTGAAAAATACTGATTTATTTAAAATATCATTTATTTTGGATAAATTAATAAATTGAAAAGTCTTATTATGTTTTAATATTATTTAAAGTATTATAACTATTATTTTTTATATTTAATCCATTAAATTTATTTTAAATCAAATTTATATTGGGATTTAGTTAAAATTTTTCATTATGTTTAAAGAGAGGATTTTTCTGAAAGTTGTTTTAAAGTGTATAATATTTATAATTATTAATTAATTAAAAAAAATAATGAGAAATAATTTAACTTAAATTTATAGATTATATGTCAATAAATTTGAATATATATTAATAAAATAATTTTTATTATAGATATATTAAATATAAAATTATCATTTCGTTGAAAAATACATATCTTGAAAACCAGCTTTTTCATCACATCCATAGGTTTAACATTAAATTAAAATACTCTAATTAAATGAATTTAATATAGTATAATGGATTCTATATTTGGTATAATAATAATTTCTATTATCTAATATGTCCAACTTAATTTTTTACCACAATGAAATTTGAAAATAGAAAAAATAAATTATTGTAGTTAAGGTTAAAAAGTATTTTTCGGGGTTAAACTAAAAATATAAGGGTAAAAATAATCAGAAATCATATCAGTAAAATATTTTATTTATATATTTTGACCATATGTTTTATAATGATCTATAAGGTTCCATTCGAGACCATTTCATCAGGTGATAAACACGGGAATACCTTTTTCTTTTCCAAAATTACATTTGTGACACTCACCTCACTTATAAAATTGAACCATCTATCCTCTCGTCTTCATACCTTAAATCCATTTTGGTTCATCCAATTCATACCCAAATAAATTCTCAACTTCCAAACGCTCACTCTAGAATAATTTTTTTGGTCATTATTCCATTATTGGAATATTGTAGGTATAATTATAAAGAGGTGGTCTGAGAAGAGGCTATACCTATAACTATATATTTTTGTTTTAATAATTCTTAAAAATCATTAAAATATTTTTAAATTATAATAATTTGGTAAAAATATGTCAAATGGTAAAATAAATCGTTATTCATGTTTACGACAGACTAGAACCTCACGAACTCATCTCATTCATTTTCTACCATCACCTCTAGAAGATTATTATATTGATGAATAAAAAGTATATATATCATATTTTTCACATATTTATAGTTATTTAGTTATTATATCACATATAACTTTTTAATTTCTATTCCATGGGAGATATGATAATGTCACTCGTGTGTATAGTTGAATATTTTCTTGTGAAGTGGTGTAATTCATTTTTCACTAACTCTTTAAATCGATGTTAATAAGAATAATTATTATGAATATATGTTATATAAATGAAATAATAATTATTTTCATGACATATTTACTATTCTGAAATATAATATATCATTTTCTTTCTTACAATGAAAAATGAAAATGTCGTTCATGTACGTGTAGGCTACCGACTCCCTGAACGATTGCAATTTTTTTTCATCACCACAGCTGAAGAGTGATATATATATGTATATTTAAATAGATAATATGTTATTTTTGATATTATAGTCATTATAATAAAATAAAATAATAATACCCTCTTTCCATAATTATCCATGAAAAATGGAAACATTACTCATACGTATATACACCCAACCACCACTATGACCACAACATAGTTAATTTTTGATAAAAAAATTTCAGTAATGGTTTTAAAAGCATAATTGATGAATAAATATAATAATAATTTCATGATTATGATTTTATATATGTTTAAATAATAACATCTTTGACCACATAGATTACTAATAATCTATTTTGAAATAATAAATTGGACGTCCTCAAAACACCTGACATGGACTTACCCGATTAAATATTTAAATATGTCATTAAAAATAAATAAAACAAATTGTTTATGTGTAAGGTATTAAAACTGTAAAATGTAATTAATAAATCAAATAATTTATCTATGATTATTATACATGTGTTAATGGGTATACAATGAAAGTCTAGACTCGAGGTAAGAGTTTTCTTATCTAACTATTTCTTTTGTGAGACTTATGATATGTTCCACAATTATTTATACTATATGGTGTATTTATTGACCCTTTAACATGTAATATCCTCAATACATCATAATTTATGGTATTTTAGGTTTCAATTTGAATTATTTTATCCACAAGGATTCACTGGAAAGTTATCAAGTGGTAAATACTTTGATAACTCAATTTTTCATTGGGTTATATTACTTCTTCATTGTGTTTGACATTATATGATTATGTGTGTAATTAATTTTCATTATATTATTTTATATTTTCAATTTTATTATGTGGAATTAAATTTGGTAGACATAAATATGCACTGATATTCATTAGTGAGGTGTATATAATACAATTTTATTTTTTATATAATGAAAATAATTATTTTAATGATATTTAAATTTTATATTTTATGTTATTCTTACATGGGGATTAAATTAAAGAGCTACCAAAATTGGCAAAGGATTTATGTTACAATCACCTTTCGTTCAGGATTGATTATGTTCAAGATTCTTTTAGAGGAATTAAAATGATAATATTTTTTTGAACCAAATATATTTTATTTTCATATGGTAATAAATGTGGTTAACAAGTTTAATTTCCATTTGCACCAATATACATTTCATAAACATCTATAATGTCATTTATAAGTGATACTAATATCATATTTTCTTTTACATTAGTTTTCTTTCTATTCCATATCCATGTTTTATAAAATGCTTTCAAAAATATTCTTTCTAAAAATAAATTATATCCTAAAACTACATTATATAGTATTTTACCATATTTTAAATTATTTTGAAATTTAATTTCATAACGTTATCCAAATGAGTCTATTTTGAATACTTTTTTCAAAATGTTTTAAAATGATAGTATATTTTTATCATTTACAACATGAACGGACATTCCCATCATTATGACCATATTTTCTTAAAACTGTAGTTTATATGATATAAAGGTTGTCTTCAAATAAAATCCTTTTCTCTATATTTTTTGAATTATTTTTTTAAATGTAATTTTTAAAAATAAGAGATTATATTCCAAAAAAATGTTTTAATGATATTTTAATGGTATTTCCATTAATCAATTTTAGAAACCATTGATGTTACTTATGATACATTGGGGATATTTTTTAATGATACCATATTCATTCTTTATATTTATATATTATTATTGATTCATAGAGATTATTATGAAACTTGTTTCTTTACAACATGTTAATATTGTTTTAATGATATTGTTATGTAACCTGTTTATTTTCTAAGGGCTAATAAAGTTTCAAATATATCATGATGGAATCCATTTATTTTTCATGGTTTAATAATGTTTCAATGATATGGGTATGGGGATTGTTTACTTTCAACAGATTAAACGTGTTTCAAAGATATTATTATGGAACCCATTTCTTTTTAATAGGTTAATCAATTTCAAAAAATAATAAGTATATTTCAAGGATATTATGATGAAACGAAAGCTCTATGTACATTATTAATGATACAATATATTGAAATTGTTTATAATGATTGGTGGGTCTGTTATAAACCAAATATGGGTGGTTATATTGTAACCCAAGGACGGGTGGCTATGTTATTAACCAAGGAATAGTGGTTCAATGATAAATGATGGTGGATGGGTCCGTTAATGAACTCCAATTCATTAGGCACTCTAGAGATGGATGTCAACAATATTCGTTTTCCCAATTGTAATAAGTGCTATGATGATAATGTTCTAAGATACCAATATGTTTCATCTAAGGTTTATATGGGTTAATAATGATCCATTTGATTACGATTGATATCATATGGCTCATGATTATTGATTTTAATGACTCTTGCCATTATTAAATCATTATTCAAGGAAGAATTCATGGAGATATTCCTATGACACCTAAATCATTTTCTCTATTTGTCCATCAATATGAGTGTGATATACCATGATTAGAAGCTACAGTGTACCCAAGACCTTTTGTAACCCATTCTAGAAATGATATGTGATGATATAATCCCTATGAAATATGATATAATGAGGCGTTTCATGAAGATGTATGACCTCCTGACATATTTCCTTCCTAGATCCTCAACTAATAATATCTCTCTATTAAGTAAGAAGCAAGTGAACATCATCACAAAATCAGTAACAACTCATATTTTATCATTTACATGATGTGATCTACGAATACTAGTCACATATTCAATAGAGAAATCATCCCTCTTCAACATAGGAATAGAAAATAGTTATAAAATTCATACTGATTACTGATATTCCACATTCAACTATAGATATGTATAACACCAAGTGATAAATCAATTTATCTCCCATTTCTTACTTGGACACCGATACCAATGATGTAAATATCGATTCTTCATAACAATATTGGGACATTCCATCAATAATGAGGTGTCAAATAACCATATTATCTCCCATCTAATGTTTGATGGAACCCAAACATGACCATGATAGAATAATGTCTCATCCACATCCACGGTATAACCAGAAGATGAATCATCCTCTAAGATACACTCGCTTAGGACTAATCAATTGGTATATGAATGTTGTCTACTTCTCCACTATTCCATAAGGATATAGGTCACCTCCAATGCTATAAGGACAATCTCCCCCACAATCCTCTTGATCAACGACATGCATCTTTGAAAACATGTCCATGACCTACCAATATCTACTGTCCTCTTGAATCACTTTTTTCTAAGCTCTCAATATCAAAGAATTAGCTAGAATATTTCATTTTCTAGGAAAATATGAATGCTCAAAATCAAAGGACTGTAGGCACTCAATCCATCCGTGCTAGTTAAGGTTTATATCATGTAGTGAAAATATGACCTTGAGGATTTGGTGATATAATAACACTATAAAATAATCCTCAAGTAATTAATTTCTCCAAAAAAATAAATAATTTACTAGATTTGCTGGATCAAGGTACTGTGTTATGGAATTCCACTTGTGATACCTCAAATCATGAGACCCTTAGGCTTTGGATCACTCATCATGAGTCATAGTATCTCTTAGTATGATTCATGGTGAATCAAAATTAAAATTTTAGATTCTCCATAGCTTTGGAAGAATCAGGATTGACGCTAACTCTTCAAAAGATGCTTCAAAAGCTTCTAACCAATAAAAAATTACACCCTTATTAGTTAATCCCAAAAGAGGTGCTTCAAGGCATGATAAATCTTGAATGAAGTTTCTATAATATCCTGATAGCCCCATGATACTCTATATTTCAATGAATTTATTAGGATTATCTTAGGAAACTACAACTATCAACTTATCTTAGTATACTGATACTTCTGACTCTGATATGATATAATATCGGAAGTGGAACTTTTTTATCCAAAAGGTGAATATCCTACAATTTGCATAAAGTTGATTCTCTTTCATTGTAATCAAAATAATCTCATGATGTTATGCTTGGTCATTTTGAGAACATGAATAAAATAATATTTCACCTATAAATACCACCATGAATAAATCTTGATACACATGAAAACAATGAATTCATTAGATATTGCAAAACTAGGTTTATTCGTAAGATCAAACTACATGAACCTGTACTTGTAAGGTCCATACCATCTCTAGAAAGATATATGAGGGGTTTACAAATACATGACATGAACCAGATGTTAAACCAACCTCAAATAAATATTTTAAAATACTCTTTCTCCTCATAACTGATCAAAGAGGTCATCTATTTGAGGTGGTGTATACCCATTATTAACTGTAAGCTCATTCAACTGTTGGTAATATACACAAAGCCTAAGGGTACCATCCACCTTAAAAAATGGACCGATGAACAACCTGGAGAAGTGTTTTCCCCTTAAATCTTTTTCCTAAGGTCTTCCATCCACTTATTGAACTCTAGAGTCTCTGTAGGTTTTATCATATACGGAGTATTGGACACTGGTTTCACTCCTGATACCATATCAATGGTGAACTCTACCTACTTCACTGTAGGTATCCTAAAAAAATTATCCAGAATGACTTCTCTAAAATGATCCACCATAGGAGGGAATATTTTGGATCATAACCCTTTATCACCCAACAAAATCATTAAATTTGGTCTTTCACTCTTCCCAGCCACTAATGTTTAAGTCTTGATCTAGTGTCTTAGATATACCATTCTCCCTTATGAATATCTCTACCTCTATATAGTATTTGAAACATCACTATAAAATGATTACATTCAATGTTTTCTAGATAGGAAACCAACCAATCCATCTCAAAAATTACATAAAATCATATCATGTCGAGAACAAAAAGATTACATGTGATGTGATACCCACCTATCTCAAGAGAACATTTCATACAACTGATAACACTCTCGAATTTGATACCCAACATGGTATTAAGTTTCATAAATCCATAGAAAAAATCTATATCAAGGCCCAAAATCACCAAAGTTTTCCCAAATCTAAAAGATTGTGATGTGCCAATGTCAAATAAAACAAAAAATAACATAGAGTTTACTAGAATTGTTCCTCAAACAATAGATGTTCTGGTGCTCTGATACTCTGGCATAGTTTGTACTGCATGTAACTGGCCTATACTCTGAACTTGAGTCACAACCTAACTTTATTGAGCCACTTTCTTGGTTGGAACTACAAATCCTAGGTATATTTTCCTATACCTTGACCACCCCATTATCCTGAATGGTTAGTTGTATTCCAACTCTCTTCCTAGAGAGACACTACTGGCCCCATTATGGAATGTGGGGTAGGCGTAGATCCCCTATTTCTAGGCACTGATGGAAAATTACTACAGAATCATTGGATATTCCCCATCCTTCCATAGCCTCTAAATTAAATTAGATCTTTCATACACTATGGTGTTTCATGTACCAGTTTTTTTCACATGTAAAAGATAACGATGATGTCAGTTTTAGCTATACGATTACTAATACCCCCATAAGAAATCATGAAACATTGATTCCTTCCACTAGACGAAATTCTAGTAAGACTAAGTTATGAACATCCCTAATTTAAATTTTTGGAATAACTCAAATTATACTCATTAATGAAAGAATGGTGACTATATTAGAAATAATGTTCAGCCTAAATACATTGACCTTTGATAAAATGGTGTATATAATCCCATCCTCCAATATCATGGATTTGAAAAGATCCTCACTAGATAGAGTGGTGAAAACTATTTAATCTAAATAAAATGAGCTAAATAATACATTATTGACATGGTTCCCAACTTCATGTTAATAAAATCTCATGCACAGTCATCCCTCAATTTCTATTTAAAGAATTTATCATAGAATATCATCTGGAGTTTCACCTAGATCAAATATCGATGATTGAATGCCCAGGTATTGACGTAACACAATTTCATGGGAGAACCACCTAGAATATAGGCATTGAGTGTGAAAATCTATAATGGAGGTGTCTCTATATTATCTAATATAGAAATCAGTCTCTCTATCCATGAATCTTAAGCATACGGTTTTCCATCCCCTGAGATGGTGAGGGGATTATTTTGTTGAAAATACCACGTTGACTTTACCATAGTCATTGCAGGTCGAGAAACACCTTTCATTAAATGAATCATATTAAACAATCCCTCTCAAAACATGTCATTATATCCCATTAAAAGAATAATAGGTGGTTCCATAGGTGGCACTATATGAGGTATCACTGGCAGATCTTGGCATACCACCTCTAAGGAATGGAATGAATGCCTTCGAGGCCAATGAATCAAGGTTATTATGGGTTAATGATTCTATAATGATGAAATATCACATAGGAAGAAAATTTAATAGTTTTAAATAATTACATATATAAAAAAGAATAAGAACACATTCTTCCTATAGAAAAAATAACCCATCTTTTCCCACTTCAAAAGACAGGTCTAGGTGAAAGGGATAACGTTAACAGTATAGAAGAACATAATATACTCCCAACTACCCACTACTAATTTTAGGTTTGGGTCTAGGTATCACATAACTTGAAAAGCGTTCTAGTATATAGAGTATTAATTGCACCGTATAGAGTAAATGAACCATTACATTAATTTTTTCATCACATTTAGAAGTAAAATTTATAATTTTTAATTAAAAATTATTTTAAATTCATAGTATTTTATAAAAATGTTTGGATATGTATATCATGGTTTAGTTAGATGCATCACTATTTCAAATTTCTAAAAGTCGTACCCCATTTCAATTGTAATTGGATCATCATTTAACTATAACATGACCATTTCATCTAGTATCAAGATGAAACAGGTCATAAAACTCATAGGTCATGAACCCACAACATGGTAAAATTGTCCAGTTAAGGGTTCATCATCTATAAATGTGGTATAAACTATTTTTTATTTATGTAGGAACTTTAATTATTCCAATTATATTTTTCTCTAAATAAATGGAATCATATTTAAATATATAATAATCAATCAATAAACTATATACTGTAGGAAATTACATGCCAAAAGTACACGAGTCATGAAAAAATTCATGGTATATCAATCATAATGTGCCTATAATAATGAATGTGATGCGAGTCATTTTCCAGAATATTCTAATGAATGAATTTTATATAAAAACATCGACCAAAATAAAAATATGATGAATCATGTGCATCACCCAATGGTGAAGTCATATCAACTGTAATAGGAATATAATCAATTATAACAATAACCCAACCTAGGAAATTTCCATTTTCCCTATACTTGGGTTAGCTACAACCAAGAACATTCTCATTACAAAATTCCATAACCTCCTAGTATCTTTTTTAATACTGAAATAGTAAGATAAAGGAAAAAAGAAGTTTTCTAATAATGATTATTAATGTCCCAAACTTGGATCTACTCAATCGATGCCCTGAGATGGTGGGTCACATGGCCCCTAGTGCACATCCCTCTCTGAGAGAGGATTCTGGCTAGCAGTGAGGGTGTATGGATGTATAATGGGGATGCTATACCCTCATATCAGTGTGGAAAATGGATAGGTGAAATAAGACAACAACATCAAAATCATACAAAATAGATTATATAGTGAAAGAAACACAATAATGATCTATGGAAGCTTAAATAAACAAAAAAAAATTAAAAATGATCAAAATACAAAAGGATGAGTCTTCTACAATGATGTCATGGAATGATGATATAAAGAATGGGGAAGAAGGGACATACATATACAACATGCTATACAAAATAGAAAAGGCCAAAAAACTACTCCACTATCATAATGGGATAATTCTTGGTCCTATTCTCCCTTAATACTAGAAATAAGTATAACAGATCAAGAATATATAGTTCCGTTATTACACTTATCCATATATGCATACATAAGATATACTCGGGTACCAAAGGTGGCCCAAATAAGGTGTGAGAGAAAATTTGTATTCCACAACCAATGGTGTTTATAAATAATCCATCAAATATACATATCATATAAATGTGAAAGTAAAAGAATAATACAAAATGATGAATAATAAATATCTTCTGGATCATGTTCATATAGTACCCCCAAATGGATCTACATTCTTTGATATAAGTTGGCATCTATCTGATCAGTAACCATATATATATTTATATTAATCACATGTATATATATAATTACATAATGTATACACACATATGAACTAAGTATGTGAGGACATAAGTAGGCATACACATGGATATTAGTTTCTATCTGGACCCAGGGCACACCCCATGCCTCTATAAATATTCTAATAATCTATAAGATCAAGAAATGGTACAAGACCCAAATCTCATATGAGTGCAAGACTTCATTGTCATCACTCGAGATAGGTGGGGTGGTACTTCATTTAAAACACCATAAGTGAGGGAACATGGATCATCATTCTCACCCCCATATAGAAGTATAATGGTGTAAGACATCAGGTTCAACAACTAATTTAAGGGAGAGTAAAACTTCATTCTCAACAAGTCCCTTATCCATCACCCAACAACCAATATCCATGGTCTAATAATAATAATAATAATAATAATCATCATCATCATAATCCTGGTGGATCACCTCTAAAGAATCATAATCATTAATAAGTAATACAACCTTGGCATAAAAGTCTTGACAATACACATATATATATATATTAACATACATTACTAGGAGTGGCCTTTCCATCAATTATCCATCATTAAAATTAATACATTTAGTAAATTATGAAAAGAAAACTATCTTCGAGATATTCCATTCATTTATATGGAAGATAAATTCAATTTAATGGAAATGAAAAACAATTATGAGTTTCATTGGTCAACTAGAAAATTATATAAAAGATGGAAATTCCATTAAAAAGTTATATCAAAAAAATATAGAGTGGATTTTCCATTAAAAAATTACATAAGCGAGGGAAAATAATTTAGTACACCTTAAGTGGTGGAAATAAACATTGAAAAAAAAACATTTAATCACATATAAAGGGTCCAAAGGAGTATAAAATCATGCATGAATTTATTAATAATTTAAGAACATGTTTATGGTAAATACACAGTAATGGATGGAAAGTGGCACAATAATGAAAATGTGAAAACATCATAACTTTGAGGGAAAATAACTAGGACACATACCTTAGCTCCGCAGATGACTCCTCATCTAATATTGAATTCATGTTTGAATTAGAATGGTGAAGAACATTACATCACCCAAAATATAGACCATATGTTTTTTAAAAAATTAGTGAAAAGTTATATAAAGATAAGTAATGGAAATAATCCAAGGGATTATGGAACTTATCTATGTATGACCAAATGTGACCAGAAATGTTCGATTTGGAGTCTAGATGAAGGTTATATAAAACAAAATATATTTGGTAAGGGGAGAGATCCACAGGATAAAAACAAATCCCCCTATCCACTAGAAATGAAAGTAAGAGGACGTGAGAGGTATTAAAATTAATATGGGGATAAATCTTAGAATCACACACAAAAAATGGGGTTGTATGTTTGGTTTCATGGATGAGAAAATCATGTATAAAATAAGTTGTCTCCATAGTCTAAAGTGAAACCCCACATGGGATATGTGGATTGAATGAATAAAAATTAATGTTATCGTTGAAAATCCATTGTCACCCACCTCTAAAATTCTGCATTGGCATGTGCCTCAACATGCACAGTGGTAGAAAACCGTGTCACCCACTACTTCCCTTTGAAACACCCTAAACAGTTAAAGGAAACTATAGTTCTTCAAATGCATTGTTTTAATTAACCATGAAACCTAGTATTTCCCCCCAAATTTTACGTATTTTTTTTCTAAGCAAGACCCAAACACTCTCATGAGCTCTATGGCTCCATTAAGTACCATTACAAGGGCAAAATTAAAGAATTTAAGTTGAAAAATAATAGTTCGTATCCTTGAGAAAAGTTAGGTTGTTATAGTTATAATTTTTTTAAAAAAAATAACAATATCAATAGTAATAAACACTTTTAAAAAATTAGACATTATGGTTTTATTTAAATAAATCATATTGATAAAAAATACTTAATTATTAAAATTCTATATGTTTCTGAAATACTATTTTCACAAAAAATGTTTTTTATTTCATTTTCTGAATTATAATATATTTTATTTGATAAATTTATAAAAATAATTTTATAAAATAAACTTATTTTTTGAAATAATCATTTCAAAATTATCTTAGGGTGATTTTTTGGTATTTTTCTAAAAAGATAAATTTTTTAGTGAATAGTTAGAAATACTGGTTTATATTGAAAACCTCATTTTAATGTAAATAATTTATATGGTTATAGTTTTATTTAAAATTGGTTTAAAAGTAAAAGTAATTTATTTATGTTTCAATTAATCCAATTCAGGTCATTGGAATCATTTTCTTGATGAATTTTTAAATAAAAATGTTATAAAATTTTGAACATTTCTTTCTTTTTGAAAACCTACTTTTTCATCGTGTCTGCAAGATTAATTTTAAATAAAAAATATCCACTTATATAAATTATATTTTTAAATATTAATTCCATATTTTTAATCATCATAATTTATATATTTTTAAAATTTATACATAATTTTTTATCATAATGAATAATAAAAACCTTAAAAATTATTTACTATGGTTTTGGTTAAAATGGATTTATCAAGGAATTAAAGTTAACATAAAATGGTTTAAAATGATCCCAAAACATTTTAAAAGTCCATATTATGTCTATATTTATACCTTATCTCTTATATTATCTTTAATGGTTCTTTTTTTTATCCTTGATGTAAGTGAAAAATGTGGGTATATCTTTTTATTTTTAAAAAATTAGAAGAATGCCACTCACCCAACATATAAAAGACCACCCCTTATAATCACATATTAACAAATATAAAACCATTTGGATCCTCAAATAACTTCTTAAATAACTTCTTTACATTCCTAATCTCATATTATAAGCCTTATTTTGGTCAAAAATATTTCCTATGGAGCCTTTTATGCAAACCCAAAGAAGTTTTCTAAAGACGATGTGACACCCTTAACCATGGATTTTATTTTATTTATTCCTACAACTTATTAAAATGTTGTTAAAACATATTAATACAATATCCTAAATATATTTCATATAATTATATATTTTTATTTTATGTTAATGACCTAAAACCATCTCCTCTTCTATAAAATGAGATACAAAATCATTATCTGGGTGTATGATGAACTATCGCCTAAGAAACCTATGTTGTTTGTTTTTCATCACCACCTCTCATGGATGGATAAAATGACATATTAAATTTTCCTATATTATATATAATAAATTATTATATTCCAATAATTATTAAATCATATATAACTTCAATCTTTACATTCTTTGGGAATACGATAAGGTTACTCATGTGTACGGTGGACTATAGCCTCACGAAGCAATGTGAATCATTCACGCCTTACATGAATCATAATAATGATAGGTATAATTAAAATATTTTATATTTATAAAATAAAAAATAATTTTTAATTAATAAATGTTATTTACATTTTCTATTTCAATATATTGGATAAATGTGGACAACCTTAATTCATATATATGACTTACCATCTCCATGAAGGGTGTATCTCATTTTATATCTAAAAATATTATAGATTACTATAATTATGTATAAAATAAATATATATGATATTTATATGATGGTAGAAATTATATTAATTATGTAACCATGTTTAAATTAACGTGACAGAAAATAAAAAATCACAACATTCCTAGAAAATAAAGTGGTTATTACCCAAAAGGTGACATTAACAAGGAATTTTTTATAAACCAGTAATAAAAAGTCATAAGTAAATCATATGGGTTATGATATATATATATATATATATATATATGTCTGTATGTATGTATGGTTCTTCAATATATGTATAATAAAATTATATTTATTATATATGTGGCTTTAACATGTAAGAAGGAAGTAGAAACTTATGGTAACATATTTTTTTCAATTTTATTTCCATGAGACCTATATTATGTTACACACCTATATTATTTTATAAAGTGTATATACAAACCCTTTTACATGTAATATCATGAATTTGTTTACCCTCGTGATATTTTATGTTTTATTTAATGTTATTCCTTAATGGGGTTTATAATTTAAAGTTACCAAAGTGGAAAATATTTTATGTTATAATCTCATCATTTATAAGGATTATTTATGATTATGTTTTCAATGATGAAATATTACAATTGAACTCTCAAGAAAGTCATAAATTTTATTTTCCTCTGGATATGTCTTGATTATACATGTTTTCCCTTCATTTTTCCTCCTTTATTTACACAATTATTCAAAAAAATGTTTTTAGGATAATCATTATTATTTCCCTCATCAGTCAAAAACATGTTTTTCATCTGAAACAATCTCTTCTAAAAGTTTTTTCTAAAAGTGTTTTTAAAATTTCCAAAATGATTTATTCAATAATATTTACCCATATTTCTCTTTTAACAAATATTTTTTTAAAATACCATTCATTTAATATTCCAAAAAATGACCATTTGGCCTTTACTGGAAATATAAAAAAGAATATTCGTTTTAATGTGGAAAACATGGATTGAAGTATCCCATATCATAAAAAATTATTGATTTGAAGATTTATTTAAAATACCAAAAGATATTTTAAACATAAAATTATTATGAACAATTTTTATGTTTTTAAAAGTTTTTCTTCATAGTAGAAAAGAAATTTTCATCAAGAAATATTGTGAATTTTTTTTTAAAATAATTTTCAATCTAAGATTATATCCATTTTGGTTACTTATGACTTACTTGGGATATGATAGAAGGATACCATCTATTTTATTTCTCTTAATGGTAAATTTTTATGTTGTAATTATTTTTATGAAACCTTTTTCTCTTCAATATATTATAACATGAGAAGATTGTTATGAAACCCTATTCTGTTAGTGGGTTATATAATAAAAAATGATGAATTGATTATGAATCCTATACCTTTTCCATAGGTTAGGTTGTGATGAAATATTTATAAAACCCTTTTTAATTCATGGGTTATGATATGATTAATATTTTGATCATGTGACACACATACATATTAGATTCATTATTTGATGGGTGAGACCTATATATCCCTTCAATGAATTGGTTAAGGATTTATGTCTTATGAAATAGACACGAATAGACGGGGGAGTGGACCCATTTCAGTATGGGAATTTTTCCATAATGAGGGTCTTAGAGGTAAACCATGAATACAAAGGTGGTTTGGTTAGGGAAACTAATCGAATATTATATCCTCGAAAGTGGTCCATTACTTCTATGAATGTGATTTTATATGCTTATGTGAATGTCACAATTATATTCCATAAGATAATGAACTTCTCTCATAGAACATGTTATTTGTTTTAATTTTTATCCTTGTATTTTGAACATCCAATATTTATTCCATGACATAAGATTTTGATAATTTATATATAGGGTATGTTTTAAAAAATTATTCTCATGTACTAAAACCATTATTTTTATATTATGTTTAGGTATATACCCTATTTTCCCTTGATATGCATCTGATCTCACACATTCTTATATTTCCCTTACAAAAGTTATGAGTAAATTTATTATGTATGATATTTCTAAGAAGATTTATAGTTAGAAATAAAATAGTGTGAGATAATTTAGTTCACATATGAAACAATTTTTTATGTTTAAATGTTTCATATAGAAAAATACCTTTATAAATATTATATGTGTTTTTGTATAATGTAATGAATATTAATCTTAAAAAAAGAAATATCTATGTATAAAAATCCTAGTTATCCAGAGTTGGTAAAGAGGATATGTTTAGTTAAAATTTGGAAACTATGTTGAGAACACATTAGTGAGATCCCCGAGGACATGTTCGAGTATTTGAATAATAATGATATAATGTTTACTAAAATGTACTCGAATATTTATAATGGATAGAGTGAGTGGATTATAAGGAATTATATCTCTATATAGATACTGAAAGTGGACATGGATCAAGAATATTGGTATCTATTGTAAATAAATTTAAAATTGGTTTATTAAGATGGACTCTATCAGAACATAGTCCACGAAAATGGGCCTTACTACACACCTGGATTGACAAAACTAGGGGATATAATATAAAAAGTAACAAAATATTTATGAACAATTATATAGTATTTAAATAGATGATGAATATGAATGAACTAGTATAAACCTAAGGATTCATTGATTGAAAATAAGGTATCATGATATAGACAACCTTTAAGTTATATTTATGGATTATGTAGTTCACTACCATGATTATTGTTTCCTACACTAAACATTTTGGTTTTAGTAAATGGATAGAACCCAGTGAAACTGTGTTAATTCTAAGGGAGATGAAAAATGTAATTATTTTACTCTTGAGAAGTCATAAATTATGGGATATGGAGTGAAAAATCTAATTTTTATGCCCTTGAAACTCTTTTAATCCATGAATCATTCTGAACATCCAAAGAAGAAAGGGTGGGAATATCATTATATTGAGTCCCTCATTAGGAATCTTCTACCTTCCATCAATGAATCTACTAATATTCTAGTTGATGAGAAATGGGTTAATACCACATAAAATACATTTTATGTTCTCCATTGTTCAGAACATGAAAAATTAATTCTTTCTATATATCATTTGGAAGGAAAATCATATCAATGACATAATATCATCAATAATACAAGTGAAAATGATGATATTGAATCCATGGATTGGTATAATTTATAGAACCTAATTTTAAATAAGAAAATTACTTATATTCTTTTTAGGGAGATGAAGATGGATTTCTTTGAGATACTGGACTTACATATCAATATCATGGTTTTGATAAGAATAGAAAAATAAAATCCCAATTAAAATTTAAAAACATTACCCAAAAGAAGATGATATTTCATTTAATATCAATATCTGGGAAGAAATATGGATGATATTTTCATAAGGGGACCAGTAAAATTTTTAAGTGTTGAATAGAAGGTCATTAAGAAACTGATTGTTGAAATTATGGGAAGAAGTTATCTACTAATTAGAATATAGAAAAAGATACCCAGAATGCACCACCCACACTCTAATGTTCCAAATTCATGGAATATGAGAATAATTATAACAAGTTACCAAATCTAATGGTTAATAACAATGATCCATGTGGAAAACATCTTTAGATAAGATAAAAATGGAAATATTATGTGATCACTATTATTGATGAGGTGTCTGATAATAATGTAGTTAAAGGTAAACATACCACCCACTCTAGAATTGAAAATGTCATATTTACTCTATATGTACCCATTATTTCATATTTGAATAATTATATAATGTTATAAAGATTACACCCCAATGATTTAATATAGATTTTTTTTTTAAATTCTCATAATGGTATGATGATCACATCTTATGTCTATTATTCTTCTCTTGCTTATGTTTATGAGAGTTTTCTTTGAGTAAATATTATCATTCATCCTATGGTTGAATTTGATATCATCTTAGGCATGGATCATCATTATCTACGTAAATCCCACATTAATTTCCAACGAAAGGAAGTCATATTTGATATTCCAAACCAACCCGTGATCATTTATCAAGGAAATGATAAATATGAACTTTAAATGAAAATGATATCCATTGAATGGATTTTTATTCATATTAAAGAGTGTTGATTATATCATATGGTGGGATAAAAACACAACATCGATGATTTTACTATTGTGTGGGAGTTTTTTGATGTATTTCCAAAAGAGTTCCATATTCTTTTATCAAAACATGAAGTTGAAATATCAATAGAACATATACCTGCTTCCATACCAATTGCAAAGGAATCCTATTAAATGGACCCAATTAGGTTACAATAATTGGTAATGAAAACCTATGAGAAACATGAAAAGAGATTAATTTTGAAAAGCATGAAAAATTTTCTTAAACCATTTCTTTTTGTTAAACTTAAAGAATGATCAATGAAACTTTTCATGGATTATCATGAGATAACCATGATCACAATCAAGAACAAGTATCCTTTACCCTATATTGATGACATATTTGATCAACTATACAGAGATAAATAAAATTCCAAGATTGAACATCATTCTATATATCACCAATTAAGGGTAAAGAATGAGGATATTACTAATGAATAATTATGTAAAATTTTTAGACATTATGAATACATAGTGATGACATTTTTTCTTACTAATTCACCCAATATTAACATTGACTGCTATGAGGAAAACTTAACGGAACTGTAGAGAAGATTTGTTAGAGCATATATTTTTACATTACCTAGAAGTGAAGATGGGTTTAAAATATACAATGATTCATAAAATAATGGATTAGGATGTGTTATTATAAATAATTACATGGTTATAGTTCATGCCCCAGAAAAATTGAAAGTCATGAGAAAAATTACCCAACTAATGACTTGATGTTAGGTATGGTAATTTTTGTACTAAATATATAGATAAATTATATTTTTGGAGAAATGTGTGATATATATACCAATCAAAAAATGATAAAGTATATATTAACATAGATAGAGTTTAATATGCACCAAAGAAGATGGTTAGAGCCGATTAAATGATATGACCACTCAATAAAATACCACCCTAGGAAAACAAACATGGTGGACGATGTTATAATTCAAAAATAATAATACTATCTTATACATGATGAGGATAAAAAAATATCCAATATTTATATACTTGAAATAGATGGATATGAAAATTCACAAGGAAGAGGGGAAATATTATCTTTTTCAACTAAATGTTAAACCAACTATGCATGTAAATATTAAACAGGTGTAGACAGAGAAGGTTAAAAATGTTTTGGAATTTAACATTGATCATTATGGATTGAAAATGTTCAATAACTGTGTATGTGTTCTATCTTTAATAGATTTGATGAATTATTTGTTAGGCAAAAGTCTTAGTTATTCATAAAATATTCATTAAAGAAGATGGAAGATGCATAAATATTTCAAAGAGTATTTTTGATTGGATGGAATAAAGAGGATATAATAGAGTTTATATATTAGTGATTGATATGTCATCAAGTAAAGGCTAAGATAAAAAATTATAATGGGATTTTATATTCATTACCCATTGTATAATGAAAATGGGAAAGTATCACAATTAATTTTTTCTTCGGACTCACAAAATAATCTAAAGGGTATAATGATATATGTATTGTAGTCGATCACCTTACCAAGTTAGCTTACTTTATCTCTATCAGAGAAGATTAATCTCTTGACAATATCATCAAAATATTTATTATCGAACTGATAAGGTTTCATGGATTAAATTATACAATTTCATCTGATAGGGATCCAAGTTTAACCTTTATGTTTTGAAAAAATCTTCCACATGCCCCATATATAGTGTTATGTTTTAACATTGCATATCATCCTCAGAATAATCTTCCATTAGAGTGATAAACTAAAACTCCAAAGGATATTTGGAGATATTTTTCTATGAATTAAAATGGATTTTTGGACAAACCCTTTCCTCTAGTTTATTTTTCTTACAATAATAGATTTCACTCTAGTATCCATATGGATCCTTGGGAATCCCTCTACGCAAAGAAGTTTATAGAATCAATATAATAGAATGAAGTTGGGGAAATAAATATATCGAGGCGTGAGATAGATAACAAAAATGTAATATAATATAATATAATATCCATTCAATAATACATGAATAAAACTCATAGTATGCATAAGAGTTATACTGAGAATAGTCGAAGTGATTTAGAAATCAAAGTTGGTGACATGGGGGTTTTAATAATCTTTGAATGGAATAAGGTGATGCGATTTGGAATGAATGGAATACAAATCCCTAGATATATCATTTAATTTAAAATTCTTGATCATATAGGGATGGTAGTTTATCATTTTGGGCTTCTATCAAACCTATCTCAAGTACATGATGTGTTCCATTTATCTATCTTAAGTAAGTACGTACTTGATCCTTCACATGTACTGAACAAAATGGTCATGCCACTAGAGTTGGAATTTTAATATAAGAAATAACCAAGGGAGATTCTATATCATAGAATGAAATTTATTCAAAAAAAAAACACTCCCTTGGTTATTTTTTTTATAGAAAAGACACTGGTTTGAAGAAACTATGTAGTAACGAGAGGAAATGATGAGGCACAAGTATCATCATTTGTTTGTATCAAAGTGATGAATTTTGTAAGGTAAATCCTTTTTAAGGGGGGTAAAATGTTACAAACCTGTATTTAAGAATTATTTTTATCTAACAAATTAAATTTCATTGACATATTTCATTAGATACAACACTGAGTTTGTATTGCATTAAACGCCACATTGGGATATAACAAAAACCATGATACATTATTAATATTGTTATTTAAACACAACCATTATAACTATTCCATCAAACCTAGTGACATGAATATAAATAAAAAAATTTAAATAATATCTGCAATATTTTTTTATAAATAAAACATATTTATAAAAAAGTTACTTAATTTTTTAAAGTCATTATATATTTCAAAACTGCTCTTTTGTCAAAAAATGTTAAATATTTTTTTGTGAATAATAATAAAATTAATTTTTTATATTAAAAAAATTATTTTTACAAAATAAAATTAATATTAATAAATCATCATGGTAAAATTATCTTATGGTGAACCTTTTGGTTTTTTCTTAAAATATTAATTTTTTAATGAATAGTAAAATATTTTTGATTTTATTGAAAACTATCTTTTCATTTAAATAATTAATATGGTTAAAACAATTTTGGAAATATATTTAGAAGTAAAATTACTTAAATTATTTTTCAATTACTCCAATTTAGGTCATTTTAATCATTTTTATATTCTATTTTTATATAAAAACATTTAAAATATTTTAGTATTTGTTTTTCTTTTGGAAAACCTGAATTCGCGTCATGTCTATGGGATTAATTTTCAATTAAAATCATCCACTTATAAGAATAAATTTAATAAAAATGTATTCCATTTTTATTTTAATCATAATATATTTTATCTAATAAAGTAAAATTATTTTTTGACCATGATGAATAATAAAAATAGTAAAACTTATTTACAGCAATAAAAGTTATAATGTGTTTACTGGGGGGTTAAACTAACAAAGAAAAGTTTTAAAATGAAAAAATGTCTAAAACCAATTTTATGACCATATTTTCACTTTATATATACTATTATCTATAAGGATCCTTTTTGGAGCACTGTAGAATTTGAAAAACATTGGAACACCTATCTCTTTTAAAACAATTACAAGTGTACCACTCACCCCACATATAAAATACCACCCCTTATACTCTACTATTAAAACTTAAAAAAACCCCTTTTTCATAATTTTCCTAAAAAAATTAGTTTAATATATATATCCTCCCATCTTAGAATAATAATTTTGGTCAGAAAACTGACCTGTTAATTCATTTCAGGAAAACCATAAGAAGTTATCGAAAGAAAAGGTAACACCCATAATTGAACATTTTATATTATTTTATCTCACACCTAATTAAATTATTTTTAAACAAAAATGATATAATAAAATTATCATTTTACATATAATTAAAAGTAATTTTGTAAATAACATGACCTAAAACCATTTCCTATTCGATCAAATGGGGTAAGGAATCATCATTCTCTGTACAGTGGACCAGTGCTTCAAAAACCAATGTTATTAGTTTTAAATCACCAAATATCATGGCTAAATATAGTGATATATTAAATTTTCACATATAATATTAAATGTATTATATTTATTATGAAATTATTATTTCTTATATTCCTTAATACATTCTATTTTGTTACATTATGATAACATCACTTGTGGGTACGAAGGACAACTGCCTCGCGAAACGATTTCATTCTCTTACACTTTACATGGAAGGTAATATAGATGATTATAATGAAAATATGTAATATATATGACATTAAAATTATTCATTAATGGTAATATACTATTTTCAACTATTTCATTCAATTTATAAAGAAAATAGAAACAACGTTCATTCATACATACGACCAACAGTATAAATGAATGATGTATTTAATTTTCTATCTCTAAATATTATGAATTACAATAAAAATATATATACTCAATAAACATTATAATTATATAATAAGTAAAATTCTAGATATTATTTTACAGTTTTCAAATTAAGATGACCTAAAATATCAAATCAAAACATTCATGAAAAACAAAGCAGATATTGCCTGAAATGTGGCTTTAATATAGAATTGTTAATTAATAAGTAATAAAAGGTCATAATTAAATATGATATGGTATTATATAAATGTATTAATAGTTTTTTATATATTTATAACAAAATAATATTTATTATATAGGTTTTTTTAACATGTACGAAGGGAGTCAAGACTTAAGGTAAGAGATTTTTGTCAGAATTTTATTTCCTTGAGACATATGTTAAGTTATAAAAAATTGTTTTTATGAGGTTTATATGAACCCAAATTTACATGTAATTTCATGAATTTATTTATTATCATTATAATTTCAGTTTAATTTATTTTAATCCTTCATGGTTTAACAATTCATATTTACCAAATTGGTAAATATTTTATGTTACAATCTTTTTGTTTGTTAGTATTGTTTATAATGTTAAATTATTTTAATCCATATCTCCAAAAATTAGAAAATGTTATTGTCTTATATTTATTTTATGAGAATAAATTTTTTCCAATAATTTTCCACTCTTTATGTATTCAAGTGTTAAAAATAAATTTTCAATGAAAAATAATCATTATTTATCTCTCCAGTTAAAAACTGATTTTATTCCAAATCAATGTTTTGTAATTTTTTCAAAAATAATTTTCAAACTATCCAAAATACTTATAAAATAAATTTTTATCTATGCCATAATTATTTCATGATTTTTTGAAAGGAATATAAATGGAGTTTTCCAAACAATTCTTATTTGTATTTTACCTAAAATATGAGCGGAATATTAATTTTAAATTGTATGACAAGAAAAATAATTCTATACCATTATGAACAATCATTTCATTGGATATTCATTTATAATCATTCATGTTTATTTTTGAAGAAAAGTATTTTGATTTTTTTTAAGTTTTAAAATGGTCTTTTCTTTCTAGAAATTATATTTTTTTTTTCAAGAAATGTCTAAAATTATTTTTGAAAACCATTTCCCATCTAAGATGACATCCATTTATTTTATCATTTTCCCTACTAGGGATTAGATCCAAATATAACATTTTGATTAATTATATGAATGCTTTTAGTTTATGGAGAAATTATTTTTATGGATTCTATTTCCCTTCCATGGATTATTCCATGAGGAAATTCTTATGAAACCCACCTCTTTTCATGGGTTATGCTATAATAAAAAAATGAAATGATTATGAAACCAGTATCTTTTTGAGATGATATGATATAAAAAAATGCCTATGAAACCCAATTTATTTCCTAGTTTATGACCTAATTAAATATTTGTCATATTTTGGAACATATATATATGATTTTTATGTGATGTTTAAGACCAATATCTCCCTACAACTCAATAGGTAATGATTTATATATCTTGAGATAGTCAGGACTATATCGAGGAGTAGAACCACTTCTCTAAGGGACTTTGTCTGCTATGATGGTCTTGGGAGTGAAAACTGACTAATATGATGGTTTGGGGAGTGAACCGATTTCAAAATTATTTAATCAGTAGTGAGCCTTGACTGCAATAAAAATTATTTTCTATTCTTAACTGCTTTCCAAAATTCCATGTATTATGTAAATATTATTATCCCTTGGATGATGTTCTTCAATATCTTTATGGTTCATGTATTTTTATCTAAAAATATTTATTCCATTAATTAGGATTATTATCTTTGATATACATGTTATGTTTTTAAAAATTTATTCCCTTGTTCCCAAACCCTTATATTCATGTTATGCTTAGGTATCTCCCTTATTTACCCTTACTAAGTATCTGATCCCAGTAATTCTTCTTTTTCCCTTCCACATGTTATAGATAAATGTATTATGTGTGATATATCTAATAAGGGTGATAATTATGAATAACCTAGTTAAATATTATGTAGTTCTCATAAGAATTAGTTGTTTATGTTTCTATTTTTCCAATGGAACTATACCTTTACGGTAATCAAGCATGTGTTTGTATAATGTAATAAATGTTCATATCAAATGATGTAATATATATGTATGAAAAACCTGGCACACTATATAGTTAATATATTAATACAGTTGTAATAGATTTATTATCCCTTTTATGCTTATGCGATCACAAAAAGTTTATTTTAGAGCACCATGAATGAAATAAATCCCTCTTGAAAACTCGTTGTTTGGAGAAATCAATGAGATTATGGTGTAAATGTATCAAAGCATGATACTTAACTTATAATGTAATTATATTTAAAAATTATACTAGTATAAATAGAAAATAAATTCCTCAAATCTAGGAAAATGACTGTAAAATAATTCTGTTTCCTCTTACCATAATTTTATATGGAATCAATGACGATTTCACACCTCTTTAGTTTATGGTTTTTTTGTTCTTAACTTTATCTTGATAATTAAATTTGATGGGATCAATGATCTCTATCAGTATATTTAATTATTTAGGATTTAAGATTTTCTTACATGTTAAAAAAATCAATTCACACATATGTTATCATATTTTGAAACCATGTATGTGTTATTCCAGATGACCTTCAAACATCCTTTTCTCTTTTATCAAGTGGATGTTTTATTAACCCTTTTTATGATGTAGAATTACAATAAAAGTATTTACAAATTTGTAAACTTTTTATTACCAAGATAAATTTTAAATTTGTAGGATTAAATCAATTTAATGGGGTATAATGTAGCACCTAAATACATTAGAAAAGAAAAGTATGTTTGATAGAGTATTCAAAACACTACACCAATCTTAAACGACCTACAATATATATAACCATTATAACCTAGCTATTAAATTAGTATTTATGAATATTATTAAATAATTTATTATATATATATATATATATAAATTTCCTACCAAATTTAAATTATTGATTTTCTAGAAAATAATCAATCATTTTTTTGTAATGTTATTTTATTCTTCAAAAATATTATTTCCAAAAAAATGTTTTTATTTATTTTCATGAAAAATATTATAATTAATATTTGGATGAATTATGAAATTTATATTGTAGAATTAAATTCATTTTTTAAATTTGAAAATATAAATTTACTTTTGGACAAACATTAATATTTTCAGAAAATTTTAATTTCTTAGTGAATAGTGAAATATACTGATTTTTTTAGAAATATCATTTATTTTAAATAAATTTAGAAATTTAAAATTACAATTATATTTTTAATATGATTTTAATTATTAAAAATACAATTTTTTTATATGAAATTCACTTAATTTCATTGTAATTAACTTTATATTGGGTTTTAGTGTAAGTTTGTCTTTGGTTTTAAAAATATTTTTATACAAACTATTTTAATGTTCATAATGTTTCTAATTTTTAATTAATTAATAAAACCACTAAATAAGAATTAATTAAATGAAATTTATAGATTTTATATAAATAAATATTAATTTATATTGACATAATAATTATTATAAGTTATAGAGTTAATATAAAATAAGATTTTTCTTGACAAATAAACTCCGTGATACCCCAGTTTTTACATGTATATATGTTTAATTTTAAATGATAAATTACATGTGATGATTTACCAAAATTAATAGTGAATACACTGAAAACAAATTACCACTATTAAGGTAAAAATCAGTTTATTGGTGGATAAACTAAAAAGATAAGAGTCAAGATATGACAAACAATCGTATAAAAACATTAGTATGGACATATTAAGACCTTATAATATTTAATGCTAAATATTTATTTATTATATTGACTTTTTTATGTAAAAAATATGGGCACACATTTTTCTTCAAAAAATTTACAAGTGTTCCGCTCACCACACATATAAAATACTACCCCATCTCCACTATAATTCACACATTAAAACACTTTATAGGTTCATCCTAGTCCTATAAAAATCACTTCAAAACATCCATAAACTCAATAAATAATCCTTGGTTATGTTATAAATCTATTATAGTTATATGATAGGTATAATCCTAAAGATGTGGTCTTATAAGAGGTAAAATTCATAACTATAAATTTTTGTATTAATCCTTATACAACTACCTTAAAATATACTTCAACAATTATAATACGATAACACTATAATATCATATACATTTATATATTATTATTTTAATATAATAACCTAAATCCATCTCATCTTCCATCAAATAGTATACGAAATTACCATTCCTGTGTATGGCATACCACCGCCTCGCAAACCGATGCCATTCATTTTCCATCATCACCACTCACAACTTGTTTTAATGAAGGGTTTAAAGTAGAAATATAATATTTTTAACATATTTATAATTTTTAATTTATTATATTAGATATAAATGTTTTACTTTCCATTATATTTGGGATACAATAACATTGTCTGTGTGTATTTATACTACCGCCTTGCAAAGCTATGTGATTCATTTTTGATAACACTTTACATGGAAGGTAATAAGTATAATTTAATGAATATATGTGATATAAAAGACATATTAATTATATTAATGAAATATTAATCATCATTAAAAGATAATATATCATTTTCTTTAATAACCTAAAATATGATAATGTGGTTTATATATGTTAGGACTAGAGCCTCGAGGAAGAGATTCGATTCTTTTTTATTTACCACATCATAATAATTATATATAAGTATATTTAAAGAAAAAATATTGTATTTATGATAATATTTTGATTCTATGAATATAAAACAATACATACCTTCTTTTTATAATGATCATTGAAAAATAGAAACATTAATCCTGCGTACATACGACCTATCGTCTCCATGATTATAACATAGTTCATTTTTCTTATCTATTTTTCATGATTGGTTTTAAAATTATAATTTATGATTACGTATGAAAATAATTTCATTCTTATTATTTTTGACATGTTTAAATAATGACATATTTAACCACGGTTAACACACCAAAGATGTGTCGAAACAAAGAACCAAACTTCCTCAAAACATCTGAATTGGACTTAACGGATAAAATATTTAAACATATAATTAAAAATAAATAAAATAATTGATTGAAGTAAAAGGCATTATACCTATAAAATGTTCATAATAAATTAAATAACTGATTTAAGCATATCATATATGATTTAAAGGACATACAAGGAAATTTCAGACATGAGGTACATGTTTTCTCATATCACTTTTACTTTTGGGAGGAATATGTTATATTCACAACTTATTTATATGTGTTAGTTTATAAAATATCCATTTTAAAAGTAATATCATGAATATTTCATTAATAACGAAATTTTATGTTTAAATTTTAGTTATTTAATCCAAGGAGATTTGACAGGAAAGTTACAAAGTGGTAAATAATTTCATAACTAAATTTATTTCATTGGGTTCTAGAAATTATTAAATTTATTTTATATTTTATGATTTAGTGTGTAATTAATTCTGATTATATTATGTTTCATTTCCAATTGTTTTATGTTTATATACATTTTATATACATATATGATTCACTAATTAATTCTAAAATTCAATGGTATGATTTTTTATAAGGTTTATTTGTCTCAAATCATCTTCATTTGAGACATACGTCTATGATATGAACCTAGGACAAATATCCACAGGTGAAAAATTCATATATTTCATGTTCCAAAATATAAAACTTTAGGCATAGTCTTTCCACCCATTCCATTCAATTTAAAACTGTCCATTTAATGTATCATTGTAAATAAATTAAATTCCATGGATATCCCAAACAATTATAAGGTTCACCGGTCTACTATAAATTTACATAAAAAAAGAAATTTCCATTTCAATGAAAAGCCAAGTATTTAAGAGGTGTTTGTACATTTAAACTATTTTTATAAAGATGTAATTTAATTTGGCACACCCAAAGGGGTATCTGTGATCAAGGTGGGAATTCTATAAACACATAGAAAGGGTCTATGTGAGTATAAATAAATGCATAAAATTATTTAGAAGGGAAGAACACAATTTATGTTGATATTTGGAAATGTCTAGCACATCACCCAATGGAGAAATCTATGAAAACACTAAAACTTTTGTGAAATAAATCCAGACAACCTAGCCCCATATGACTCCCCATCCAATACTGAATTGATATTTTATGTATAATGGAGAAAATATAAATAATGGGACAATTCCCTAAAAATATGGTGAATGGTCATGCACCAATAATAGTGAAAGAGATAGGAAGAGAAATTGAGATAAAAATAAAGAATATTTGGGTGCATACTGATCCAGATCCAATTCCTCTGGAAATGTTTTATTTCCAGTTTGGATGGGGGAGAAATGAAAATACCTATGTTAGGAAAGGGAAATATCCATAGGATAAAGGATGAAGGGAGATCTGCTGGAAATGGTATGAAGAAAGAGGGATTTTAGGCGTTTAGTTCATTAAGGGTAAAACAATAAATTCACCCCAAAACTAGTTCACATTGTTTGGCCACACAGTTGGCCATTATGTGCACCAACCAAGTACTCCTCAATATCTATAGAGGGTCCCTGAATGGTTTATGTGCACTCTATTCCAAAATGTTATAAAAACACGTGATTTGGATATTCTAAAATCTACAAACATCTTATATCGGAATGCACCTCAGTTTTAATGGTTGTAGAGAAACTGTGCACCCTCCTACTATAAAATTTTACCCTATATGGTTATGTTTAATGGTTAATAATAACTCTACATTAACTATTTGGACTAATCTTTTAAACCTTTTTACCGAACTCCAGGCTCAGAACAAGATCAAACACCCATGGAACCTTCCTACGGATGTAGGTCATGTTTACTAAGAGAAAAAAAGAATTATACTAAAAAAGGATTCATATCTTCACAAAGAACTTGTTCATTACAACCTACCCTCCCCAAAAAAACTCATCCATGTGTTTTCTTTTTCAGCATGAAGAGATATCAACTGAGAAAATATCCAACCACTTTGATTTGACATCAGCATACCGCTCTCATGTCTCATCCTATACTCTCCCAATATTCCATAACCCCTTATTAAAGGGACTGACCTGCATCAAAGTATCTTTAGGCCCCAATCCACAATACACACTATATACTCTATAATGTAAGCATCCACGTCTAACTCAACCTTAGTAGGATGGAAACATAGTGGGGGTTGTGGATAATACTTACGACACTATGATACATGAAAGAAATCATACATAGACTATTATATTTAAGGATGTGCTACCCAAAAATATACTGGTAAGATTCATTTAAAAACCATAAATTGTCCAAACAATTGAGGAAAAAGCATACCCTTCACCCAAGTACATCGATGTCCCATCCTTAGCAACACTAGCAGGAAACCCTGATCTTCTAACTCAAAAAGAAGTGGTAGTCGATGTCAATTAAAATAAGACTACTATATAGAATAAGTTGCCATTATGAAATTTCTCATAAATTAGATCTACTATGAATACTCTAGAATTATATGTGATCCATGAAAAGTTACCTCCCCTACCTCTAACCAACACATTGGTGATCGAAAAGGCCTTCCATATAAGGACTCATAACAATCTATCTGGATGGTATCCCAAAATCTATTATATTATGAAAACTCAAAAGTGGTATTTTTTCTCCTAGAAACCCCCAAATACAAGAACACGTTCATAGATAACGTCCTCTAACATTTGAATTGTATGCTCGTTCTATCCTTCAGTCAGAGGGCGATATGTTTTGATCATAATTACCTGTGTATAGAAGGCCTTTTACAACCCCTAATTATCTAAGATATGAAAATAGAATCCATATAATAAATGATATAATAAGGAGCACCATGAAAATGTATGACCTCCCTAACTTATATCTTCCCTAGAAAGTCTACCAATATCGTATCTCAAATACAAAATAACTGTGTATCCTTCATAAAATGATGAATGACTACCCAAATTGTGTCATTTCCAAGAGGTGATCTGGGTAATCCAATCAAATAATATATAAAGACATTGCATAATTTCCACATGGTAATGGAAAACAGTTGTAAAAGTATTACCATTCACTGATACTCCACCTTCACCTACTAATAGGAAAACATAGAGTGATGAATCTTACAATATTTTATTTCATACAAAGCCACTAATATTAAAAAAAACAAGTCTTGATACATCCTTGTGACACTAGGATGTACCCACCATATTAAGGCATGATATTCCCACATTATAACCTCTATGATGTTAGATAAAACCTTGATATTCCCATGAATGCGTAAAGTATAATATTCATCCATGGTGTAAATAGATGATTAATCAAAATATGATATTCATTAACTTAAGATAAATAATATTACTCATTATCACCTGTTCTAGATGGGTAGACATCACTACTAATGATTTTAGGATATTCTTCCCATGATACTAATGTTCCTTAACATGTATGTCTAAACAGAAGGCCATGAGCTACTAATGACCACTAGGCTTCTGAACTGCCTATGTTTGAGTCCTCTAGATCAAAACATTAGATAATGTATTAACTTTTCTAGGCATATAGGCAAGCTCAATCTCTAAATACTACTAGTAAATTATCTATCTGCATTGCCTTATATTCAGATAATAATGAGGGAAGTTTCTCTTGAGGATTTTTTGATTAGGGAATACCAAAAAATTATCCCCTATTAAATAATGTCTCCAAAAACACAAAGCATGAAAAAATGCATATATATTGAGGTTATGAATTAGGTAATTCTTCTCATGAGGCCCCAATTGAAAAGAAACATACATGTTGAATCGATTGTTCTATATCAAAATAGCTCCCAACCCAATACCTAATGCATCAGAATGAACAATATATATTTTTCCTAGATCTGGTAGAATAAATATCAGGGTTTAAATCAACGTTCCCTTCAACTATTGAAAAAATGATTTCAAATATCATAAACATATTAATTTAACATCCTTTTTAGTTACACAGGTAAGAGGTACTACAAGGCATGATAAATACTAGATGAAGCATCTATGATACATGACTATCCTCAGGAAACTTTGTATGTTAAAGGAATTCTTGGGATGATCCAAGGAAACTATAGTTCTCCGATTATCTAGGACTATTTATAGACTTTCCCCTGAGATGTTATGACCATGTAATTATGCTTTATCGATGTATAAGTGTCCTTTACTGATTGTAGCGTAAATTTGGTTTTCTCTCGGTGTGTTAAGCATGACCACATGATGGGTAGAATGGTTGTGTCGAGAGTGTGAATACACTGAGATATCATAAAAAAATACTACCATGAATTAATTTAGATATGGGTAGAGAATTAATTTCATCAGAGCCTTAAATACTATTGGTGTGTTTTTGAGAACAAGCGATATCAGTATATAATCAGAAAGACCATACCTACTCAAGAAAGTTGTGTAAAGTAAGTCTAAATACCTGACACACACCTTATGATAGACCAACCAAAATTAATTTTTGAAAACACTCTTTTTACCCAAATCATATCAATTTTTTCTTCCATTCGAGGCAGTGGATATCGATTCTTTACCATTATCTGATTCCACCACTGGTAATCCATGAAAACCTTAAGGTTACTATCCATTGTCTTGGAAAAAACAATAGGTGAACCCCATGGTGACGTGTGGGGTCCTATAAATAATTTATCAACAAGATCTTCCAACTATTTTTGAGAACTATATTCTCCATATGATCCATCTTATAAGGAGGAATGTTCACTAGTGATACTCCTTAAACTAGATCAATAGAGAATTTTACCTATCTTACTGGAGGTATCCCATAAAAGACATCTAGGAAGATGTCTTTGAAATAATCCAATACATGAGGTAAACAACAGGTTATAACCCCTGATCATCCATGGAAACTGGAAATATGGGCTATCACTCTTCCCAACTCCTGATGATCATGTACATGTTGTGTAACTTGAATATCCTATTCACCCTTAGGTATATTTCTACAACCCTATGGTAATGTAAATTTCACCATATAGTTATAAATGTTATAATGGGCTTGATAGTGAACTAACCAATCCATTCTGACGATTACATCAACCCCTGTTATGTCAATGATGAAGAGATACCACAATAAAATATATCTTCTTATCTCTAGGGGAAAATACTTATAATGAAAATGCTCTCTGATCGGATACCCAATTGGATATCAAGTGTCATCAATCTATAGAAAAACTCTATCTGAAGGCCAGAACTCTCCATAATTACCTACGATATAAAAGAGTGTGATGTGCTTGCGTCCAATAAATTAGACACAAAAATAGTGTCAACTAATATAGTATCTCGTATAGTTGAAGCTATGTTTCTCTTCTCCCCTAACACAGGCTGTACTCTAAATATATAGCCTATATTGCGTCTCTTTTTCAAAGACTTACAATCCTAAGTATGCATGTTCTACTGGAACTACTTGTTTGGGGTCTGACTACCTCTACATCAACCACTTTCAAGGACCGAGTGACTAGTGGTATTCATGTTGTCTTCTTAATGAGATACTATTTTCCATGCTCTAGAATATGGGGGTAGTTGTAGATCCCTGCTCACTAGCGACCAATAAAAATGACCTACAAAAGGTATGGATATGCATCATCCTACCACAAAATCTTCATTCCACTGGATCCCAAATATAATGGGGTATCATGGGTCCTATTTTCCCTTATTTTTGGCATATAAGAAATATATCAGTCTGAGTTTCCAGACTATTTCTACCCCTATGAAAGAAATAAAAATGGGACATTTTGTCACAAGAAGAAACACTATTATGTCTCGGTGCCAAAATGCCATATTCCCACCATCAGATTTCCCCAAACCCTGCTCACTAATGATTCCCTAGTTCACTATCTTAGAAACTGTCATCAACCATATTAAATTGACATGCGATCAAATGAAATTTACCATCCCATCCTCAAATCGCTTGATGGTCATGAGATCATCACTAGAAAAAGTAAGAGTGAAATGTTCGAGTTTTATAAAATGACTAGAATTCTCTATGAGAGACATAGATCCCTGCATGAGGTTTATAAAATCTCTAGTATAGTCATCCCTAAGAGTCTAATGAAATAAGTAGTCCTAGAAGATTTTTTGGAAGTCCACCCAGATCATTTCTTAATGTCAGTCTTCTTAGATAATAACGTCCCAATATTTCTTTGTAGAAACCGCATAACATATAAGTAGCGAAACTGAACCTCCTCTTTAGAGGAATCTCTAGATGCTTGAAAATAGAAAGCACGACCTCTATCCCTGACTTAACATCATGAGGCCCTCTATCCCCCGAAAAGGTGGTAAATTGTTACTTCTAGAACTCCCAAATCATCTCAACCATTGTTGGGGAACGACGAGTTTCTCCTGGCATTGAAAAAATTATACAAAAAAATCCTTCATGAAACCGAGCATCGGTGACCATACCATTGTTTTAAGGCAGTTCCATTTGTGGCACTTTAGAAGGAATCATAGGTGGATTAGAGCCCACCACATTCAAAATATGTTCATCATCACCTTCTTGTCATAGAAATGGAGGCATTCATGATGACATGTTTCTAAAATTCCAAACACATTACTTAGAAGAGAATTAAATAGTTGAAATAATAGTATGTAGATAATTTGGAAAAGTGCATACCCTTCTTATTAAAGAGATCAAACCTCTCTACCTTCCCCAAAATCCAGGTATAGGTAAATAGGAAAAATCATATCATACCATAAAAACCATAGACACGTTTCCATCCACCCACTACTAAGGTTCGTTTTGTGTATAGATCTCATATCAGAAAATATAGGTTCTTGTATATGGAGTGTTAATTTAATGTCATAGAGGAAAAGCACTTCACTTTTCAATTGTCATCCCATTTAGTAGTAACCATTTCAATTGTATAGATTTAAATTAATTTTTTCTTTTAATCTTGTATATATAATACATATGTCACGGTCCAAAACCTATAGATCTAAAACCTACAACATGGTATAATTGGATAATTAAGGTTTCATCTCCAATCTATGTAAGAAAACACCATTTTGATAAATTTTGTTATTTAACAAATCCAATTATATTATCTCAACAATAACTTTCAATAAATTTCAATATACAATAATCAACGAACTATATGTAATAGGTAAATACCCACACAATGTAGATGTGGCATGGAAAAAATTCAGGGCATATTAGTACTAAAATGCCTATAATGATGAATGAGAGGAAAATTTTTTTATTTAAAAAGATAAGGTAAATAATGTATGGATTAAAAACTATAACAATTTTTATATCATAAATCATGTGTATCACGTATATATGAAATCATATATACTATAAATGGAGAAATAAAAAAACTACAATTACTCATCCCTAGTAATTTGGGATCCCTTGTTCATGGGTTAGTTACACCCATGTGAATGATCATGACCATGTTCCATTATATCCTAGACACCTTTCTAATACCCAAATAGAAAGACAAAGTAAAAATAATTATATGGTATAACTTTGTTATGTTCCGACTTGGGATCCACTTAGCTGGTACCCTGAATCGATGGGTCACAAAGCCTCAAGTGAACCTCTCCATATTTCAAAGGTTATTGACTAGTAGTGAGGGTCTATGGTAGTACTGTGGTGAGAATATACTGTCATATCAAAGTGCCACATCAGATATATTTAATAAAAAGATAGTCGTGGAAGGATAAATAACAAAATGTAACATTTGAGACAAATACAATAATAACTTTGGAAGTGTAATTTTACCAATAACAATAATAATAATCAAAATTCTATAGTCTGGGTCATATATAATTATGTCATGGAATGATAATATACAAAAATAAAAATAGGGGATAAGAACATTAACAAGCTAAAAAAATAAAAAAAAGGCCAAATGAATTATCTACTAGCATCTTGAGTATATGCTTGGTCCTCTGCTCCCATGCTCCTTGATATATGTAAATTTAAGCATACATCAGTTAAAGGGTTCTTTCCCTTACCCATACCTGGAAACATGTGGTCTACTCAGGTATCAATGGAAGCCAGAGTAGGTTGTAAGATAAACTCAGTAACTCACCACCAGTAATTTATAGAAATAATCCTTCCTATGTACTTCACAAAGAATTGTGAAGTTATAACAAATAATAAGTAATAATGAAAAATAAATACCATCCAACTTAGGTTCCTACATGACTCCTAATTGTCTCTACCTTCGTTAGTATAAGCTGTTATGAGAGTATGATCAGTAACCACATATATATATATATAATAACTATTAGTAATATATATATATAGTTATATACTTCATATATGTATATTAACTATGTACATGAGGATATAAGTATAGCTATACATGGATACTAGGTGTTAGATGGACATATGGTGTAACTCATGCATCCATAAATAGTCCAACAAGCTATTGGCTCAATTTAGGGTACAAGTCCAGAATCTCATGTTGAATGTGAGACATCATTCTTAACACTTGCGATAGGTGGGGTGATATGTCATTCACAACAACCAAATAAAGGGAACATGAAGTGACATGCCCATCATCTATATACAATTATATCAGTGTGAGACATCATGCTCAACACCCAATGTAAGGGAGAGTAAAATTTCTTTCCCAATAGGTCCCTTATCCATCATTCAATGACCAATCTCCATGGTCTAATAATAATAATAATAAAAATAATGAGGGATCTCCGGTAAAGCATTTATAGTCACATAAATAAAATATCCACATCTACATAATTCATATATTTCATATTTTGAATTAGAAAACATGAGCCATGATATTTCTACCCATTCCCTTGAAATTTTAAAAAGTATTTTAATTTATCATGGTAAATAAATCAAATTACATGGATAATCAAAACACTTAGACAGTTACTAGGTCAATTAAATATTTATATACTATAGGAAAATTCCATTTCCATGAAAATATGAACTATTAGACAGTATTTGGTCATTTAAAAATTGATATATGGAAGGAAATTCATTAATCACACAAAGAGGGATGTCTATTATTATGTTTATAATACTAAAAACACTTAGAAAGGGTTTATGAGAGTATAATGGGAGAAAAATGAAGAACATACCATTGCCCTGAAAATAGGGTGAGTGAGATAGCAACAAAATATCACCAAAGATGGGAAGAGAAACAAAAATTGGAAGCAATAGGATTTGAGTAATTACTATTGTTGATCTAATTGTTTCAAAAATGTATTATTTTGACTTTAGATAATGGAGAAATAGGAATTTCTAGTTAATGAAAGGGGGAAATTCATAGAAGAAAGAGGGATGTGGGTCAACTAGAAATAGGAGGAAGAATGATGGATTTGAGTTTTTTAATTAATTAAGTGTAAAACTATAAATTCACCCCAAAATGGGTTTTCTGGTTTGGCCTTATGGTTGGATAAACTATGTGCCAACCATGCACACATCATTGTCTAAGGAGGGTCCCCACAAAGTGTGTGTGCATATTTTCCCAAACTATGGGCTAGCTGTGTGACTTGGCTCTGCTAATGATCATAGACATCCCCTAAGGTGTGTGGCTCATCATTCATGGTTTTATAAAATAAGTTTAATCTCTTACTGTAAAAAAGTGTCCCACATAGTTAAGAAACACATATAGTACTAATTGTGTGTTAATTATGCAACCCATACCGTTTGTCCATTTTATAGAACATCATGCTCTAAAAAATCCCTAGATGATACCATAACATTCCTTATGCAATAGGAAAAGTTTACCAAGAGAAATAAATGGAATTAGAGAAAAATACATGATAATTACCTTCATGAAAAGTTGGGTCATAACATTTTGAATTCAGTTTACATGCTTAATTACCATTTCCTCCCTTACTGATTTTAGAAACATGATGAATTTTGTATGTAAGTGACACTAATCTTGAATTTTCTATTAGAATGAGCATCCTTCACATCCATATTAATTTTTTCTATTTTTTTAAAAAAATTATTTATTGAAATAAATGATTTCAGAAAGCTATTTTTCATGGTCTTTAACCAAATTTTAATAGGGTTTGAAAGGAAATTTCATAATGTTTTCTAAAAGAGTCACTTTGGATCGCATTTTCAAATGGTTTTGAAAATACATTTCTTTTTTTACATTGCTAACATTAAAAAAATTTCCCATAGTCTTGACCATTATTTTATTTGAATCATCCTTTATATGTTTCCAAGCTAGTTTTCAAATATAATGGGTTTTCAAAATATTTTGTGAATTTTTAGTTTTTAAAAGTTGTAAAACACTAGAACACTCTGAGAGGGGAGATGTGAATCAGGTTTCAAAATTTTCTTTGAATGACATGGATAATTTCCCACATTAGGAGGATATTGTTAAACCAGTCTAATGGAATAGTACAATTATCAAACACCTATATTTATAATATAATTAGAACACAACAGTTTTACATAGTTTTCCACTAAAGATAGTCCAAGGTGTATACATTAATAGTGTGTTGATCACACATAAATCTACTAATATTTTCTATATATTGTGGATTAAAATTGATCAGACATGATCAATATATTCTCAGATCACTACCATTATAAAAAATATATAGATATCACACTACCTCCCTTAAATCACTTCTATTAAACCCCATTCTCACTGCTTTGGGTGAAGTATTTCTCAATTTATCAAATTTAGGGTCGTGTTTGTAGATTTGACACATAATTATTTTCCCATGATTAGAGTGGGACTCTTATTGCACCATATTCTGAAATTTATTCCATGGAATAAACAATTAAATCAAAATAGATGTTCAAAACTTACACTTTATTGAACCCCTGCATTTTCACGCAATAAGTCATTTTGTCACACAACTTTTATACTCTCATATAAAAACTCAATTTTCGTAAAAATTATGTAATTGTCATGCTACTCTAACATTTATCAAAACATAATTTTTCATGATTCTGGGTAGGTATTGAAATAAAAAAGCTATTTATTTCCACACAAATCTACTTCATGCAACTCATCTTCATGTAACTCGTTCGCAAAATAGTGGCTTTAGATCCTATTTCAGATAGATACACACCATATAATGGAGGATCCAACCTATTTATAGATGAAACATACCCATCAGGAAACTAATTTTCATTCCATAGACCTTGCATTTTAGTTTCCATGTTTTCTAAACATTATCTACCTGACGTCACCTTTAGTACACAACTCTACTGTATTCTATATGTCAACACAACATTTATTTTCATGAAACATTATGAATTTTTATAAACAATTTTCTTGTACATATTTTATGAGGTGGCAATGAAAAATTATACACACACAACTCTTGATAAATCCTTCACCCTTTTGTGAAACTATTGTATTCACATGAAAATATTTTCTCTTCCAAAAACAACTTTCACCATCCTCAAAATTTTAGACCCCAAACATTTGGAAAACACTATAAAACTTTTCCACCATCTAGATTGCATCATCCTATGTGGATGCGATCACATATCCTAATCATCCCAGTGAGGATTGACAAAAAAATACACCTTCAATTACTAGTTGTAAATAATAATGGTTCAAAAAATCCCCCCTTTGGGTTTGTTGGACATACAAAGAGAAATTTAATAAATCACAATCCTGAAGGAAAAATAGATAGTAGTTAAATAGCTCATCTATCAATCAAAGTCTACATGAGAAAATAACAGTATATAAAATACAATTTCAAGAGATAATTCCAATGGAACTAGAGATCTCATGTCTGACATACCTCTGGGATGTTGAATTAATCTGTTCTACACCTTCAGAAATAAACCCAAATAAAACACGTTGTTCCATTTATCTACCAAAACACCATTGTATCATATCTCCCTTAAAATCCACACAACTTTAAAAAGAATATAACCATTTCAAAGTATGGGGAGGGTTTAAATCACCATATCCTCATGAAATGGGAGGTGGATGAACACCAAAGTACAAACGATATTTCTCAAACAATGGTTATTCAAATAGATTAGTTATGATTTATTCAACTTGATCATTAGTAAATTTTTTTTAATCACAGCTTATTAAAAAATTTCTTTAATGAAGTGATATAAGATCATAAAATGTTTGGTATTATACTTTCGAACTAGATTTTTCATGAGATCGATTGTACTATTGTTGTGTCAGTGTGTCACCATTGGCTGTTTCACCCCATCACCAATATTAGTAAGTTATTTGTTCACCAATAATAGCTAAATGAATTAAATTATCATAGAGATATATGCTTATTTATCCATTATATGGAGATTTATTTACGTTTTCTATCCCAACCTTCCCAAACATTTGTCTCCATTGATGAATGCACCCCCACATATAGAATTTAGATCCACCATATCACCAACATAGTAAGTATTAAAAATGCTAATAATTCATCAACAATTATTTCTATAAAGTATAAGAAAAAATTTATTGTACCTTGACTATAACACATGATCATTTTAACTGATGAAGAAATATCTGCCTTTTGATTACTTTAGATCTATGATTATTAACATGTTTCAAAGACAATATATAGCCATGTTTCAATAAAATAAAAAATCATTCCAATGATCCTACAATAAAATGTGGAATCTATTTATTTCCCATCATCATCCTTCTTTAAGTTTATCCTAACCAAAAAAAGATTCAACATTGGGTTAGAGTCATGCATGTTAAATTTGTTTAGAATCTCTCTTACATACATTTGTTGAGAAATGAATGTGTATTCCATCTTTTGAATCACCTATAACCCCAAAAAGTATGTGAGTTCACCAATCATGGAAGTTTCAAATTCTAATTTCATGTGACTAGAAAATTCTTCCACCGATCCATGAGAACTTACACCAAATATAATAACATCCACCTACAAAATAACTATATATTGATCTAATAATAATTATTTACATAGATTTTATAGTCGAATCCTCGGATTTTAAACTGTTTCTTCATTATATAAGAATCTAATCAAGAGTACAATCCTCATGGGGCCTTCTTTAGACCATAAATATACTTATTTAATGTAAAAAAATTATATCATAATTTCTAATCAAAAATAAAATTATTGTATCAATGTAGACTTATTTTTCACGAATACCATGAAATATTTCTCTTTTACATCTATCTGATAAACATTATACCCTCTTTAAATTTCTATGGCTATGAAGAGACTATTCGACTCTAGGTTAGCTATAAGAGAAATCATTTCATGAACACCAATTAAATAAATCTATGTATACCCTTTACATACCATGTGGTCCTTGTTTCTTTCACATTTCCGAGATCATTGATTTTATTTAAATCCACTTTTGTCCAATAAAATTGTGATTTTTAGCCAATCAAAATGATTACAAGTTTTGTTCTCGTGAATTTGATCAAGTTATCATTAATGGACTTAACCAATGATTTATACTTTTCTATTTATTCCAATTATGTTGGTACCAAAATTGATTGGAGAGTAGGATGTGATTCATTCCCCATTCCCCTTGTCTGTATAGATGTTGTCTAATCAACAATAATGCTTTATTAATCACCTTATCCTTCTCTATTTTTCCAATGAGATCCCAATTGGGTTTCTTCATCTATGGTTTCCTCTTTGAATTATACATCTGAATCATCGTCTTTTGTGAACAATAAATGTTATGAAATCCTTCAACAATATCTGTATTTGAATATATCTCTTTTCTAATTTAATCTTTATCTTCAATAATATAAAAATTTTAGATCATTGAGTTATTTATAATTTTATTCATTATGATCTTGACTTCCTTTATATAAAAAATATTTGTATTGTTTAACTTCTTCTCATCTATTTATCCTATTAGGTCTTGATTGGGTTTCTTCATCAATGGTTTCTTATTTATATTCTACTTCTGACTCATCCTTATTTGGTGAACCCTGAATGTTAAGAAAGCCTTCCACAATTTCTATATTTGAATCTATCCCATATCTAATTTCTTTTTCATCTATAATCATATCAATATTTAAGATCATTAATTTATTCATAATTTTATTCTCAATGATATTAACATCATTTCTCTACAAAATATTTCTAATATTATTATTTTATCATTTATTTTTTCCACTCTTCACTAAGTATCCAAGGAATATCCCCTAATCTATACAATTATTTTAATTTACTTTATTTACTTCTTTGTTTTGTATGAGATATTTACTTCCAAAAATAAATAATTACTTCAGTGAGGGCATAATTCCATTGAATATCTCATATTGCATATTTTCCCCTCTTATAATAATCCATGTTTGATTTTATGTGTACACCATAACTTGAATAACTTCTTTCCTTTAATGATAAGAAACACAAATATCAATCAACATTGTTTTTTTCAATTTTATTCACCTATTTATTTCAACTTTCAATGACCACATTTTTTTGACGTATTCTAACTAAAGACCCATAAGTATTTACCCCACATTTTCAAGGTAATTTTAAAATTCAATAGATGTGTATTCTATTCCATTTTATATCGTAATATATTTATTGTGTTGCTAGTTTAATTTCACCTCTTCAGAGATATATCTTCATGTATTCAATCACTTATTTTTTTCATTTCATAAAAATAACACTAGAAATTACAGTATAATCATAAATAAAAAGAATAAACTACCTCTCTTCATATATGTTATCCACATTCATTGAACAACACACATAGGAAAACAGATTCAATGCCCTTTTTTCCAATGCAGATAAGAATTATGGACCATCATTCCCTACATTAAAGAATCACATTTCATTTATCAATCACTCATAATATTGGTAATGTATCCAATATCCTTTTTCATGGATAATTTTTCCATAACATGTTGATTAATGTGACCCTACCTCTGGTGCCACAAGTTGTTTTCCTCTACAATTATTAAGAAACATGTGTTTTCATTATCATCTACCTAGTATAAATTAACATTATTCTCCAGTCATTCAGGATAGAATTACCTATCATTCCTTTTATAGTTAACCTTTTATGATTCAATTTCATTATTAGTCTTGAATCACATAGTTTACTCACACACATGATATTTTGATGCAATACATCTACAAAGATCACTTCTATTTTCTTTATCTCATCATTTGATAATTCTATATTTCCACTACATTTGATATTTAGGGAACCATTAATGAAAAATATCACTATTTCATCGACCCGTTTCTGATCATTTAAAAAAAACATTTCTTATAATGTGGGATGAGTATATATTGTCACGAATCCATATGCTATAATTATTTATAGCTTTGGGAGTGATCTATTCTAAGTTGGAATTATAAATATTCATCTTTTCCTTCTATAATACACTTGATTGATTGGAAGCCTAAGAATGCTTATTTAATATATTTTAAACATGTATTGTTGAATCATACTCATATTATATTTCTAAAGGAGAATAGTTATTTTTATGGGTTATTATTCTTGGTTGGATGTTATTGACTTTTCTTGGAGTTAGGTTGTTATGGTTTCCAATATTCTTATACCTATTGTTAGTAGATATATAAGAAAATTTAGAATAGGAAAATAGTATCCATATAAATTATTTTTACTATATAATACAAGATATGGTCTCAATATCTTTTATATATTATCTAGTTCTTCTAAATTTAGATTGATCCTAAATCATCACAGTAAGACATGGTATGGCCAAAAAGCCACAAAATTCAAATTTTATAAGAGGAAATATCTTCTCACTTCCATTACTCCACAAGTCCCATTCTTTTGAATAGTTCTTTGATTGGTGATCATATTTAGATAATGAAGGATTATTTTGAAATCTATTCTATGTTTGGTTCAAATTTGTCTATGTTAGGAAATCAGACGCCTTTGGGATATGTCTAACTTTCTAATCCCATTTGGTTTGGATCAATTAATTTCCAGCCATTGATTTTTTTTGTATAACAAGTGTTTCAACTTTTTTACTTAAATTTAGATATTTGGTCATTAAAGGAATTATATACTCATTTGGAACATTGTTTAACTCTTTCTAATATATATTCATCTGAAAACATTTCAAACTATAATTTATTCTTATTGTCACTTGATTTTGATTCACATTCAAGTTTAATCCTTAAGGAAATGACATCTTCTTCAAGGCCCTCAACTATATTTTAATTTTCATATAATCACTATGTAAGATCATTGATAAATTTATATTACCATTGAATATTTAGTTTAAACTTCAAAACCTATTCTAATATTTGAAGTGTTAAAAAATTTTCTTTTTTCCCTCTCCCTACAGTCAATCAAAATCTACTTAAAAATGATCCACAAACTCTATTGAATCTTTCAACAATGTCCTAATCTTTTAATTTTTCTTTAATCAAATTTAAATATCATTTTAGAACCCTAAATTTCAACTTTGGTATTGGAAAATTAATTTGAATGATTGTATTACTCCTTCATAGGTTCTACCTTTTCAATAATAACCATCAAGATATCTATAAAATTAAATTTAATCTCTGGTTCTACAAATGTATTTTATTATCATATATTTCTTCTTTTAAAACAAAGATTCTAATCTATAATATCTTTCCTTATTTGAAGAATCCCTTTTTAGATAATATTCTCTGATACCTATTCATAGTTTCTTGTTCACTTTATATATAATTAAATTTCCTTTAGTACCAAAAAGAAATGTACCCTACTTTACCACAATGAAAACAATCTAATGGAAGATTACCTTTAAATATCCCCTTTCCAATATTTAATTTTCTATAAAAAAGGAAAAGAGTTCATTATACAAAATAGTAACATCGTCAATAACATTGATAATGTAATTTTTTCATGTATTTAAAGTAATTTCAGTTATTACTTAAATTTATATGTCTACTGGTTTGAATCTCATTTCATAAGCCACCAAACTGATTAGAAGATCATCAATAGAAATAAGAAACATATGTATTTACTCAATGATTGACACTTTTTGATTTTATATAGGAAGAAAAACTATTTGAATTTTTATCATAATTTAAATATCATTAATTTATTCCATATGACCACAGATTTTTTCAACAAAATCAGCTATGAGATTAAAGAACCTATCTATATTTTCATCTGGAATATTTATTATATCATCTAACTGATTGTGAAAAAAATTATGTTTGGCCTTCTTCACATTGTTATCACTTTCATATGTATTTTCTAGTTACTATTAACTGGACATAGATATATTGAAACTCATAGCCTTCAAATAGATTTGAACAAATAGTGTTGCGTAATGGTATATTGAGATTTTTCATTAATATTAAACATTTCCCTGCTTGATTTAGTAATTGATATACTATTTACATCACTGACCAAAATATTATGAATTATGGCATACAGAACATTAGTCCTAAGTGATAATAGATGTGATCCCATTTTATTATTCCAAATATATAAGTTTCTTCTAACAAAAATTGGAACTCTCCAAACATTCTTTGAAATTTACATGAAAAATATACAAGGGACAAATTTAATTCCTAAAAACTGTACGAATTTATATAAATTTTAATACCATGGAACACCCTGATATAGGAAGCATGAATTGAGATTTCAAATTTTTATTTGAATGATATGGATTTTGTCCCAATGTTGTATGGATATTTGTAAACCATTATGATGGAATCATGAAATTATAAAATTCCTAAATTTAGAAATAATAACACAACACTACAGTTTTAATATGTTTACCACTAAGTTATAGTCGAAGGATAATATGTGGAAAATGTGTTGGTTGTACCAAAAATACATTGTGATTTAATAGATAATATATATTTTTATTTATCAAATATGGTCACTCTATTCAAGGAAAATTAAATTTATAATAATTTTAGAGATATCACATTGCCTCCCCCAGAACACTTCCGTTAGCTCCACCTTACACACTACTTTGGGTAAAGTCTTTCTCGGTTCCTTGACATGGAGGTTGAATCAGTTGATTGGACACATAATTCATTTTTAATTATTAACATGAGACTTTTATTATACCATATTCCACAATTAATTCCCTTTAATTCACTGATCAATCAAAAAATATGTTCAAACATGACCATTATCAATCACTTGAACATTCTTGAAATAAATCATTTTCTGAGAAAAATTTATATTCTCAAGAAAAACACAGTTTCAAAACATATTTTTTTCATAAAACTATAACATTAATGAAAAATTATGGTTTTAAGAATATCACTTGTCATTGATTGACACATTTTATTTTATTTTCTCAACTCTAGTCTATACAATTCTACTTCATGGAACTCTACTTTACACAACTATACATTAGGAAAGTATTTCATAAAGTAGTGGATATAGATCATCCTTGATAGATATAAATACATTATAATGGATTTGATAGAATATTTATAGGTGAATATGACCTTTTACACAACCAAATTTTAGGACATTAACCTTGCATGCAACATTCTTGGTTCACAGATCTTTATTGATTTGACATCACCATTAGCATGTAACTCTACTGTATTTAATGGGTTCATGCAACATTGATTTTTCTATAGCATCTAAACATTATTGAAACACTTTCCTTAATTTTATATCAATGAGTTATACCTGAAATCTGATTTTCAAGAAAATCTAAAGAACTCCTTCACCCATTCATGCAACTATTGTATTTACATGACAATATTTCATTTTCTAAAAACAATTTTCTACGTACTCTAAATTTCGGACCCCAAAAATTTGGAAAACAATATAAAAATACACCCCCTTCATCATAGAATCCACCTGCATAGATCAGATAACTTTTCTAGAAAAAACTAGTGAGGATTGACAAAAAACACAATAATCCATCAATTACTAGCCATGAATAACCTCCGTTCTAATAGAATATATTATAAAAATGATATGGTTATTTTCCTCGAAAATTATTTTAATGATATTTTAATGGTATATATATTCATCAACATCAATAACCATTGTTTTCAATTATTCTCAGATGCATATTTTTTATAATAATACCATACTCATTCATTATCTAGATATATTATTATTGTTTCAAAAAGATTATTATGGAACATTTTTATTTTCCATATGTTAATCATGTTCCAAATAGAATGTTATGGAACCCATTTATTTGGTATGGTTTAATCATGTTTCCAAATGATTGGGATTGGAACCATTTATTTTAGACTTGTTAATCATGATTCAAAGAGATTTTTATGTTACCCATTTCTTTGTTATTGTTTAATCACGATTCAATGAAATTATAATGGAACCCATTTCTCTTCCATGGGTAATTCATGTTTTAAAAAGAAAACATGTTGTTTCATTGAGTTTATGATTAAATTAATGATCTATGTAATTTATTCAGGATAAAATTGTTTGAATTTTATTATAATTATGGATGGATCCATTATAAACCAAGTACGGGCGGTCCTATTATAAACCAAGGATGGGTGGTAATGATTTTAACCACATATTGGTGGTACCTTGATAAACCAAGGCTGGGTGGGTCTATTATATCTCTCTAATTCATTGGATAATTCCTAGATAGAAGTCAACCATATTGGTTATTCCATTTTCAAGAAGTGGTGTGATGATAATTTTCGAAGACACCAATACATTTCATCTCTGATATCTTTTAGTTTATAATGTTTCATTTGATCAAGATTTATATAAAATGTATCATGATTATTGATGATAATGATTCTTTCCTTTAATAAATCCTTATTACATGTTTCCAGGTTTTATGATATAGGTGTCTATAGGTATGAAAGTTATTATGTTATACTCACGAAATTTTATTTTGTCACCATACCCTTATGATCATCTTGTGATGAATGATCATTCAGCTATTAATGCTTAAATGGACCCATATAGAGCATTTAAATCAATATTATTAATTTTCATTTTGCTCAGGTTATCAATAATTATGTGGAATTATTAAATTATAGAATTCTTTTATTTGTATGATGATGATGTCCTAATATGGAATATTAAAATATGGTAATAGTGTGAGATGATTTTCATCTTTATGAACTAGTTGTTTATGAATCTATGATATTAATATTTTGTCCTAATTATATTAAACTAAAAACCAAAAAGGTCCTTGAAAATATATTTGATCAAATTTTTCCTTCTGATGTTGTATGTTTTGGATGGTGAAATTTGGATCACTATCATTGGTATCAAATCCAAAAAATTTTAATGTTAATGCTTTTAGCACCGAAACCGGGTGTATTGGTCTGGGGTTGTTATAAAGGAATTTTTCCTTAACTAATGAATATGAGGAGATATTCATGAAATAAAATAATATTCTAATAACTGCACCCATACTCATATTATGCCCATGAAGGGAAGGAATTTTGATATAAAATGATTTAAAAATAGTTATTGGGAAATATACTCATGAAAATAGATAAAGTTGTAGACTATGACTCAAGATAGTCAAATTTTGATGAGAAAAATTATTAGATGTATGATATGGAATTTGATTTAGGGTTCATCACATAGAAAATTTGGAGGAATCATATATATGGAAAACGTGAAACATATATATAGATCATAAGATATTGAAATATATTTTTACCCAAGAGGAGCACAATAAAAACCAATAAAGTTAGTTAAAGATAATTAATTATTAGTAATGCTTAATCCATTACCATTTGGAATGGTCAATAAAGTAGTAGATACTCAATGTATACAATTTCATTCAACCTTATCCATGATAGAAATTGAGTTGGGTATAATCATTTTATCTATGTAAAGGATAGATATGGGGATCATTAAGAAATGAATAACCTCTTACCTAGAAAAACTTATTTCTTTACCATTTATTCTAGAGAAGGATTTAAAAAATGAGATGAATTATTTAGGGATAAAAAACAAGGCCGATGAAATAATTATTTGGATTCCTTGCAGTTAAAAATTTATGAAAAGTAGTTGTTAGATTTTGGAAACAATAATGCATACCATGAGAGTCTAGAAAAATAAGTTGCTACTAGATGTTTCTAAAGGCTCAACATTCTCTATCCATCCTTGGATAGAAATTAGGTATATTTATATTTTAGAGTACTTTGGATAGGATGATATGAATAATGATATTATTAACCATACATCAATGTGCTTGGTATGCCAACAAATGATGGAAAAATAGAAATTCATAAGGGATGATGCAATTTTTACCCATACTATCATGGAAATGGGGGAACATCACTCTAGATTTTGTTATGGGTCTTCCAAATACGTTGAATGGAAATATTTCCATAGGGTTTATAATTGATCACATTATAATTAATGATCAATTAGTTTCTATTTGATATGATACCTCACTCAATTCTATAGTATAGATATACATTATAGAATTGTTGGGGTTTCATTGAACCAAAATATCGATTTTTCAAAGTTCGATCCCAGGTTCAAATCATTTTTTTTGAAATGATATCCATATTCATTAAAAATTAAGTAACCATTTAGCAAGTCCTATCAACCCATTCAAATGGAAATGTTTAAAAGACAATAAATATTATTTATGGTACACTAAGAGCCAACCCCATAAACATCAATGGTGGTTATGATCACCATATTTCTCTAGTCATGTTCATATAAAACAATAGCTTCAACTTAAGTATCATGATAGATCCTTATAAATAACTTTATGAGAATAAATTTTTAAATCCTACTTGTAAAATGATTTTAGATAACATAATAATGTATGACTAGAATTAGTCAATGAAATGTTAGAGAAGGATGTAGCCATTTAGTATAACAACAACACATTGATGAGTCTATTTATTTTATACACTGACAATAATTTATGAGACATGGAGTTTAAATATGAAGGTAATGTATTCCTTCAAAAATATTTTGGTAAAACAATCATGATGGATTTCAGGAGGGGAATTTTATTCCCCAGACACATTGACACCTTTAGGATTCTTGATCAGATTAATTCTATGGCCTATTGAGCAACACTCCTAAAAACCCTACCTAACGTAAATGACATGGTTCATTTATCCTTATCGAGGTAGTAAATACTATATTACTCAAATATAACAAATCTATAAGTGGTATAGTTGAATTATCTTGTCTCTTATGTGGGGAATCCGGTGAAGATATTAGACTATAGAGAAAAGGTTCTAAACAATAATAAAACTCACCCTATTAAAGTAATATACAAAAAACATAAGGAAAAAGATGTGAAAATGGAACATGGGGATGTAATGAAATATAATTATCCTCATATAATTTAATATCAGAGTCTGAAAAGAATTTTAGGGATGAAATTTGTAATGTTTTTAGAATATAATGACCCATCCATTTAAATGTATAATTTTCATTATAAATAAGTTCCATATTTATAAACTTAGTATAATATACATACACAACTTAATAAAAAAATATATCACCCAGATATTTTATGAATTTTCTTGATTAAATATAATTTTTTCGATATCTTTTTCTGTGCACAAGAATAAGTTTTGGTAGGAGTGGATACTTAAGATGGGGGTGAATTGAGTTCCAAATAAAAATTTCGGTTAAAAATATTTCTCTTCACATCCCCCAATTTAAAATATTAAGTAAAACTGTAGTGAATTTATATAGATTCTAAATGTTCAATTAATTTCTCAAAGATTGATTAGGTCTAAGTTAATTTAATCAGAAGATTAAATTAGCTTGTGAAACTAACTTACTGGCTCACAATAAGTATACACACATGCTAATTTATCTATGAAAGTAACTTTTAAACCAATTGAATTTCAAAGTAATGAGTTGCGGAAAATAAAGTATGTAATATACATTAGACATAATCTAAGATGAACACCTGATATAACAAAGAAGTTCAGTCTCAAGCTGAGACTTAGTCCTCTCAAACAAATTATATAAATTTGATCCACACCCTGGATCGGGGTAAACAACAGTGAAAAAATTGTCCAGTTGCTAAGACATCTACCATAGTTCTACGTGGGAAAAAAACAAAATCACACTAGCCATACTGGTCTTAATTGACCTCTACCTCTATCCATAGTGGGATATAAAAGATTTATGTAAGGTTTGTGTGAGGATTTAGAGATCCTCCAGTTTAGCATAGGAGAGAGTGTGTGTATAAAATATACAAATCACACACACTACGCGAAATGTAAATAAAAAAACCACTGAGATAGTAGATATGAGTTTTATAATTCTCTAGTGATTTAAAGTGCATCTCTGGACTCCTTTTTATTTTTAAAAAATGCTTCTGTGTCCTTCTCTGTCTTTGTTTGTAAAACAGAGGGTCTTTTTCTTCATGTTCAGTTTGATCAGCTTGAGTATATGAGAAGCTCATTGTAGTTCTTCACTCCTCGACTGAAGTTCGATTTGTGTTCTCTTCTTGTGTGAATATTCTTGTGTATATACAATGTTCTTCAAGTATGTCTGTATTCTTTCTATATGCACACCTTTAAAACACTCTTTTCCCCTTTTGGTCCACGTCTTTATGTCCAGCCTTTGTCCTTCCTTATATAGCTTTCAGCTCGGGCAATAGGAATGATTACCTTTTTATAGGTATAAGGTACGGTTCCCTGACATTCCAACAACTATCATTAAATAACATTAATTTCATTAAAATCATCAAATATGACAGTTTCTTAATAAATAAATAATATTGACAAAAGTAGAGTTTAAGAAATAGTGACGGGTGGTCTTTCATCAGTAGATTTCTGTCGGTAGATATGTAACGGTGGAATTTTTATAATAGTGAGATCCTATCAGTAGCTCTTTGATCTTTTACCGGTATCTCATTGTATCGGTAACAGTTACTCTATGTATAAGTATCTCTATATACCAGTGACTCCTTCTTTCAGTAGCTCTTGGTCTATCAGTAGCTCGCTTTTATCGGTGGCTCTTTTTTATCCGTGACTGTATGTTTCGGTAAACATTGTATCGGTAGCTTTTCCATATCGGTAGCTTCGTTCTGTACTAGTGATTATGTGTATATCAGTAGATTCATTCTATTAGTAGCTCTGCTTCTATCGGTTGCCCTGCTTATATCGGTAGCTGTCTACATCTATCGGTAGCTATCTGCATCAGTGGACTTGATCTATCAGTGACATTTCCTTACCGGTGGACTTATACATACAGGTAGCTCTATGTATTTGTGACATTTGCTTAGCGGTGACTTTGTCTATTAGTAGACAAGGTACCGGTAGATCGGTATCAGTAGCTATAAGCATATCAGTGACTTAACACTTATCTGCTTTATGCAAACCCTATCAGATTGAGTTTTAATTATTTTAAAAGTAATATAAACATAGATAATCATTGATTAAAAATTTTCAAAGATTATTTTAATATCAATATCATCTTGATAACAAAATATCATAAATAGAATGAATTAATATATAAATAAACATTATTTGGGATTATCAAAGAATGTGAAAGCATAATTGGGATTATCAAAACAAGTGAGTTCAACAATCTTCCCTTTTTTGATAATCATAACTTATGATATTATAATCCCAATATAATTAGTAATGTATCAGAGGATAGTGCATTAGATCAAATTGTATCAGAGAAAACAATGTTTTATAAAACATATATAGCAATGATAAAATATATAACAAATAGATAAGAGGAAAATGAATTAATCTCATAAAAGATAGTATTGATCCCCCTTAGACATAATAAATATTATTTCTCCCCCAGATATGTTTCCCTTGGATAGTATTTCTCCCCCTTTGTGATAATAAAAAAGTAGTACAAGAAGGAAACATAGGAGAAGAGATGTATCATAGGGTAAAATAAATGAAGATCATATATGTTTCTTGGAGAAAAAAGATACAACGAAATACATAAATAAAACAAAAATAAATATAGGTGATTAATATAAAAAATCCTAGCCCCTGATCAATGAAAATCATAAGAATGATATTTCCCCTTGGGATCAAAAGAGGAGTCAAGTGTGGTGGATGTAGGTGGAGGCTTAAGAACACAAAAAATGATCAGCGGTGGCTGAGCTTCTGAAACTTTTCCCAGTCTGTACTGTGTATCTCTCCGAGTGATCATAGGAGTAAGGCTTCAGATAGATTGGGCTGGAGTTATCATAACAAGAGATGTAGTAGAGGTAGAGGTAGGTAAAGCTGGAGGTACTATCACTGGTCGAGCATCAATATGAAATAAATGCAGCAAGAGATTTCTAAAATCCATAATGATTCCTCCTCCTCTTTACACAACCGAAATGAAATCATCTTCTTTTTCCAGGAATTTGTCCTGTGTAGGGGTCAATTATCTGAGTTTTCTGACTTTCTCTCTGAAGGTTTGATTTATTAGAGGTAACTTTATAATTTCTAATAGTGGATTGAAATGGTTGTTGAGCCGATGCTTGGTATAAACCCTTTGGAAATAATAATCTACCTTGTCTTTCACCTCTTTCTGAGATGAATAAGCTTCTCTCATATAGTCTTAAAAAATATTAAAGATATCTCTAGTGGTATCTCTAGTAGAATATACCACTTTGGTCTGATCAGATGAATCCACAGAGCCACTGGTTGATTCTGAACCAAGCTCCTCCTTTATCAAAGCTCTAATCTTATCCAAATCCACTGAAGGTCTGGAAGTAAGAGAACCAATAGAGAAGATCCCAGTTTCCTTGAAACTATTAGTTAGCCCACTAATAAGATTTTTCACTGTAGTTTCATGGCCACCGATATGATTCTCCACAGGCTTTTTAAAACCATCAATAAATGAAACCATCTAGCACAACACACTTCTTAACTAGGCCAAATCCTTGTCTACTAGAGATTCTGAACTCGTATAGGATTCCAGAGAGACAACTGAATTCTTTAGAACTTAAAAATCTTTTCCAAGCTAGATATTTGATTCTAGAAAGCTGTGAATTCATCTACTATTGTTTCCACAAAGGTTGACACATTAAAACCAAGAGAGATTTCGAAGGAATTTTCCAAATTGATCATCTCTTCAACAAAGAAATTATTTAACTAAGAAACAGAAGCACTCAAAAGCTCTTTCATCTCACCCTTTAATGATTCTAAGTCATCACTGGTGATCATATCAGCAGGTGAAACCAAAACAGGTGGTCTTTCAGAAACTATATTGTATATAGAGTGATTCATAATCAAATGAATTGATGACACCAGTAAAGCTTCAATTTTCATTATTTCTTCCACAAAATTGATTTTAAGATCAGAGCATAGCTTATCCATTCATATATTCTGACCACATCTTCATGTAATATCTCATAATGAATATCATAATTGATTTTTGGTCTTCGAAGGGATGTCTCATTATCACAATCTTGATAATATAATCCACAAACTATAAACCCTGGGTCCTCTGCCAAGTCCTCAAACTCAACACCCATTAAAACATTACCAAAATTTATAGGATGCTCCCCCTAAACTGGTGCATTCCCTTGTACAACAATAGTACCCTCAGCTGCTTGGTCTTCCTCATCATAATCCTTCACAACCATCTCCATTTATGAAACAATATTAGGTTTCTCATGAATAGGTAACGGTCCATCAACTTTATCAAATTCCTCAGCAGGCATTAGGGAATGTCCAATCTGTGGACTAAGGCTCATGCTAAAAAAAAGATGCTTCACTAGCATGAACTTCTTCTCCATCTTCTCGAGTAGCCTCTCCCTGATCTGCATTCTGTTTGTCTTCCTCATCCACATGTTCCTATTTATTTCTTATACCCAATATAGTTTCTACACTAGGTAGGTTCAAAGAATCACACTCCTTTTCTTGTGATACAATTTCAGGAGTTGGGCTATGAGGAAAGTATGTATCTCCTCCATCTACTGCAGAGGAATATTCCCCTTCTGAATCATCAATATACTTTGGATCTTCTTCATCATGTCCCAAATCTGGATCCCTCATATCCTTAGGTCTTGAAGGATTATCCACAGAAATGGACTTATCATATAACTTTTTTTCATCAGTAACCCACTCTGTTTTCCATGGGTACCAGTTTATCCTCATGTATTTACATAAAGTGCTTGTGATACAGAAGTAATTTATTACCACTACTATCTCATCTTGAGACTCACCTACTCCTTTCACCTTAATCATTACTATGATTAACTTGGAAACGAATAAGGCATCAGTCTTTGATTTTGGCCTGGTCATATCCTCTATTTGAATCATTAGCAGCCTGCGTAGACTTACTTTCACACAATTTCTCAAGAGATGTAGCAGATAGATATCTTGATATCTCAAATTTTAAAAGTCACCCCTCCTTGGAATTAAAGCATGATGAACAAACATGAACAACAATCTGTTATCTCCATAAATTTCAGCAGCCACAACCTATCTTTTCTTTCCACTATCAGGTAGCTCCTCTAAGGCAGTCTCATAATCCAATATGTCGCTTTTAGTTTGTACTGATTTCCATAAAAATCCATAAACACCTTCATGTGGAACCTTCCGGCATTTACCCACTCAATAGATGAAAAAAAGCTATCTAATTTCCATTTACCCATGAAACCATATTGTTTTCTTCATTGTATTTCTCATAAATTACAAACTCATAGAACTGTTTCACCAGCTTTGGATTGTAGGGGCCATTGTTGTTCGAAAATCCTTTTACCCACTTATGATATTTTAGCACATCTAGAACTAACGATTTACTAGACAACATCCATTCCACGCATAGCTATTTTTTGATCACAATAACTCTATTTTGTAAATGCGGGTTCACGTGTCACATCCCCGACCTTGTTCTACAGACACTGCTACATGCTTCTGGCTCTGTCTTCTGCTTCTTCACATTTGGATCATTAATGGCATATCTAACAGTAGGCATTTTGGTTTTTTCCATTTTTTGTTCGAGGAAAATAGGATTTTCATGAGATTCGGGAGAATAGGCTTGAGGGAAAAGGGTTTGAGGTGGATCGAAAAGTAATTTTGACTTATTTTTATCATCTAGGAATCATAAAATAAATAATTAAAATTTAAAAATTAAAGTGTAACCGATAAAGATTCTACTGGCTGACATAAGTTTAAAATAATACATACTTATTGGTAGGGTATATCGGTGAAAATTCCTATCGATGAGCTATATCGGTGAGGTTTCATACCAGTGAGGTATATCAGCGAGGTTTCATACTAGGGAGGTATATCAGTGAGGTTTCATATCAGTGAGGTATATCGGTCAGGGTTCATATCGGTGAGGTATATCAGTGATCTATCATTCCTAACTCATGTCTAATGTACATTAACGTATCCAAACATAAAGGTTTGGTGAAAATTTCAACTAATTGATGTTCAATACTTATAAATTCAAGAGTAATATCACCTTTTTGGTAGTGATCTCTCAAGAGATGGTGCCTTACCTCAATTTGTTTGGTCCTAGTGTGAGACACAAGGTTATTTGAAATATTAATTGCACTAGTGTTATCACAGTTTAGTGAAACATGCTTAAAATCATATACATAGTCCAAAAGTGTGTGTTTTATCCACAAAATTTGTGCACAGTAACTACCAACAGCTATATACTCTGCTTCGACAGTGGACAAAGCTACAGAATTTTGCTTCTTACTACACCAATATACTAATTATTTTCCTAATAAATTACATGTTCTGGATGTGATTTTTCTATTAAACTTGCAACCAGTAAAGTCACCATCTGAAGAACTCATTAATTCAAAAGATTGTCATTTCGGATAAACAAACCCAAATTTGTAGAATGTTTAAGATACTTAATAATTCTTTTAATAGCAAGTGAATGAGATTCTTTAGGATTAGCTTTAAATCATTCACATATTCACAAACTAAACATAATATCTGGTCGACTGGCAGTAAGGTAAAGTAAGCTTCCAATCATACAACTGCAATTTGTTTGATCCACTGGTTTCCCAGTTTCATCTGTATCCAATTTACAGACAGTAATCGTAGGTGTATCACATTCTTTAACACTATCCAAACCAAAACATTTTAAAATATCCTTTGTATATTTACCGTGATTCAAAATAATACCATTTTCATTTTGAAAAAATGGAAATCCAAGAAAATATTTGAGTTCTTCCATTAAACTCATTTCAAATGCATTTTTCATACTCTTTAAAAAATTAGTACATAAAGAATGATTAGAATATCCAAAAATAATATCATCAACATAGATTTTTACTATCAAAACATCTTTATAAATTCTTATAATATATAGAGTTGGGTCAGAAATACCACCAGTAAAACCTTTTGAAATAATAAAATTACTATGTATATCACACCAAGATCTTAGAGCATGTTCCAAACCATATATAGCTTTAGATAGTTTGAAAACATGATTTGGAAAATGAGGATTAGTAAAACTAGATGGTTGTTCAACAAAAACATCTTAAATTATAAAACAATTTAGAAAACCACTTTCAACATCCATTTGATATAACTTGAAATTAAGAAGAGCAGCATAGGCAAGTAAGATCCTAATGGCTTCCAATATAGCTATAGAGGAGATGGTTTCCTCATAGTGTATTCCTTCATCTTGACTATATCCTTGTGCAACTAGCCTTGCATTGTTTCTCACTATATTTCCATACTCATCAACATTGTTTCTAAAAACCCATTTAGTGCCTATGATCAAAGTGTTCTTGGGTATCTCTATAAATTCCCAGACTATGTTTCTTTCAAATTGATTTAATTATTCTTGCATAGCCATTACCGAAAATTCATCATTGATTGCATCATTGAAATTTTTAGGTTCTAACTATGAAAGAAAGGCTTGATGTTCAACCTGGTTTCTTACAGAATCTATAGTCTGTGTAAATCTATCAAGATTACCAACAACATCTTCTAAAGGATGATTCTTTAGAATCCAAGTTGATCTAGTAAAGGTAGGACAATAAATTTCAGGCTCTTCTTTATGTTCGGGTTCTATAAAAGAATATTCTGGAATATGTCCAGAAATGGATGACTTTACAACAGACTAATTGGTTTTATCATTAAGGTCTAGAACAGACAAATCTTCTTCAAGATTTTCAATAGATTTCCTAGGTTCATATAGATCAGTTTCATCAAACTTGATATGAACATATTATACTATACATTTGGTTCTTTTAATAAAGACTATATATTCTTTTCTAGTTAAATAATAACCAAGAAAATTCCTTCATCACATTTGGATGCAAACTTGTCAAGATTATCATTTGTATTGAGAATAAAGACTTTGCAACCAAAAACTCTGAAGTAACTAACCATAGGTTTCCTATTATTCCACTACTCTTAAAGGGTCTTCTTGAGTACAGGTCTAATCAAGACTCTATTGATAATATAACAAGATTTGTTTACAGCTTCAACCCAAAAATAAATAGTCATGTCATCTTCATTAAGCATGGTTCATTCAATTTAATGAAGGGTTCTATTTATTCTTTCTACTACACCATTATACTGAGGTGTCCTAGGGGCAAAAAAGTTGTGACTATAGCCATTGTGTGAGAAGTAAGATTGAAACTCATGATTTTCAAACTCACGACCATGGTCACTTATCAGGGTATCAATCTTATGTCCACTAAGGATTTCTAAAAACATGGACTATTTAATAAAGTAAGAACAAGATCCACTTTTGTGAGATAAGAAGTATACCCCAAGTATATCTAGAAAATTCATCTACTAAGACATTGGCATAGTGATTACCATTTAAACTAGAAACTCTAGATGGTCCAATCAAATCCATGTGAACCAACTTCAGAGGTTGATAAGTTGAAACTTCTTTCTTTGATTTAAAAGAAACATTATGTTTATTTCCCTTTTGACAGGGATTACAAACATTATCAGCTGGGAACTCGAGTTTAGGTAGGTATCTAACTAAGTTCTTCCTAGTCAATTTTCTAAGTGAATGGATGTTGCAGTGTCCTAATATTCTGTGCCAAATCAAAAACTATTTTTGAAAACAATTTAATAAAGTAATTATTTTTTTAGCTAAAGAATTCAAATCAATAGCATAAACATTTACATTTATCAAAGCAGAAAATACTAAAATAGTTTTATAATTAAAAACATTACAAGAATCAATTTCAAATTTAACATTGAAACCATCATTAAATAACTGAGAAATACTTAATAGATTATAACAAAACATTAGAAATCAAAACTGAATCAGTGTTACCAATCTGGCCTTGGCCGAAGATTTTTCCTTTACAATTATCACTAAAGGTGACATGGCCTCCATCATATTTGATTAAAATCTTGAAGCATGAGTAATCTCCAGTCATATGTCTTCAACATCCATTGTCCATGTACAATAACTTCTTATGAAAACTCTTCAAGTATGTCTCCTTCAAAACAGGTTTAGATGGAAAATGATTTTGGTACCCATATTTTCTTGGGTCCAGATAGGTAAGAAATCAATGATTTAGGTACCCAGATTTGACTTATGGGTCACAAATAACATACAGAATCAATAGATTTTGAAAAATAAACTTTATTTTATCTATAACCATATGAATAATTAGTTGAAGCATATGAATTTCCAGAACATGAACTAGCACCATTCTGTTCAAATTTATGAATAAATATAGTTTTAGTAAATTGTATATGTCCAGGATGATATCCTAAACCAGTAGTATACTTTGGTGCCACTTGTTTCCCTAAAATTTGTGTAAGAGTGTCTTTTCCATTTGGGAATTTTTCTATATCCTTCCATAATTGCTCATTAGACAATTTCAGTTCAGTATTTTACATATGTAATTGAGCATTCTTTTCCTTTTCTATATCAAGGAAAGATTTAACATAGCTAGTTAAAGAATGCTATTTCTTTAAATCTTTTTAATTGTCCATAAATTCATTAGATGTCTCCTCTAGCATATTAAAATATTCAAATAACTCTTCACTAGACATATTTTCAGATTCAGATTCAGAATCAACTCCATAATAATATGAATTTAAAGAAAGAGTATCTAATGTTACCTCAGAGGTGTTTATCATAAAACACATATTATACATGTTAGAGTCTTCATCCTTAGTAGAATCAGAATCACGTGAAGTGTCTTCTGAATCACTCCATGTTTATTTCATTTTCTTTTTTTATTTAGTGTCCTTGTAGTCATGTTTCTTCTTGACTTTCAACATTGGACTATCTACTTTTACATGTCCTTTCCTTTTGCACTCATATCAGACAATTTCATCACTTTTATCAGACTTTTTACAATCCTTCTTCCAATGACCCATGTTGTCATATTTTCCTTTGTAATTTGATTTTCTGATGAATTTATTCTTCCTGTAGAACATTTTGAATCTGCTGGCTATCTGAGCCATCTCAACATCACTGTCAGATACACTCTCATCACTACTTGAACTATCACTGTCACATTTAAATTTTACATTATCTTTACTCGTTGAAGAAGATGACTTGAAGGCAGCTAACTTCTTCCTTGGTTCATCAAGATCTTCTTTATTGACATTCACCTATTCCTCATACATCTTTAGCTTAACAATTAATACTTTAATAGGAAGTTTACTGATGTCGCATGATTCTCTAATGGAAACAGATTTCCTCTCCATCTTTCTGGAAGACATCTTAATAACCTCAGGATCTGTTCATTTGCAGGAACAGATTTTCCAAGAGGTCTCATAGAGTTGAAAATCTCATAGAACCTAATATACATTTCAAAAATGGGTTTATTAGGGTTCATTTCAAAATTATCACATTTAATAGTATAGGTATTCAGCCTCATTTCTTTAATATTGGTTGTTCCCTCATGGGAAATATCCAAAGTTTCCCGGATTTCATAAGCAGTTTTACAAGAAGATATTATGTTAAATTACTCATCACTTAAAGCAAAGTACAAAGCATTCATTGTTTACTATTATTATTGTATGATGTTTTTGTAGGTTCATCCCATGTGGTTCTTTCAGTTTCTAGAATCTTATATTGAGTCTCTATAGCAGTCCAGTTATCAAATACCATAATCTCTAAATGAATTTTCATTTTAAGCTTCCATTGAGAATAATTTGTACCATTAATGAATAATGGTCGGTTAGTAGCAACACCTTCAAGTATATTATTCATAATTTTATTTTAGAAAATGTATTTAAAGAGATAAAATGTAGAACTAACATAAATTTAATATCTTTGAGATAAAACTAAAATCACAGTTGAAAAACAGAGTGTTTCAAAAACCTTTAATAATAAATAGTCATTTGATACCAAATGTTGGTCGGAGTGGATACTCAAGAGGGGGTGAATTTATTTACAAATAAAAATATATATTAAAAGGATTTCTCTTAAAATCCCCCAATTTAAAAAACTAAGTTATTATGTAGTGAATTTATATTGATTGTAAATGCTCAATGAATTTCTCAAAGATTGATTAGGTCTAAGTTAATTTAATCAGATTATTAAATTAGATTTTGAATCTAAATTACTAGCTCACAATAAGTACAAACACTTTCTAATTTAAATATCAATGTATCTTTAATAAAAATTGAATTTCAAATTATTTAGTAGTGGAAAATAAAGAATGTAATATACTTTACACTTAATCTGTGATGCACACCTGATATAACCAATAGGTTCAGTTTCAAGCTGAGACTTAGTCCTCTCAAACAATTTATATAAATTTGATCCACACCCTGGATCGGGGTAAATAGGAGTGCAAAGACTGTCCAGGTGCTAAGACCTCTACAACAATTCTACAAGGGAAAACAAAACAATAACACAATGGCTGTCCAGGTCTTACTTGACCTCTACCACTATCCACAGGAGGATACAAAAGAGTTATGGAAGGATTGTGTGAGGATTTAGAGATCCTCCAGTTTAGCACATGAGACAGTGTGAGTATAAAATATACAAATCACACACATTGATCGAAATGTAAATAAAAGATTCACTGAGAGAATATATATGAGTTTTAGAATAATCTAGTGATTTGAAGTGTATCTCTAGACTCCTTCTGATTTGTCAGAAATTCTTCTGTGTCCTCTTTTTTTTGGAAAATAGAGGGTTCTTTTCTTCATGATCAGTTTGATCAGCTTGAGTGTATGAGTAGATCCTTGTAGTTCTTCACTACTTGAGTGATGTTCAGTTTGTGTTCTCTTCTTGTGTGAAATACTTCATTTATGTCTAGTGTTATTCGATTATGGATGAAGTCTTTCTATATGCACACATTTACAACACTCCTTTTCCCTTTTTGTGCACATCTTTATGTCCAGCCTTTGTCTTTCCTTATATACATTTCATCTTGGGAAATGGGACTGATTTCCTTTTTATAGGTATAAGGCACAGTTACCTGACATTCCAACAACTATCATTAAATAACATTTATTGCATTAAATTCATCAAATATGACCTTTGTTTAATAAATAAATAATATTGAAAAAATTTGATTTTAAGAAACAATGACTGGAAGTCCTTCATAAGTAGCTTTCTGTTGGTAGATATGTAATGGTGGACTTTGTATAGTAGTGAGATCCTATCGGTAGCTCTTTAATCTTGAATCGAAATATCCTAGTATCAGTAGTAGTTAATCTATGTATCAATAGATATATATACCAGGGACCCTTTCTTTTGGTAGCTCTTGGTCTATCAGTAGCTCGCTTGTGTCAGCGACTCTTTTGTATTCGTGACTGTCTGTATCGGTAAACATTGTATCGGTAGCTTGTGAATATCAGTAGCTTCATTCTGTACCAGTGATTAAGTGTATATCGGTAGATTTGTTCTATCGGTAGCTCTGCTTCTATCGGTAGATCTGTTTCTATCTGTAGCTATCTGCATCTATCAGTAGCTGTCTGCATCTGTGGACTTGATCTATCAGTGACATGTTCTTACTAGTGGACTTATGCATACCGGTAGCTCTGCGTATCGGTTACCTATTCTTAATGGTGACTATGTTTATCAGTAGTCTAAGTACCGGTAGATCTGTATCAGTATCGATAAGCATATCAGTGACTTAACACTTATCTGATTTATTCAAAACATATCTGATTGAGTTAGAATTATTTCAAAATTTCATATAAACATAGATAAACATTGAATAACATATTTCAGAGATTATTTCAATATTATTACCAGCTTGATAATAGAATTTCAGAGATAGAAAGAATTGATATATAGATAATCATTATTTGTGATTATCAAAGTATGTGAAAGCATAGTTGGGATTATTAAAACAGGTGAGGTCAATAACAAGTTTAAACAAAATGTGACATACAATTAAAATATTATTATTTAATATGATAGTTATCACATAGTCGTTAGAATGATTGGTATGAATAGGATAAAATAAATTATGAAAATATATGGTCTAAAAATATATATAAAATGAAATTTCTCATGACTAAATAAATATAAATAAAAATATGAACCATTTTAAAATTAAATAAAACTTATTTCTCTAAAAAATACTTTCCTATGCAAAAATGGTTTTTACCATAATAAATTAAAAAAATCACTTTCGGTAATTAATTTTATTTATATTTATATATTAAATATATAAACGAATATTTTAAATTCATATTATGTTTTCTATAAATAGAATATAAGAATAATTTCAATTTTACACTTAAAAATTTTATTTCAGTATAATTTTTTTTTCACTTTTTGCGTAGTTTATTTTAATTAAATCATGAAAATTGTAGGAAATTTATTATAAAAAATAAACATTATTTTTTAAAATAATAATTTAAAAATCAAATTGGATTTTTTTTTAATTTTCTTAATGTATAATTTTTTCAAAGAATAGTGAAAAATATAGTTTCTATTAAAATCTGACTTTTCATTCAAAGAACTTTAACACAATATTTTTTTATATGTGAATAAAATAAAAAATAAAAAATAAAAAATTATTAATATAATTAATTCATCATAAACATTTTCATATTTAATTTTGATATAATTATTTTTAAATGTTTGAAAAATATCTCATAGGAAAAGCGCATTTTCTTCGCATCTTAAGTTGTAATTTTAAATTATCATTTCCAATAAATGTGAATAGAATTTTTAATAATGGATTAAATATTTGGAATAGTAAAAAAATATAAAATATAATAAGCTGAAATTACAATTTTATCAAAATAAATTGTAAAATAGTAAAAATTAATTACTGTATTTAAGGATAAATTGGGTTTTCCAAGTGATGTAACTAAAAACATAAAGGGGTAAGATGACCTAGAAAAGTTTCAAAAACCATTATTCTAGATATATTTATACCTTTTAAACTTTAATATTGTTTAATGACATTTTTTGAGCATTGTTTCATTTGAATAATAAGGTTAAACCTTAATCTGTTTAAAAATTTAATTTGTGTTCTCTACACCACATATAAAAGGCCACCCCCTCTCCCCTCTTCTTCACATTTCCAAATTAATTTGGTTAAAAAAATAACTACCCAAATATATTCCTTAATTTACTCCCCCATCATAGAGGCTTTCTTTTTATTATGAATCTATTCTACAAAATCAGTAGGTGTAAACCTAATGAGGCTCTCTAAAGAAAAGGTATAGTCCTTAAACATGCATTTTACATTTCTTTATTCCTCTAAATACATAAATTATTCTTAAAAAACAATGATATAATTACATAATTATATCCCATATAATTATATGTTGTCATGTAAATGCAATAACCTATATCAATCACCTCTTATTATCTAATGAAAAATAAAACCATTGCAAACAAGTGATATTCATCTTCCATCAAAAAATTTAACGAATAGATATAATAATGGATTCAATATTTATATTTTTTTTTTATAATTATACTTATGTAATTATAATATCATATCTACATTCTTACATTTCAACCCTTTGTAAAATAATAACATCCCTTGTGTGTACAACAGTCTATCGCCGCATAAACCGATGCAATTTGTTTCTCATTTCTATTTTACATAGATGGAAATATGAATATATTAAATTAATATATATGATGTTTATAACATAATTATAATTATTTAATTTTTATATCACATATAATATCTTTCATTTCATTTTTTGGTGGATACAATAAAATTGCTTGTCTGTACTGCAGATTATCACTTCATGAAGAAATGTGATTTGTTTTTCATTAAATAATTTAATATAAGGTAATAAATATATAATAAATATATATATATATATATATTAAATAATAATAATTACTATTTAATGACGAATTATTATTAAATTTTCTTTTGTTTCATTCGTTATAAAATGAAAATAATATTCATGCGTACGTATGACTTGTTATCTCCATAAACAGTGTATTTCATTTTATATCTCTATGTTTTATGGATTAATATATATAGATATACTAAATATATATTATGTTTTTATAATGGTAAAAATTTTAGAGATTATGGAACCATGATCAATGAAAATGTATTGAAAATAAAAAATCAAAACATACATGAAAAACAATGCAGTTATTACACAAAATGTGATTTTAACAAGGAATGATTAATAAAAAAATAAAAGGACTTATGTAAATAATATATGGTATTATATATATCATTATGGGTATGTAATATATTTATAATAAAACTAATTTTTTTATATAGGAGGTTTTAACATGCACAAAGTTAGTTAAAACTTAAGGTTAGAGATTCTTGTTTCAATTTGTATTATTTGGGACATAAGTTATGTTATGCACAAATAATATTTTATGAGGTGTATATAAAGCCTTATATACATGTAATACCATGAATTTATTTATTATTATGATATTATATACTTCATTTAATGTTAGTATTTCATGTGTCTTATGATTAGATGTTACTAAAGTGTTAAGGGTTTAATGTTACAATCAAATCATTTATTATCGCTGTTTATGATTATTATTAAAATGATAAAATATTATTATCTATCTATAATAAACTCATATATTTCATTATACTATCATTAATTATAAATAATAAACATTTAACTTTAATTTCACACTCTTAACGAATTATATATAACATAATATTGTTTTTAAGAAAAACAATCTTTATTTCTCTCTTATATCAAAGCACCATTTTGATCCATATCCATATTTTCTATAACAAATTAAAAAATATAACAATATAAAATGGATTTAGTAAAGACATTTTTACCCATTTTTGACTTTTAAAAAAGTTTTTTAAAAGGAATTTTATTTTTTTCAAAATAAGTCTTTTTATGAATTTAAATAAAATATGAAAGGAATATATATTTTAATATTTACAACATGAATGTACTTTTATGAAATATTGACTACCCAATGTTGTAAATATTCATTTATAATTTTATAATTTAATTTTAAAGAAAAAAATTAAAAATGTTTTATCTTTTAATTTTGTTTTTCAAATGGGAATTGATATTTTACTCAAGAAAGGTTTTAAATGACCATTAAAGTTCCCTATATAAGATTGATTTTTTTTTGAAATTAAAGGATTTTTATGTATTTTTATGTTTGGGAAATCATTTTTCAAATTTGAAAAGATATTTCCCTCAAGAAATATTCCATGTGATCTTTTAAAAATCCTTTTCCATATAATATGATTTCATTTATTGTAACATAACCATTACAAGGGATATGATCCAAGGATACACTCATTATTTTTTCTCTATAGGTTTTATATTTATAATGAAAAAATGTTTATGCAACCCATTTCGTTTCCATAGTCTACTCTATGATAAAATTTTTCATGAAACCCATATATTTGTATGGGTTTTGATAAGTTTAATGTTTTATAAAATTGATTTATTTTCATGGGTTATGATATGATGAATATTTTATAATCTTGTGGTAAACATATTTATGATTTTCATTATTTGAATGGTGGGATCTATATCTCCATTTAATTCATTGGGTAAATATTGACATCTAATGAGATAAATAGGTCAATAATATGTAGTAAACCCATGTCAATAAGGGACTTTGTCCACTATGATTGTACTATGGGTAATCCTAGACCAATATTAAGGTTTAGTGAGTGAACCAAGTACACTATGATAATTCTAGCAATGGGAATTGATTATTAAGGGTATTATTTTCAATGTATACATTTATACTACAAATCTAACTTTTATTAAAATGTCATGATCTTATGGATTATGAGCATTGATTCTGTTACGATTAACGTTTTATGAACTTATAACTTTATTATGTGACTCAATTTTTTAATCAATGATGTGTAGAAAATGTTTTTTATTTCAAATTTTATTCTCAAGTAATCACACCCTTAAGAAATTTTTATGTTCATATCTCCCTTGTTTATACCTATTGAGAATCTATGATCACCATTTGTTATGATTCTTTACCCTAGGTTATGATAATATGACCAGCTATACTATGTGTAATTAGGGTTCTAGTTATGAGGAATTTAGTAGAAGACAATGGGGAACTATTATTAACCTATTTTATATGTTTACCAGTTTCCAAAATGCATTTTACAATTAGGATCCTTAGGAATATTTTTTTGTACTATATGGAATATTCATCTAAAAATATGTAATATAAGTGTTTGAAAATATTCAGTCACTATAATTGGAATTAAGGGATAGATTTAGTGAAAATTTGGAAACTAGGATGATAAAACCTTAGTGATATCCATAGGTATATTTCTAATTATAAGTCTAAGGATAATTATATTTATAAGAAAATATTCAAAAAAATATTGGTGAAGGATAAAGTGACTAGATTCCTCGGAATACTTACATTTCTAGATATTAGAAGTTGATATTGTGTAGAGTAGATATAGATAGGGGTAATAACTCTAAAAAAGAATTTTGGGAGTGAATCGAGAATTATCTAAGACACAATAATATACTCTACTATGCACCATGTTTGAAAATCCCTAGGGACATGTTTTATAAATTCACAAACCAATTATGAACCATCCTGAAGGTTTTAAAATATAAAGATGAATGACATAGGTTATTCCTAATATGGCATATATTATAAATAAGGTATCATGATTTAGACATCAGATAAGTTTTTCTTCATTATTATATGGTTTCCCACTTTGATTATTGTTACTCACACTATGATTTTAGATTTAGTCAATGGATGGAACCCAACTAAACCAAGTTAATGCTGAATATAATAGAAAATTAAATGATTTTACAATGGAGAAGCAATATGATTTTGGATATGGAATGAAAAAACTCATTTAAATAATCACACAAATTTCAAAAGCTAAGAATCGTGATAATGTTCAAAAAAATGGAGGGAACATCATTCTGTTGAGTCATTAATGAGGCAAAATCCAAAAATTTTAGTGGTTCTACTAATCTACTACCTGCTGATAAATGGATTGGTACCACAAAAAATATATTTTCCATTATCCAATTTTTGGAACATTAGAACACCATTTTTAATGTCTATCATTTGGAAGAAAAAGGGAATAAATGATGGAATCTCAACAAGAATACAATGAAACAAGACGAAATTGACTTTATGGAGTGGGATGAGTTTCAGATCTTATTTTTCTATAATTACTTATATAATATTCTACATATAAAAATGGAGAATTAACTCAATGATCTAAATAACAAGGATGATTAATTCATTGGTACCTATGAATAATTTTTTATGACTTTCTATGTACACATATATAATTATCATCTAACTTGAGGGTAAGGTTGATTGATTCTTCGATGGATAAAAATTCATTATTTGGAGGGTGTTATCCAGAAGGAATTTGGTATATTTGAATAATTTTGTAGATATTATCTAATTGTGGAAATAGATTTTAGAGTTACCAGATATCAGGGGTTTGATAAAAAACGAAAGATGAAGTTCAATGAAAACACTAAGAACCATGGAGAGAAGAATTTTATGTTTCAATCATGCTCAATGTATGGTAGGAGACATGGAATAAATTTTTTTAATGGGAATGTAAAATGTTTTATACTTGTAAAGTATGTTCATTAAGAAATCAAATGCCTAAAAAATTGGATGAAATTAGATAATAATTTAAATAGATAGAAATATGCACAATATGTACCACCCATACATCATTGATTCAAGTACAAGGAGTTTGGGAACTATGTGAATCAATTACCTTAATACAAGGGATAATTATTATGATAATCCCCAATAATAATTGAAGAAAATGGTTGAAGGTAAAGATTATACAATCAGAATAGATGAGTTGATTCAAGATAATTATGATACGTGTATCATTCACTCCTTATTTGGTAGTTTCATTTTAGATTTTTCTATGAATAATACCTATTAAAACCTTATTTTTCATCCTTTAGTGAAATTTTATTTGATTTTAAGTATTACATATGTCACTCTACTTTGATTATGGTATTATGAAATCACATTTGGTAATGACCTGATCTTTTATGAATAAAATTCCATTTCAATTAATGTCTTATGGATATAGAAAACATATGAAATTTTTTATTGGGTTTAAATAAATATTAAATATCATTACCGTTGAGAATATAGTCATTGAAAAATGATCACATGTTTAGTATAAATAGAGTTTATTAACTAATCATTTGGCATAAACAAAGGATGTGATGGCCTCGACCAGTATGATCATTCCCTTTGAATTCCCTTTATCTGTTCTTTTGAGGGAGATAAATATTTTTGGATTTTCCCTAGACCAAGGCAAAGCCATGATCCAACAACATAAGCATGATGGAAACCACTTGTAGGAGAAGTTCGATATTATCGAGATCATGACCCAAAATAAGTTCATTGAATGACCCAAAGAAAGCCCTACCATCACACACTATACTCTTAGGGAATATGCTTGTGTAATAAAGAGATATGTAAAAAGATCATAAAATTATGATTATGTGCATTATTTTTTAATAGAATAAATAATATAAATTCATTTTATTATGGTTACTTTATAAATTTTTTTAGAGAAAAAATAGTATTTTTAGTTAATTTTTAAATTCAATTAAAAATCTATTTTGATGAATTAATAGATTTTTGAATTAAATAATATTTAAATAAAATATTATTACTAAATTACTTTTTATTAAATGTAAATGGTCATGTAATTTTAATTAATACAATTGTATTGTTTATTAAGGTTTGATAACTCTTTTTTTGTCAAAACCAATGAATTTTCGATAAATGTTGGTTTTTATTTTAAAAGTGAAAATTCATATATTTAAAAAATTATTTAGAAAAATTTATTTTTTGTTAGAGTTAGGATGTCAAAATTATCAAAGATTCAATTTTTCATAATTTTCTACGAAAATCAAATTTTTTAGTAAAAATTAAATACCTTATAAATATATAATGTGTTTTATTACATAATAATTTCAAAATAGTGATTTAATAAAATAATATAAAAGTGATATTTGGAAATTATATGTTTTATCTCTAAAATAATGTGATTTTAGAATTATTGGATTAAATTTATAATTCCTTTTTGGACACTCTAAGACTTATAAATTTTTTTACATTTTTAAATGATTAACTTAAGAGTGTGGCTCACCTCCACATAATTAAGCCTGATATTTTAATACACCATGCCCTTGGAGTTATAAAATATTTTATACCACGCACCAGTTGTAGAAACCATGGGAAGATTGTAACACCCCGAGATTTTATGAAAAATATTCTTTTTGAATTCATTAATGTATTGTGTTGTACACTACACCAAAAGGAGCTTGCACAACACACATCCTTGACTTGCCTTTCATTACACGCAATTGCGACATTCCTCGATAGCGTGTGTAGTACGCAATACCGAGTTTCACTAAACAACGATATGCTATTAAAATATTATTAAAACTAGCTGTTATGAATAGTAATAACCACATTTTGAACTTTTTCAAATTTTATTTTTCAAAATGGACATCATTTTTGGATTCGGAATATCGAAATTAGCTTAGGGTGAAATTTTGGTACATTTCGGATAAATTTAATTTTTTGATGAATAGTGAAAATTACTAAATTTTAATTAAAAAAAACTTTTTAATCGAAATAATTAATTGTGATAAATTATTAATTTGAGTGGTTTTAAATTATATTTATAATATATTTTTACAAATTAATACAATGTTGGTCATTGGATATAATTTCACATTTAAACCAGACATAAACACGTGTTAATCTTTTGATAGTTATTATCTCTTAAGAACACGCTATTTGTTTTGACGACGAGAATTAATTTTTAAATTAAGTAATGCAACTAATATGTTTTGAAATTGGTAAAATAGACATCATTTTTCAGTTGATAATATCAAATATATCTTAGGCCTAATTTTTGGTATTTTTCTGGAAACTTTCATTTTTTGAGGAATAGTGAAACCACTAAGTGGTAGTTAAAAAATGCATTTTTCATAAAACATAATTTTACCTCTTCTCTGAGTGAAACTTCAAAAATCCGAGAGACATGGTTGATGTCAGTAAGTAAAATGTGGTTCAATGAGAAGAAAATAATTTTTGGTGAATAGTAATTTTTTACTTTTTTTCCCACGTTTAAAAGTAAATAGGGTAATTAAGGGTAAAAATGATATTATTATTACCCTAACACATGTCCTAATTCTATTGTATAAGTGTAATTCGACCAAAAAGAACTTTAGGAATAAAATAGGACCATTTAGGCCCACATGGATTAGATTAGGACATTTATTATTAATTTATTTAAAGAAGGGTTAAAATAGTTAAAATCAATGTTTAATAAGTATATCATTTTTAATATAGGGTTATATATACGATAAATTAGACTATAAATATTCATTAGAAATATAAAAATATTTCCTACATAATGGTATTTTATTTGTAATTTTTATACAATAAATAATTTAATTTATTTATGACACAAAGATGATACAGTAATTATCTTATTAGTGAAATATTGACATAATTGATGTTATAAATACCAAAATAAATGTAATTTGAGACGTTTTATGAATTAAACTAATTTTATAGGTTAATATTACATGTTAATATTTATTTAATTAACTTTTTTTGAACTAAAAATTCTGTTATGATTTTCACAAAAATCAATTACAAAATAGTGTCAAAATTGACATAAAAGAGTTTTTAAAAAAAATATTATATTATTAATTGTTATTTTATTCCTAAAAATATAAGGATCGGACAAATGACTTAGATAATATTATATATATTAATAATGAACAACTTGGGGTTCGTTTGGCTTGTTATAGTATGTTTATTAACCTTATAGTGTAAGAACACAAAAAGACACAGTAAAAGTAAAATTATCTAACATAAAGATAAAACTAAGTGTTAAAGTTAAAATAGTAAACTAAACTTGTCCAAATTATATTGGATGAGAGTCTTTCGACCCATACCCACCATTTATTCTAAATAACTCAATTTGGAGCTATTTAAAACCGAATTTGGATTTATAATAAAATAATATTTTTTGTTTTTCCAAAGGTGCCCCTCTCCTCCCTTATAAAATGGAACCTCCTCCCTCTCTTACTCACACCCCTTTGTGCCTTCAAGCTCGGCAAAATCCTTCCAAATTATCTTCTCCACTTCCATACAAACATCCTAGAGGTTCTGGTTTTCTTAAAAGACCAATTTTAGTGCCCAAAAAGGAGATCTCAAAGAGGCGCTTCAAAGAAGAGGTAATGTCCGTTACCGATTCTTTCAACGTTATTTCTTCTTCCACTTCTTCTTATTAGGTTGTTTCATTATGAAGTAATAACATCAGTATCAATCATATACTGATATGTTATTATAAGTATGAAACAACCATATTTCATCATCTATCCAACCTACGGAAAATGAAATCACCGCGCATGCGTACGTACGGAATACCGTCTCCACGCCGTGGTGTAATCTATTTTCCACCACCAACTTACTTGGATGGGTATAATGGTGTACATAATAACTATATATGATTATTGTAAAGTGATATTGATTCTGAAATAGTATACATACACTCCAATACAATTACACGATCATGAGAACGATATCATCGCTCGTGCTTACGTACGGACTACCGTCTCCACGACGCGATGAGATTCATTCTCCACGTTAACCATTCATGAATGATTATAAAGTATATATAATAAGTAATCACGAAGTATATGACATAATAATTATACTTTATTTATGTGTATATATATGTATGTAATCTACTTAATTCCATTCAACTCAATAAGGAAACAAAAACATCGTTCATGCGTACGTACAACCTACCATCTCCATGAACGGTGTATTTCTTTCCATTTACTAATCTATTATATATATGTATATTCTGAATATATATTATATATAAATCATTTTTTATATTCTGGAATTAAGTAATCATGATCTAAGTAATCATATGAATAATTACAAGTCAAAACACGGATGACAAATGAAACGAATTTACCCAAAACGCTCTTTAACATTGAATTTACAAAAGAACGGGTAAAATAAAGTCATAAGTGAACCATATATGATATCATAAAAATGAGTATGATTCTCGAATAAGTCAGTGACATTATTTAAATCATTTTATAGGAGGTTCAGACACTTACGAAGCAAATCAGACCTAAGGTAAGGGATAATTTTGCAAATCTCATTTTTATCCGAGATTGCTTATTCGTAAGTAATTACTGGGGTTATTTATATCATCCATGTCCATGTTTTATTAATGTGTTTTCATGTATTTTAGAAGTCCTTTTTATCCATTTTTGACTTTTACTACATGGCATGTAAGGAATCTTTCTTTTGTTTACGTTACGAGGTACTTTTTTTGACTTTTCTGGCAAAAGTACGAGAAGAATGTTTTTTAAACTTATACGGCATGAATGGATTTTTACGGTTTTATAAATCCTTATTTTCATAAAGCTTCCTCCAAAATATTTCATGACTATTTTCAAAAAAAAATCTCTTTCTTTTGAAATTGCATGATGTTTTTTGAAAAGAAATTGATTTTGAAGAATAAATGATATTTTCCTCAAGAATTCATTTCAAGTGTTATATCAAAACCATTTTTCCATCTAAGATGACATTATTTTATATGTGTATGTTTCCAGTATAATGTCTCTATGATTTACATGGTTTCACTTTTCTTATGTTGATAGATCCATTTGTTTTATATGGATTATGTGATGATGGGATGATGTTTATGAAACCCATTTTATTCTTTGGGTTACGATGAATGTTTCTAGTTTATTTTGTGGCACAAGTAAGAATGATTTCATTATGAGATCAGTGGGACCTATATCTCCCTCAAATGCATTGGGTAAAGATTTATATCTCATGAGATAGACATTGCTGGAACAGCAAGTTAAACCGGTTCAGTAATACAGGACTGGAATGAGGTGTGAACTCGATTTAGAAAGGGACTTTGTCAACTAAGATGGTCTTGGCAGAAAAGCCTTGGCTAATATGGAAATCATATCATGTGATTAATGGTTGCCACAATTACATGTTTTATTCCCATGCTATTTTATCATTCTTAATGATTCTTTATGATCTGTGCCTTACATACTTCCATGTTTGGTGTCATTTCTCATGCTTTTGATGTTTAAACATTATGTTCATTTTTTTAAGTTTAAATGTATATGGTATGTTTTATTTTATCCATGCTTACACTTACTGAGCATTTTAGGTCACCCTTTTTATGTTTTCTTTTCCCCAGGATATAAAGAAAGGTTTTAGGTAAAAAAGGATGATCTTTATGGGAGATTTTGAAGATCTTTCACCACGGTTAGAAGATTATATTCCGAGTTTCCAAAGACACTAAACTATTACGGTCCTTATGTGTGTGTTTTTGTTATGTACTAAGTATTCCACAAAAGTAATGTAATGTCCATGTACGTCAAGCTTAGGGTCTCTATAGTTGGTATCAGAGGAAAAGATTAGTCAACCATTGGAAACTAGGATGCGAAAAATTTAGTGAGATCCCTAGAGAAATTTCTAAGGTATGTCTAGGGATGTCCCTAAGGATAAGTATACGTATAGGATATAGTCTTAGAACTATGGTAACGATATTAGATTAATGCAAAGATGTTAGATATTTATGTTACTCCCCCTTTATTATGATTTTTGCCTCTCACACTATTCTTTTTGGGTTTTAGATAATAGCTGGAAACAAGATGATTCACGATAATGGAGGATATGATGGAAAATGGAATGATATTTTTCATGAGAAACCAAATGAAATGGGATTTGGAAGTCCAAACATCATTATTATGCCGAATGAGCAATATCATAATATGATCAATAAAGTAAAATTTGGTAAGTTTCCGGACTCGGATAATAAGAGAAAGATGGAGTTTCATGATGATCATAGAGGAAAGAAAGTTCAATTTCCCCCATGTAAATCATGTGGGAAGAGGCATCGAGGAGATTGTTTCTAGGGAACTTGAAGATGCTTTGGGTGTGGAAAAGAAGGACACAAATCCAGTAAGTGCAAAGGAAAAGGTTCAGTTAACACCATGGATAAGGATAATGGTATTTCTACGACATCAACAATGGTTAAATGTTTTAAATGTGGAATGTACGGGCATTATGAAAACCAATTCCCTAAGGGAAAGTCTCATGAAGAGAATCAGTATGGTCGTATGGATAGTATTTATGATGATGATGATGATGAAGAGACTACAAATGATATGTGAGATGAAAGAATTGTTGAAGCTCGGTCAATGGTTTAAGAATGTAGTGGAATGATTACATGTTTATCATGTGTAATATTGTATAAGTAATCTCATGGTACAATGGAATAAAGAGACATCTAAGGATTGTTACACTGTTGTATTTCCTTTTTGTTTTGAAAGTGTATGATTAATGGTACCAGTATCCATTAAAGGTTATTCAGATATTTATGGAATATAGATGATATGCGCATAATGAAGGGATAAAGAGAAAATTAAATGTTTGATAGTATTAATGAGCTCATGACTGATATAAGGAGAAGGTTATATCATGGTTTGAGTATATAGAATTTTTGGATTTTGGTATGTGGAAAGAGTTAACTTTTGACAGCATTCATGTTTTCACTAAGGTTTAATGGGTATTCATTTTTCAAGAGAATACATGATTAAGGTATTCAAATGATTGTAATGTGACCAACACGATATATGGGGGATAAATGATGGTATTCACATGCTTGGTTGATGACATTTCAAGTAATCGTTTTCTTTATACTATGAGCTTGGACCGAAGTATTTTAGATAAGCGTAAAGATTGGAATGGATTATGTCAACCATAAGTTAGTATTGTTTAAGGATAGAACTTTTTTTGATATTATTTATGTAATGTAGTTTTAGAAAAACGACAACCTACAGGACGGGCGACTTCCCATCGCGTCGGACAAGGCTGTGGGAATCGAACCCACAACCGAAGTGCGACTGGCCTTTATCGCCTACCACTGGTCAATAGGAAGTCCATGTTTAGTAGAAACAAGTTTTATTATATTAAGAAGTATGATATATGAAGTATAAGTCCATTTTAGGAACCACATATGATTAATCTCACTATAGATCGACTTATGTATATTTAATAAATTTCTCTAACCTTTTGTTTGAGACAGATGGAATGACCTGTCATTCTATCACATGATCTGCTAACACTTCACGAATAAAAAATTCAACTTCATTTCATTAAGAGATGAAGTGGAAATTGTTCAAGGCACGAACAACAGTGAGATTGGACCAAAATAAAGTAAGTATTTTTTCTAATTCAAATTATTCAACTTTAGGGAAATGATCTTGAAAACCAAAAATGTTGTTCTAGTGCTCTTATATCTGATGAATCAGATGGTACCTTAGATCGTCACAAATTTATGGCTTTGTGATTGCTGGATTTTCCATATCCATGTTCTCTACCACCCTCTATCAGAACATGATGGTTAGATTTCTCTTCCATATCCATATTTTCACCTATGTGGAAACCCAGTGATTAGTTTATTTGGGTAACCGTTATGTTTCATACTTTTGTTTTTAAATATTGGTTTTGGTATTCCTTTTTACAATATGGGTTTCTATTAAAGAAACTTTCAAGTAGTAAACCATTTATAACCCCGGCGAATTTTGAGGGTGAAATTCATTTTAAGGGGGGTAGAATGTTACACCCCGAGATTTTATGAAAAATATTCTTTTTAACTTCATTAATGTGTTGTGTTTTACACTACACCAAAAGGATATTTCACAACACGCATCCTTGACTTGCCTTGCATTACACACAATCACGACCTTCCTCGATAGTGTGTGTAGTATGCAATACGGAGTTTCACTTAACAACGATATGCTATTAAAATATTATTAAAACTAGCCGTTATGAATAGTAATTACCACTTTTTGAAATTTTTTAAATTTTATTTTTCAAAATGGGCTTCATTTTTGGATTCGGAATATCGAAATTAGCTTAGGGTGAAATTTTGGTACTTTTCGGATAACTTTTATTTTCTGATGAATAGTGAAAATTACTAAATTTTAATTAAAAACAACCTTTTTAATAGAAATAATTAATATTGATAAATTAGTAATTTGAGTGGTTTTAAAGTATATTTAGAATATATTTTTACAATTTAATACAATGTTGGTCATTGGATGTAATTTCACATTTAAACCAGACATAAACAAGTGTCAATCTTTTGATAGTTATTGTCTCTTAAGAACACGCTATTTGTTTTGACGACGGGAATTAATTTTTAAATTAATTAATGCAACTAATATGTTTTGAATTTGGTAAAATAGACATCAATTTTCAGTTCATAATATCAAATATATCTTAGGCATAATTTTGGGTATTTTTCTGGAAACTTTCATTTTTTGATGAATAGTGAAACCACTAAGTGGTAGTTAAAAAAGGAATTTTTCATAAAATATAATTTTACCGCTTCTCTGATTGGAATTTCAAAAATCCGAGAGACACAGTTGATGTCAGTAAGTAAAATGTGGCTCAATGAGATGAAAATAATTATTGGTGAATAGTAACTTTTTACTTTTTTTCCCACGGTTAAAAGTAAATAGGGTAATTAAGGGTAAAATGATATTATTATTACCCTAACACATGTCCTAATTCTATTGGATAAGTTTAATTAGACCAAAAACAACCTTAGGAATAGAATATGACCATTTAGGCCCACATGGATTAGATTAGGACATTTATTATTAATTTATTTAAAGAAGGGTTAAAATAGTTAAAATCCATGTTTAATACGTATATCATTTTTAATATAGGGTTATACATAAGATAAATTTGACTATAAATATTCATTAGAAATATAAAATTATTTCCTATATAATGGTATTTTATTTGTAATTTTTAGACATTATATAATTTAATTTATTTATGACACAAAGATGATGCAGTAATTATCTTATTAGTGAAATATTGACATAATTGATGTTATAAATACCCAAATTAATGTAATTTGAGACTTTTTATGAATTAAAAATTTTTTATAGGTTAATATAATATGTTTATATTTATTTAATTAACTTTTTTCTAAATAATCATTCTGTTATGATTTTCACAAAAATCAATTACAAAATAGTGTCAAAATTGACATAAAATAGTTTTTAAAACAAATATTATATTATTAATTGTTATTTTATTCATAAAAATCTAAGGTTCGGCCAAATCAATTAGATATGGTCATATATATTAATAATAAGCAACTTGGGGTTCGTTTGGCTTGTTATAGTAAGTTTATTAACCTTATAGTGTAAGAACACAAAAAGACACGGTAAAAGTAAAATTATCTAACTTAAAGTTAAAAATAAATGATAAGGTTAAAATAATAAACTAAACCTGTCAAAATTCTATTCGATGAAAGTATTGCGACCCATCCCCACCTTAGCTACGAAATAACTCAATTTGGAGCTATTTAAAACTGAATTTGGCTTTATAAGAAAATAATATTTTTCGTTTTTCCAAAGGTGCCCCTCTCATCCCTTATAAAAGGGCACCTCCTCCGTCTCTTACTCACACCACTTTGAGCCCTCATGCTCGGACAAACCTTGCCAAATTCTCTTCTCCACTTCCATAGAAACATCATAGATGTTCTTTTCTTCTTCAATGACCAATTTTAGTGCCCTAAAAAGTGATTTCAAAGAGGCGCTTCAAAGAAGAGGTAATGTCCGTTACCGATTCTTTCAACTTTATTTCTTCTTCCACTTCTTCTTATTAGGTTGTTTCAATATAAAGTAATAACATAAGTATCAATCATATACTGATATGTTATTATATGTATGAAACAACCCTATTTCATCATCTATCCAACCTACAGAAAATGAAATCACCGCGCGTGCGTACGTACGGAATACCGTCTCTATGCCGTGGTGTAATTTATTTTCCACCACCAACTTACTTGGATGGGTATAATGGTGTAAATAATTACTATATATGATTATTGTAAAGTTATGTTGATTCTGAAATAGTATACATACACTCCAATACAATTCCACGATCATGAGAATGATATCATCGCTCGTGCGTACGTACGGACTACCGTCTCCACGACGCGATGAGATTCATTCTCCACGTTAACCATTCATGAATGATTATAAAGTATATATAATAAGTAATCATGAAATATATGACATAATAATGATACTAGATTTATGTGTATATATATTTATGTCATCTACTTAATTCCATTCAACTCAATAAGGAAACGAAAACATCGTTCATGCGTACGTACAGCCTACCGTCTCCATGAACAGTGTATTTCTTTCCATTTACTGATCTATTATATATATGTATATTCTGAATATATATTATATATAAATCATGTTTTATATTCTGGAATTAAGTTATCATTATCTAAGTAATCATATGAATAATTACAAGTCAAAACACGGACGACAAATGAAACGATTTTTCCCAAAACGCATTTTAACATGGAATTTACAAAAGAACGGGTAAAATAAAGTCATAAGTGAACCATATATGATATAATAACAATGAGTATGATTCTGTACTAAGTCAATGAAATTATTTAAATAATTATATAGGAGGTTCGGACACTTACGAAGCAAATCAGACCTAAGGTAAGGGATAATTTTGAAAATCTCATTTTTATCCGAGATTGCTTATTCGTAAGTAATTACTGGGGTTATTTCTATCATCCATGTCCATGTTTTATTAAAGTGTTTTCATGTATGTTAAAAGTCATTTTTACCCATTTTTGACTTTTACTACAAGGTATGTAAGGAATCTTTCATTTGTTTACGTTATGAGGTACTTTTCATTGACTTTTCCGGAAAAAGTACCAGAAGAATGTTTTTTAAACATATACGGCACGAACGGATTTTTACGGTTTTATAAATCATTATTTTAATGAAGCTTCCTCCAAAATATTTCATGAATATTTTCAAAAAAAATCTCATTCTTTTGAAATTGCATGAAGTTTTGTGAAATGAAATTGATTTTGAAGAATAAAGGATATTGTCCTCAAGAATTCATTTCAAGTGTTTTATCGAAACCATTTTTCCATCTAAGAGGACATTATTTTATATGTTTATGTTTCCAGTATAATGTACCTATGATTTACACGGTTTCACTTTTCTTATGTTGATATATCCATTTGTTTTATATTGATTATGTGATGATGGGATGATGTTTATGAAGCCCATTTTATTCTTTGGGTTATGATGAATGTTTCAAGTTTATTTTATGGCACAAGTAAGAATGATTTCATTATGAGATGGGTGGGACCTATATCTCCCTCCAATTCATTGGGTAAATATTTATATCTCATGAGATAGACATGGCTGGCATGGCAATTTAAACCGGTTTAGTAATACAGGACTGGAACGAGGAGTGAACTCGATTCAGAAGGGGACTTTGTCCACTAAGATGGTCTTGGCAGCAATGCCTTGGCTAATATGGAAATAATATCATGTGCTTAATGGTTTCCATAATTACATGTTTTATTCCCATGATATTTTATCATTCTTAATGTTTCTTTATGATCTATGCCGTACATACTTCCTTGTTTTGTGTCATTTCTCAAGCTTTTTATGTTTAAACATTATGTTCATGTTTTTAAGTTTAAATGTATATGGTATGTTTCATTTTATCCATACTTACCATTACTGAGCATTTGAGCTCACCATTTTTATTTTTTCTTTTCCCCAGGATATAAAGAATGGTTTTAGCTAAAAAAGGAAGATCTTTATGGGAGATGTTGAAGATCTTTCACCATGATTAGAAGATTATATTCCAAGTTTCTAAAGACACTAAACTATTACGGTCCTGTGTGTGTGTTTTTGTTAATTACTATGTATTATGAAAAAGTAATGTAATGTCCATGTACATCAAGCTTAGGGTCCTTACAAAGACCCATGGGAAGGTTTGTGGATTTTATTAGTTTAATGTGTAGTGTCCAAAACCTAAATAATAATGATTTCCCAGTCATTTCCTATACAAACCCACCCAACCTCTCATTCCTCTTCACTCAAACCATTTTTATCTCGCGAAAACACTACCCCATACTCCTTAGAGTCCAAAAAGGTACCCCCAAGATCCCAAGAATCATATCCTGATACTTTGGAATCACACATCCAAATAAGGGATCCTCACTTTCTTCTCCTCCTTTCAAATTCAAGCATCTTATTTGAAAGTAGTTCTCATAATGTTTCATGGGTATAATGTGATTCTTCAATAATAATTCCATTAATGTACATTTAATGTTATTTTAATGAGTTATTATTTATCCTCCCTCATTTTTACCCCCACTTAAGCCGTTACTATGCAAAACTTTCTTAAGGGATTTCATTCTTTTCATTTCCAGTCAAGATACTCTTTTATGTTATAATTATTATGTTCCAAATTCATATGTTGTATTATGATATTACAATACCCCTATATTGTCCATTTTATGTATATATGATTATATATTTCTTTAACTCTCATCAATCACCCCATGATCTGTTAAGAACACCTGTTACCATGCCAAAATTCCATAACGGATATTTCACCCTCCTAATTTATCATGCATTCTATTCATGTTATGTTTTTTAATATATTTTATTCCTATGTTGGGATATTTTATTAAATATAATAAATACTCCCCATTTTATTTATAAATTATGATATCCCCTTTCACTCTCATTAATTGCTCTTATAAACCATTTTCTGCACCTGTTACCTTGACGAATTTTCATAAGGGATTCCTTCCTTTCTCATTTTTCTCCAAGTTTCTTTATGTTCTAATACCCTTTTATGATCGATTAAAAATTTTGGGGTTTGATTTATCACCACTAACATAATTATCTCCCAATGTTTTAAGGAATTTATGCCTCTTTCTCTCTCATTAATCCCTTCCATTTTACTCCAGTTACCATGCCAAAATTTTGTAAGAGTTATACCATTTCTCCTCTTTCTTCAAGTATCTTTATTATGTTATTCCTTTTATTTTCTAATTATATGTTTTGGTTAATGTATATATATTACCCCCTTATATTTCACTTCATGTACATATGATGAGAGACCCATTTCTCTCTCCTCACCCATTATTATAAATTTTTATGTCACATCGTTAGGTTACAAAAATTGAACAGCAATTTTCAATGCCAAAAGCATCATGTAGTGAATACCTTTCCCATTTCTCTATCATGGGTATTAAAATTAATCCACATGTACATATTGATTATATAATTTCATTTATGTATTCAACATTCCTTTATTGTAGAATAAACGATTATGTAGAATGATTCCATGTAATATGACCCACATGGAACACATATGAATGAAATGAAATGTTTATCAAAGGTGCACCATGATAGCACTCCAATGCATTGGGTAAAGTTTAGTATCATGATACTCCATGGGAAATAATGGTTTAATAATTCTAATAAATTTTAAATAATGGTTTAATCATGTTAATTCTTGTGGAATGAGGGTTTACTTATGCTGATTCTGGTGCAATGTGCCTTGGTTCATCATAATATCATGTTGTATGTCATTAACACATTTCAATGTTATGATAATCATGCTATATCATTCCATTATGTTAATGTTTCTCTTTTGATCTATTGATATGCCTATTGCCTAACATGTACTATGTTATTCATTTTATTCCTTGTTTACTCTCTTACTTGGATTTATCTCACACCCTTTGCTTATGTAAGTCCTCAGGTTATCCCATTCAATGTTTAGTATGAAAGAATGTTGTGGTCAAGTAAAAGTGTTTTTCAATAACTATGTCATATTTTAGGTCTTAATTTGTCATGCAATGATCCTAATTTCCCAATCCACTAGACCTATCAGTCCTCATAGTTCACTTAAGTAAATGTTTATGTAATAAATCAGGTTTAAATAAGTTTTAAAGAGGAGGTTTGTTATACATTGTATTTTAAATCAATGAAAATATGAACCAAATATTCCAATAAAAATAGTTTTGAATAAGATAAGAGATTATTTAAGGATCAAAGGTATGAATTATTTATGTATTTTAATTCAATAATTATGTTTTATATTTATTTGACCAATGGTATTTTGATTGTAATAATCGTTAGATATCAATTCATTATGTTAATATTGGAATTACATGTGTCTCCATGTATTATTGTCTTAAGAGTTATGGATACCATCAGGGGCTTAATAGTTTAAGGTTTTCATATGTTCAATGTATTAGAAACCTCATTTGGGGTTTTATATGATGAGTATTTATCAATATTAAGAATATTTTGGGAGATATTTTTTCTATTAAAACCCTTTGGTTTTATATGTGCTTTAGTGAAAAGTTATTTGAAAAGGAATAAATTATATTTTTAAGAATAATTAAATGTATTATAAACTTTTAAAGTTTATATTATATTTTTTTTTTGAGGAAAATATGGATTATTAAAACATAGAAATTATAAAAATATAGTTTTATATAAAGGATACCCCATATAAAGGCTGAAAACCTATCACATCTGGTAAGGCCACGAGGTTTGGACCACAATCGAAGGATGAAAAGGGTGCAAAACCTACAGGATGACTCTATGATAAATTACTTTTTATGGGACAACATAAAGGGATATAATTAATAGTATGTATCTCAGTGTTTGGTATGTCCAAAATTTAAGGCTATGAGAAAAATGTTTAAGGGTATTCTCCAATCATTATCCATAATTGAATGGAAATGCAAAAACATCACCACGGGTTTTTCCTTCAGACTCCCAAAATCTCTAAATGGAACAATGTTATATGGTTTGTACTTTATAAAATTAAAAATTAAAAATTTAATCACTATCATATAATATTTACCTCAATGTTAGATTTCCATGATATATATTAAATAAGTTGTATGGTTTTAGGGAGAACCACATTCCATTGTGTCTAATTGGGATCGGTGGTTTACCATGATGTTCTGGTGAAGCATTTAGTAAAATAATGAAACACAGTGGACACTCAAAACTTTTCAAAATCCTAATATTTATGGTTATCATGAGTGAAAAGTTATAACCATAGAGGATATTCTAACATCTTGTTCACTGTATTCCGTAGGTATTTGGGATAAAAACCTTCCTCTAGTTCAGTTTTATTACAAAAATATATTTCAATCAAAGAAATAAAATGGATAATTATGAGGGACATTATGTAAATAAGATTAGGGATCCAAAATGGTGTAATAAAGTTTTAAAATGAATGATTTTGAGACTTAATATAGCTGAAGAAATGATAGATATGGTCATATCCAATCCACAATACATACGGGTGGAACATAGTCTACCAAAAAAGCTATGATACTAATAGTCAACATTATATCAAGTTTGAAGTAGAATAAAAGGTGTTTATATGAGTTTATATATAGATGAAATAAAGGAACACTAATCCCTAGGTATATCAGTCCCTTTGGAAACTCTTTATCATATCAGGTCAGTAGCTTGTTGTTTGGCACTTCCACCAAACCTCTCTTAGGATCTTGATTTGTTATATGTATCTATCCTGAGAAAGTACACACCTGATCCACCACATGTACTGAACACATTGTTCATAAAATTGTAGAAATATCTTTTTTACGAGGAACAATTGATGGAGATTCTATATATTAGAGAGAAAGTTCTATGAAAAAATACCACTCACCTGTTCAATGTTTTCTGGCGAAACCACAAGCTTGAGGAAGCAACATGGGAACCCAGGGATGTAATAAGAAATAAATAACCTCATTTAATTCATTAATGCGATGTAATTTTGAGGGTGAAATTCATTTTAAGGGATTTGGAATGTAACATTTTAAGAATTTAAGAATTTATTGATTTAATTTAATTTATTAAATATCTTGTTCTTCATGCAACATCTAGTTTTAACGAAACACAACATACTATTTAAATGTTATTATTTTTTATTATTTTTATCTTCTATACATTATAAATGAATATTTGAATAATATTAAGAAAATTTTGAATATATATGGTTTAAAATTTTATATAATATTAATTATTTGTTCACTAATTTATTAGAAATGAAAATAAGAACTGTTTGAAAATAATGGAAATCTTTTTCTGAAAAACAATTTTTCTACACACAAAATCCTATTACCTTAATAAATAAAAAAAATAAATTTTAGAGATTGACTTTAATAAAATTTTAATATTATATATCCAAAAAAATATTTAACATTAATCATATTTTTTTCTATACATGATATAAGAATAAATCCAAGTTTACGCTTAATAATAGTATTTCTCTAAAAAAATTATTGTAACATTATTCAAAATTATTTTAAATTCATTTTTGAAATTTTTTCAAAATATATTAGAAAAATAAATTTCAATTTCTAAATAATAATTTGAAAATTATATTTGACTGAATAATTAATACTTTTATATAAGACTTTCTTTTTTAGTAAATAGTTAAAAATACTGTTTTTTTAAAAGCTGCTTTTTCATTAAATGCATTTTCAAGATAAATTTTTATAGATATAGTTTTAAAATAATTTTTTTAATTTATAAATCTTTAAATCCAATTTAGTTAATTAGAATGAATATCATAGAAAATTATTATATTTTTTTTATCTTCTATAAATTTTCTCTTTGGATAACAACTTTTTCCTCATTTTGCATGTTTTATTTTAAATTAAATTACATGAATTGAATTTGAAAACATTTATTCCATATTTTTACTAAAAATAATTTATATTATAAAATAATTTCAACTTATTTTTCAGTCATAATGAATAGAGAAAATAGAAAACTAATTACCACATTTAATGTTAAAATGGGTATACTAGGTGGTTAAAATAAAATAATAAAAAAGTAAAATAACAAATATTATTATACAAAAACAATTTTAATGAAATATTAAGACTTCATATCATATAAGGTTTGATAATGACTTATTTTGGAGTCATGTGGCATGTTGAAAATGTTGGTACACTTTATTCATTTATAATATTCTATATGTGTCCTCTCACCCACTTATAAAAGGACACTGCTCTCATGTCCTCATCACACTTAAAAAACCATCAGTTTTTATAAAACCTACCCAAATATATTATTAACATCCCTAACCACATCCAATAGGCCTTAGTTTTATTATGAATCTTTCCTAATAATTCTATAGGTGTAAACCTAATAAGGTTCTTCGAAGAAGACGTAGAGTTCCTAAACATGCATTTTCATTTTATTCATTCCTATAAATCCTTAAATTATAATTAAATTATAGTACTATAATAAAAAAAAATATCATATACTAATATATTATTATTTTATTTTCATAACCAATATCAATCTCCTCTTCCATCAAATTGTAAATGAAACCATCGATTGTTTGAACAAAGGACAACCACCACGTGAAATGGTGTTATTCATTTTCCATAACCGCCTATCATAACTAGATACAATAATAGATTAAATTTTTATATTATATATTAGTGATATTATTATACTTATTGAATATTAATATCACACCCACTTTCTTAACTTCCAACCCATTGGAAAACAATTACTTCTCTTCTTTTTTACTAAAGGATGCCACATCACGAACTGATGCATTGTGTTTTCCATTTCTACATTAAGTAGAAGTTAATATGGATATATTATATGAATATATATTATATTTTTAAAATAATTATAATTCAAGAATAATCATATCACATATTCCTTTTATATTCCATTCCATGAGGGATATGATAATGTTGCTTCTGTGTAAAACAGACCACCACTTCACGAAGAGATGTTATTTATTTTTCACTAACTCTTTGAATGGAATGTAATTATAATAATATGAATAATTATATTTACTATATATGGAATCAGAATTATTTTTTAAGGTGATTTATTATTTACCTTTTTTTATTCCATTTGTTAAACATGGAAACAACATTCATTCATACCTCTTATCTATAATCTCCATGAATCATGTATTTTAGTTCATATCATTAACATTTATGGATTAATATATATAAATAAACTATGAATATTTATAATTTATATATATTTGTTAAAATTATTTATATTATGGAACCATGATTAATGTAAAAGGTTAGAAAATACCAAATCAAAACACACATGAAAAAAAAAGAAGTTATTACCCAAAACGTGATTTTAACAAAGAATTTTTAATAAAAGGGTAATAAAAGATCATAATATAATCATATATTGTATGATATATATAATTATGGTTCTCTAATAGATGAATAATAATCTTTTATTTGTTATATAAGATGTTTTAATGTGTATAAATGAAATTGAGGCCTAATATAAGAGATTATTGCATTAATTTTCCATATTTGGTACATACATTATGTTATGAACAAGTCTTATTTTATGAGTTTTATATAAATCCCTATTACATTTTAATATCATGAATTTATTTATTCACATGATTATATATGTTTCATTTAATTTTATTATTTCAGGGACCTTATTATTCAATGTTACAAAAGTTGTAATAGTTTTAATGTCACAATCTCATCATTTATCGATATTGTTTTTGAATATGATCTTAATAATAAGATATTATGATCTATATATCAATAAACTAATACAATTTCTTATACACTAGTTATTTCTATAGAATACATGTTTTCCATTAATTTTTCCCTTTTAATGTATTTAAGAGACCAAATGATTTTTAATGAAAAGTCATCTTTATTTCTCTCTTCGATCGAAAACACTATTTATTCCAAATTCCAAATTTATATTTTTGTTTAAAAAATGTTTTAAAAATCTCAAAATGATTTATTTAATTCATTTTTACCCATTTTTGTATTTTTAAATAACATTTTAAAATTAATCTTCATGTTGTTTTCTAAAGATGTCCCAGTTGGATTTTACCCAAAATGGGAGAGGAAAAATTGTTTTAACGTTTATGGAATGAATGAAATTACCCTCCTTAATAACCAATCAATGTTTTAAATATAACTTTATTATATTCAAAGGATATTTTCAAATAAATGTATTTCTAAATTTTTTTATGTTTTAAAAAAATTCAACGGGGAAAGCATATTTTCCTCATGTAATGTTTTAAATGATATTTAAATCATTAATTATATGTTTCCAAGGTTATTTTTAAGGAAAATTATTTACATAATGTTTTATGTTTTAGAAAAAAATTTAAGATGAAATTGTATTTCCTAATGAAATATTCCAAGTGATCTCTAAAAATCATTTTCTATCTATGATGTCATCCTTTGATGAAAAATATTATTTACTGGGGATATGATCCAATGATACCATCATTATTATTTTTATAGAAGGTTTATATTTGTAATGAAAATTTGTTTATTAAACCCTATTTATTTATAGAGCTTATTCTATGATGAAATGTTTCATGAAAACCATTTCTTTTCATGGGTTCTTATATGATGAATGTTTTTGAAATATCATTTCTTTTCATTAGTACTGAGATGATGAATATTTTTTGATAATGTGGAACACATATATATAATTTCAAATATCTAATGAGAGGGACGTATATCTCCATCAAATATATTAGATAATGGTCTTTAACTATTGACATTAATAAGAATGGAATGGGAAATGAACCCAATTTAGTAAGGGAATTTTTGAAATATTATAGTCTTGATAGTGAACCTTAAATACAATGATGGTTTTAGGAGTGAACACATTTCACTATATTGTATTAAAAATAATCCATGAATACTAAGGAAATGTTTTTTATATATTTATGTGTATTCTATGAATATATTTCCTATGAAAATATTATGATCACATGGATTATGAACTTGTATTCCATTATGACTAACGTCTTATGAACTTCCAAGATTTAGTTTATAACGCATGTTTATGATCTATTATATGTAGGGTATGATTTTTCTAACAAGTTATTATAATGTTATAAAACCATTATACTCATGATATGTTGATTTCTCCCATGATTACCCTTACTTAGTATCCACATTGACCCTTTATTATGTTTGTTTTCTCATGGTTATGATGATAATTAATATGTGTGATATGTCTAAAAAAGGAGTTAGTTATCTGAAAATAGTTGGGAGATGATATAGACCTCTTAAGAACCTGTTTTATATGTTTCTATGTTTCCAAATGCACAATACATATTTAATACACAGGTGTATTTTTATGTAATGTAATGAATATTCATATAAAAAATTTAATATTTATGTATTAAAAGTTTGGGTATATATATAAAATATTATTAATATATTTAATTTAGTAAATTATATTCAACTGATATCTATAATGAATAAAATTGATCATATTTAAATATAACAAAAGAAAAAACAAAATAATATATCACAACAAGAAAAATTACCAATTTCTACTATTCAAAATTGTGGCAATAGGCCCTAAAACTATAGTCGTAGGATATATCTAAAGTTTTGTCCAGATGTGGCTGCTATCGTCATGGCATTAGGTCTCGAACTATTTCCATAGTTTTGTAATCCATGGTAGTGGGACTCAAAATTAACCATTGTGGAGGTTGACATATAGACACAGTTTAAACCGTGGATATAGGAAGCTATTTACATGGTTTTAACTGTGGCTATAACCATTGAAAATTGTGGCAATAGACTAAATAAAAAATCTACCCACCACGTTTGGATCCCTGGTCCTCCCGTTTTCCAACCTGTGATGCTTACCACTACACTGTTGAATGCTTCTCGTATATATTCTTATATTATCATATATATATATATATATATATATATATATATATATATTAATAAAAACTGTGTCAATATCCACAAAACAGTGGAAGTGGTCCTTCTAACTAAATATTTGGTGGGAAATTTCAATCCCGCAGAAGTAGGGGAACTCTATTGCAAAGGTTTTGGAAAACCGTGGATACAGGTCTTTGAAAGAAATGGCCTGTAAGAACACAAGCCTTCTTTTCAGGTATGATTTCCCTTTTCTGGACTTTTTGAGAAAAGAGGAGTTTCTGGATATTTTTGATGTACATGCCATGTACTTTATGAGTACACGTCATGTACTTCATTGCCATGTGAGGCTGTGTGCTGGACGTGTAAGGGACTCACACACGGTTGTGTGGGGTGACTTGGGAGCCGCATAAAGTGGATTACAGAAACAGTAATTACACGTCATGTACTACAAAAGTACATGCCTTGTATTTCGTTTTTTTTCATTAAATGCACCGGGGTTGCATCTGACAGAAAAAACAACCTCCATTTAGTTTTCGGTCATCCGAGGGCGAGGGTAAGGCCGCAGATCTTCGAGCAGCCACTGATCCTCCGTTTATCCTCCGATTCTAACATCGTCGGGTGCGTTGGAAATGAATCAGTGAGTTCTTCCTTCTCCTAGATCTTCGTTTTTCAAATCCTTATCATTTCCATGTTAACGTTGGTTTAACATTTTGTATGTTTTTGAAAATCTATGACGTTCTACGAATATTCAAGACTCGTGGTTCAATTATATCGATCACTTAAAATCAAGGTAGGTGGTCTATGCCTTTCTGTAGAATGTCATTGAATATTTTGTGTAAATTCCACCAATACTCTTGAAATGGAAATTGCGTGTTTCATGTTTTTTCCTTTTTGTTTTCCTTCATTGTTTATATGCCTAAGTAGATGTTATTGTTTTTGAATTGGGTAATTTTACTATTCTTTGGATGTTTTTCCATGCATGTTTTCAGGTTTATGACCGTTTGGTCTAGTTTTTCTTATTAGGATATTTCCAGTTCCATTCCTAGTTGGTTGGATGGTGTTAATATTCTTCCATATGCTATTATGCTGTAGACTACTAGCCAAGTAGTTCTTCAGGTTCACTTTGGCCGTTACGCGATGCGATACCTGCATACTTTACACAGGGGTGTGGGAACCTTGTGTTGTAGACCATAGGGAGAATGGACATGAGGGATTCTCCAGAGTGTCATTATAATACTATGCGAGACCAGTTGGGGAATTTGGGTTGAGTGCTTCCTCAGAGTGTCTATAGTTCCTCCATGCAAGCCACAAGGGGAATGAGATGTTGAGTGCTTCTCTAGAGCTCCTTTAGTATGAAATGAGTCTATAGGGGGAATTGACGGTGAGTACTTCCCTAGAGATTCTATTCTTTATCTAAACCAGAGGGGTGAGATGTTGAGTTCCTTCCAGAGGGTTGTTAGTACTTTTAAGTTAAATCATAGGGGTTGGGTTATTAGAACTACCCACAGGGTTACTGATTTTTTCTACTTGCTTGAGTGGATGCCTACTTATTTGTAAATTATATGCTAGAAACTGTGTATTTGTTTGCTACTGAGTACTTTCTTGTCTACTCCTTTCTATACTTTTACCTTCTGTATATTCAATGACTATTAGGCACGGATCTTTGGGTGGTTTCCTACTAGGATTTTGTCTCACTCCATGTTTGTGTCATTCTTTTGGGCCCAAATTTAATATATTGTTGCAGGTATAGATAAGGGTAAGCACCCTTCTACTTCACGTTCATGATTGCATTGGAGCTGGAGAGCATGTGACCAAGCTGATGCTTGCGATGCTGAGGATTTGTTTATATTTTTTACTTTTGTACTTGGTTTCAGTACTATATTCAGAATTGTGACTTGTTTGGATCCTTTCCTAGAAAAAATTGCATCATACATCATTTATATATTTTTCCCAGTTGTTTATTTATTTTTCTTCTGTTATTTACTGTTATAGGATATTTACTGCTTCCGCTATTGTATGATTATTAATCTTCTATTGTGTTACTCTATCTTTTCATTAGCTTATCCATAAGGGTGAGACTATGTGTTCCTCCCAAAGGGTTGCTAGTACTTGTAGGTTAAACCATATGAGTTAGGTTGTGATAACTACCCAGAGGGTTACCTGTTTTTTCTACTCTCTTGAGTGGATGCTTACATGTTTTTAAATTATTTTCTAGAAACTGTGGATTTGTTTGCTCCTGCGTACTATCATTTCTATTGCTTTCTTTACATTTACCTGCAATATATATTCACTGACTATTAGGCACGGATCTTCAATTGGTTGCCTACTGGGATTTTCTCTCACACCTTGTTTGGGTCATGCTTTTGGGAACAAACAAATTATATTGTTGTAGGTATAGATAAGGGCAAGCACAATTCTTCTTCAGGTTCTTTATTGCATTGGATCTACAGAGCATGAGACCAAGATGAGGCTTGTGATACTGAGGAGTTGTTTATCTTCTTCATTTTGTAATTGGGTTTAGTATTGTATTCAACATTGTGACTTGTTTGTCTGCTTTCCTAGACAAATATGCATCATGCATCATTAATATGTTTTGCCCAGTTGTTTATTTATTAGTCTTCTATTGTTTACTATAATTGGATATTTACTGCTTCCGTTATTGTATGATTGTTTATCTTCCATTGTGTTACTCTTACAATGAGTGAATAGTTTCCCCATTATAACACCCAAGGACCTCACTGATAGTCGGCAGCCTCTGACATTTGGTGAAATGTGCTTGAGGCCATGTGACCAACCGGGTACGGTGCACCTCTGGGTGGCATCCGAAACTGGGGCATTTACAATGTGGTATCATAGGGGTTCCTTTATTTCTATGGACATAATTTTTGGAGCCTATAGAAAGGGATATGATGGAATAGGTACTTGGTAATAAGATGTTCCCAGTAGTAGTTAACTCGTGTACAAGGAAAATCCATTCTACCCCATTTATTGCAATTTTATTGGTTGGAAAATATTACAGTTTATCTGATTTCCCCATTGGGTGATTCAAATGCTTTGTGTTGTTACTGTTGTTGTTATTATGATTCAACTTATATTGCAACCTGATGAGATGAGGGTATTCCATCTCATGCATCATATAGAAACATGTTAAAAATCAAATTCCATGCAATTTTCCATTCCATCTAGGATGAATTAGTGATTTCATGTTGTTGTGATATACATTGTGTAGATTATGCTTGCTATTGTGATATATTATTTGATACAATCCCTACTATTTGATCGGGAAATTTTTTGTATAGTTCTTTGCTTTGATGGATGCCAAACTTTTGTTCTTGGGGTGTTATGGGCCCTCATGGACCAGAATTTTATGGATCATTGCTTGGTTGGCTTGTTATAACATTTATAAGATTCCAAACATTGATTCTCGGGGAGTATTGGCCCTCACAGTTATGAATTTGGCACCTTAACACTGGTTTTCTATGTTTTCTGTGCTCCGGAGCAGTTTCTAAGGCTACTATTCGAAAAAACCCAGAATACAGGGCAAGTAATTTATGAATACACGCTGTGTAATCTATATCCATTTCACTAGCTGTGTGTGCAGGGACACAAGGTTGTGAAAAATCTTATAGGAACACGTCATGTACTAGTTTAGAAGGCCGTGTAGTATGAAATAGATATCCCAGCTGTGTCACGAACAACACGGGTCGTGTTATCTTTTCACATAAATGCAGTGTCTGAATTTTACACATTGTGTAGTCTGATCTAGGTACCCGGCCATCTCACGAACAACACAGGTCGGTGTTACCCTTTCAAATACACACCATGTCTATCTGGAACAAGTCGTGTAGTGTGAGCCGTGTGTCAGGCCGTGTCGCTAACATCACGGGACATGTAAGGAATGTCTAGTACACGTCGTGTCTACCTTGAACACGCCGTGTAGTATTTTATTAGAGCAGCTATGTGGCTTAACCATGTAGAAGGACTCTGGCAGAGAAGAGGATTGAAGTACACGTCGTGTGTTAAGACAACATGCCATGTATTTGGGGAGTTACACGACCAGTTTATGTAGAAGTATATGCCCATGTGAATGAGTTAAGCTAACATGTCGTGCAGAGAAAGAACCCATCGTGTAGTCATGTTTTTTATAACCTTAATACCTTCTTTTCCATGTTCATTCTTATGCCTTCAGTTTTTCAGTCCATGTTAATCCTGAATCTAAGGTTTGCATTTGAGTTTTTAGAGTCATTCCACCTAGACGTCATCTGATTGACCTCAAGTCACAGGGGAGTGATCAGACGTCCGATATGGCTGATCCGGAACATCCTGTACATCCTCCTATTGTTCCAGCCTTGGAACGAGCATTTATACCAGTTGTAGGTGCCGATGTGCAGTTTAGGGGAGGCCTTTGAGGATGATGCAGACCTTTCAGGGAGCTCTGCCTCCTGCCTCGACTATGGAAGACATGACGCGGGTTTTCCAACAGCAAAATCCTCCCACATTCATAGGGGAAGGAGGAACGCAGGTTGTAGAGTCATGTCTAGAAGCCAAGATGACGATCATCGAGCATCTAGTGAAACCTCTAGATAGTCAGGTCAAGATCGCTACCTACATGCTACGAGACTCCACCAAGAGGTGGTGGGACATGATCTCACATGCTGGACATCAGCAGCTTATGGCGTGGGAGGAGTTTCAATGCGTCTTTTATGACTACTTCTATCCAGAGACCCTGAGGGCTGACCGAGCCCAAGATTTCATGAGCCTATAGTTGGGTACTCTTTCTGCCATGGAGTACTCCTCTATTTTCACTGAGCTTCAGCGTTCCACACCCCTCCATGGAAGATATTTTTTTTCATGGAAAGGAAGTTTGAGGATGGTATTTGAAGGGAGATCATCTCATAGGTGAATATCTTCAGGCTTACTTCCATTGCTTCCATCATTTACCAGGCACTGATAGTGGAGTGCAATCTGAGATATTCTGGAGTTGAGATCTAGGGTGGTTCTGCTTCCAGAGTTAGTGCTTCACCAACTGATAGCATGAAGCGCCGTAGGGAGTCTACGCTCGGTGATCCAAGGTAGCGAGCCACATATTCAGGTAGCAAGGTTCTATGAAACCAATGTGGAAGAGTTGGTAATACGAGGCCGTAGTGCCAGAGAGACCCAGTGGAATGCCTATATTGCGACAAGATGGGTCACCGTCAGCCCTTCTGTCAGGTTTTCTACCCATAAGCTAGTGGAAGAGGTTCATCCGTGACTCCTCGTTCAGGAGCAGGGCCACCAGTTTCTCATCAGTATGGGAACTGGAGTTATCATGACCGTTTAGGCCGAGGTGGAGGTCGAGGCTGTGGTGGTCAGTCATAGTTATTTCAGCGATAACAGGGTGGATCAGCTTAGAGCGGTCAGGCAGGGTCATATGGTCGTGGTACAGGGAAGGCTTTGGTAGTGGAGTAGACCCAGTAGGATTAGTATCTTGGACCCTCTACTGTTCAAGGTACGATCATAGTAGCCTCAATTTTATCTTCTTATATTTTCCATATAGGGGCTTCCCATTGATTTATCTCTATTATTGTTGTGGAGATCCTTGTGCTCTATATCTTTTAATCTACCGATACTTTGATTCTAGACACACCATTAAGGACTATATTAGTAAGAGTACATCAGTGCAGAGAGTTCCCTCTTGAGGTTGTGGGGTGTCACTTCTTATAGGATCTCTATGTCCTAGAGAAGACCTGCTATGATGTCATTCTCGTAATGGACTAGCCAGTTCCCATATAGGCATTCGTCGACTGTTATAACTATAGGGTGTGTTTCATATCACCAGAGGGTGTATCTTTTCTTCATCGAGGAGAGTGGGATGTCTAGGTGAGTAGAACAGGACTCGAGCATCATGGGCTAGGTGGAGTTACAACTTATATTTCTAGTATTTATATGGATGATCAGGGGACATCATAGTTAGACTTTTATCTAGTTGTGGATCATTTCTGGGATGTCTTTCCATAGGACATTTCAGGTTTTCCTCCAGTGCAGGAGGTAGAATTTTCTATTGAACTCGTACCAAGAGTGGCACCGGTGTCCATTCCTCTTTATAATATGGCTACACCTGAGTTTCAAGAGCTCAAGAAGCAGTTGGAGGAGTTGCAAGAAATTGGTTTCATCTGACCTAGTACTTCTCCTTGGGGTTCACCAGTCCTGTTTGCGAATAAGGAAGACGACACCCATAGGCTTTGTGTGGTTTATTGGAGGCTAAACCAGTTGATGGTCAAGAACAGATATCCCATGCCTAGGATTGATGACCTATTTGATCAGCTTCGAGGATCTCAGGTGTTCTTGAAGAATGATTTGAGGTCTGGTTCTCATCAGTTGGACATTAGACCATCTGATATACCTCTTACATCTTTCTGGAGCAGGTTTGGACTATATGATTATATGGTTATGCCATTCGGCCTCTAGATGCGCCTACAGTTTTCATGGCACTGATGATTCGAGTGTTCCATCCATAGATGGATTATATTAGGATGGTTTTCATGTATGAAATCTTGGTGTACTCTCACACTCGACATGACCATGCTATACATCTCGAGATCATGTGGAGTACACTGCAGGAGCATCAGTTATATGCTAAACTCTTAAAGTGACACTTTTGGATGGATCAGATTCATTTCTTGGTCCACGTTATCCAAGATACAGGAGTATTAGTGGACCTAGAGAAAGTGAGAGTAGTAGTTTCATAGGAGCATCCAAAGAGCCTCTTTGAGGTGTGGAGTTTTCTAAGGCAGGATAGATACTACAAACTCTTCACACAGGACTTTTCACACATAGCAGCACCTCTGACGGTTCTGACCAAGAAGGGTGTGATGTTCTTATGGTCATATTTTAGTGAGTCATCCTTTCAGTAGATGAAAGAGAGAATGACTTCCGCATCAATACTAGTCTTTCCAGAGCCGGGAAAGAGCTACACTGTCTACTGTGATGCCTCAGGTATCAAGGTAGGAGCTGTGATTATGTAGGTAGATGGATTCATTGCATACGGGTCTCGGCTATTGAGGCCACATGAGAGGAACTACCTGACACACTATCTCCAGCTGGCGGCTGTTGTTCATGCCTTATGTTGTTGGAGACATTATCTTCTGGGAGAGAACTTTGTGGTTTTTTCTAACCACAAGAGTCTCAAGTACATCTTTACTCAGTACAATCTGAATTTGAGACAGTGTCGGTGGGTTGAGTACCTACAATCCTTTGACATTAAGCATGCCTATATGCCTGGAAAGGGAAACACAGCGGCTGATGCATTGAGCAGGAGGAATCAGATATAGGCAGTTCATGAGGCCAGTAGTGAGGAAAAACTTATGGCTCTATTCTCTAAGATTCATTTGGAGGTGCACGACAAATAGTTGAAGACTTTTCTATCTTCTGTTTATGTTACCTTTACTCTTCTAGATCGGTTACGGATGAGGAAACTATTAGATTCTGAAGGTCTATTCCCGAGGGAGAGTGTGTCATGAGAGGAACCTATCCATGGATGGACATTAGGCGAGGATATGATCTTACATTTATAGAGACACGTATTGGTGCCAGCAGACATACGTGAGGAGCTGATGCAGGATTTTCATTCCTCAGTTTGGGCAGTTCATCATGGTGTCACCAAGATATATCGTGATCTACACCATAAGTATTGGTGGCCATGTATGAAGAGAGATGTTGCTGTATTTTTCATGAGGTGTTCTACATGTCCGTAGGTGAAAGTGGAGCATCATCGACCGGCATGTATTAACAATAGTTACCCTTTTTGGAGTTGAAGTGGAACAATGTCATGATGGAATTCATGACTGGTTTTCTGAGATCACCTCGAGGGAATGATGTTGTCTGGGTTGTCATCAACAGGCTTACAAAGGTTTTTCACTTCTTTCTGATCAAGGAGACTTTCAATGTTGACGAGCTGGGATGTTTGTACATCCGTGAGATTGTACGTCTGTATGGAGTTCCACAGTCCATCATTTTCGATAGAGATGCACATTTTTCATCTCGGCTCTGGAAGGGGGTACAAAAATCTTTTAGTCCGTTGGTGCTTCTAAGTACAACCTACCATCCTCAGACAGATGTCCTATCTGAGCATAATATTCAGGTGCTTGAGTATATGCTCCGATCTTGCATTCTGGACTTTGAAGGTTCTTGGATGAAGCATATACCACATGTGGAGTTTTCCTTCAATAATATTTTTCAAGAAACTATTCAGATGTAACCTTATGAGGCTTTGTACGATAGGACATGCCAATATCCCCTATGTAGGATAAAGGTAGAAGAAGCAGATTTGATGGGGCCTCATCATGTTCCGGAGACAAAAAAGCAGATAGAGATGATTTAGAAGAGGATACCTACTACATGGTCTCGACAGAAGTCGTATGCTGATCAGCGGAGATGACCTCTAGAGTTCAAGGCCGGGGATCAGGTTTTCCTGCGTGTCACACCATGGTTGGGTCACAATAGGAGTACGATATAGGGTATTCTTTCACTGAGTTACGTTGGCCCATTTGAGGAGTTGGAGAGATTTGGACCAGTTTCCTATCAGTTGCAGTTACCCCATAGGTATCAGGATATGCATGACATATTCCACATTTCTCATCTCCGATGTTACTTTTCATACCTGTCTTAGGTCTTTCAACCTTAGAAGTTTGAGCTCGAGGTGGATGCATCGTTTGAGGAGAATCCTATCCAGATTATCGATCATAGTATGAAGGCTCTCTATGGCCGGTCTGTTCCTCTGGTACTGGTGCTTTGGCAGAACATGAGTGTATAAGATGAGACATGGGAGATGGAGGCTGATGTATGATCTTAGTGGCCGGAGATGATCAGGGTTTCTTCTTCTATGCCTCACAAGGGAAATTAGGGGATGACTTTCTTTAAGGAGGGATGTTTGTAAGAACTTGGACCGTCTTTCTAGCTATGTTTCCCCATTTATGGAGTATTTGAGAAAAGAGGGGTATCTAGAAATTTTTGAAGTACCCACCTTATAATTTATTAATACATGTCATATAGTTCATTGCCGCACGTGGCCGTGTGCTGGCCGTGTAAAGGCCACACAGACGGGCATGTGGGGTGACTTGGAGGCCTCAAAAAAGCGGAGTACAAGAATAGTAGGTACACGCCGTGTACTACAAAAGTTCATGCCGTGTATTTTGTTTTTTTCATTAAATGCACCATGGTCGCGTCTGACAGACAAAACACCTACTTTTAGTTTTGGTCTGTCTGAGAGCGAGGGTACGACCACAGATCTTCGACGAGCCACTGAGCCTCTATTCAGCCTCCATTTCTAACACCATCTGGGGTGTTGGAATCGCATTGTTGAGATCTTCCTTCTCCTAGAGCTTCGTTTTCCAATTCCATCTATTTTACATGTTATACTGTGTTGAAGTGTTTTTACATATTCGTAGATATACGATGTTATAAGGAGAATGATTCCTTGTTGTTCAAGTATATTGATCTTCTAACATCAAGGTAGGTGGTTTGTGCCTTTCTATAGAATGTCTTTGAGTATTTTATGAAAATTTCGCCAATACCCTTGAACGTGGTATTGTGTGTTTCATGTTTTTCCCTTATTTTTTTCCTGCTTTGCTTATATGCTTGAGTAGAGGATATTGTTTGTGAATAGGGTAATTTTAATGTGCTTTGGATGTTTTTCCCATGCTTGTTTTTCCTGTTTATGATCGCTTGGTCTAGTTTTTCCTGTTAGGATATTGACAGTTCTATGCCTAGTTGGTAGGATGGTGTGACTGTTCTTCCATGATGTTATTTTATAGACAGATAGACAAGTATTTCTTGAAGTTCACATTGGCTGTTACGCAATGTGATACTTGCTGACTTTACACAGGGCTGTGGGAACCTAGTGTATTCAAACATATGGAGAATGGACGTAAGGGCTTCTCCATAGTTTCTTTATAATATGATGCTAGACCATAAGGGTAATTGATGTTGAGTTCTTCCTCAGTGTGTCTGCAGTTCCTCAACGAGGGCCACAGGGGGAATTAGATGTCGAGTGCTTCCCAAGTGCACCTTTAGTAGGACATGAGACTATATGAGGAATTGACGGTGATTGATTCCCTAGAGAGTCTATTCTTTAGCTGAACAAGAGGGGTGAGACTATGTGTGCCTCCCAGAGGGTTTTTAGTACTTGTTGGTGGAACAATAAGGATTAGGCTGTGAGAACTACCCAGAGGGTTGCTTGTTTTTTGTACTTGCTTGAGTGGCTACTTACTTGTTTTTAAATTACATGTTAGAAACTGTGGATTTTTTTACTACTGAGTACTTTCTTGTCTACTACTTTCTGTACTTTTACCTACCATATATTCACTGACTGTTAGGCACAGATCTTTGGGTGGTTGCCTACTGGGATTTTGTATATCACCCTGATTGGGTCATGATTTTGGGCCGAAACAGATTATATTGTTGTATGTATAGATAAGGGTAAGCACCCTTCTACTTCAGATTCTTGATTGCATTGGATATGGAGATCCTAGGACCAAGATGAGGCTTGCGATGCTGAGGAGTTGTTTATCTTTTTCCTTTTGTACTTGGGTTCAGTAATTTATTCATCATTGTGACTTGTTTGGCTACTTCCCTAGACACATATGCATCATTCATCATTTATATATTTTTCCAAGTTTTTTATTTATCAGTCTTCCAATATTTACTATTGTTGGGTATTTACTGCTTCAGCTATTGTCAGATTGTTTATCTTCCATTGTGTTACTCTACCAATGAGGGCATAGTTTCCCCATTATCAAACCCAATTTCCTCATTACTAGTCCGTAGCCTCTGGTGTTCGGGGAATTGTGCTTGAGGCCATGTGACCAACAGGGTATGGGGCGCCTCAGGGTGGCTTCCGGAACCAGGGCGTTTCATGGATTATATTCATTGTTATGAAAACTGTGGCTATGGCTATAAGGTATAGCCACTGTTATGAAAATCATTACTATAAGACCCAAGAAAACAGACCTATACCACAATTTTAATACTCTGGGTATAGGCTATAAATCCATTGCTATAGGTCCGTGAATGTAGCTTCATTTTCTAGTTGTGTATCTTAAATAGGATTTTTTGGAACATTTTATTCTCCACCAATAATCACACTCGAAAAAAATACGATTAAAAAGTAACAAAAAAATCAATTGATATTTTTGAAACAAAAAATTTAACATTGAGATGAATTAAATTTAATGATGAATGAAACAAATATGTGGTATTTATAGGAAATATCAAAACAAATATAACCATTGGAATAATAACAAGACCATTAAAATAGATACCAAACCATTAGAATAATAACCTAACTATTAGATGAGTAAACAAATATTTTGGAATCTTATGAACTAAAAATACATAAAAATTATATCACAAGACAATTATTAATAATTTTATATTCGAAAAATGTATATTTACTCATAAAAACCATAAATATATTTTTAGAAAACATATATTTTTTATTTTTCTTAAAATAAATTTTTATAATAAATTATAACATTTTAATTAAAAATTTATTTATATAATCATTTTAAATAATAATATATAATTTATAGAGATAATAAAATATGTTTCCAAAATTGTTTATAAATTTTCAAATTGGTAGGTATTTTATTTTTTTATAAATATGATTTTTCAAAAATAAAAAATTTTATTTAAAAACTTAATATTTAATATGTATAAAATAATTTTGTAAATAATATTTTATTTTTTTAAATGAACATATTGAAAATTTTTAGGGTTGGTTTTTTGGTTTTTATCATAAAATAAAAATACAAGTATGCATAGAACAATACTATAAAAGTATCTTATTTTAAAATAATTTTTATCAATGAAAATACGAGGTTTCAAGAAGTTAAATTAACATTTTAATGTCCAATTTACAATTATATGGAATGAACCATACTATCAAATCATGTTTTTAACCACTATTTAATGATATATTTTGTTATTCTGAAACACCCTACACGCCCTTATAAAAACCAGCATCCACCACCCATTTCTCATCACATTAAAAACATTTTCCCTTTTCAAATATCTTTTAAAATACCTCACCAACAAATCTAGACACACACTAGAAGTTATGGTAACACCAAAAGGCTAATTTGTGATGGAATAGGATATAGTGTAAGGGAGCCACATCAAAGTTTCAATGTAAGCTTTCTATTTATTACACCATTCAATTTTTTCCATATTCTTTCCAAATACTATTTTTAATTATCATAAACATGAATTTCATATAATAATTAGAAATATAATTCCAATATAATATAAATTTTATCATAATATAATACATACAATCCATATTTATTATTATTTACGACACTAATCTCATATTGGCTGACATTAGCTTCCAATACAGAAGATATTTTTAAACATTTATTACGTTATTTATGGTTTTTATCATAAATAATTTCATTATTTAATATTAACATAATAATTACATTATAATAAGATCCATATTTTGTAATGGGTAAATAATAATAACCTTAATAAGATAAATGATGTTCAAAATTGAAAATAAAAATGCCTAAATGAACAAACCTTTAATTGGTAATATTTATACTCAATAAAACAATAATTTTTTTTTGAATTATTACTGATTATTAGAACTATTTAAGAGTATTTAATTTCATTAACCTCATATCATTACACTTCTATAGTTAAGAAATCATTAGAAAATTACTTCAATTATTTTCAATAAATCGATACGACCTTAGAAACTTCAAACAAACGTCCTTGGGATAGTGAACATAAACATAATATAGTAAAAAATTATTATAAATAAAATAACATTGGTAATTATAGAATAAATAATTTTCATATTTTTTAAAATTAAATATATATTTATATTCATTATAAAAATATTAAATAATTGATTAAATAAAAAAAAAAGTTTTAATTAAAAATATTTTATTATAATATTTTATTTTAATGTTTTATTTTGAAATAATAGAATTTAAAATTTAAAAAATAAATGTAATTTTTAAAATAATAATATTAAAATGAACATAGGTTGAAATTTTAAGATTTAAAAAAAAATTATGCTTTTTGTGTAAATAGTGGAAAACATAATTTTTTATATAAATTGCATTTATTTTCAATAAGATATATAAATTAATAGTCCCTTTTTTAATATCATTTAATTTAAAATAATTATTCATTTGTTATATTTAATATATTTTATTACTTTCAAATCTTATTTATATTGGATTTTAGTATAATTTTAATTTTGGGATTAAAAATGTTTTTTTTCTAAAAACCGATTTAAAGTGCATATTATTTATCAATTTTATATAATTAGAAAAATACCTAATAATTAAATATCTAAATTAAAATTTAATATAATATATTAATAAATATTAATTTAAAACCATAAATTGATGATTACTAGTCATTGAGTTAATATAAAATCATCTTTTTCATAAAAAATACACTTTTTTTAAAAAACCGCTTTTTATTTCTTATAGATGTTATATTTTAAATTAAAATTTTAAAATGTTGAAAATTGAATTTGGTAAAATACATTAAATATCTTCATAAAAAATAAAATAAAATTTCTAATACGTTCAACATAACTTTTTACTATAATAAATAGTGAAAATGGTTAAAATAAATTACTGTGATTAAGGTAACAAAAAATTTATCTGGGGTTAAACTAATAATATAGGGGATAAAATGTGCTAGAAAAATATATAAAATTTATTTTATGGTAATATTTTTAAATAATAATTTATAATTCTCTAAAATGTTATTTTTTGGATTTTTTGGCAGGTGAAAAATGTGGGTACACATTTCTCTTTTCATAAATAACAAATTTGACCCTCACCATACTTATAAAAACCCACCTCATATACTCTCCTCCTAAAACCCTAAAAATATTTTAAATCATCCAAAAACTACACAAATTCATTAATAATTAACTCTGCATAACCTATATATCTTATTTTGATCTTAAATCCACCTTGAGAAGGTGTAATGTTCTTACCTATGGAGGTTCTCTAAAGAAGTTGTATCATGATTGACCCAGTGTTTTTATTTTATTTCTTCTTTAAACTCATTTAATTATTATTTAATTATGATAATATAATAAAAAATTATCTTCCAAACGATTATATGTTACAATTTTAATGGTATAACCCAAATATGTCTCCACTTCAATCAAATGAGATACAAAATCATTATTCATGTATACAATAGTCTACCGCCTCATGAACCATTTTCATTTTTTCCATCATTGCCTCCAAATTATTTTTATAATGATGGATTTAAGTAATATATATAATATTTGTAATATTTTTATACTTTTTATGTTAATATATCTCATATACCTTGTTATTTTCCATTATGCGGTGGAGACGATAGTGTTGCTCGTGTGTACGATAGACAATCGCATCACAAAGCGATGTAAATCACTTTTCACTTCGATTATTTGAATGTTAATTAGGATAAATTTAATAAATATATGTCATATTCATGAAATAATTATGATATTAAATAAATATTTATATCTATGAAAATTCAATATATCATTTTATTAAAAATAATGAAACATTATGACAACGTTTTGCATATGTGTGGACTGCCACCCCCACGTTGTGACGTGACACTTTTTTCACCACTAAATCTCACATATAATATATATAAATATATTTAAATAAAAAATATGGTATTTTTGAAATGATGATAATTTTTTAAAGATAAAATATTACATACCTTCTTTCCATAACGATTGTTGAAAAATGGAGACATTCCTCATGCATACACATGACCTACCATATCCATTAATGTAACATAGTTCATTTTTAATAACAAAATTTAATGATTTATTTTAAAATTATAATTTATGTATAAAAATGAAAACTCTTTAATTATTATTATTCATTATATTTTTAAAATTTACATTTTTGACCATAAGCAACCCACCAAAGTTATTTTGGACTCACAAGCTAAATATCATCAAAACATCCAATGTGAACATAATTTATTAATTAATTATATATAACATTGAAATAAGAGAAATAAAAGGAATAATAAACATGGTAATATATATTAAGAAATTAAATAATTATCAAAATTTTATTATTCAAGAAAACAAAGAATGCATGTGATGATTCAGACTCATGTTAAGGGGAATCGTACCAATTTACTTTTGTCAAGGCATATTTTGAGGCTATTCACCTAGATTATTTTATAAGGTATATATACAATACCATTAAATTTTTTATATTTATCATCTCTATTCTCATGATATATAATTTTTTGTTTCATATTATTCTTCATATGAATTACAATTAAAAATATTCCAAACTAGTTGTTTTTTAAAAAATCCCCTTTTAATGTTCCCTTTAAACTATTTTTCTCCCATGTACATGTTTTTTAATTATTTATTTAAAATAATTATAAATAAATAATAGTTTTATTATTTTTTCATTTTATTTTTTATGAAAAAAGTAATATATATTTGGAAATTTGAATTTCACTACAAATAAAATATGTAATGTTTTATATTTAACATATATGATTAATTTTTCCCTCCATCATAAAAATTATTTGATTTTTTGATTCCTTTAAATGATGTTAAATTTTCATCAAATAAAATCACTCTTTCCATTAATTTTCAAAAATTTTGTTTTTGGAATGGGGTTTAAAAAAATGGCTATTATTATAATTGATAGTGTTATTAAATTTTGTTTTGAGGGTTTTGTGATGAAATGATGGATATAAGTAACCAACCGGATATATTATGTAATCTTGAGTTTAATTTAATAATTACACATTACATAAATTGGATTATATATTTAGATTTAGAGTTTAAGAGAATTATTTCATAACGCATACATAACAAAAACCATATAATACAAAGTGGAAATATTTGACCAATATTCATCTTTCCCACCATATAAAATTTTTAAAACGAAATATGATTTATTTTCCAAAAAAATATTCATGAATTTCATATTTACCTCTCAATTTCACTTGCTCTTAATTATATCTCGTGAAAATAACATTAAAAAATATGATGAGTACAAAAAATATTGTAAGGTACATAAACATATGAAAATTGATAGTCGAGTGACATGAAAACCCATGAAAAAACATTCATTAAAAACATAAAATTTTATCCATAAAGTAAAATATAATTCCATTAAAGGGATCATTTAATTTACAATTTAAAAAAATTATTTCTATAAAAACTCATTAAAAAACATAGAAAATTCATGTAGGTACCCTAGGACATCATCTCATAGAACCCAACTAGTGTCACAATAGAACCCTTATAAATTTAAATAACCATATAACTAACGTACAATTTAATTATTTGATGAATTTAATCATTACCCTATACTTTGGAGAGATATCTTGGTGCCCCCATCATTTAAGCTAAAACGGGCTCAGTGTGTTCTATTTGGGAACTCCCATGATATATAACATCTATAATCGGAAATATTAGTAAAGAATTTCATCATTTTAAAAAAACATTTATAATTGTATGAAAATCAATTTTAGATAATAAAATATCATTTTCTTAAAAAAAATTCAATTTTTAATAAAAAATACAATTTTATTTTGAAAAAAACATTTTTAACAAAAAAACATGGTAAAGTGGGTTTTTAATTTAAGAAACAATTAAGAAGATAAAATAATTCCATGAATCAAATAATGTCTCGGATGGTGGAAAAAGTCATTGTGTCCAGGTAGGTTAAGAATAGAACATTAAATTTATAATTTTTCAAAATGTTCCAATTAAAATATGTAAAAATGATTCCATTTAAAAACTATTGAAAAAAAGAAAAATAATCTTAAAATATATTTTATTTACATATAAAAACTTTTAAAAAATTAATTATAAACATGGACACATAAGAGAAAGGTAGATTGAAGGAAAAAATAAAAAGAGGCTTTATTTAGTAGAGAAGTCCCTCATTCTATTGGAAATATTTAAATCATAATCTCCATGAAGGAATAAAATTAAAAAACATTAAATTCCATGATAATAGATATATTTATGGTATAACATGACAAAGGGGTTGTATATACACTTTATAAAATAATATCATTTTATAATATTAAAAAATGAATTTATGAAAAGAAAATGATATAAAGTTCCTTACCTTGAGTACGACTTGTCCCATGTTCTTTTATATTCCAAGAAAATTAACTGATTTTATTTATTTAATTTATTTATAACCTTAATAAAGTTTCATATTAATATAATTTAAATTATTATAATGTTATATAAAATTACATAATCACTTATGTTCACATCAGATGTTTCGATTATATTTGGCTTACGTGTCAATAATAACATAGGTAGGTTAACTATGGTAAAATAGGTCATTATTTAAACATATAAAGAATAATAATCAAGAAATAATTATCATATTTATATATTAATTAAAATTTTTATGTCAATCATCAAATATAGTTATTAAAATTGAACAAATATTATGATCATGGAGACTGTAGGCCATACGAACACATGGGTAACATTTTCCTTTTTTGAATGATTTATTTGGAAAGAAAGAAAGTAATATTTTAAATTAATTGAATTATAATTATATTATAAATATCATAATATTTAATTATATATACTTATATTTTTTATTATTGTGGTACACAGAGGATAAAATAAATAACATCACTTCGAGGCTGTGGTAGTCCACACTTCCACAAATGACATTATCACTTTTTTGGTGAGTGAAAAGGTAATAATAAAAATAGTATATTATATTTGAAGAATGATAAATATGTCATGAATATTATATTAATGTATTTTATATCATATATTTTCATTATATTAACCCTTATCACCTTCCATGTTACGTGTTTGTAAAAAATATCACATTGCTTAGAAATGCACTTGTCTTCAGTACATAGAAGAGACATTATCATATCCCTAAAATAATGGAATATAAAAATGTTATATATGATATAATTACTATATAGTTATAATAATGTTATAAATATAATTTATAAACTTTATATTCATTATCATACATTTTCATGATAGGTGTTCATGGAAAAATGAATAAAGTCATTTCACGAGGTGATAGTCTGTCGTAGACACTAATGATGATTTTGTAACCCATTTTATGGAAGAGGGAAAGGATTTAGGTCATATATTTATTATTGAAACATCATTTAATATTAAATATAATATGGTTACAATATTTTAATATTTTAATAATAATTTAATGTGGCATAAAAGGAAATAAAATAAATATGCTTGTTGAAGATCATTTCATCTTCTGCAAGTATCCTCCCCATGTTTTCAGCAAAAACCTATCTAGGATGGATTTATAAATAAAATAAGGATTATAGAATGATTTTAGGGAATTTATAAAGTGAGTTGGTATTTATTATCTGAAATTTTTTTGATGGTTTAAAAGAGGAGGAGGGGGTGACCTTTTATATATGTGGGAGGGAAATGAATTAGTATTTTTGAAAAGAAATGACTGATTAAATGTATTTATTTTGTAAAAACAGTCCAAATTGGACCATTATAAATAATTATAGGTTTAAGGGTCAAAATATTACTATTAAAATGTTTTTATGCTAGAATATAGGTCATTTTTACCCTTATCTTTTTAGTTTATCCCCCAGTAAACCCATTATTTAACATAATCATGTTAATTGCATTTTAATGTTTTCACTATAATTTTAAAAAGAAACTAAGTTTAGATTAATAGAATTTATAAATTATGATGATTAAAAATATGAATAATTTTTTCATAATTTAATTTACATAAGTGGAAAATTTTAATTTAATATTAATCCCATAGACGGGCCGAGACAAAGAGTTTTTAAGAAGAGTACCTTTTTGAGAAAATGATGATACTATATTAACACTAGGAATAATAATAACCATTGTATAAAAATAAATTAATATTTACTGTTATATAATATATACATTTTATTTAAAACCTTGCACATTAGGCATTATTTTATTTTATGAATATAGAGGATGATTAATCATTTTAAAATAATATTTAGAAAACCCCATTTTAAACCCATAAGCAAAGTTATACTAAAAATCAAAATAATATTGATTAAAAATAAATAAAGTAGATTAAATATAACTAAGTGATAATTATATTAAATTAAAATATATTCAAAAGGTAATTTTATTTTTAAATCATTTATTTTATTTAAATCAAATAGATTTTAGAAAAATCATTATTTTTCACTATTCAATGAAAAATGGTTATTTTATGAAAAATTAAAAAAAAATCACCATAGGTAAATTTCGATATGATGTTTTAAAAAATAAATTTTAAAAAATGAAAAATTTATAATTTGTAAATGTATATTTTAATTAAAAATTTATAAGAGAAGTGTTAAATTAAATTAATTTCAATTTTGATTAAAAATTACATAATATTTTTATAACCATTATAAATATCAAACTAATATATAAATATGAAAATGATTTATTCTATAATTACATTGTTTTTTAAATACTTCCCCTTTATATAAATTGTGTCCTCGAAATTTTATAAATTTATTAAATTTTAGGGATATCTTTCCCTCAAAGAATATTGAAATTACCATATTGACTCTTCAACCTTATGGGTTTTAAATAAAACCCTAACATGGAAATTAAATTTCGAAACACATTATATATATGATATATATAATTAAATGGATATTCCTCATAAAATATTTTATCTTCAAACTAAATTAATTTAATGGTTATAACATGAGATGAATCTATCACATATTTTCTTAACAATGAGACATGAAATACTTTGTGTACCTCGAATAAACTTGAAGGTAAGGCCATTTGGTTAGAAGCTGATCCAACCTTCTATACTATTTCATATGTGCTAATGAACTATGTATTATGCTTTCCATTATTTGAAAAATACATCACACTTTTCTATGGAGGGACTTTGATAAAGACATAATCACCTACCTAGAAAGCAAGAGCATTTCTCGTGTTTTCCACATAAGGTTTTTGCCTACTCCGAGCTATATTTTTATGTAATTGAATTACATGAAATTTAGATTTCTTTTAATCCACCTTGTATGGTCCATAAAATTCATTTCCTCTACATCATCGAAAAATTATTGTATTCAGAATCAATTTCCATATAATGATTCAAATTATTCCAATAGTATACTAGAATGAAAAATATTATTTCAAGGAAACTTATCCAAATAAATATATTGATCCCAAATTCCATATTAATCCACTGAAAAAGAATGAAGCATATCTTCTATGGTATATTTTTTTTATTAAAATGTCCTTTATATTGAAGAAGAAACTATTTATTGAAATTAAATTCATTTCCCAATGAATTCAAAAGTCCTTTCAAAATATTAGATGTTAACATAAAATAACAGTCTGATACAATAGAGAGAGACACTCCATGTAACCAAACTATAACCTTTATATATGGTCAATAATATGTCCTAAATACATTATATATCAAATGGTTATAAAAAAAATTTAGTTTATCGATCAATAATATACCAAATCACATTATTACCTTGAGTATTCATTGGAAATCCCACCATGAAATCTATTGATATAATTTTCTTATTTCCACTAAGGGACTGAAAATGGTTTAAGATTACTCCTTGTTAATTTCTATTCTACTCTAAACTATTCAAAATTCTAACAAATCATGGTATATAAATCAATATCTCTTTTCATTCCATCCCACTAGTAATATTGTCGACAGTCTATGTACATATTCGTGTTTCCTATATGAATAGAAAATAAAGGACATTGAGCATAAACAAACAATTATTTCTTCAAATGGGAATCAAAGGGTACACATAATATCTTTTCCAAATAACCAAAAGTCTTATTCCTTAATAATAGTATCATGAAATGTACCCTTGTTTATGTATTATACCTTTTTCAACAATGATTTGTCTTAATTATGTGCTTTATTAATTATTTTGAACAATGTAGTCTGTACATAAACATAAAATATATAGAGGATGTCCCCATATCTATAAAATATTGGAAAAAATTATCAAATAAAAAACCATTGGGTCATGTTCCTAATATATCATGGTTAATGTAGAATTATAACTTTTATCTCAAAGCATCAGTGATATTGTTTTCTTTTTTCAGATGATAATGAATCATGTAATCACAATCCTAGACCAGTTCCATCCATTTTCTCTATCTCATGATCAATTATTTATAAGTTAATATATACCTCAAACTCTTGTGATTAGTATATATTTCACACTTTATCCTAATCAAATGATTCCTCAAAATATTTAAAGTAAAATCAAAACAATTAGCTCAAAATCACGAATATGGAAATTTAACTCAAGAGGTTTCAATTGACCCCAAACTTAATCAATTACCTAATCATTCTGAATTAGGAAAAAACCTAACCCTTTCAAAAAATAGAAACTATAGATGGTGAATTGTACATTTTTGGAAGGCAGGTCCAAGACTCGGGCATTCACCAATCATATTTTCAGTTCCTAAAAATTGAACATCGTATTTTATTTTCTAGATGAACATAACTCCCATTTGAGTTAAATTATTTAGTTTTCTAGAAAACCGATCAATATTTTAAACAAAGATCCTATATTAACATATTAATTCAAGAAACTATGAATATATTTGATATTTGGGGGGGGGGGGGTCTTTGTCATTCTTCCACAACTTTTATTTTAGAAGGGCCAATAATTATTCTATATTAAGAAACACTATGACCATGTAAAGAAATTTTTTGCGTCCAAGATTTACACATGGTAAATTAAAAATATAATTTATTTTTTTATATGATTTTTAAAATGATCCTTATGTTTCTTTCGTGTTCCTATTGAGTTTTGGAATATTTCCAAAAGACATCAATAATACCCACCAAATATGTGTTCAATAACTCATGGAAAACACAATTTATAATGTCTATAAATACAGTAGCTGCATTTAAAAAAGAAAATGAAATAACAAATAATTAATAGTTCCCATATCTTGTTTAATTTTTTTTAAATGTATTATTCCTTAAATTTAAAATGATGGTACCCCATACTTATGTCAAACTTTGAAACATACTACTCTCCCTAGAGTTGATCAAACAAATAAATAATATGGGGAAAATAATAATCATTATTAAAAGGGATGTTATTAAAAAATCTATAGACAATGAAAAGTCTCATTGAACTGTATTTATTTTCAAAAAACAAAACAACAGAACCCCATGGAGAAGTTATTGGTCATATAAATCCTTTATATAATAACTCATGCAGTTTCCTTTTCCATTTAAAAGGTACTGCATGATCCATTCGATAAGGGGATTTAAAAAATAAATTAGCATTTGGTAAGCTGTGAATAGTAAACATAACCTCTATATTATAAATAATAATAGGAAAATCATCAATATATACATCCTTGTACTATTTTACTATTAAAACTTCACTAATTTGATCAATATAATTATTTTATGAGCTTGGTAAATTTCAATTACCTCTATAATAATTTTCATATCTTATTGGTATGATAGAAATGGATAAAATAATTTAATAATACATTATTTTCACTATAATCTATCTTATCTTGATTAAATAAAATCCAATCCATACCCAAAATTATATATAACTCTATAATGGCTAGTTCGACAACATTATCCAGAAATGCCATCCCTTTGATAAAAATATGAAGATTCCATAAATCATAGTTTCTGTAATACTTTAACCGTGAGTTTTCACAAAATTGTTTATCTTACTTTCATTAGTTAATATTCCCATTTAATATCAAATTTCATAAAAATGAAATAATGTGAAGATCCAAACTCAAACAAGGTATTGTAATAATTCAAATACACATGTAATATACCTACCACAACTTCATTTTATGACTCAACATCCATTATAGATGTAGAAAATAAATTTTTTACACCTTTTTGTTTTCGATCATGATGATTTCAATCATGGGATACTATATATATACAGATGTTATCACAATTTACCAAATCATTACAACAAAAACATATTACTATTGGATAAATTTTGGTTAACCCAATCTTTGATTCTTCAAGATTCTTTTCCATGTATTAATAGGCCATATGAACAAACATTATACATTATTAACACTTCTCTAATGTCATAAGATAATATCTATGTTGATTTTTACCAAACATACCCCAGTATAGGAAATTGATTTTCTTACCTCAAAATTTCATTTCTGTATTTTTCCCCATCATGTTCCATCCCAATATCTTTTTACATTAATAATATTGAGGCACATAAGATACTTAAAAATATATCTCGAATTTTTTAGCACAACCAAAACTTCCTCAGAGATTTTAAATTATCACATTTATAACGCTCTTCACAGACATAATTTCAATCTTGAATAAAACCTATTAATTTTTTTATCAGTATTCCAAATAAATTACAAAACATACTTAGATAATTGATAGATGTTTTATTTATATATAGACATAGAATATTTATCTTTTTACCTCAAGAACATGAATTGTTTTTCCATCCATATTTGAATAACATTAAGGAATCATTTCTCATGTAAAATATCCTTCAATGTTTCCCATTCCATGTTATCTATATTATCTTTCTCTCGGGTATTCTTAACCAAATACCACCATCGATCAAATGCACCTTCAAAATGATAAACAATAGTTGTTACCTATTTTCATTATGATCATCCCATTAAATCAAATATATTATTTAGAGCATTGATCTTTCTTTTTACTACCACATGGTATGCTGATCTACTAAAATATAGTGGATGTTTCCTCATGAAATGCCCCAAAATATACATGTTAATTTATGGTAGATCATGTTACTCTCTAGCATCAATTCCACCTACATTTTGATATTTATTCAATTGATCCATAACGGTAACAAAATATTCTATTCCAATTACAACCATCTCAGGATACCGATTTGGAAAGTAATTTTTCTCTCTGTTCCTTCTCACTATATATTTTCTATTTCATCTATGGAAAACCATTAATAATTGACATAGTTTTAACAAATATATAATATAATATTAAAATTTATATGAATGTGATTGAAAAAAATTTTATAATATTTCAAGGGAAAGCTATAAGAATTTTCCTATCCTATAAATATATATAAACCTCTTTGATACGAACTATAAAAACATGGTCTTAAACATTACATAATCTTGAATTTATGTTAGGAATATAAATTTATTTCTCTTTTATGATCTTTTTAAGTTTATAGTTTTAGATAATTAGCTAATAACTAATAAATAACAAAACCATTAAATACAATTTGGATACTTTTGATTAATATGCATTTTACCTATCATATATAAAAATTTAGAAAAAAAATTATTTATAGAAAAACTCTTCTCATCTTTCAAATTTTCATCTTACATTACCGTACCCATCATTAATTACTATGAAAATAATTTTAAAAATGTGGGATGATCACAAAAATATAATTATTGCACCTAAAGAGAATAAAACCATTTTGCAATGAGTATATGAAAACCAATGAATTTGTTTCTTAAAATAATAGGATTTTAACAATAAAGGGTAAAATCATTCATTTAAAAGGATCATTTAATTTACCTTTTGAAACAATTATTTCCATGAAAACTCATTAGCATGCATATAAAATCCATGTAGGTACCTTGGGACATCATATCGTAGGAAAATTATAGATCCTGTATAGAACACTCATAAATTGGAATAAACATATGACCAATATTCAATATAATTATCTAGATAATATAAACACTACCCAATTAATTAGAGGAAAATATAAGAGAAGTCATCATTTAAGCTATAAATGTCTCACCTGGTGCTATCTAGATGCACCCATCATATGTAATTTCAAACAATTACAACATGAATAGAACATTTCATTATATTAAAAATTATTTTAAACATGAATTAAAATAATTTTTTATATATTTAAATAAATTTTTCATTCAAAATCTAATTTTCAATACAAAACACACATTACTTATGAAAAAATATATTTTTAAAACCAAAATACCTAAAAAACAGTAATGAGGGTTTTTTAATTTAAGAAAATGAAGAAGATTTTAAAGGAATATAGAAATAAAATAAGAGCTATGGTGGAAGAAAAAGTTATTATTTCTGTGTTTTTTTAGAATTGAACATTAAATTTGATGTGTTTCAAAACATTCCACTTAAATCACATAAAAAATATTCGTTTTCAAAAGCACTGAAATTATGTAAATTGAACATTATAAATATTTAAAGTCCATGTAATATTTTTTTTCAAAAATCATCATAAAAATATTGACACAGAATAGGAAGTGTGTTTGAAGAAATACATTAGAAGATCATTTGTTTTGATGAAAACTCCCTTATCCATTTGGAAATATTTAAATCATAATCCCTATGAATTAATAACATTAAAAACAATTAAATAAAAGAAGAAAAGGTATATTCATGACAGAATTTTTCAAGGAGATTGTATATACACATTATAAAAAATGTTGGTGCTCAATATAAAAAATACCTCAATGAAATAAAATCTAGAAGAAGTCTCTTACCTTGAGTTCAACACTTCACATCTATCTTTATCTTCCTAAATAATAAAATAATTTTAATTATTTTCCTTCTTGAGAACCTTTTTCAAGTTTATCATTAGTTTTATTTCATTTATTATCATATTATATTCAATTACATATTCTCAAAATATTACTTCAGATGTTTCAAAAATATTTTTGCTTATATGTTAAAAATGACTTATGTTGGTTAATTATGGTCAAACAGGTAATTATTTAAACATCTTCAGAATAATAGTCATTTCATAATTATAACCTTTATACAATAATTATTCTTTTTAAATTCAATTATTAATGTTGGTTATAAAAAATACACTAATGTTACGATCATTGATACAGTCGTCCCAATAACACATCCACCCATGGGCAGCACTGACTTTTATCAGCACTAAGAAGAAATCACTAATAAAATGGGGGCATTTATCAATGCTAGCTAAAACCACTTCTAATTGTACCACTTAACAATTCTATTATTAGAAATAATAAAAAAAATTTAAAAAATAATATTTATTTATATAAAATAATTATATTTATATTCAAAAATATTGTGTATTTATATACATTAAATAGAAAATACAAGTTTATCATTAATATATATTTTTAACATTTCAAATATGTATATAATATTTTAAAAAAATTATTTAAAAGATTATAAATAAATATATATATATTTAAATAATTATATGATTATAATAAATATTATTAACCAATAAATATATTTATTATATTTATAATTATATATTTAAAATTAAATTTTTATTATCATATATACTTACTTTAGAATATATATATATATATATATATTAATATCTCTTTCTAATGAATTTGGTAAATAAATATATTGATACTTGAGTATTATTGATGTGAATATGTTTTATATTAATCACGAATATAAATTTATAAATTACACCATTATTATTATTCATGTTCTCTATATATGTGATGACTCATTTTTTATGATATATACTTTACTAGGTATATGATTCATTCATGTTATACCAATGAATCTATTATGTTCTCATAAATACTTATTAAATTAAAATAAATATACATAAATTATAAATATATTTATTATATTTATAATCCTAAAATTTTAATTATATATAAATACATTAAACATAGTTATTTATAATTATGATAATATATATAGGAATATATTTATAATTACATAGAAATATTTATGAATATATTTATTTATACTGAAATTTTAAATATATATATATATATATATGTAAATAAGTATATAATTATAATAAATATATTTATTATACTTATAAAGATATATATATATATAACTAAAAATTATTAATAAATATATACAAATATTTATAACTAAATAAAAATATTTATAATTATAATTCTATATATATATATATATATATAATTATAATTTTATAACCCATGAAGCATGAGATGCGTTTAACATCCATCATGTAGATGTGTCTTTTCAGGTAAATTGTGTCATGTAATAACTTGTTTGTAATATATTTATTCATCACTGTGATTGATAATTTTTTATTTATGAAACAGAAACTGAGTGTTGAAAATAAGGGATGGGAAAAAAACCAATGCACCACTATCGTAAAGAAAGGATTGGGTACATTTCACTTGAAAAAAAGTGGTACATATTTTAAATCTATCTTAATTATTTTATGTGACATGAAATAAAAAGCATAATTATGTTTTATATTTATATGTAGAATGATAACTCCAAATCCAAAGCCATTTCTATCATATGACATGTGCTATGGAAGGAAGCAAATGTAAATTAAGATGGGATACAAATAGATTAAAACACAAAAAAGTGTGGGAAACATTTTCAAGTATGATATAATAAATTTTTTTTAAATAGATATTACATAACAATTATTACTTATTTTCCTATATTTTTTATTTCATATAGTCACAAGATTTAAAAAAACCTATACTGGATGACCACCTACTATCGGTGGATTTAAAGTGGCCAGAAGAGTATGGCCACATCTGAGGTCTGGGTTTTAGGGTGACACTCCAAACATATTTTTTTTAACAAAACAAGTGGAGGATAAAGATAAAGAAATGAAACAAATGAAAAAAAAGGCTAGCTACCATTGAAGAACAATTCCAATGTAAGATATAGTTTCTAATACCATTAATGAGGGGAAGAAAAGAGAATAAACAACTCAAGAACAACTGTTGTGAAAAGATCTCTCCCCACCCCCACCTATTTTGAGGTGATACATTTCCCTAAAAAAGATATCTTAGTCATTGAAATCTATATTATAATAATTCTTACTATGAAATATGAATCATAAAGACACAGATACCTTTCTTGTACCGATATTCAATAGGGAGATAATGACTTTGATTTATATATATAAAACCCACTATTTCCTTGTACGGAGGGCTAATATGTTCAATATCCATGATAATAGTCTAAAAAATATACCACATTCAATAGGTTATGTGATAGAAGCAATTAGTGCATCAGATGAGTCGAGTACCGATCTACATATTCAATTAGATGTCAATGATACTCATATGGCAGGCTTAGCTGTTAAAATATTAGTTCCATGGCAATGAAATACTGTATAAAAACTTGTCAACTAGGTGGTATTTACTTTAAATTTTTTCTCAAGATAAACCTTTAACAATTAACGAATAAGGTCTGAACCGATGATTTTTATTGTAGAAAGACAAAGGGAAGGTGGTGAAATGAAATACATACAAAAAACAATATAAAATATTGACCAACCGATCGAAAAAATCTTATGAATGAACCATTACCCTACTCATTCCATATCTACTTTTACTAACATTGATTGTTCATGTGGATACAAAGTTAAAATAGTATTAGTAGTCACATAGTTTATTTTAAAAAAATATGTATGGAGAGGAATACGAAGACTACATTCGTGTTGATAATGTTAATTAAATAATCTACTATGATTAATAAGTCTCTTCAGTTGTAAATTTATATATGAGGTATGACTTAATGATTTTATTCTCAAAAAGTTGATAAACTATGTAAATTTTGACGAAATATGTTTTATATTTTTTTCGGCATATATATCAAAAATAATTTAATGAATTTAACATGACTTTTTTGGACTCATTAATTCTCACACCACCTCTATTGAACAAACAAAAATAAAATCCAAAAAAATGGTTAAACAGTAGAAGGCCCTGTCAAATCGCTTGAATGAAAACATTCATATAATAAAATCATCATATTACCAATATTATAGTGGTTAAAATATACAATTTAATCATATCAAATATATTTAAATTTGATTAATTAATTATATCTTTTTGTGTTTTTTAGGAATCATTTGATGCTCATTGTGGTCATTTTGGATACTCTAAAAATTTATTTTCTAGATTCTCTACATGGATACCCAACACACCGACTATAAATGATGGTGTTTGTAAATTTTTAGTACACTATATCCATCATTTTACAAACTAACATCATGTTATGTAATTTATATTATCTTTTAATAAGGATTCTGTTATGATAAGGCAATGCATCAATATCTTGAAAAACATGGAATGAGGCAAGGGGCTAAACACATGGACCCTGGAATGTTATAGAACTGTAAAAGTTTCTTAGTGTATATAATAATACTTCACTATCCAAAGAAATATAAAAACAAATTACTTAATATCATCATTGTTTCAATAGTGTCTAAAACCAACAACTGGAAAAGATTATGGTAATTATGATTGTAAATTTAAGAGGGAGATCATATTCCATGAACAAACTATCACCCAAGATGATTTATTTTCATTGTTAACTAATATTTAATTTAAAATATTTTTTAATCCATTGAGTATTAATATTTTTTCAGTAATAATATGATTGTCAAAAAGACTCATATTCATAATATGATATATATTTTATTCAAATTGAATGGTCATCATACCTTATAAAAGATTTTAGACAAATAACATTAACAAGTGACTTCCATAGAAGTATTGGATTGCTTCATATTTATATTTAATTTATTTCTTTTTTGTATTACTGACATAATTTTTTTTTCTTATACAGGTGGATTTCTATTATATCTATAGGTCAAGAATGTATACATCCATCATGAAATGGAGAATTACTACTACATTTTAATTATTTCATTCATCGATTTATTTATTATTTGAATGTTTTTTCCTATATTATTTATCTAATATTTATTTAGTTTACTATTGTTATTTTGGGAAAAGATAACATGCTACTTTCTAGTAATGTTACCTTGATTTCCATTAATTTCTTTGTCGAACCACCAATGTTGCAGATTGATTTGATGTTCTTATCCAAAAAAACCTTCCTTGAATCAATATGTTGTATTTGTACTTTGATTGATAAAGAGACTAGTAATTGTGGTATCATTTTTAGTTATATTTTTTTGAGACATTGGGATGTGTAGGAATCAGAGACACCGCAATCAAACACACGGTGTGACCGGTATGTATAAATGTGTGTCTTTTTATTTCAAATTGACATTTTTTAGGAAAGTAGTCAATACCATAAAAATGAATTCATATTTTTTTTTGATAATTTATGAAAAATATACATAATTAATTTAGGAAATGTGAAAATTATACCCACCTCAAATAAAATGCACAACATGAATAATATGATGGAAAGTGTCTCTTATCTATTTAAATCGACATTTCACTTCAAAATGTGTCACTCACTAAAAGCTGAGAGAACACACTTTGATTGTTTTCATTATTTAAGACATTTAATAATAATTCATTTATGATGTGAAGTAATTAGTCTCATATTAAACTAATATAGGATGTCATTGGTATTATTCAATGTGCACATTTCCAATTTAAAATTAAATATTAGTAAAAACACTACTCATGTAACAAAAATCGAGTAAAAAATTTTATATTGTTTTTATAATTTAGTAAAATGATAAATAACTCACTTTTTATGTGTAGGAATCATTCACACCATAGTCTAACACACATTGTGAGCAGTATGACTCTAAGTGCATCATTTAATTTAAAATTGACATCAATTTTAGTAAAAAGGAACTAGCGATGTAATGATAAATGAGAAAACACATCATTATTATTTTTATACATTATAGAAACAATAGAAAATTAATTTTAGTTGTGTATGAATCATCCTCACCTCAATCTGAGGCACGGTGTGATCGGTATGACCCCCAGAGTGTCTTTTTCATTTAAAATTTAAATCAATTGTAGTAAAAATGACAAATAACCTACTAAAAACCAAATAAAAACATTCATATTTTTTTATCATTTAAGAAAATGATCTAATATTCATTTTAGATGTGTAAGAATCATAATCACTTCAATCCAAAACACAATGTGACCAGTATGATTCAAAGTGCATGTTTTTATTTAAAATTGTCACCGATTTTAGAAAAAGGAACATGTGACCTACTGAAAACTGAGAAAACAAATTTTTATTGTTTCTATACATTAGTTCAATTAACCATGAGTCATTTAAGACATGTATGAATCATCATAATCTCAATTCGAGGCATGGTGTGACTGATATGACCCTAAGTGCATCTATTTGATTTAAAGCTTCCATAAATTTTAGTAAAAACAATAAATGACCTCCTCAAAAATGAACAAATTAATTCATACTGTTTTCATACTTTATATAAATTATCTATAGGTTGTTTCTGATATTTAGGAATGAAATTCACATAAATCCAATGCACGATGTCACAAGAATGGCTCCAAGTGTATCCTTTTATTTAAAATTGACATTAATATTTTCTAAAAGAACAAGTGTCACACATAAATCAAAGAAAACACATTTATATAATTTTTATACATTAGTAAAAAGATCCTTGAGTCATTTGGTATGTATATAAATTATCCTCAACTCAATCTAATATAGGTTTTTTCCAGTATTACTCCATGTGAAACTTGTTATATAAAATTGGCATAAATTTTAGAAACATGACAAATGGCCCACTCAAAACATCCAAAAAACATTCATATAGTTTTGATAATTTAGTAAAATGTTTCACCAGTCATTTGAGTCCTATAATAATTTGACACACCTAAATCTAATTCCAGATGTGATCAGTATGACTCAAAGATTCTATTTTTCTTTAAAATTAACATTATTTTTAGTAAAAAAAGGATACTAACATACTCAAAATCAAGAAAAGGGATTTGGATTATTTTTATACTTTAAGAAAATTATCTATAATTAATTTTTTGACATGTAGGAATCAAACTCGCCTAAATCTGAAGATTGTTGTGATCAGTATGATTCCAAGTACGTCTTTTTATTTTAAATTAACATTAATTTTAGTTAAAGGAACAATTGACCTATTTAAAACCAATAAAACATAGTCATATTATTTTAATAATTTAGGGAAATGTTCAATGAGTCATTTTTTACATGAAATAATCACCCAAACCTCAATATAATGGACATTATGACCGGTATCACTTAACTTACCCGTTATCAATTAAAAATTGACATTTTAGTTCAAAACATGTGTCACTCACTGAAAACTAATAAAAATCACTCTGATTGTTTTCATATTTTATAAGAGTAATTCCAAAATCAGTTTTGACATATAAGATATTTTCTCTAGTCAAACTAATACATCATATGACCCGCATAACTCAAAGTGTGTGTTTCCAGTTTGAAATGACATTTTAGTAGAAACAAAAAATGAAATACTAAAAACAGAGTAAACACATTAAGATTATTTTCACTACTATAAACAATGCCAATAAAAGTGCTAAAATTTATCAGTGCTAGAAAAATTTCATTCTAATGTCCATATATATCAGCTCTAAAATAAGCGGTTTATTTTTAACAGCGATAAAATTATCCCATTATCAACATATTTTTCACTTGGATAAAAGTTATCTTTATCAATGATTTTTTGGCATTGACAAAGGTCCATACTTAAATGAAAATATAAACAAATAAAAAAAGAGCAAATTGAGAAAAATATAGATTATTTTTTTAAATAAATAATTATTTATTAAAAAATAAATTTAATATACATATAAATAGATTAAAAATATTAATAAATAGTATATATTAAATATAGATATTTAAACTGAATAGGTATAATATATATAAGATGTTAATTTAAAACATAATAATGTCTTATTAATTTTTAATGTTGTTTGTTTTTTTAATTTAACCTATATCAAACATCGTGTGTTACATTTATTTCATGTATATAAAAATAAATAAATAAATATATATATATATATAAATGAATTTTTATATGCAGACAAAAAAAAAATTCAATATATAGAAACACAAACACCTAATATTTATATAACATATTAAAATTTTAGTATATTTTATAATTTCATTATAACATGGTACATTTAATATATATTATGTTTTTAATTGGTCAATTTAATTAATTCAATTTTAATACTATAGTTTTGGTTTCCATTATTAATTTTTTTAATTTTTAATTTTATTTTTGAATTTGATCATTTAATATTATTTATTTATATATATTTATTTACTATAATTTTAAATTTTCACTATGTATTCATCCACTTAAATATATATATATCTATATTTTTTAGAAACAAATATATAATTAATACAACTTATCCATTTTTTAAATATTTTTAATGTGTACTAATTTTGAATTATTCTATTTCAATCATTTTAAAAATGCACGTCTTTAAGATTATATATCCATTGATAATGTTAAAAAAATTTAAAAAAATAAAAATAAACACATCGTAAAATGTAAATATATCTATATATATAATTATTATAAATAAATAATTACAGTTCATTAATAAAGTATTGATATAATAATAAATAAAGATTTATATATTCTTAAATAATTATAAAATAATAAAAAATTTATTAAAATAATTATATAATTATAATAAATTTATTTAAATAATTATAACATTTTAATGAATTTATTTAAATAATTATAAGTATTAATCTTGTATCAGCACTTTTTTTCACTGACAGAGATCAATGTTTATCAATGCTAATAAAACTATTAAAAGAGTCATTTATCAGCATTAAGACATTATCACTGATAAATATGCCTTTTATCAGCATTGATAAAAGGGATATTTATGAGTGATTTTTTGAAAGCACTGTTAAATGTGTCACCTATCTACCTAGAAAAACCCTAACCATGACTCAGCCAATCATAATTATCAAGCTCTTTGGGAACTGCTCTATTTTTGGTGTGACCCCTCTATGTTCCCACAGATTAATCAAGGATTCAATCTAAGGTATGTTATTTTCTATATTTCCTCTATAGTTTTTTGGTGTTTTGGGTTCTGCGTTATATGTTTTTGTGATGTTCTTAACCATGATGAACCCTACATCACTTATCCTTGATACTGAAATACATTAAGTTTTTCTATTTCATTGTTTCATCCATAGAAAAAGGTTTTATATAAAGAGAAGGACATTTTCATATGGTATGGTTAGTCAATATATGTGTATTGTCCTGTATTGGTAAATAAAATACATTTTTCACCATATGCTACTAGAAAGGTAATGTTGGATTTATATAATTATCAAATTGAGTTAATTTAATCATTGAAGAGGTTAACCCATTTCTCAAACATGTTATCTATATCCATTAGCATTGACATGTGGCTTTGGATAGTCTCGGAAAAATTGTATCTGAGAAAAGTTTCATTAGAGTTCCTAAGTATCAAAGTGCACTTTTTTATTTTAATATCAATTGTAGTGTGGAGTTAGGTTGTTATAACTCAAGAGGTACATTAAAGGGTGAGTGTCATTAACTCTCTTCTATTTAGATAAACTATTTTCCATGTAATTTTTGGCTTGATTCATAGATTTTGATAAATATTTTGATCAGTTTTATGTGTTCAATTGGAGAATTTGTATTCAAATTCCCAATAAGGTATAAGTTATTTTGGGATTTGGTTGATCTTAGGGTGATGGTGGATGAAGATATGGAGCTACACTAATGCTCCCCATGGTCTATCGAACCATGTTCACCCCATATGGATTTTTCTAAGGATTATACTAAACCTGAAAAATGGGTTTCATTTCATTTTAGAATTATTTCAAACAATTTTAATTATTGAATTACACTTAATGTGAATTATCACTTTTTGGTGGTGAAATAATTATGGGTTGGTGTTGTATGATATCATTGAATTGAAAGTTATCTAGAATTTGAAGTTTTTGGAAAATTGTAAATTCTTTTTAGGTTACAATGTGTTTTTTAATTTCTATAGAAATCATAGGTTCTTAAATATTTTCAATGGTATATTTCAAAATAAATTTATTATATCCTAAAAGGTATTTAAAAATGTTGTTGAATTCATTATGGGTTTTGAGAAAAATAATTTTTAAAAAATGTATATTTTTATGGAAATGATTTAAAATTAACCTGAATTATTTAACAATACCTTTAACTATTAATAAAACCTAAAAATAGTTTATTAATCGAGTGAAGTGTTTTGAAAATAATTATTTATTGTTAGTGATTTTCAATAAAAATAGGTTTTATAATTTGTTGATGTTGTTATTTTTTTGGTGTTTATGATTTTGGATTTTGTCTATGGTTTTTGAGGGATTGTTTTGTTAGATATTTTAGATAGTAACTAGTTGATTTCATTCCTTGTTTCATTTGAATTAGTCCCCCAAAAATGTTCTAGGAAAATATTAGAGGGTTTTTCTCCTAGGATAACCCTTTTATTGATTTCTTTCTTCATTTAAATGATACTTATTTTTTTATCAATATCTACTTAAACTCTAAATTGAGTGGGGAACATGAGACCTTATTTTTATCAAACCCCATCACGTTATATTTATTTTGTGGATGTATTGTTGGTTGAGACATGGGAATATAGTGTTTGGTTATTTTATTTATTTTTATTGGTTTTGTTTTCCTTGATGAGCCTAATTGTTTGGATATACCCTTCTTCAATTATGTGGTTCTGTTGAGGGTCTTGATGCAATTTCAGAACAGGACACATAATCTATGGTATTTCTGATTTGTTGTTACGGACTGGTGGTTTATCATTATCAAGGTTGGGTGTAATATTTCATTTTTCCTTGATCTGTCTTCTTGAGTATCATGCATCTTATTTAGGAGTAAATTGTTAGGAATCAGTATGAATATATGAAATTTCTTGTTCTTATGTGTATTTATATTTTTTCTAGAATCAAGTTTAAATATATATTAATAGAAACATGATTAGAAACTAAATTTACCATTCTTATTTACTTATTAGTTATGATTAGGTTTGTAAACATTATTAATTAATTGAGTTTATTTTGTAACCCCTTTTTTCAATACTATTAGTTAGTTGTTTCATACTTCTATTTAAAATAATGCTTCTAACATCTTTTAAATTATATATATAGTATAAAAGGTCTTATTAAGAAGGAAATTAATGAGTGATATGTGAAGGGGGTCCACATTTAATATATATTATTTAGTGTGTATTTCTAAAATATTATTATTTTTGGGAAGGGGAATATTTTCTGAATCAATACATTAATATAGAATATGTCACCATTATGACCCCAAGAGATATATATGAAGGATACAATGAACGTCCTCTATATGTTATAAATTATATTGATCCACATTACCTAGAGGTAATTGTTGATCTGCTACAAGATATGTGGTATAATTTTCAATAATGGGAAATATATATGGTTTCTTAGATATTTTATGGAAATATATAATAATAATAAATTTATTGTTGAATTGAATATATTCATTTCATTTATAAGAGTACAAAAATTCTAGATCAATACTGAACATATGTTGAAAAATTAAACCTTTAAATGGATTCATGTTATTAGAGGGATCTTATGGTGGATTAAAAAAATATCAAAATTTTAAAGGTGAGTAATGCTTGAGTATATAAATGTGATATCCAATGTTGGGGGTGAGATTCATTTTTTCGAGACCATTATAGTGCAGGTATTCCAATTCATCAACAATTGAAGAGTCTTTTGGTGGGAATTGATTAGTGTTGGTTCATATGATATTTTAATCCATAAATGATAAATTTTCTTACATCCCTTGATGATTTATTGGACCCCCACTTTCAAACTATCCTTCCTCCCATCATTGTGGTTCCAAAGTTCATTGATGACATACCTTCTGAACAGTTAGGGGAGGAAGTATAGTTTGAAATAGGGAATGAGTAGCCCCAAATTCATCATCAAGAGATGGAATTCAACCAAGAATATAAGGAAAAATTAAATAATGAAAGTGAAAGATAGATGTACTGTAGTATTGAATTATTATATATCTATTCATGATAGTAATAATTTTCATGAAAGATGGTTGATATAGTGAAATTTTATAAAGGGGTTGTATTTTATTTATATTTTTTTTTAAAAAAATGTTTTACTACTTATGAAGACAATATCTTATGAACATGATGATGTTACCTATCGTGAGGGAGAACATACTATTAATGATGAAACTGCATAATTATTGGGGGATCAAAAACATATAGATGAAAAAACAACAATTATGTTGCATCTCAATTTTGAATAAAATGATCAAGGTATGATGTCAAGGTATAAAATTGGACTTTGGTTTGAATCAATGTGGAACACCTTTTGACCCCTAATAAGCCAACATTAATTAGTTATCATGGGGTCACAAAGAGGATGAATGTGCTGATTGATATTGCTTCATAGCACCACATCAAACAAAAAATGAAGAAATTCCTTTTGAATGATATAATGATAATTCTATAATATACTTTCTCTATTTTTCTAAAAATTATAAAATGAAATTTTGACTTATTTTATATTATTACTTTAATAATTGGTTTATTTTATAATATTCTATAAGAAATTTCTCATAACAGCTGCTAGAATTTCTCATAGAGTCTTCTGGACTCTCTGATGAGGTTACATGTTAGGCATCCCATGGGTAAAATAAATCACCACCCACCACATAGTTATGAACTCATTATGAAGTAGGAAACATTGAGTACTGTTTGCAATCATCTCAAAGAGAAATTATTTCAGGTGAATTTCAGTCGAAAATATATTATATGACATTATTTATTTAATCCAACATCATTCAAAATTGTTAATTTATGAAATAGAAAAATAATGCTTAAAATAAAGGGCATTCATCAAAAACCAACGTAACCCTATCAAAAAGAAAGGATAGGGTACACTTCATTAGAAAAGAAAATGGTATTCAATTTAAATCAATAATAATGTTTAATTATTTGATATGAAACAACATATGTTCAACTATTTATTTGCAAATTTGTAAATCAAAATCTGAATCTACATCCATCACATGTCAAGTTCTATGGAAGAAGGCCCATTTAAATAAGAAGGGTATATTAGTTGTTGAAAAAAAATAAGTAAAATGAAAATCATGTGTAAGTATGACATAATTGTAATTATTTATGATTTATAACAATATTACATAAATAAAATATTTTCATATATTTTATACATTTTCATCACATGAATCAGCAACAACTGTACTAGAAGAATATAAAATCCCAGTAGTTTTGAATCATTCTGAACAATATAGTCATGTCACACCCAGATCATCAATTCCATACCTTCATTCGAATTATCTTTTGGTTCCTTGTTCTCTCTTTGTTTCCATGTGTTCTAGGATTAAATTTTGTGTCTCAGGTGTTCTTGATCTAATTTATTAGTCTTGGAAGTCTTGGATGGTATTTAGAATTCTATTCTGTTAAATGGAAATTATGAGGATTAGGTGGCTCAGGGTTGTATTTGTGACACTCCTAGTCATACCTTTTGTGGGGTATATTTTTTTGGGTGGTTTATACCCTTGAGTTAGATGAGTTTTGGGGTGAAAATGGGGTTCTATTTTCTTCAGTATTTCTTCATATCCTTGTTCTATCTTTCCCCCTTGAATCCCATTAACCCCCCTCAAAATTGGAGCAAATGGAAGGTTTATTTGGGGGGGGGGGAGAATATGTCACATGGTTTGACAACATAATTTACTAAACTGTGTCTCCAAAGTGTGAAAAGCATCCAAGTTATCAAAAAATGTTTTGTTTTCCACGGTCCCCCATTTGCGCTTAAAAATCATGCACCCTTTTCTCCTCCATTTCGTGAATTACAGCCATGGAAGGATTTCACGCCCCCTTTAACCTGATCCGAAAGCCATTTTTTATATGGTTTTAGAGGAGGAAAACTCAATGGATCTTCAAGCAAGGGATTCCCTATCTAGTTTCTTTACTTTTACATTGGGTTTATTCCATCCTCCTTGAAGTTTCAATTTTATTGAAGTTAGACCTTCAAATATATGGTTTATTTTTTATTTTCATGATTCAACCATCTTGGATAGGGGTTGTTTTCCTACCCTTTTGGCGTCTCGGTGTGCGGTTGATGTTTCACAAAATGATTTTGTGTTTTTGAAACAATTGGTATTTTATTCCATATGTAATCATCTATTGATTAGTTTTATTTTCTTTGTTAACATTTTTATCATGATTCTTACCAATTATTTATAGTGCAAGAATCATTTTCGGTATAGTTTGTTAAGTGTTTGGTTTTAGAAATTGAAGTTTACTTGAAACTGTGTGTTTTTCATGTGCAACGGTTGTGATATCATTAGGGGCCTTTTTTTAATGAATTAAAGTTGTTAATAAAATTATTATAGGGATTAAAATTCTGTTTTGGTTGGTATTGGGGTGATTTGGGCATTTAAAAAGGGGTTTAGAATGATTTTATGTGACAATAA